>BSBM01000555.1:3070000-4270000 GCA_027924585.1 Larix kaempferi | reverse complement strand
ACAGCTGAATTAGGAACATACGCTAAAACTTTAGAATGAAGTACATAAATTCTGAAAAATTTAAGTGCCTTAACCAAAGCATAGGCCTGTTTCTCCATACTAGTGTATTTCAACTCTGAATCCCTTAATGTCTTGCTAAAGAATGAGATGGGCTATTCTAATCCATCAGAGTTTTTCTGCAACAACACTGCAGCAATAGTTTCTTCTGATGCAAATGAAAAAATGGAAAAATCCTTAGTGTAATCTGGGGTTGCCAACACAGGTGCTTCTACTAATGCCTACTTAATTTTCTCAAATGATTTTTTAGCTTAGTGAGACCATCTTACCTCCCTACCCTTCTTAAGCATATCAGTAATATACTTAATAGTTTCAGCAAAGTTAGGAATAAACCACCTCAAAAAATTGATTTTTCCTATGAAAGATTGGATTTCTTTTTTATTTCTAGGAATAGCAATCTTTAAAATAGCTTTCACTCTCTCAGGGTCTATTTTAATCCCCTTTGCAAAAACTATGTGACCCAATAACTTACCTTCTGTCATAGCAAAGTGAGACTTTTTTGGGTTCAATGACAGCCCAAATCGTCTACATTTCATAAAATTTTCCTTCAGATGTTTCAAATGCTCTTCATCAGATTTAGAAAAGACCGTGATATCATCTTGATAAATGACCACAAACTTTTCATTCTCACCTACGAATGCTATGTCCATTGCCCTTTGAAACGTGGGCACCTGCATTCATTAGCCCAAAAGGCATTTTGTCATACATGAATGTACCCCAGGGGGTTGTAAAATTTGTTTTCTCTCTATCCTCCGGCTGAACAGCAATCTGGTTATAACCAGAAAAACTATCAATCATTGAAATTCTTTCTGCACCAACCACTCTCTGCAAAATCTAATCTATCTTAGGAAATGAATAGTTATCTTTAAGGCATGATCTATTTAAATTTTGAAAATCTACATATAACCTTATTTCCCCATTTTTCTTGCATACTGGAACAAGGTTGGCTACCCAGGAGGAGTACCTAAGAGGAACAATAATCTTGGCATCCAGTAGTTTCTTCACCTCTTTTTCAATGATTGGTAAAAGTGTTGGATTAAGCCTTCTTAACTTTTGTTTAAAAGGCTTAGTATTAGGCTTTAATGGGATCTTATGCTGAATAACATTAGTGTCATAGGTTTTAAGATCCTCATATGACCATGCAAAAATATCTATAAATGCCTTCAACAAAATGATGTATTTGTTTCTCTCCTTTTCTGATAATTGTTTAGATATCTTAACCATCCTCGGTTCTGCCATAGACCCAATACTAGCGCTGATTACAGTCTCTTCAGTGGTTTGAAAATTATTTTTCAACAGTGTATCATTTTTTGAAAACAGCCTCTCTAATGGAACAAGTCCCTTAGGGATAAAATTGCTCTTTAAATCCAGAATTTTTTGATCAGTAATTGACTATTTTGCATGAGTAGACATTTCATCCAGATCTAGGTCTTCATCTAAATCAACCTGGTTATCTGCAAATTCTTCAGTTAATTGTAAAAATTCTTTTATTTCATGTTCATCTTGAAAAACTCTCCAATGTTTAATATCATCTGGGACTACTGGTCTATACCTCACATCAATGGGATACTTTAGGTGTGTCAATTTTCAGATTTTGAAATATGCTGCTGCTAATGCTAGTGAATCTGTAGTCTGATTACAATCTCTGGGAATATATGTTATATTAAAAGCACAGAAAAAATTATCTATCATGTCCCACACCTCATTTCTGTAAACTTTCAATAATGACTGCTTTACCTGATAAATACTCTTCACTTGCTGAATTACCAATTCGGAGTCGCCAAACACTGCAAGACTTTGAATATTCATATCTTTTGCAACCCTCAATCCCAGGATTAATGCCTCATACTCAGCAATATTGTTTGTGGTTTGGAATTATAATTTATACATTAAGGAAATCATCTCACCTCCAGGAGAAATTAACAACACACTAGCCCCTGCTCCATCCTTATTTGATGATCCATCAAAGTACATCTGCCAAATCCCTTCCTTTTCTTCTGTGTCACATTGAACTGAACTGTCTTTCCGAACTTGCAAAACCCCAACATCATCGTCATTTACCTGTAACATGCATGAACCCATATCCTCTTGTACTGTATAAATAGGATGATTCATAGGATTTCTGTCATCACTTACCAGGAATGCCAACTGCACCTCTCTCTATAACCTTCTATATTCACCTCCAAATATAGGAATTGAAGCATATTATAGATCCATTTGGAGATTGCCTCCTATCTTTTTAGCCCATTATCTTGACAGTAACATGCCAAACTTAGGATAAATATAAGCCACTACATCATCCATGAGAACACTTTTCATAGGCAGCTGGGTAAGGTTGACTACAAGGTCTTTTATGACTCCTAAACATTTGACAGTTCGGGAATCAAAAGCATATAAGTCATGATAGGGTTTTGTGACAGATAGTCCTAAGGCTTCCATAACCTCTTTTGGCATAAGATTGTGCGAAGCACCTGAATCCAAAAGACAATTATGCAACATCTGGTCATGTATGGTAAGTGTAATATAAAAAGGTGGGGGATAACAAGATTTTATTTCTGACTGGTCAGAAGCTTTCGAACCAATGATAATGGTGGGATCTTTCTCCTGCAAATTTATCACATCTTCTAAAGCATGAACAGGTGATGAGTTCAAGATTTTCATGGTAGGTTCTCTATAAGATCTGCTCCTTATCAATTTAGTCAAAGGGATGGGTACCTTGATTTTATTTATCTCATGCTCCAAATCAAAACCAAGCATATTACTTCCTTCTGCTAATTTAACAGGGTTGTTTTTATCTTTTTGTGGTTCCTGCTGTTCTGTAGAAGGCAATGCTGCTTTAGTGGGCATAAATTTCACCGTATTTTTGAATGGTACAACTTGTTTTACTCCAGACCTAAGTCCATATGATTTATGTCGCTATTGTTGCTGACAAATTCCAGATTGCTGCTCATTAACACTTCCTTCTTCATAATTAATCTCTGCTGCAGCATAGTAATCATCCCTAGTTATAAATTTAGAATTATATACATCATCCAACTGATTAATATTATGGTCTGACTCTTCAATCTCTTCTAATGTTGTTTCATAAGGATCATCCTCCCTTGTTAAGTTGTTCTGAAAAGGTGGCTATACCTTTTGATCTTCATCCTCTCTCTTCTCCCTTTCAATGTCATTGTTCCTTCTCTCTTTGGGCATGATTCTGGGAGGATAAGGGCGCCTAAATTGATTTTGGTTTCTGTTATCATTATCATAGGCAAGCCTATTCTGATTTTTCTTTTCCATTTCCATTCTCTCAATTTTTGCAGACAAATCTTTTATGGTTTTGTGCATTTCATCATATTTTCTATCTGAAGTTTTTGTTAAAGAAGAAGAAGGCATCATCTCCTTTTTTCCCTTCTGATCCATATTTTGAGCTTCATCTTCTTCTTTAAGTTTGTTGGATGCTAAAATGTTAGATTCAACCTCTAAGGTTGCATCCTGCATATTCATCAGAGACACTGCTTTTCTCTCCCTTAACCACAAGGAAAACTGATGATCAAAAGCATTGGCATACGTTAACTTTGCTGTAGGTTCTGTAGGTTTAATTTCTATGGGAATCTTGTTATACATTTTATTAAACCTTTTGGAAAAATCTACAACTGCTTCGTCAGGCTTTCTCTTCAATGTCGTGAATTCTGTGTAATAATAGAGAAAATCCTTGGTATCTCCCCATTGTCTAATAAACACATGATATAACTCCTCCAAACCATCAATAGAATTATCTGGTAACTCCCTGAGCCATTTTCTAACTTCTCCATCTAGACTCTGAACGAACATTCTCATCCAAACATCTCTAGCTTCAATGTTATAGTTATCAGCATAACTACAAAACTTATCCCAATGTTCTTCCGCAGTTCTCCCACCCTGGCCATCAAACCTAGGCAAGTATTTCTGATAATCACTACCAGGCAAAGGGTTTAAGGGTTGATGCATGATTAATGGATCATATCTAGCTGCTACCATGCGGTCCATCATATCAAGGGGTTGGCCAGCCATATTTAATGAATGGAAAATCTGTGGAACAATTGGTTGAATCTGTGGAGATGGTGGTTTGGTATGTGGAGGGGAAGGTACTTCAATTTTCAACTGGCCAATGAAAAGCCAACTTGTAAGAGGTATTTCAGGTTCTGTCAAAGATTTCGAGGTAAAAACTTCCTCAGGGATATGTTTATGTTCTAAAGAAAGAGGATTTGAATACACATTAAAATCACCAACCTGTGCTGGATTTAATTCATCAACTTCAGGAACGTTAACCGATAAATCCAATTTAATTTCTTCTTGGCTGTTCACAGGGTCTGAAGAGGAAGATCTGTATCATTAGTGGAAAACTGAAGGTTACTAGATGATGGAAAATTTAACTTCTTTCTAGCCTCCCTAATAATCTTTTCTGGATCAAAAACTCCTTCATGTAAAGGAGATGAAAGATTCCCTCTTGTACCAAACGGCTTTGAAGCCAATGTAACTAACTGACTGTCAGGTGAATGTAGTCTATAAACAAATGTACTGATTCTGTCACCTCTCAAAACCAGCTATAAAAATGTCAACACCCAGGGAAGATATACTCTCATTTCTCCGTCCCCGGCAACGGCGCCAAAAGATGTTATCCCTAAAGTTGAACCTAGACTACAAGGGTTCAAGCTTAAGGAAATCTTGGAAGGTAGATATTAGACATCTACTCAGTAATTTTTATGATACTCTGGTGGTAAATGAAATAAATAACTTAGGTTGGACAGCTAAAGACAAGAGACGGGAAAATGTAAAGTTCAGATGAATAAAAGCAAGGAAGAACTGGGTTTATGAAGTAATCAGGGTGAATAGTTTATGATCTTATCCTACTATTATGGCATAGTTGTATGCTAATCATAAGAATTGAAACATGAAATTTAGACCATGAGATAAAAGAATAATGACAGCATATACTTCATTGATTTAAAATAAGACTAGCTCATATATCATATTATACTTAAAAAATAACAGTCATTTCTTGCAATATATTAACATAAGAAACTGTATACATGCCTGTTCAAACAAGTGTTAACTTCAAACTTCCATCATTTGATTCCAAAAAATCCAAACTCTATTACCTCTATCTGTATCATATTTATACAAAATTTGTTCAAAAGGAAACGGTTACTAGATCCTATCATATTGGATCTAATAGCTCCAAAAATAGAATGAAGTTTTGAAAGAAAATTTAAAGTCTATCGAATCACTAAGATAAGCACATCTAGCTATAAGGACTTGCCACCTAAGACACCTTATCACTTAATTATAGCAAATGAACTAAATACTCCTTGATGACTCAGCTAAAACAACCAAATCATCTAGAGCCTGAGATCTTCGTTGTAACTTGGTATACTCTGCATCTACATTGTGCTCTTGGCCTTTCATTTGCTCTAGCTGGGTCTTCATTTGCTTGTATTCTTTGTGCAGGGCTCTCTTCTTTTGCAAAGTTTCCTTTGCTGCCGCTGCCAAATGTTGATAATCAACATCCTTCTTTTCCAAGTGTTCCTGAAGCCTTTTGTTTGCTAACATCAAAGTTTCATTGATGTTCTGTAAATACTGACACTACTCCTTGTAATATTGCATGCTCTTCTTCACCTGATCTAATTCAGGAGCTATTTGAATCTCCTCTGTGCTGATCACCATATCTTCTTCTTGTATATATTTAGAAATTGAAGCTTGATTTTTAACATGACGCTGTCCTTTTGATGCCAATTTTTTAACCAATATTTCAAGAATACATCCAATGTTTGTTTGCATGTCAATAAAATTCTCATTTTCAGAAACAGGTGCAAATTCTTGAATTTCCATGTCATTGTCAGAATTAGGGACAGGAATGACTTCATTTCCTGTTGCAGGTTGTTTTGACAATTTATTTGCTGCAACTATTCTAGCTTTAGATCTGGTCCTTGGCCCTTCATTAATATTTGGTAGGTCTTGCTCTATTTCTTCAACATCTTCTTGTCTATCAGCTTCTTTAACCTGTAGCTGTTCATTTGTTGATTTGCTTGTGTTACCCTTCTTCTTAGAGGGTTTCTTTTTCTTCTTAATTTCACACCCATGTTCTATGAGAAACTCATCCCAAATTTTACCGATTTGGTTTAAATGGTGAAGAATTAAAAGCTTGATGAGCCCATGATGAAAGAGTGATCGATCTGTATGTGTTGGGTGTTCCTGTGCATATAAAACCATCTTCTGTAAACTTTTCCACAAGTAAAATGGCAGATTCAACCTTTTTTCTCCCTGCAAATGCATCAGCATACGAATATGACACCTGAGCACCTTATCAAACCGTCCATCACAGGTGATATAATTCTGTATCATCTCAAGGGGAATTTTCCAGTTGGGTTTTACATTGCTAATATGGATACCATTTTTCCAATTTAAATTTTCAAAGCCAGGTGATAGAAACTCACTGTAATCCCCCTTGAAATTTGTCTGCTTAAACCATTTCTCACCATGAGCTGGAACACCTATAACTTCTTATATAAATTGCACAGTAACTGTGATTTTGAAATTTTTGAAATCAACAATGCCATTTTTATAATTTTTTACAAAAGCTTGAGTGATGGTAGGGTGATAACCCTTCAATATTTCACAATAAACAAACCAGCTTGCTTCTCTCATGAGCTTGGTCGATCGTGGAAACTGCATAAGCCATTGAATGTTACTTGGCTCGGCTCGACATGGGATACCACCTAGATTTTTCTTTTGCCTCTGTGAAGTTTCCTCCATTTTTATCTTGCTGCAAAATGAACCTGTAAAAGATGCTGTGAAAACCCTAGCTTGCAATTGCGTGGTTCCCCAACCTCAAAAACCTCGTAGATTTTAGGCTATTCACCAAGAACCGGAGCTAACAGAATGAAAAAACTACTCTGTACAAGCTCTTTCTTCAAAACAGCATTCGAGATCTGTACTTCTCTTAATTCGAAATTTGTTGAATTCGAGATCTGTACTTCTCTTAATTCCACCTATGTACTTCTCTACTCATAAGCTTCAACTGATTTGCCACATGTCATATGAATGTTGTACCAAGGCTGCGGATGACTCAAATTCATGCATATAAATCATTCATTTTTCATAATAATAACAAATGCCTCCCAAAACCATATTAAATCATGATTTTTCAACTTATGGCAAAACTGACAACATTCTTCAGAAACTTACAACATTTGCAAGCTTGAATTTTATATACATGCTGTCAGTTTAACATTCAAATCAACTTTGACAAATTTGAACCACAAATTAAAGTTCATTTTGAGTATAAATATGAATATGAGCCTGTTTTATTTTATAATGAAAATATAAAAAGAACTAAGGTAAAATAAACATTTGAATGCAAATGGGAAAAATAAACCTGAAAGGCACAATGCATGAAATGTGCCAATGGAACATGAATGAAGATTAAGTAAAGGTTATGTAAATCTAAAGAACAACCTTAGTGATAATAGGTTGCATGATTATAGTTTTGGATACAGATGATGAACATCATTATCCATTATGGATTGCAAAATCTATAAGGTCAATAAATAAAATGAATAAGTACTATCAGTAAAAGTACTTTGGTATGCAACAGATACACACCCATTTGATGGTGTGTACAAGGGAGAGATGGTGGTTGAGAAAAAGGTTTGTAGAAAGAGAAAAAGAAAGGGTCAAAAAATAAATTGCCACAACATTAACATCTTGAAATTTGAGGAAGTTGATATATTTTTTTATGATTTCTAGTTGACAAAGAAAGACACTCTTCGCTCCTAGACTATAGAGATTATCAAGAAGTTGCTGCCAAAACAAGAAGTTGCAATATGGGAGTCTGTTAAACCAAGTCGTATATCCCGAAGGAATATGACATCTGAAATGATGGGCATAGATGTAGACTCAGATGGTGCACCCATTAATAATAGAGAAGAATATGGGTCATCTACATCTTCATCTAGTCTTTCATCTGCAGAAAATGTAGATTCTGATGGGGTGTCTATAACAACCCTCATAAACAAATATAGGGAATATTTAATATAATATAATGTAAAATAATAAAAATAAACATGAAAATAAGTAACATAAATCAATTTTTGCATAAAGATAGAAATTAAATAAGAAATTAATAAAATGGGAGAAGGGGGGGATAAAAGGAGGAGGAGAAGAAGAGAGGGGGATTTTTTTGTCTTTTGGCATTCTGGAAGGAGAGCTCTGGATGAGCCAAGAAAGAGGAAAGAAAGAAAGCTCTGGAATTGGGTTAATTGTTGGGGGCTCGGGGGCCTCAACAATTGGCTGGGGGTTGGTTGGTTGGAGAGTCTTCCCCCCACCTTTAGTTGCGGGCATTGGAGCTATCAAGGTAATGGTAGCTGCTAGGTCATCTGATCAAGTATGGCTCCATAAATTTCCATAGTATATTTTATGTTATTGTTGATTAGATCCACTCTTTTGTATTCAGATCTTGTATGTGTTAAATTTTCTGAATTTACTTCAATCTGATCTAGGATCTTAACTGAGAGAACAACATGTACAGCATATCTACAGCATATCAATCATGGAGACAATAATGCAAGCACACACAAGAGACACAAAGATTTACTTGGGGAAAACCATAAAGGTGAAAAACCCCAATAACTTCCTCAGAGATAGATAGAGAAATGATACAACCAACCAATAGAGATAGCCATAACCTAGCAGCAATCCTCCTCCTCCATAAGTGCGCCTCTCCTCCTTGAGAGCATGTGTGTGAAGTGAGTGAGTAAATAGAGTGCCTCCCGCACTCTATTTATACTTGACTTGACTTGCCTTTTTACCTAACTCATGTCGGCTCGAACTTAACCACATAACATAATGCTGAGTGGGCCGACCCCCAATAGGGTGGTCTAATAACCCTTAGACCCACATGGCCGACCCCCAATAGGGTGGTCTAATAACCCTTCGACCCACATGACTTATACAGGGTCGACCCCAACAAGGTGGTCTAATAACCCATCAAGTATAAGTTACGACACTTATAATATAAATGACGACACTTCCTTATAGAGGAATAATACCATCTCTATAGGAATACAATATACATATATGTGAAATACATTCCGAAGTTACATATACATCAACACTCCCTCTTAACTAGGAAGGTATTTCTCAACACAGTTCTTCTAGCACAAGTCATCTTCTCTGGATCATCGTCACTAGATAATCGTCATCGAGTTATCATCATCGTCACTACTGCTGCTATCTCAATCAATCTCTAAATCTACTCGTCATAGGAAGTTCTACAGAGCCAGTCCTTTTTCATACTGGATGTAGGCCCACCACCTGCAGGTCTTCATCATCACTGGCCATACTGTGGAATCCTCAGGACTTTTACGTGCGTCACAAAACCTCGCAAGAGCATCCCAGGCTGTTACGAGCACACAGCTCTACCTATAGGATCTCCCAGGGAAACGAATTACATGTGACCTCACCACAAAACCTTGCAAGAGCATCCCAGGCTGTTACGAGCATACAGCTCTACCTATAGGATCTCCCAGGGCAACGAATTACATGTGGTCATGGCAAAACCTCGCAAGAGCATCCCAGGACTGATTACGGGCACACAGCCCAACCTATCGGATCTCCCAGGGAAACGAATTACATGCCATAGGACAAAACCTCGCAAGAGCATCTGCCAGATATCCCAGGGCGCTATTATATGCCATAGGCAAAACCTCGAAAGACTATCTGCAGATCTCCCAGGGCAACGAATTACATGTCCTCCCAGAGCAAAACCTCGAAAGAGCATTTGCCAGATGTCCCAGGGCAACGAATTACATGCCATAGGCAAAACCTCGTAAGACCATCTGCAAATCTCCCAGGGAAACGAATTACATGCTCATCTGCACAACCTGATCCACGGCCACAGAGTATCAACCTGATACTCACCATACATCATCCTGATGTATCCATGATCGTCCTGATCATCATCACTGCAACGTCCTGCTGCATGTCATCTGGAGCAACATCCTGAAGCTCACCATCCATGATCATCCTGATCATCATCACTGCAACGTCCTACTGCATGTCATCTGGAGCAACATCCTGAAGCTCATCATCCATGATCATCCTGATCATCACTGCAACATCCTGCTGCATGATCCACCTGATTATCAATGCATCCACCTGATGTATACCAAGTATCTACCTGATACATATCATCATACATGATCCTCCTGATCATACAATGTATCCACCTGATCATACAATGTATCCACCTGATACATATACAGATACATGGTCCAAGCATCCAACATGATGCATATACAAAAATACATACACATGATCCAACTGATCATATCCAGCATCCAACATGATGCATCCATACATAAATGATCCACCTGATCATATCTAGCATCCAACATGATGCGTACATACATACATAAAAATGATCCAACTGATCATATCCAGCATCCAACATGGTTTGTACATACATAAAAATGATCCAACTGATCATATCCAGCAGAAACCAGAACATCATCCTGATGCCCATCATCCAGCGCTTACATCCACAGCCATGTGAAGGATCCTCCTTCCAACATGCTTGGAATGGCTTTAGCAAATGTGTCCATCACTTCTTTCTTGAAGTGTCCTCGATCTGAAGAACGTTGAGCCTCTCTCTGAAGTACTCGAACTTCACTCTGGATAGTGGCTTCGTCAGCACATCTGCAATCTGCTCGTCCATCGCAACATACAGGAGCTTCATAGCTCCTCTTTGCACCATATCCCTGATATAGTGATATTTGATCTCTATGTGTTTCGACCTGTCATGAAACACTGGTTCTCGGACAGCTTCACACAACTTTGGTTATCACAGAAGATACCAGTAGCCTCCAACGGGAGATCAAATAACTCAGACAGTAGTTTCCGTAGCCATACTGCCTCACAGCTAGCTGAACAGGCTGCAACATACTCTGCCTCAGCTGTACTCAGTGCTACGCAAGACTGCTTCCTACTAAACCAAGAGATCACACCTGATCCCATACTGAAGCAACACCCAGATGTGCTCTTCCTATCTGCAGCACTGCCAGCCCAATCTGAATCAACATAACCCTGCAGGTTAAACTTTTGATTCGCCTCATACCTGAGCCCATAATCCACTGTACCCTTTAGGTACCTCAGAATATGATTTACAGCAACCAGGTGAACACTCCTCGGATCTGTCAGGAACTGGATCAATGTGTTCACAGCAAAGCAAATGTCTGGTCTCGTGTTCGTCAGGTACATCAAGGACCCAATCATCTGGCGATACATAGAGACATCAATCGGCTCAGATGAAGCATCACATAGAAGCTTCAGATTTGATGCCGTAGGAGTGGCCATGGCCTTGCAATCCATCATCCCGAATCTCTTCAGGATATCAACTGTGTACTTCCCTTGACCAAGGAAGATTCAATCTACACTCTTCCACACCTCCATGCCAAAAACAAATAGTGCATCATCCCCAAGTTCTTCATCTCGAACTCGGTAGTAAGCTTCCGCTGCATGTCAGCAATCAATCTATCTTCACCTGTAACAAACAGGTTATCCGCATACAAAAGTAGTATCACTGGATTGCCTTCCTCAACCTTGTAGTAAAGGTTGGAATCCGCTTTATTCTTGGTAAAGCCCAAGATGGATAGAAAGCTGTCTATCCTACCATATCAAGTTCTGCACACATATATGGCTACACCATGCTGTCTTGAAATCCATCTGGTGCATCTTCTATTTCATCACTTTTGTATTTCTCAATGCTGCCATCTGCAACATGCTTGATCTGATAGTTCTATTTGGAGGTTACAACAGACTTCCCTTTAGCTCTTTGGGATCGCATCCCAAACATCATTCTTCATGATCGACGGATCATGGCATTCCATTTCTTCATCCCAGATCCTGGGAACTTCAATAACTTCAATAGTTATCTTTGTTGCTGGAACAAATGTTGTAGTTCTTCTTTTGTAGGAGATGGCATACTATCTTTCCTACACAACAAGTTAAATTGCATTATTAGAAAACATCTCATAGTTTTCAGACCAAATTCTTACACATAAAGAAATATGTCATACAGTCATGCAATTATCTTATCCAATGCTTCAATACAACATTTATCCATATCCCGTAACTTTCTAGATGCCTTCCAATCTCTACCAGAACATTGTTAAGAGCGTGCACAACTCCCAACATGTCAGCAAAGAGGTTTCATTCTAGATAAGTAGCAATGGAATGTTGTACAGTGCCATAGGCCACTTACCCATGTGTATTAGTAGTATACTGTTCATTAATGCAACTATTCTAATATGCACAATACATATCCTAAGTCTAGGAACATGAGCATATACATCATTGAACAATTTTATTTAAACAAACAAATATGCAAGAAATGATGATTAAAATACTTATCTTTCTTTGTTCGTTGGGTGGACTCCCTCTGAGTCTTTGCTTCCTTGCAGGAGCTGCTGGAGTCCTAATCTGAAGTAGCTTCTTCTATACCTTTCTGTTGTGGAATGTAGAGAGATGGACAACTCCCTCTGAATATCTGCATCCTTGCATAAACTATTGAAGTGTGCTCCTTTTCTTTATTGCAGGAACAACTGGAGTGTGCTCCTTTGCTTTCTGGTAGGAGCAACTGGAGTGTGCTCCCTCTTGATCTTTGCTTCCTGAATTACCTGTTCTTGAACTCATATTCATCCTTGGTCCCTATGCATGCTTATTAGTATCATGATTCATATAAAATCATACATTCATTAGTATACTATTAAAACACAATAATCTCAAGCATGTATACTCATGATCATTTCAATCATAAATAATAAGCATTAGCATTCAAGGTTTATGTAGGATTCTTATGGTTAGTCAAATCATAAGAAGCATAACATGTCTAAACCTATAATTACTCAAACCTATGACTCTTCGCGTTAGTTGAATCATCAATTAAGATAATAGATATAATGTGCATAAAACCTGTTATTATTCAAACCTATACCATCATGAATAATCATTATCAACAACACAATAGTATAAGATCCTAACCCAAGGTAGGAATCTAGCTTGATATAGGAAAAACATACCTGGATTATCATGTTAGCTAGTTATGTCTAACATACCCGTATAATGTCTTTTGGTTCTCTTCAGTGACTTGTGCTAGTAACCTGCATGTCTCATAAGTTAACCATTATAAAACCAAGTTATACATACCTCGTGAATGGATCTTGTATGAGATCCATGACAATGGATGAATCTTTGTCCTCATGTTATCATGATCATATGTTCTTGGACCAGAACATGATCTGTCTTTCTTGGTGTACCTTTCATGTTAGTAGACAACATAAACCTCATACAACACCATAATGCATTAGTACAATCATAAGTGTCAACACCCTAACCAATGAATATCTTCTATCATGCATTCATAATTTTGTTAAGGTGATACAACAAATCTAAAATCAAAATTGTACTAACCGTAATAACATGAAGACAAACATACCATAAACTTAATCATGGACAAATATCGAAACATACCTCGATGAGTCATACCTGTCGAGATCGCTTGTAATCTTCTTATGTAAGGCCTTATCCTCATCTCCCTCTGAGACAGGAACTTCTTTCACTTATGCAGGTGATCAATCCATCTTCTTCTAGGATTAACCCAATCCACTTGATTTGCAAGAACTGGACCTTGAGCTGGATATGGGTTTGTCAGAGAAACCCCAAAAATTAAAACTTTGAATTTCAACCTTCCGATAGGATAGGAATATGCGCCTTGATGAACTGATCAAACTGGTATATTCAGAATTTGAAAACTGCAAAGTTTCACTCCTCAATTTTTCCTTTGAAACTTCCGGATTCACTGGACATGACCCTGAACTGGGGTTTGATGAAGCCCACTCTTTTTCCCCATCAAAATGTTTGATCCAAAGCTCTAATCTTCTATTTTTCTGAGGAGCTTCCAGCCGTGGTCACAGATTTCAAAAATTCCCATTTTTACAGAAGCCCTAATTTTCCACTTTTCTGATCAAAGTCCCGAACTAGGGTCTAATCAAGCCCGGCCTTCTGCCCAACCAAAAATTCTGATATTGGTATCTAAATTTCTATTTTGATGAGTACCATCCAGACGTGGTCTCCGATTACAAAAATTCCAACTTTCTCCAAAGCCCTAAATTCCGGAAGCCATGAATGAAGGTACCAAAAAATAATTCTGTTTTGACAGAAATATGTACCTGATTTTTTCTGGTGTAACTCCAAAATTTTTGATCCACAGGGTCTGAAAAAGTTTCCTAAGATAGCCTGACCTGTTATCTTTCCATCCTGACAGGTCTGACCTCAATTGGATTCTCTGAGAGAGAGTTATGCCAAATGTCGCAACGTGACCTGTTTTGGGATAAAATAAGAGAGCGAACTTGTACGGCGTGCCACGTGTCACTGTTTTAACTTCGGCCTCTGAAAAAGTTTTCTGAGATATCTCGGCCTGTTACCTTTCCATCCTAACAGTTCTGACCTCAATTGGACTCTCTGAGAGAGAGTTATGCCAAATGTCGCAACGTGACCTGTTTATGGGATAATACAGGAGAGCGAACTTGTACGGTGTGCCACGTGTCACTGGTTCAACTTCGGCATCTGAAAAAGTTTTCTGAGATAGTGCAGACTGTGTACTACCTGTCACTTTTTATGAAATTTCATTTGGAGCTTCCTAGCCCAAGATATGACCTTTTTCCCAAGGTCACCTGATTTTGACTCGGATCTGGAAGAGGCAGAAACCCTATATTGTACAGATCATAAATCACAAAGTACAATGAATTAGAGGTTGTCCTTTGGACACAAGATACCTGGAGATCTTAGCTTCGTCCTGTAACAATTTCAGATCCGAAAAATTCACCAAAACGGATTTATAGTGAAAGTTCTACGATGACTGGTTTTTGCTATATCAAGCCCTAGCATCGTAAGTGCAACAAGTGTCATACATGCCATATCATGCCTTCTTTCAGGCTAGCTCAGATACCATGTTAAATTTTCTGAATTTACTTCAATCTGATCTAGGATCTTAACTGAGAGAACAACATGTACAGCATATCTACAGCATATCAATCATGGAGACAATAATGCAAGCACACACAAGAGACACAAAGATTTACTTGGGGAAAACCATAAAGGTGAAAAACCCCAATAACTTCCTCAGAGATAGATAGAGAAATGATACAACCAACCAATAGAGATAGCCATAACCTAGCAGCAATCCTCCTCCTCCATAAGTGCGCCTCTCCTCCTTGAGAGCATGTGTGTGAAGTGAGTGAGTAAATAGAGTGCCTCCCGCACTCTATTTATACTTGACTTGACTTGCCTTTTTACCTAACTCATGTCGGCTCGAACTTAACCACATAATATAATGCTGAGTGGGCCGACCCCCAATAGGGTGGTCTAATAACCCTTAGACCCACATGGCCGACCCCCAATAGGGTGGTCTAATAACCCTTCGACCCACATGACTTATACAGGGTCGACCCCAACAAGGTGGTCTAATAACCCATCAAGTATAAGTTACGACACTTATAATATAAATGACGACACTTCCTTATAGAGGAATAATACCATCTCTATAGGAATACAATATACATATATGTGAAATACATTCCGAAGTTACATATACATCAACAGTATGCATGTTGGTTCTTTGTTGTTTAGTGGTTTTATGAGTTTAAGGTTATTACAGTGTCAGAATCAATGGATGAATTTGAATAATTTCACATGAAGCATTTTAGATGTTTTTTATTAGTATGATGTTCGTAATTGAAACTATAAAGGAGTTTTTGAATATTTATATGAATCATTTGTTCTTCTATGGTCTAATATATTATTTCATTATGATTCGCATCATAATTTCTTTGTTTTTATATGTTAGAGTGGTGAAATTATTTATGATTTTTTTTTAATATGCAAGTTTCCAAAAAGTTGTAATTTATATCTTGAAGATTTTTTTTTCCAATTTAAGGGTTGATTTTAATTTTTTTGTAAACAATAGTATGGGATGTTTAGGCCATGGCTCTATTTTGTACCCTGAAAAAAAATATGTGTATACTGGTATCAACACTTTTCTATTTGGGGGGTGTTTTTGGGAAAAAACATCGTTTTTAGGGCTAGAGTTCTCGTTCATAGTATAAAGTTCTCATTTCATAGTATAAGTGGTTATTGACCACACACCAGGTGCAATTATTTGGGATGATGAACGTGATGAGGAGAAAATGGAAGGGGAGGTACTGGAAACGAACAGAAAATGACGCATGATAAAGAGTAAGTCACTTATCTTTCGATCTTCAAATTTCCACATAGTAACTATTTACAACAAAATTCAAAATATAATATATTTGATCCCATATGTACTGGATGTGGTTTTGTTTCCACGAATACAACATACAATTTAGAAATGGATGCAATCAATAAATTCATTCTTTACAATGCAGAGAGAACACATCCATGGGTCGCATTGTATGAAGAGAAGAGGAGGAAATGGGACATTGACAGAAAAGAATTCAGGAGGTTGCACGGTAGAAGCATGCCTTTTCCATATAATTTAAAAGAAAATAGGCCAATGATCTTTCCCAACAATTGGATTGCAGACCAATTTAGAGAGGAATATGGTGCATCCTGTTGTTACCCTCCTGAAGAGGAGAATGCGCTAAACATTGGGATCAGGTGTAGCAACTCGCTAATAAAATATTTTTTTACATTTCTAACTTTATAATGCAACTTTGAATTATAACATCTATGTTTAATATATTAATGGTTGGGTTATTAGACATATTCCACCATCATTTGTTAACTTTTATTACAGGTGCATTCATTCCCATCTATGTGGGATTAGGGACATCATTTTCTCACCGAGGATGCTGATGATGGGAGTGTTACATAAGAATGTGGAGTGGAAGTCGAGTTTGACCAATCTAGTCATGTTAGCCACCGAGATCGAAATATGATAGGAGGATGTTGGGTTATGTTAGAAAGATACAAGAGATCATTGAAGTGGACTTCTCAGCTTTCCAATGTGTTATTTTTAGGTGTAGATGGTGGGACACATTCATCCAGAATAATGTAAAGGAATATTGTGGTAGTGGGTTGATATGTATCAAGTCTATAAATATGTGAGATGAAATTAAGGAGCCTTATGTTTTTCCAAAAGACTGCAATCAAGTGTTCTTTTACCTAGATGTGTTGGATAGAGATTGGTGGTTCATATTAAGAAATGACCCTAGATCTAAACATGTTTTTGAGAACAACAATTATATCATGCCAACCAAGGAAGGTAATGAGGGTGATGGCAACAAAGAGTGATATGTACATTCTTTATCTCATCATTTACAGATTGAGATATCATTTTGTCACTATTATCTCTGATTGTCTAATTATATTGTTTATTTTTCATGTTATTATAGTTGAAATGGAAAGTTGATTACTGGATGCAGTGTTTAAAGAATTTCAGTTCGTTAACAACAAATATGATGCGAAATATGGTTTATGTATATGAAGTAATTTTTTATTGTATGGAATGATTATATGTCATTGTCTAAATTACTCATATTCTATTTTGTGTATACATATAAATACGCCATGAAAACAACTTACATGATTCAATTTTATTTTTGTGAACTTAAAGGCTAACATATTCTTCCCGACTTGAAGGTGATCTCAAATTTCTATATTCATATTTCAATGCTTGTATTTTATGATGTTTTTGTTATAAACAAAGTTAAGAAATATAATTGCATTAATTTATGACATTTCTCTCAGGGTATTTTTTAAGGATTATAATACTATACTTAAGTATAGTATTCTAGGCGATTATTTTTTGTTTGAAAAAAACATATATATAAATTCGTAGGTGAATACTAAATATCAAAAAACACAATTTACTACTGAAAATTGTAAATTTTGGCGAATATTAGATAAAAAATCATATTTTATGAAAATATAGCCGATATTAGAGACTAAAAATGACAAATAGAGAATTTTGTGTTTTTGAAAAAAACCCAAAAAATAGCCAATTTGCGAAATTTGGCCCCTAAAAATTTCCTTAATTTCTGTTAGAATGTAATGTTTTATTATTATATGATTCGATTAAATTGATTTTTTGTTATAATGTAATGTTTTTATTTTTATTTTTTATTGTATTTATAATGTTAGATCCAACATATAAAATGATACATTTGTAAACTTGATGGAGATTGAAAATTCAACGTGCTCTCTAATTTCTCCATCAATATTTGAAAGTTTGTATTGCAAGATGTTTCATTATAAATAATGCTAAGAATTATAATTGCATTAATTTATGACACTTTTGTTATAATGTTTGCCAATGTTTTTTGAATGGCAATAAGAGAGAAAAAATGGCCTTAAAGATGAAGGTGTAGGTATGGAATCTCCTTTAGGATAAAAAATGGCTTTAATAGAGAATCTTATTTCCCTTTGTAATAAAATAATTACACATGTTATATTTATTAAGTTGTATTGGATTTCTTCATCTCTCTATTTCTAGGAGGTTAAAATCTATCTTAGAATTGGTTGAGACAATAACGATATAGATGAAGCAATAAACAAAGATGTATATATGCTTAATATTTATGTACCATATTTTATGGTTTGTAAATAAATACGTAGTTTTGATTTGTAAATTAAATCCATAGTTGTATATTTGACTAAAAATATTTCATATATTTATCAATATATAATCATTGATTTAGTTTTTATTAACTTAAATTTATAATAACATAATTTTATGTTAATCTAATTTATATAAATAATGTGAATATATACTATTTTAGAAATTAGATATATTCATTAACAAACTCAAACATGAATATTTGATATCTTAAATCATGAATAGTTTTGAAATTATTATTCAATACAAAAATATTTTAATGTTATTAAATAAAAAATTAAAAATAATAATATTAATAAAGTAATAAAACAATCTTTTAAATATAATAACATTAGAAAAGTAATAAAACATCAATAATTAATTGAATTAATATAAATTTACAATCATTCATATATAATTAATTTGATTAATGTATATTAATAGTTAATCCAATTTATGCATGTTGAGGGGTAGCTCGAGTGGTAAGTAATCGGTTGTAAATAGAAGTTCACATGTTTGAATCCCTCCAAAATTATATCTGCGCTATGGTTCGGGCCCTGTGGATGCACCTAGGGGTATAGTGGTAGTGATATTGGATCCTTGGACCCCATGTCACGTGAGTACTAGCCCAACCCCAGTTATCGATTCCCTATTAAAAAAAATAGTTAATCTAATTTATATAAATTACTTTTCAATATAAAAAAATTATTTTGACGACTTAAATGTTAATATGATAAAGAAATAATTGGAAATGTAACATGTGTCTTCCCCTTCATTAATCAATTAGTTATAATATATATAATTTACAATAGAAAATAGCTCAAATATTTCATAACATTTAAAAACATGAAAAGGGAAAATGCCCATGATAATTTTAAACACTATCATTATCATGATCACCATCTAACATAAACATACCATCATTATCATTGTCACCATTTAACAAACATAAAAATAAACACCATCATTAACATAAAGCTAATAAAAATAAGCATGAACGTACCATCATAAACATTACCTTATATATTCATCTAACATATACATCTTATATATTTAATCATCTATCACACATATGATCTAACAATAACATGTAACAAAACACAAGTTCCATTTTCTAACATAACAATCAGAAACATCTAATGAACATCATCGAACCTAACCTAACATACACAGCATGACCATCGACATATAAATAAACATCAACATTTCAAAAATGGAAAACACAAACATCTAATGAACATCATCGAACCTGACCTAACATACACAACATGACCATCAACATATAAATAAACATCAATATAATCATCAACATTTTCAAAATGGAAAACACAAACATCTAATGAACATCATTGGACCTAACCTAACATACACATCATGACCATCAACATATAAATAAACATCAACATAATTATCAACATCAACATCTAAAAATGGAAAATGATGTGTGTGTGTGTGTGTATAACATCAAACTAATGATAAATGTCAAATATACATGTCTAGCCCACCTCTAGAACTATATCATCATAACTATCTGTTGACCGACCAGATGTATTGGCACCTTCAATAGTAGATCCAAAGGCATGATTAGCACCTCTGTTAGGAAATTAACTAGTATGTAGATCATTAGGAAAGACATCTCTAGGAATCTAGATCATCTCACCCGATCTGAGCATCCTCTCCAAAGCGAGGGGACTAGTGGATGGGGATCATGGGGAGATGATAGATCTATAGAGACTAAACGATTGAATAGGTATAATGGATCAGAAGATGGATCGGTCAAAGGAGGGGGAGGTGGAGGAGGAGGAGGTGGAGTAGACGTCTAAGATGATAAAGGAGGATCAGGAGGAGGAGGATGAGATGACATAGGTGGAGGCCGAGGAGGATATGTAAGCAGTCGAAGGAGAAGGTGGAGTAGTAGATGTCAAAGTTGATGGAGGAGGGGGTGGAGATGGAGGAGGAGGATGATGGTCGTCCATCCTAGCAGACAATTGAATGCGTGCACCGACAACATGTTTCATCAACAACCTCATATGAAGAGGAAGAAACCTCCATATCTCCATAAGTTGAGTCTATCCACGAATTTCATGCACCCACACAGGATGAACACCCACATCTTCCAAAATGGGGCCTATGTGGATGGTGGCCAATATGTCTACCAACCAAATGTGTTCTAGACTGATCATGCTCCTCCATATCCTCGTCCTCATGAGTATGAGGAGGCATCCCGACCTCATCATCAAATGTGCCAATGTATGCAAAATATATAGTACACAATAATAATTAGACAATTTCATTAAAAAATTTAATATTTGTAATATATTTCATTTGCATTAAGTATAAAGAGAATAATCTGCAACTAGATTAGGTATCTCACCCGATGTGAAGAAGATCTTGGGGAACCCTCTCCAATCCAAACCAACATATGGATACGAAACCATCACTAGTGCATGGTCCTCCTCACTACCTAGAATCTCCAACACATATGAGGTGATCCTAGCTGGGAACTCAGGCTTCCCATCTTTGGAATCATCTACCCCCATATGTGCATATGCACCTCAGTAGTTGGCCTAGGAAGTAGGTGACCAAATGATGGCTTGGTGGCTAGAAACCTCTCAAAAATTAAAAAACATTTCTCTAAACCGAAAGGGAAGTTGGACCTCCCATCAATGACTGCATGAAATCTATCCAAAGCATAACAAGACTGCCACAAAAAAATGGCATACCACCTAATACATCTAGGTCTCTGCACTAAAGAGTCAACATAATATAATAGAGGGAAACTAATGTGTTCCCCATCACTAGTGGAGTGTTCCAACATCGTAAGAAAAATAGAGAGGTACCTAACATCCTCTAGACCAAAATAAGAGATCCTAAATTTTCCACCTCTCACCTAAAAATCAGAGGGATGTATGACCGCATCACTAATATATCTCATACAGTAAGGTAGATGAATCTCTGCTGCAACACTAGCTGGTACATTGGGGAACTGGGGTAAATCCTCCCCTCTCCTAGATAGTCCAATGATGAAATAAATATCATCCTCAATTTGTTAGAACCACTAATTGGCACCAACACAAAATTCCTTCCTATGATGATCCCAACGTTGAATGAACTGACATAATAATGAAGAGTTACCCTCAAGGGATGTAGCCACTTGATAGAAATTCAGGAGGCCAACAGTCCTCAAGAGCTCTCTAGTCTGAGAAGTAATGGGGAGAGGGTACAAATACCTCTCCCTCTCCCTAACCTCCCATTGTTTATCCATGTTGTACTGCTCCAACTGTGCATGCTCCTGTTTAGCAGCTTGTTGTCGTTCATGTCTCTATTTCACATATTTCATACAATTAAAATCCTATTTAATAACATCAATAATAATTTTTTCTACAAAAAATAAATTTTTACTATCGGTGCACCTTATAAATAACCTATGTGCACTACATACGGTGCTTAAGTTAACCAAATACATCGCTAAGGGTGTGCTTTAATAAGAATACCGCACCAGTACTATATTTCAATATATTTAAAATTTATTTAAATGGTGAGCCAAATATCCGACGCAGTCGAATATTTTATAAAATGTGTTGACCGGTGTTCCTAAATTACGTTAGCACACCAGTGATTCTAATGAAGTAAACACACCATTGTTTATTATATTTAACAATTTTATAAAAATATATACAAAGTACGCCCATGTCATGTCAATGAACTGACACTGGTGTACTAATGTGACACCGTCATTAGATTTTTATAAAATCATTAAATCTAACGGTACGTGTCATCCAAACATGTGCACCATAGACGGTGCACATGAATTATTGAAGCGCACCGCAATTTATTATATTTTAAATTTTTATATTAAACTGTTGACGGTGCACCTATGTCACGTCATAGCATTGGTACTAGTGCAATGATGTGACCACGGAGCATCGTACAATTTTCTATTCTATTTGTTTGTTGATGCAATCCGTTCAAGTAAACGCAACATTAACGGTGCGTTTACTTAAACCAAACACACTGTTGTTTAATAGTTGTCAATGTGGAATTAAAATATATTCCCAGTGCGCCTATGGTATGTAAGAGCACCGACACCGGTGCAGTGGCATGCCCTAGGAGCACCGTTCAATTTAATTGTTCATTTATAAGGTATCGTTAATCGGTGTGTTGGATATATTTAAGTGCACCGGATAACTGGTGCTCCAAAATATTGAACGCATCGATTACCATTTTTATGTTTTATATAAATTTTATGGTGTAGCGGTGCGTTTATTCCTAGTGCGCCTATGAAATGTCAAAGCATCGAAACTAGTACAGTGACATTCCCTAGGCGCATCGTAAAATTTAATTGTTCGTTTATAAGGTATTGTTAATCAGTGTGTTTGATATATTTACGTGCACCAGATAACTGGTGCTCCCAAATATTGAATGCATTTATTACCATTTATAAATTTTATGATGTAGCGGTGTGTTCGAGCTGTTTGTCTCGCACCATGTGCAGTGCGGCCTATAACAATTTACAGGGTGCACTATTTTCCGGTTCGAGTCGAATGGCTCGAACTCTCCGCATACAATTTTCTTTTTTTTTCAAAAATAATACAAATTAAAGATGAATTCTAAAAAGTAATCTGTTAAAAAGTTAAATTATGAAGTAAGAATCAATTTACCTGCCGAACGGCCCACTGGGGAGGCATCCTGGTGATGTATGGAAAATTTGAATTTTGACCACTATTTGTCAAAATTCAAACTAGAAGCAACAACCTATACAGGTGAAGAATGTGTCCACGTGGACCACGGATGTGAGGGAATCCAAGTGGGTGAGGTAAAGCACTAGTGCAGTTGGGATAAAAACACACCGAGAAGGGTAAAAATGAATCTTACCCTATGGTTTGTTTTTCTTATTAAACCTTGTTTTGGTATGGCTGACAATAAAGTGCATTGGTGCACACAATAATCTCGAAGCACTGAATAGTAGGGTTTTTTGATAAAAGTTTAACAGGTTTTACAATGAATTTTTTATTATAATAACAAGCGGTGCATTTGTTAATTAAACACGCATCAATGCATTGACTATTATCTAGCACACTGTTTACTAGATTTGATATTAAAAATATATTGATAAAGTGGTGCGTTATCATCTATGTAATGCACCGGGGCGTTTATGGTAAAATGCGTCGGTGCATGTAGTATTTATTAATGCACCGTTCTAGGGGAATTAAAATAATACGAGTTTTTAATTAAATTTTGTTTTATGGTAGTTTTTTCTGTCACAGTGCGGTGGAATTTGTAGTCTCTCCAGTGTGTTATGTTTCCAAATGCACCAATACGTTTTGTTTGTAAACACACCAGATAAAAACATCCGCTAAACCTCCGCTCGCTTGCATCCTCTAGAAACCTCCACTATAAATGGTTTTTCAGGCTCGTTTTTAGGGGCTTCTACGATAACTTCTGCGAGAGGACCTTTTCCTTGTAGTGATAGTTTAGCTATGGTTAACCATGTTTGACAATGGGCGACCAAGGTTGACTATGTTTAACATGGTTGACTGTGGTTGACTATAGTTAACCATTGTTGACTATTGTTATTATTTAAATATTTCCAAATTATTTCATATTCATTTTTTAATTATGGTAGAGTTTAGTTAACCATGGTTGACTTTAATTAGCCAAGGGTGAGGTTGGTTGACTTTAGTTAATGATGGTTGAATTTAATATAGAAATGGTAGAATTTAGTTAATCATGGTTGACTTTAAATGGGAATGTGTGACCATAGTTTTCTTTGGTTAACCATGGTTGAATTTAGTGTAAAAATTGTCAAATTTAGTTAAGCATGGTTGAACTTAATTAGCCATGGAGAAATACTATTGACTTTTGTGAACTATGGTTGAATTTAATGAGGTGGTTGATAAATCACATAAATTAAATTTTATGGCCATGTGTGTGGTTATGTTGGATTGTGACTTTAGGTAACCATGATTGACTTTAGTGTAACAATGGTAGAATTTAGTTAACAATGGTTAACTTTAAGTAGCCATGGGTGACTGTTGTTGAATTTGGTTAACTATGGTTGAATTTAGTGTAAGAATGATATAATTTAGTTAACCATGGTTGAATATAAGTATCCATGAGTGACTATTGTTGACTTTGGTTAACCATGGTTGACTTTATTGTAATAATGGTATAATTTTGTTCCTCATGGTTGAATTTAAGTAGCCATGGGTGAATGTTGTTGACTTTTGTTAACCATTGTTGACTTTAAGTAGCCATAGGTGAATGTAGTTGACTTTGGTTAACCATGGTCGACTTTAGCGAAACAATGGTATAATTTTGTTCACCATGGTTGACATTAAGTAGCCATGGGAGACTGTTATTGACTTTGATTAACCATGGTTGACTTTAGTGTAACAATGGTAGACTTTAGTTAACCATTGTTGACTTTGAGTAGCCATGGGTGAGGGTGGTTGACTTTCGTTAATGATGGTTGACTTTAGTGTAGTAATGATAGAATTTAGTTAACCATGGTTTACATTAAATAAGCATCGGTGACCATGGTTGAATTTAGTGTAACAATGGTCAAAGTTAGTTAACCGTGGTTGAATTTAATTAGCCATGGATGGATATGATTGACTTTCAAAGTTCCTCAACATTGTGGTGTACTTCAAAGTGTGACATAATTCTTCATTAATATCACAATTTGACAAAATCATTAAGGAACATAACATGTCATCATTTGTTAACCTAGATGCCAAAGTTGGCAATATTTTATTATGGTTGACAAAGTTAGACTCTAGTTAACCATAATTGACTTTGGTTTGACAATGGGTGACCAAGGTTAATTTTTTTTACCATGATTGACTAAGGTTGACCATAGTTAACCATGGTTGACTATTGTTTGATCATGGTTGAATTTAGTGAACCATGGTTGACATTCATTAACCATTGTTGACTTTAGTTAATCATGGTTGACTACGGTTGAAATTGTTTAGCTATGATTAACCATGTTTGTAAATGGGTGACCAAGGTTGACTATGTTTACCATGGTTGATTTTGATTGACCATAGTTAAACATGGTTGATTGTGATTGACCATAGTTAGCCATGGTTGACTATTGTTATTATTTATGTATTTCCAAATTATTTCATATTCAGTTTTTAATGATGGTAGAATTTAGTTAACCATGACTGAATTTAATTAGGGATGGGTGAGGGTGGTTGAATTTGGTTAATGATGGTTGAATTTAGTGTAGCAATGGTTAATAAATCACATAAATTCATTTTTTTTGGTGATGCGTGGTTATGTTGGATTGTGAAAATCCTTAATTATTATGTAGAATTGCAACACTACATAACCATGAATGTCGCAATATTACATAACCCTGAATGTCGTAATGTGACATAAACATGGGGTAATTCCACATACAAAAAAACCCTTACAAAATGTTCTAATCTTGCATAACTATTGAGGAATGTAGCCATAATGAATGTCCCAGTGAAACATAACCCTTGATGAATGTGATATTGCAACAAAACCATTAAGGAACATATTCGCCAAGTTACTTATGTGCATTGTAATTTATTGGAAGGGTTTTGTTGCATTTAACATTTACTCTGTCTTATGCCATATCCTGGCATTCATTCTGTCTAAATTGATGTCAATTTTCTTATGTTCCATTTCTCGTTAAGGGTTATGTTGGATTTTGATTCATGACATTCCTCCACGGTTATGTCACATTATGACATTCATCTTGAGTAATTTTATGTCAAATTTCTATGTTCCTCAATGGTTATGGGGAAATGGGATCATCAAGCATTATGTTGTATTGCAAAATTTTGTAAGTTTTTTTGCATTACGACATTACTCTCTGGTTATGTCAACCTATTATGTTACGTAATTATTATGTCTTGTGATGTTCATCATGAAGTATGTCACATTATGATGTAATATGGTTTTATCTATTTTGATGTTTATCTTGATTTACTTATGTCAACCTATAATGTTACTCAATTGTTCTGTCACATTGCGACATTCATCAAGGAGTATCTCACATTTTGGCATTCCTCAAGGAGTATCTCACATCTTGGCATTCCTCAATATTGTGTCATACTTCAAGGAATATGTCACATTGTGATGTTTCTCAATAGTAGAAAACCATTGTGATATTTCTCAATTATTATGTGACATTGTGATATTCATCATGGCTATAGTATGTCAAATTGGGGGTATGTCCCATTGCGACTTTCCTTAATGGCGATGAGACATTGTTATTTAATGGTTGTACCTTTTTTTATAATTGTTGATTATGAATTTGGAATGACTGCCATAAAACAAATTTGGACAATACAAATGTCTCATCCTTGTGCAATCTAGGAAAAACATAGATGCTAGTCCACCTTAAATTTTAAGATATAAACACCTATCGATGTAATTAGAATTTCTTGATACCAATGTATTCTTAGTCATGTCCATAAATAAATCATCCATTTGCAATTCAAAATCTCGTAATTAGTCATGACATGGTGGAATTAATAATAATTTGCAATTTCCATTGGTAGGCCTATCTCAGTATATATTAATAGATTTGGATGGTGGGATAGGATATTTGGGAGGATTTAAGTCCCTCACTTCGACAAAAAAGAATGTTTTTGTTAAAAATAATGTTATTGATGTCAAAGGCCAAGCTTCCAGGTGCATCGAAACCTATATTGTAATGCTCCACTTGTCAAATAATCCATATATTCTATTACTCAGGAATCCACTTTCAAATGATTGTCATTTTTTACATCGATAGGTGTTTATATTTTAGAATTTTGGGTGGACTAACGCCTATGCTTTTCCTATATTGCATGAGGATTTGATGGAATTAGTTCAAAATTTGAAATAAACAATTATATAAGAAAAAACAGTATAAAAATAATTGGTAGCTATGCATGGAAATTTTTTAAGTGATGCATGAATAACTTGTACGGGAAATTAATGCACCTATGCATGGAGAACAAGTAACTTGTTCGTGGCACTTAAATTGTGACCTATCGATGTTCACAAACCACAAGTTAATTGGTTGTGCTAGTCATATATCTTCGACAACTTATTCACACAAAGGTTGTTGTTTTGAGAAATATGTGATTCAAACTTAATCTAAGTCATTCTTACCGATGAGCACTTTGATTTTTTAATCCACGAAGGATGCTATATGGTATATTACTCTGATTTTAGATATATGTTGAATAAGATCTTGTTATTTAAGATATCTGTAGCTCTGTACGTTCTGTATTTTGAACTTTGCCTCTTTTTCACTTTCAAGTTTTTAGGTATTGAGTAGCATTGTCCTAATGAAAAATTCATCGCAGATTGATATGATGTTATAGGGAACCATATTTTCTATGCATAATTCCTAAATTGATTCAACAATGAAAATTAGACTACAACTGTATGAATGTTCAATGATTCCCATTTTATCTTTTCTCATCATGGATCGATGTCTCTAATTTTGTCAGAATAAATCCAAAATTCATTTATTCATGAGAAAAAACCTCTTATTATACATTGTATATGTGACTGCTGGGTTTCACCGACCAACAACTCTTTGGATTCCTATGCAGACTCTTCATCTTCCCACTCGAAATATTTACAATATTTACAAATTAATATTGGAACCATAATCCCATAGGATTAGGTTTCCAACATTCCCCCCTAAATCTGAAGGGGTGTTTGTAAATCTGAGCATGTTTTCAAATCTCTCAAACTTTTATTGTCCAAGTGATTTAGTGAATATGCATGCAATTTTCTTGTATGTGGAACAATGTTGTAGATGAACTGTCTTGGCCTCTACATGATGTCAAATCAAATGGTAGTTCGTTTTGATGTGATTGGTTCGGTCATGGAATCTAGGATTATTGGGAAACTTGATTGCAGAAGTGTTGTTGATCAATAAGGTAGTGGATTTTTCTTGTTTATCCTACAAATATTCAAGTATCTTCTTGAGCCAGACTATCTCTTTTGTTGCTTTAGTAGCAAGCATATATTCTTCTTTTATTTCCGAATCTGTTATAATTGACTGCTTACGTGATCTCCAAAAGACAATTGTTGATCCAAGAATCATTGTGTATCCCGAAGTATACAGTCATGTCTCTTTTTCACTATCGAATTATGAATGAGAGTACCCTATAAGTTTGAATTCATCCAACTTAGAGTATTTGATTCCAAAGTCTTCAGTCCCCTTGAAGTATCTTAGGACTCTTTTAGCAGTAGACCATTGTCCTTCACAAGGTTTGTGCATGAACCTTGAAAGGATTCCAACAAAATATGAAATTTTTATTTTGGTGGTTGTAAGGTAGATAAGGATTCCCACAAGCTATTGGTACTTGGTTGCATCCTCAAAGTCATTTCCTTTAATCGATGTGAGCTTCATATTTTGTTCGATTGGATTTGAGAGTGAGTTGCATTCTTTCATGCAAAATTTGTTCAAAAATTCTCCAACATACTTCTTCTGGGAGATGAATATGTACTTAGGATGTTGAATGATTTTAATTCCGAATTAGTAGTGAAGGTGTCCTAGATCTATCATTTCAAATTCCTTCTTCAAATCTTTCTTTATTGATGCAATATAACTTTCATTGTTACCTGTTATCAAATGGTCATCTACATACACCAAAAGATACACAAGAAATATTCCAACTTTGTTTACAAACAATGATATGTCATCAAGATTATAATGTTTGAAATTTAACTTCAGAAGATGCTCGGTTAGCTTTTCATACCATGCGTGAGGTGCTTGTTTCAAGCCAAACAATCACTTGATGAGATTACATACCTTATGTTCTTTCCCTTTCACAACAAATTCTCTAGATAAGACATGAAGAAATTCTCTTTCAAGTCTCCATTCAAGAAATTTGTTTTTAAATGCATCTGGTGGAATTTCATCCCATTTTGTGCACCCAAAGACAATAAGGTGCAGATGGTATCCTATTTTTCTATGGGGGAGAATGTCTCTTCATAGTCAATTCCTTCCTTCTATTCATATCGTTTTGCCACAAGCCTCTCTTTGTGCTTGTCCAGTGAGCCATTTGATCTATATTTGTTCTTGTATACCCCTTTGTAGCCGATTGGTTTGGTTCTAACTGGAGGGTTGGGCCAGCCTCCAGGTTCCATTCTTCATGAACTGTTGGCTGCTTTTCTGGGCAGACCCGGGTTTTAATGAAGCGCAGCAACAAAACCCCTTGGCGCACTGGCCCTCTCGGCAACGAGCTGCGCGGCAGCTCGAGGTCTCACCCGAAGTGGCTATGGGGGGGTTAAGGAATCAGGTTTCCTTAACCTGGGTGACGCGGAGATAGCTCTTCCTTGAATGGTTCCTGCGAAATCGGCGGTCGGACCTTCCCGCAGGCCGCTCGGCGCAGCTGCGTGGATTCCTTCCTTGGCAGGTCTACTGCGCAGTTTCTCCTCTCTAACGCAGCAGGCAACTATCCCTTGGGTCGACGCGCTAAACACTTCCTCGACCTTCACATCCAGCACAGTAACGCAGTCTGCTCTCGCCGCAGCGACCGTGCGTTACTACTTCTTTAGTACTTAAGACACTTATAGTTATCAAGGGATCTTTCCAACTCGCTCAAACAGTCACAAAGATAAGACAGAAGTCTCGCATACACAAATAATGAACTCTAAATAGTTATCATTCACGCAAACATTACAACAAGAAGATACAAGTGAAGCTCATCTCCTCGAGGAAAACCACGTCCACGGGAGTGTTATATTAACCAGAAGATGATAGAGTTATACAATATGCTGCGCACACAGCTGGGCCTTAGATCTTACAGGAAACTCCACGCACACAGCTGGGAGCCCTTCTCTCAATCTTGTCTCCTCTCTATGGAGATTACAAAGGCACAGACGTCGACTCAGACTGTCTGGCAACTCAGGGATTAGCTCCTCGGCTATCCGATTTCCTCTCTAGTTCTACTCACCTGGTAGAAAATACAGTGAAGGATAATCAACACATGATCTATCCTTTAGACTGGCTCTCTAACAGTCTAGTATCTAACTCTCTAACTCTCCAAAAGGAAGGAACTGAAGGAACCTCTACCCATTACAATGATTCATATATATAGGTGGCCATGACGGTCACACCTTTACAAAACTGTGGGCCTTTCCCAACAGTGATTCCCAAAAACCCTAACCACGCACATGGCTAGGTGTACTGTAGGCGCCGCTTGCAGTCACATCGCCGCTTCCTGCAGGCTCCATGAATTCCGGCGCAGATTGTGGGTATGGGCGATCGTCCTTCGCCTTCAATGCTCTGGTCCGTTGCTCCTCCTTGATCCGAGCAACCATAACTTCTGTACTAAGCCTTTAAATGAGGGTAGCTGAGCCCTCTACTCCATCACCTTATTTATTATGGTAGCTGAGCCACCTTCATTCTTCGATGACGTGCGCGCGAGCTCCGCAATTTCCGGTCCGTGATCTGCGCTGAGATCATCCATCTGGCACCGTACTGCGCACCGTCTCCTTCTTACCCAAAAACTTAGTGCTTGTCCCAAAATTAGCACTTTCCTTTCATACTCGTGCTTTTTCCCAAAATTCGCAGCTTTTACTATAGCTGCGACCTTGGCCCCAACAGGCCCCCAACACTCACTTGTGGCTCGCCCTCGAGCCACTCGCACTAGCGCGTGGTCTTTGGATTTGCGCATCTGCGTTTGCTTGAATCTCCGCGAATGTTTTCTGCCATTTCGCAATAGCGGAGTCCAATTCCTCAATACACTGATCAGTTGTTTGCACTGTTTCTGCGGTTGCTTCTCCTTTAGTGAGTGTATCAATGATCTCTTGAGACTCGGCAATCTCTTTGATTTTTGTCTTAATCTGGCCAACGATTTCAGCATACTCGTCCATGAATGGCTGAATGCTGTTGGTGAGCTTCTCATATTCAGTTCTGAGCTTGTGCAGTTGCTGCTGCATTTTGCGCACTTCGCCCATTTTCTTCATTTTTGGTAGGCCTGTTAGGGCCTTAGCTTCTTCATTGAGAACAGTGAGAGACTGTTCTGCAGCTTGCACCTGTTCTGACAGTCCCACTTTAAAAGGGAGGTTCACAAGTTCTGACCAAGCTTCCATAGCCTGGTCCATCAAGTTCTTGGCTTCCTGTACTCGATCTTTCATCCGTGTGGAAGCTCTGCTCAATGCTTCAAATTGTACCTGCGCATCATCCGTAAGATGCGCAGCAACGCGAGCTTCTAGCTCAGCAATCTGGGTTCTATGGCCTTCTGCCATAGCAACTTTTTCTTGCTCCAGGGTTTTCGCCCTTTCGCCAATAATTTGAACTTTTGCAACCAGAGGGAGGTCTGGTTGAATCTCGCAAGCCGGCAGATCCTGGGCAATCTCTTCTATTGCGTTTCTGATGCCGGTGTCTTGCGCCTCATAGAGTGCAAGCTTCGCAGAGATATTCTTATGACTTTCTTTCAGCGCTATCTCCTGCGATTGCAGTCGTTGGTTTGCCTGGAAAGTAGAGAGCTCTCTAGCTCTCAACTCAAGAGAAACTTTTTCCTGTACAAGCTGTAAAGTCTCTATAGGAATTATAGACAAATTAATTTCTACAGGTCCAACTGTGCTTACCTGTAGTTCAGCTAGAGGATCTGGAAGTGTCATGCTGGTAGGCGGAATATGTACGACAGTGTGCCTTTCTGTGAGTTCTTCAACTCGCTCATCACTTGGAACTGGTTGTGGCGCCTACGAAGTAGATGCTGGCGCATGGGTCTGCGCAATCCTTCCTGCGAGACCTTTCAATTCTACAAACTGTAAGTCTAGAGCACTTCGGATGTGAGCATGCGTGTTCCGCATCTCACGAAATTGCTCTTTCAAATATTTGTCGATCTCCGAGGGAATGGCCTCAGTGGGATGCGACACTTTCTGCTTCTTGGTGGCTGGTTCTGTTGAGCCTTCATCGCTTCTTTGCTCAGGGGCTTCCTTGCCCTTATCCTTTTCTTTCGCAGCGGCGGGTGGCATCGCAGGTGCGATGTCGGCTGCTGCCCTCCATTCGTCCGACCATGACTTAATGGTTTCTTCGACATCTTCTGTGGTCATCCTGTAAAGACCTAGCGCCCAGTCGCCTGGAATGTCGCAAGGCCGAAGGTAAATTTGATGGATGTCGGCAGTAAAAGCCAACTTGCCTTCATACAATGTGGCTGTCTCCTCGCTCAGCCTTGGCATATCTTGTATGGTATCTCGGATGAGATAGTAGTACTCACAAAAGACAGCGCGATTCATCTTGCGCTTCGCGGGATTAGGGGAATCCCAGAGGTTGATGTAGCGCATGCCGGCAACCTCTCCTGCGCGGCGCGGAAGGAACTGAGTATTCGGGGGCTCCTTCCACCCGACGAGAGCGCATAAAATTATAAGCCACGAAAAATGGAATGATTGGGCTGGATTGTCCTGCACATTCAGGCAATCAGCCAAAAAAGAATTCAGCAGGAAGAGAGACCAGTTGTACTGTTCTCCCTCCGCAGCTGCGATAGCGAGCTCTACGACAGCTCCAGTAACTTCTTTTGGTCGGCACTTGGTGAGAAGTCTGCCTGCAAGCAGACTTCCTGTGAAGCGAAGTGCCTCATCTTCGACTGTCGTGAGGTCATAAGCCCGACCTCCTCTTGTCAAGTTATATTTCTGGACCAGCTTTGCAGCCAATTTTCGGTCCTTTTCCTTTCCCACAAAATGGATATTGGGATCCTTACCAACCTTGGATAGACCGGTGATACGGTGTATCAAATCAACATTTAGATCAATTGGCCTCCCGAGCCAAAGGTAACCTCCATGAACGCAGGATAGCAGTGTTTTAACGACTGCGTTCACTTCATTGCTACGCCCAAAGTGCGGTAGCTTCAACAAATTCAAGAGTCCAGGGCGCTCAAGATTTGCTGCAAATCCCTTCGGGATAAACTCATCAACTTTTCTGGTGGGATTATGGACGATATCCAGATATCGGTCCAACTGGAACTGAGGATATGTCTTATAGTCTCCAAGGTTAAAATCAGAGAATTTAACCAATGGAATGTTTCCCAATAGTTGGCCTTCTACCCGCACACTAGCCGGTAGTGGCGGTAGCGGAATTGGATATTTTGCATTCTTCGGAATCTGTACATCCGGCGCATCATCTGGACGCGGCGGAATGTAGTTCACCATAGACGCGAGCGGCTCTGGAACAGGTTCCTCCGGCTGCTGCTGAGATGCTCTTGTGCCTGGAGACGTTCTGGGATCAGTAGCACCAGGGTGTACGTAGGTCGACGGCGTCACCGGAGTGGCCATGCCGAAATCTAAGCCTCGGCGTAGAAATTGACGAACAACTTCTTCAGTCGATAAATTCTCCGTCGTGAACCAATGTAAATAACAAAACTCTGGACAGTAAATGGCGGAACTGCGTAGGGTATAGACTCTGAAAACAAGGGGGAATACTCTGCACACTCGGCTCTGAAAACAATAATGCAGATCTTCAAACACAACTTATGCAACTCGAGACAGTAACCCGAAAATGATACAAGTGTGAGGTATTTATAGCCAGCGGGGATAGTAAATGCGACCAAGTGGGGTAACGTAGCTATAGGCGGCTACAGATGAGTTGACAACACGCTATCCTCCTTGCCGTAGCGGTGCATTTAGTGTGATTGACGGGTTCTGACAGCCTTCCGGGAGAAGCTAATGCTTTCGGCGCCTGGGTTAAATGCAAATCTTTCGGAGATTAAGCCGAATCCGTCGGAACGGCTAGAATTAAATAGCGGCCTTATCCTTCATTTATTCAAACGCGGCTACATAACTGCTGTAATTCAAAATTTCCGGCGGGTCATTTCAGCTTAGGAAACTGTGCCTCTATGGGTCCACAACAAAACTCTTTTAAGCGGCAAATTATGAAAGGGGACTTCGCAAGAGCGATAGTCCAATGGTCCACAAAGCAAAACTTCGCCAGAGCGGACCGCTAAGCTTTGTTCAAGCAATTTTTATTCAGGATGCGCGGATATTTCAAGGAACTGCGCAGGAAGCTGGAAACTGAGGGTGTGTCGCAGCTTCCGTGTAGACTGAATGCGATGTCTCTTTCAACTACACCGGACATCTGCACTATAGCAATATATTATGTCGATAGGGCGGAGTGGCCGTCGCAATAAAGCTTAAGCCGACTCCCGTTTATCATTGTAGGTAGGAATTCTCCATCCAGCTTGGCAAGCTGAACTGCACCTCCGTCTGTTATTTTTATTACCTGAAAAGGGCCTAACCAATGCACCCGAAACTTGCCTGGAAACTTGATGAATTTACTATCATAAAGGAGTACCAAGTCTCCTTCTTCAAAGTGCTTATGCTTAATGTGCCTGTCATGCCAAGCTTTCTGTCTTGCCTTCTGTACCTGTTGATGAAATCCGGCCAAAAGTCTGTCTTCTTCTAAGGAAAGCAGTTGCGAAAGTCTTTCATTCATAGTATCAGGGTCTGCCATTTCTGTAATTTGCGCAATTCGGAGACTGGGGACAATGTATTCCATGGGCATAACTGCTTCTTGTCCATACACCAAGCTGAAAGGTGTGTGACCTGTTAGTTTCTTGCAAGTAGTTCTGTAAGCCCATAATACAGCTGTGACTCTAAGGTCCCAATCATCTCTTTGTTGATTACAGATTTTCGTCAGGGCATTCTCAAGAATCTTATTAAATGCTTCCACCGTACCATTAGCTTGAGGATGGTAGGGTGTACTCTTATGGTGATTAATTTGAAATTCTTGAGTAAGGGCCTCTATAGTCTCATTGAGGAAATGTGTACCTTGATCACTCATGAGGATCACCGGGCATCCAAACCTAGTGATAATGTTCTCGAAAATGAACTGCGCGGAAGTAGCAGCGTCGCAGTTCTTAACTGGCTTCGCCTCAGCCCATCTGGTGAGGTATTCAGTAGCTGTAATGATATATCTTGCGCCAGTTCTTTTTCCTGGTGGGTTAATAGGTCCTACAAAGTCAATGGCCCATTTATCAAAAGCACGCAGTGTGATCTGGGGTCTTAGCGGCATTTCATCTCTCCTTGAGGGTTTTCCTGTGCGCTGGCACACATCGCAACATTTACAGAATTCCTTAGTGTCCTTGTGCAATGTCGGCCACCAAAGACCTGCAGCTAATATCTTTTGCGCAGTCGGTTTTCCTGCGAAATGACCTCCTGCGGTACCTGAATGCGCTTCTGCGATGATAGAGCTCTTTTCATGTGGTAAGATACATCTGCGCAAAATTTCGTCAGGGCCCAACTTATAAAGCTGGCCTGCTATCAAAGTGAAATCTGCGGCTCTAACAACAAGTTGCTTTTTCTGCTGGATTGTAAGCTCAGCCGGCGCTTGTCCGGTAGTGAGAAACTCAAGAATATCAGAATAATATTCATCTGCTGCTTGGATAGAAAACAATTGTGCGTCAGGCAGATTGTCCTCCAGACTCGTAGGTTCCTCTCCTGACTCTATTCTGGATAGATGGTCAGGTCCTGCATTCAATCTGCCTGGCTTTACAATAACCTCAAAATCATACTCTTGAAAGAGCAGTAGCCATCTGCAAATTCTTCCTCCTAAAACTGGTTTATTGACCAAATATTTCAGAGCAGAATGGTCAGTATACATTTTAAAGTGAGCTCCTAACAGGTAATGTCTGAATTTCTGTAGGGCATACACCATAGCTAGTCCTTCCCTTTCTGTAGTGGTGTAATTCTTCTCAGCTGTAGATAGCTTTCTGCTGGAGTAAGCAATTGGGTGGTCAATACTTCCTTCTCCAGACTGTGTAAGCACGATTCCTAGTGCTATGGAAGCTGTGGGTCCTTGTGTCTCTGCTTGTACCCTATAAACATCATGCTTTCTTTCTATCATAAGGTCATATGCTCTACAATTGTTCTCATCATGACCTACTGATTTACAGAAAGTACAATATAGATTCTTTGGGGTTTGCACATATTTCTGAAGTAAGTGACATTCTTGTGGTCTATGACCTCTAGTTCTACAGATTTCACACCAAGGCCCTTGTGCCTGTGGTAAAGGATTAGGTGCTCCAGTTGCAATATAGTCTATGAAAACAGGACAATGGTCCTTTGAATGACCTTGGGCTTTACATTTTGTACACCAAATTTCTTCCTTGAGCTCCTTGCCTTTCTTAATATCACGCACTTGCAAGGTTAAGTTTGCTAGTTGGTTCTGTAAATGCGCAACATCATTGCTTGTTCCTGCAATTGGTGAAGCTTCTAGTTTCATAGCCATCTCTAAAGCTTGTTCCTGAGTATTGAGATTCTGTTGCATAAGAGGAAGTCTAATGTGTGGGAGCAGCGCAGCAATGAACCATTCTTTATGTTGCTGTGGTGCAAACTCGAAGCTTACTTGATCTATCAAGGCTTTGAACTTCTGGTCAAAGTCCCATACTGATTCTGTAGGTAACTGTTTGATGTCTTTGAGCTCTGTTATACACTGTGATTCTGACTTAGGTTTCTTAAATTCCCGAATCATAGCATTTCTTACCTCAGCAAGCGTCCTATTCTGTGCTGCTGAGTATTTCATGAACCAAGTCAAGGCTCTTTCTCTTAGTGTGGTTGCTAACTGAACCAGTTTAACAGCATCGTCATTAATTTGCTTAATTGTCCAAATGGCTTCACATAAGAACCAGTGCTGCTCAGGGTCTTCTATCCCTGTTCCTCTAAAAGTTGGTAGCTTCATGTCGTCACCCATCCTTCTTGCACGGGTTTGAGGTGGAGGTACTGTAGCAGTGCCTCCGGGATGGTTAAACAAAGGTGGTACAGAGGTACTAGAAGTACCGTGTGGGCTACTAGAAGGTGTTACTGTAGGATTATACTGAGCTCCGTCTGGTTTTTGCGGTGTAAAGGGGTGATAAGGGATATGAGCACTCCCTTGTCGTTCTATATGGCTTGCTCTAGGGACTTGGCTATCGTCTGGGCTAGACTCAAAAGAATATTGGTCAAGGCCTACTTTATATCGTTTTCCACTACGAGTGCAACCAATAACTTCAGGATCACTATCAGAATCTACGGACATTACTTGACTATGCTATTCATGAGAAGCAATACATAGCTTTCCTTTTTCATACAGAAGCATTTTAATCCATAAGTTCAGAGAATTTAAGAACTTACCTCTGTGTACTTGGAAGAAACTCCTCTCAGCTTCACTGAAACTCTTTCGTGTATCAACTGCAAATTCAGTAATGAAACCTTTCAGTAGGCTATTCAACCAAAAGTCTACTGCGCGGGAAACAGAATTGTCGATCCGCTTCACAATACTGACTAGCTCAGGCGTCCACGTGACGGGTCGATCAACATGCAGCGTAGGTGTAGAATCTGCTAACTTGGCTATCCAAGCGTGTAATTCCAATGCAAACGTAACAAAGAAAATTTCGTAAAGGTCAGCATAAATATACTTCTGTAACCAGTCTTCTGTTTGAAACGTAAGGCTTCTATTTTCTTGTTCAGCGAACTCTTTAGCCTTTAAATCAAACCAATCTCCAATTTCCTTAGCTGTAGGATTCCAGTAACACATTTGTTAACTGAGCAAGTCTCAGTGTAACAGAACCTTATGTTGTTTTTAGCAACAGTCTCAGATGTCGCGTGACTAGTAAGTCTTACAGCAACAAGTCGCACGGCAAAGGAATCATTTGTTGGCTCAATCAACAGGGTTCAAAGCCATGGAAGTAATGTGATCAAAAAGTCATAAGACAACAGAACCATTTGTTGGTCACTAGGCAACGGAACCATTTGTTGGCTCCTCTATCTCACGCGTCACTGGAATAAGAAGTCTCGCTCACGCGGCAACGGAACCATTTGTTGGCTCCTCTATCTCGCGCGTCACTGGAATAAGAAGTCTCGCTCACGCGGCAACGGAACCATTTGTTGGCTGCTTTTCTGGGCAGACCCGGGTTTTAATGAAGCGCAGCAACAAAACCCCTTGGCGCACTGGCCCTCTCGGCAACGAGCTGCGCGGCAGCTCGAGGTCTCACCCGAAGTGGCTATGGGGGGGTTAAGGAATCAGGTTTCCTTAACCTGGGTGACGCGGAGATAGCTCTTCCTTGAATGGTTCCTGCGAAATCGGCGGTCGGACCTTCCCGCAGGCCGCTCGGCGCAGCTGCGTGGATTCCTTCCTTGGCAGGTCTACTGCGCAGTTTCTCCTCTCTAACGCAGCAGGAAACTATCCCTTGGGTCGACGCGCTAAACACTTCCTCGACCTTCACATCCAGCACAGTAACGCAGTCTGCTCTCGCCGCAGCGACCGTGCGTTACTACTTCTTTAGTACTTAAGACACTTATAGTTATCAAGGGATCTTTCCAACTCGCTCAAACAGTCACAAAGATAAGACAGAAGTCTCGCATACACAAATAATGAACTCTAAATAGTTATCATTCACGCAAACATTACAACAAGAAGATACAAGTGAAGCTCATCTCCTCGAGGAAAACCACGTCCACGGGAGTGTTATATTAACCAGAAGATGATAGAGTTATACAATATGCTGCGCACACAGCTGGGCCTTAGATCTTACAGGAAACTCCACGCACACAGCTGGGAGCCCTTCTCTCAATCTTGTCTCCTCTCTATGGAGATTACAAAGGCACAGACGTCGACTCAGACTGTCTGGCAACTCAGGGATTAGCTCCTCGGCTATCCGATTTCCTCTCTAGTTCTACTCACCTGGTAGAAAATACAGTGAAGGATAATCAACACATGATCTATCCTTTAGACTGGCTCTCTAACAGTCTAGTATCTAACTCTCTAACTCTCCAAAAGGAAGGAACTGAAGGAACCTCTACCCATTACAATGATTCATATATATAGGTGGCCATGACGGTCACACCTTTACAAAACTGTGGGCCTTTCCCAACAGTGATTCCCAAAAACCCTAACCACGCACATGGCTAGGTGTACTGTAGGCGCCGCTTGCAGTCACATCGCCGCTTCCTGCAGGCTCCATGAATTCCGGCGCAGATTGTGGGTATGGGCGATCGTCCTTCGCCTTCAATGCTCTGGTCCGTTGCTCCTCCTTGATCCGAGCAACCATAACTTCTGTACTAAGCCTTTAAATGAGGGTAGCTGAGCCCTCTACTCCATCACCTTATTTATTATGGTAGCTGAGCCACCTTCATTCTTCGATGACGTGCGCGCGAGCTCCGCAATTTCCGGTCCGTGATCTGCGCTGAGATCATCCATCTGGCACCGTACTACGCACCGTCTCCTTCTTACCCAAAAACTTAGTGCTTGTCCCAAAATTAGCACTTTCCTTTCATACTCGTGCTTTTTCCCAAAATTCGCAGCTTTTACTATAGCTGCGACCTTGGCCCCAACATGAACACATCATACCCATTTTGCATGGCCTCTCTCCACTCATCATGAGAAACAAACTCTTTAAAGAATTTGGTTTGGTTCAAAGTTAGCAGATAAATTCAATTCATAACCAAATGATACATCCATGTCATCACCTGAGTTATATGTATCTCCTCCATATTGTTTTCTGGTTGAGCTTCTTGTTCTCGTCTTTCCAACTTCATATGTACAGACACTTTCAAGTGTCTTTGTGGCCCATTTAGGAACATTCTATGATGGTCCAAGCTAATCAAATGTTGGTGCTTCATTTTATTCAAGATTCAATCTTCCAATCCTCTCAATCACATCATCTAGTTGAGCCTCTTATTCGGGTGAAGTGGCAGGAACTTCTTCTTCATGAGTTTCTTCATGAGGGGGTTTCGGTGCTTCAAAAGGAAATTCCAAAGATTGATCGTAAATAGGGATCCACCTTCAATATGTGGAATTTCATTATCAATTTCATAGTATGTCTTTAGATGGGAAATGTTTTCTAGATGATCAAGTTTTCTATCAATGGACTCGTCATTTTTATTAGTTTCAAGAAAAATGACATCTCTGGAAACAAAAAAATTCTTGTTTACCTCATCATAAAGATGATATGTATTGGAGGTGTCTAAGTACCCCAAGAAAATGATTTTTTGACTTTGATCACCAAGCTGATCTCTTTGCTCCTTTAGTATCAAGGCATAGCAGGTGGAACCAAAATCCCTGAGATGCGTCAATGAAGGGAGATGGCCATACCAATTTCGTGTGGAGTCTTGTTTTCAAGAGAATGAGATGGAATTCTATTTGGCAAATATGCTACACACAATACTACATCACCACAAAACATTAGTTTTACATTCTTGAAAAACATCAATGAGCATATAATATTTATCATGGTTCTATTCATTCTTTCTGCCACGTCGTTTTGTTGAAGGTTGTAAGGAACTCAAGTTTGATGTGCAATCCCATGTTCATGAAGATAGTCTGCAAATCATTATAAGTGTATTCTTTTCCATTATTAGCATGAAGTGTGCCAATATGAGATTGTGATTGATTTTCTATCCATGCATGAAAATTTTTGAATGTTTGAAATGCTTCAGATTTTGTCTTTAACAAGTATACCCAAAACATTCTAGTGCAGTTGAATCAACAAAGGTCACAACACATCTATTACCATTGGTAGAAGGAATAGGCATGGGGCCACATAAGTCAGAGTAAACGAACTCTAACTTTCTACATGCTCTAAATTTTGACTCTTGCAATGGCTTCTTACTATGTTTTCCTAATATGCATGCATCACATTTGTTCATCTTTTTATGAATGATGGGAAAAAAAAAGAAACCATTCTTTCTTAATAAATGAAGACTATTGTAATTTAGATTACCATATCTAGCAAGCCATAATAAACTAGATTATATAGTACCTTCTCCATGTTGAGAGAGGTAGGAAACATTTTGAACTCTTTCATATGAGCCTTTCAACTTCAACAACTTTCCATCTTCATATCCAGTCATGATGACTTGGTTTCCAAAGGACTTCCATATCTCTATGATTCCATCGAACATGTGGATGGAATGGCCTTGCTTTTGAATCTGTATCAAGGAAAGAAGGATTCTCTGCAACTCTAGAAGATAGAAAACAGTTTGCAACAAAAAACAGGGTATCTAAGCAGTTTTAGCCTTATGGAACCAATTCCCTTTGGTTTAAGGCTAGATTTGTCTGCAAAATACACTATGCCATCTACATTGCGATTCCGTTCTTAAAAAAATCTTTTCTAAATGTCATGTGGGATGTTGCACTAGTATCTAACAACCAACAATCTTTATAAGATAAAAAAGATGTGATTTCATTTATTCTAAGGCTACAATGTGGAACAATATACTGAGCAGAATTAAGAGCTTTACCATCCTGTTGGATCTTATTTTGTCTTCTTTATTCTATTTATGTTTTCCTTTGATGGAATCCCAAGGGGACCAACACTAATCTTCTTCATGTCTTGAATTGTTTATTCCCCCTCTGCCTCTAAACTTTCTTCTTCCTCATCCTCTTTTGTTGTTCTCTCCCTTGGGATGGTTCTGAGCAAGGGAAAGGGTCACTGCTCCAACTGCAGATGCAAAAAAAATGCATATTTTGCAATGTTTACTTGCAAATAAAAAATTTGTTTGAGAAGAAGAAGGTGCATGTCTAAGTCTCTACCACCTTTTACAATTTATGTAAATTTGTTGTGGAAAGCGAAATGATACAAATTCTTTAATGTGGTGTTCAAAAATCTTTGTAATGCAGGAAGTCTACAAATAACTTATCCAATATCCTCATGCATTTTGCAAATTGAACTCTCTTCTATCAAAACAAATAAATGATATCCTCCTATTGGCAGAAGCTAATAAAATTGAACTACGTACTGTTATCATATTTTTGGGTTTTGAAACCTTTACAACTGCATAGGTAAAAAAATTGCTCAAGCTCTTCGATGCCTCTCCACAAAGAGGTCGCAGCTCAACATATGATCTTCAAAGGAGAGTCCAGCAAAGGGAGTGATCTCTTAAAGGAGAATAACACACCAAGAAGTCGCATCTCCATTGAAAGAGGTCCCACGCACCACTAAGGGAGCTCACACCAAGATGGAGTTTCAAGAAAAATGAGAACATGGACTTCACTGGGTTCGCAGCAACAATGAATAGAGAGTCCATGCACATATGAGTCTTCACCAACGATTTCACCAATGTTTCACACTTCGACATTGTACATCCACGCAAAGAGACTCACCATATGAGTCTTCACCAATGCAACCTTCATTTGATAGAAGTCGCAGCTCACCATATGAGTCCTCACCAATGCTACCTTCATTTGATAGAAGCCACAATAGTCTTCATGGCGAATGATAAAGAGAGCAATCTTAACGATATTTCCACGATACAAGGGCGTGCAAGTAGAGAGTGGAAATTGTACCACAATATCGTTCAACGGTGGCCTCTTAAAGCCATTCAAAAGATTAGGCTTTCCACCGGTCCTACGAAAGGGAACACCACTCTTTACGCCAAACAAATGAGATAGAGCACTGACCTAGTAGCATGCTCTTGATGCAAAGGGTGAGCTTCCATGAAAGGTCTCATGCACCAGTTGATGAATTTTAACAAATAAGCTGCGGCTTGTTCCTTAAAATTCATCATGGTATCAGAGCTTGATCAAGTCTCTTGGAGAGCATATTGATCCAAGAGCAGATCCAAGCGTGTTGAGATTCTTCCATAGAGAAGAGATATTCTTCCATAACGAAGAAGGAAGAGATCGTTCGATCCAAGCCAAGGTCTTTCACCACTCAAGCGAGAGAATTGATCCAAGAAATTGGACAGAGATCCAGGTTCGAGTCTGAAACACAAGACTGAAATCGACCAGAAAGCGTTTAGATCCGCAGATCTGAAGCAAATTCGTAAAGATATGCCCAGTCAATAAGAGAGATTGCTGGAGTAGTGAAGAAACTCCCACCGCAGTTGGAGAGTGTGAAGAAGGCAGCCAAGATTATGCGTTGAAGGAGGTGCCATCTATCTGTTCATTGAAAAAGAGCAGATCCGCTTGCAAATTCTGAAGTGGTTGCGACCAGAGCTGAAAAATTCGTGAGTTTAGAAGGAATCGGATCTGTGTCTGCCAACTCCACCAGCACTGAAAAGCTCGCTGAGAAGATTGTCGTTGAAGAGAAGATTGTCCGCATGCAATTCTGCGCAAAGAGAAAGCTACCAGCTGTGTGGTGTTGAAGAAATGGCCATTGGCCAACAGTGAAGAGGGAGTTCCGCCAGTGGCTAATAGATCGTTGATGAAGGAGGAGCTGTCCCAGTCGACGAGTGGAGGAATCGACTGTAAGGAGCTGCATAGAAGAAATTATCGCGCTCCTCTCTTGCATAGAGGCGCAACAATTTAGGGAGACACGGAGAGAAAAATTTGGGAATTATTGGGGCCTCTCTATAGGCCAAGGCGCGATAATTAGTGAAGACCCGCGACAATTAGGGTGAGATCGCCGGTCGAAATTCCTGAAGAGATCCAGGGTTCAGCAAATGCGTGAAAAGAAAGGTGTTCAATTCTGCGTGACATATCAATCGTTGAAGTTTGCAGCTGTCGAACATAGCAGTGAAGACACCTTGAGAGAAAACGTGAAGAACTCAACCTCCCGCGTGGAGTCCGCAGAATGAAGTTTTAATCACAATTCGTCGTGATGATTCAATGCCGAGATTGTAATCTGAGAGAAAACATGAAGAACTCACCCTCCCGCATGAAGTCCGCAGACTGAAGTTTGATCGCGTGAATAACTCTGTCGAATCCGTTGTGATGATTGAATCAGCCCCAAAAATAAAGTAAAAAGAGAGCCGTGGAAGAATTCAATGCAGAGATTGGTAATCGGTAAATGCGTGAAGAGGGTTGAAGAAGGAGCGATCTCCATCCACGTGAGAAGTAACTTTTAACGTCAAAGTCCAAAAGTATTAAAAACAATTTTTTTTAAGACCGTCAAAGAGCTTTACCATATATGAAAAGTTGGAAAAGTCTTTTAAAGAAATTTTGAAAATAAGAAAGTGTGAAAGGGCATTGAAAAATGATTTGTAAAGGTTTGCTTTGGCAAACATGGATATATTCCGATTTTGTTTTTAAGATTGACACCCTTGTATGATAGTAAAGGTTTGTAGCTTAAGAGTGAAGGAAAAGCTAAGATTTGAGGGAAATCTTGCATTAGGGGAGCGCGAAGCAAATTCTGTATTTTTTTTTAGGGAGCGACAAGGAAGGAAGGATGTGGACTCAAGAGAAGGAGTCCATAGTCCTTAGTGAGCCTCAGTAGAAGGAAAATACACAAGTTGATAACCTCTTAGCAACAAAGGATGAAGAACTTTAACCATAGTATGATGGTGATCACCTTTCTTATGAAGAAAGAGTGATAATGCTACAACAAAAGAAGCTCATTAATGAGTTGTTGTTTGGAATGGTAACCCTACTTGAAAATGACGATCAAGTGGATGATGTCTTTGTAGCAGTAGCAATTGAGGAGGACGAAGCTAAAGAAACAAATTTTGAAGAAGATTTGGCATTCATTGAGGATTGGCTTGCAAAGCCAAAAGAAGTTGTAGATGGAAACTTACATTCTGTAGTAGCAGAATCTGAAGAAGAAGAAAGATATGCTATGTACCCAGTTGAAACGCTGGAGGAAGAAATATGCAACAAGTATTTTGCAGGTGTTAAAGGAAGCATTGAAGATGTTGTACATCACTGGTTTTTCAATGAGAGCCATGAGAAAAAGAAAAATCCATGCAATAACAAGAAGAGATATCCAGAGTTTAAAGTCTGGAGCACAAAGAAGAAGAAAAGCATTGAAAGCTTCAAAGTTTGGAGCAGAAAGTATGAGAAGAGGCTGCATCAGCACATTGCAATAAAGAAAGTCAAAATAAAGATGCTTTGTAAGCCTAGCTGAGACATAGACCAGCAGGCAATCTTTTTTTACGAAATTCCTTTTGCTGCAATTAGATAGTATGTTTAGCGGTTGTAATTAAGGGAGAGTGTTAGAGATAATTACTCCCTCATGAAGTTAAACACTCAGTTCTAGTTAGATGAGTCTTGGTTAGAACTAAGACATAGTTGCATGTAGTCCAGTCATTTAAGTCTAAGTTAAAGAGTCTAAGTTTAGCATGTGATACTTCTATATATTCAGGCCTTCGAGTAATAACACTGAATAGAAACCGCACCTTGTTCCTTAAAATTCATCACCAGTCACATCAATGCATTCAAGGCAACCACATTTCTTATTCAGTCGTGGTCTTTAAAAAATGGTTCACACAGTGGTCATGTTTCACCTAGGCAATAGATATCACCAACACAAATAGCAAAAAATTAGGGTTTCTACCTTCAACCAGCTCGGAGTTCAACGCAGAAGAGATACTGGAGCAGGAATGTTCAATTTCTACAAAGTGCAGGACTGAGGAGGGCACAAGAGAGGAGAAACGTCTATGCAGAAAGCGGAACCGAGGAGGGCGCAAGAGAGGAGAAACATCTATGCAAAGAGCAGAGAATGTGGCAAGAGAATGGTAGGTCGGTAGTCATACAGATCTAAACGGCGGGAGTTATGCCAATCAAACTTTGATACCACCGTCAGAATAACTCCTGAATTCATTTATTCATCAGAAAAAACCTCTTATGTATACATTGTATATGTGACTATTGGGTTTCACCTACCAATAGCTCTCTTTCTTCCTACAGAGACTCTTCATCTCCTCACTCTAAATATTTACAAATTAATATTAGAACTACATTAGGTTTCCAACAAATTTATTTATTTTTAACATCAATTATTTTGATCCAATCAGTAATAAAGATCATTCATGCAACATTATCATCATGAGTCATTGCTGACATGATTTGATTTGGTATATCTAAAATAATCCATGTCTAATCAAACAAAAGATGACCATATCTAATGGAAGATAAGTTTTTTAATTTTCTAGTGCACGGATATGATGGAAGATAAGCTTTTTATTTTTTCTGGTGCACAGATCTGAAGGAAGAGAAGCTTTGTATATATTTTGAGCAGGTCTATTTGGATCCATATATCTATGACCCTATTTATCTATTGATGCATGACGGACTGAGTTAGCCACCTATCGATTATGAATGGAGACAAAAACATTAATGCAGCAAGGTTATGCAGGAATGGCTAAAACATTTGTAGCTGAGCTTCGTCCCCTACTGAAACTTATGCAGGTCCAGAAAAACAAGGAAGATTTCAAATTTTCATGAGCATGTTCTTTCTCCCATCTTCTGAAGATCTCTTGGCCTTCATTTTCAATAATTTTATAGTTATGTGATATGCATCATTATGTTTAAAGGATATCCACTATCATAACTTTTTTTTAATCTAGTATTCACTGGGATTGGGATTTGTGACCATTCATTTACAAGTGCTCATCTCATTAAGCATCATAACTAAATGAATACAAACAACATTGATTCTAAATTGTATTCCATTCCATTTAAATATATTTTAAATTGTATTCTATTACTTTCAAATAAATTAATTACAGGTTTTTAAAGAAATGATCTATTTTTCTTACCTATTCCACATATATTGAAATTCTTTTAAATTTTCTAAAAGAATTAGTATATTCATATTTACCAAACATATGCTCTCTTTTTTTAAAAAGGAGTAACGATTTTTTAGTTTCTTGTTTTTAAAGTATTGAAACGTATTCGAATTGGAATTCATATTCAAATCTTACTATAGAGATATGTGTTGTGACATGGAATGGATCACTTCATTTTTAGTGGAGGGAGATCACAACTAGAATGCTTGGGTTTTCTACGCAATGAGTCTAGTCTTCTATAGTTATACTGTTATTCCCTTCGGAGGTTTTTAAATGCCTGACTCACTTGACTTCTGCCGACAGGTTAGGTCGACAATATCACTCTCATATATATGTGATATCTTTGTAGTGTGAGAAAAGGATCCAGTGTGCAAAATTGAAGGTGTATATCATTTTACCGGCAGACACATATCCATCATTGGCACAAAGTATCCCATATCTGAAGGCATAATATAACAATTTCCTCTATTCATTGATGAGTTTGGAGAAGCATCATGAAAATTGACGCGGGTGTAGAAATTAATACAAAATTGCAGTAAATAATCAAGAAAATACAGCTTGCGGAAAAATTATACAAACCTAGATTTTATACATGTAAAACTAAATGCAGAACCCATAAATGATCACACAAAGAGAAAGGGTGATAGGCAAAGACCCAAATCATTCACAGTTACAAGTCGTTCTCCATGGCATTGGATTGGTGGAACATAATGAAAAGACTGATGTAGAGCGTACATTTTCTGAAGAGAAAATTTTGAGCTAGTGCATGATATTGTGGTTTCCGATCTAGGGCTCTAGAGAAGGTAGCAACAAGCTATAAATGACTTATATTGCAATTGTTTCTCTGTAACTAAAATTGTATATGAATAGTGAATAGTTTTCAATTTTCATATTTCAGTGTTAACTTACTATTTTTACTTACATTATATTGATTCATTTGCCTATATCAAGCACAAGCACTTTTAATAATATATTTGTACCGATATTTAACATATATAATATTTACAACTCTTCCTTTAAACTTTATGTTAAGATGAGGGAGCGGGAGGTTAGGGTTTCGTGACTGGTTAGGGTTTACTCGCCAGTTTGGCTACTGAACAGAGGAATCTGCAACTACCAGCTAACCGTCGGTCTTTCACTCAGGGTTCTTTCTACATCCCGTTTCAGCGGGCATGGGACCACTTCTTTTCACGGTGTTTGCAACAAAGGCTCGTTTTTTCTGGCTTTCCACCAGCGGTTTTGTGGTCGTGGTGTGCAAAGTGGGTTTCTTTCAGGGTTTGGAGCTATTTGGAGAGTCGTGGTGTCAGGCTTCCATCTTCTGACTGCCGAGTTCCGGTTTCTACAAGTCTTTTCTCCCAGTTTCGGTGCCTTCCCGGCTTAGGTAATTATGGGTTCAGGGTATCTCCGTTAAAACCGTTTATTGGCTAAATATGTTGGATAAGGGGTGTCAGTAACACTATCTCCGTCCGTCTCATCCCATTTCGTTTCATTTTGCATCTCCCTGTCAAGGGTTTTCCGGTCCTATTAGCTCCTGTTTTTGTTTGGCTGGTGTGGTATTCACCGGTGTTTTCTCTCCGTTTACTCAATATTGGCTGGGGTTTTGTCTTGCCCAACCTGTGAAAATGGGGGAGATGCCGACACTTGGCGGTCCGGCTTTGCTACCCCCCACGGAAGTGGACTTCTGGATTGAGGAGAACAACATCATGTGGCCGGATGAATACTACAAGGATTTGTTGAAGGGTAAGAAGTTGGAGGTCATAGGTGGTATCTATGAAAAGAAGGCCCGACTGTGCCCGCCTCCAGCTGCCGGCAAAGGTCCACTGTTTAAGAAAGCCTTGGTGGTTGGTGATGGCTTGACGGGTGTTGCTGCCGGCTCGATGGGTGTCGCCTCGGCTTCTCACAAAACTTCCTCGGTGGTTGCATCCCCTTCTGTTGGTGGTGGTGTAGAGGGTCACAATGTGGGGATCCCTTTCAAGCCTGCTACTCGGCATTTCATCGGTCCAAACAATCGGCAGAGGAGGCTAAACACTTGACCTGGGGAACATTGGATTAATGTTGGCCGTGATATGGCCTTGAAGGAACTCGTTGAGCTTAATATGACTTCTTTGGTGGGGAAGTTCAGCTACAACGCCATGCACAAGAAGGATATTGTGAAATGGGTCACCCGTACTTGGGCTCCCATTCTGGATTATACGCCCACGGTGTCCATCATGGCAGCGTTTGGTTTCAAATTCTGAGGGGATGCTCATGCCACTTTGATTCTAGGGAGACTTTGGCTCAAAGGTTCGGGAAGCCTTATGCTTCAGCAGTGGCATACGGATTTCGATCCTGATCGTACCACTATTCGGATGCGGCATCTGTGGGTTTTGTTACCCGGGTTCCCCTTGGCTATGTGGAACAAGGAAATTTTCGAGGCGGTAGGCAATCATTTGGGTCGTTTTCCGCATTTGGGCAAGTATGTGCTCAATGGGGTGGATAAGTGCATTGGGCACATTCTCGTTGAGTTCGACATGTCCCTCAGTCTAATTGATGTCCTCCACATCATCTGGAGAGGCCGCCAATTCACCCAAACTATTGACTACCGGGGCATCCCTTTTCGGTGCTCCAATTGCAAAGCAGTTGGACATCTCTGGCATGATTGCAAGGGGTCGTCTGTTAACCTGGATTCGTCTTTGGTGGAGGTTGGTGAGGTGTATTGGTCCTCCGATGATTGCAGTGATCGTGATGTGGATGTTGTGAGCTCACTGGGTGGTTTCTCCAATCGTATTTCTCCTCCTATATTTGCGGCTTCGAATATACTGGGTAAGCTCCAAATTTATGATCCATCTTTTTTCCTTTCCTTGAATGAATCTGAGAAAGCTTTCATTATTTCCTTAGAAAAAAAAAAGCGGAGTCTATTTATCTAGAAAATGATGGTGCCCTCCTTTCCAACGGGTTCTCTCATCCCCTTGTGCGGTCCACCTTGAATGCCCTTTCCATATCCGACGTCTCCTCTCCTCGGTCTTTGGTTGAACACACTGTGGCTATCCCACCTTCTAAAAACAATGGTTCTAGTGAGGACTTCGGTTCAGGGAACATATATCCTAATGATACCATCCAAATATCCTCAAATATCAATAACTCACCTGCTGCCACATGTGACCCATTAGCTGCCTCGGGGGTCCTAGCTTCGACACTGTTGGGGGATTCGCAGTCGATGGATGTAAATCCTTCACAAGATATGTATTTTACACTGCTAGAACAGTTGAGATGTATCCACGTGCCCTCTTTCTGTGAAGTGGTTAAAAAAAACCTATCCCTTGCTTTCATAAAAACCGTGAGGTGTCGGTGGGGGTTGGGTTGGATCTCGATTTGTCTACTGAATTACCTTCTAACAACAAATTGGTTCTGGGCGCTAGGGGGGGTCTAGCCATGGAACTTTCTCCTCTGAAATCCTGCAGTGCTTGTAAGGGTGTTTCAAAAGGGGCTCATGTTCGTCATCCTGTGGGATCGTCGGGCATCATTACTGACTCTCCAACATATGAATCTGGGGCGCTTAGAGATATTAAAGCCCTTGCCAGGGTGAAGAAATGATATGTCTATCTCTGAATGTGCATGGAGTGGGGGGCCTCCCTAAACAAATATTCCTCCAACGTGTTCTGCTATTACATAATCCTCATATAGTTATGCTACAAGAAACAATGGTCTCGGAGTTAAAAGCTCGTGTTTTTTTTACCAAAATCAAACCAAACTGGAAAATTTGTGCTATCAATGCTGACGGTATTTCTGGGGGACTTCTCGCTGCCTGGAATCACCAGGTACTAAATTTATGTCCCTTTGTGACTAAGGAGGGGATCCTCCTCTCTGGTCACTTGGTTGGTCTTGATACGGAGCTAAACCTCATCAACTGTTATGGGCCCTATGCGGATAGGAGGTCCTTTTGGGAGGTGGTTTGTGATGACAATCTGTTGAATTTGGAAAATCTTATCCCAATTGGGGATTTAAACTTCACTTGGTCAACAGGTGAAGTTTGGTGAAGACATGCTCAAATGGATCCCTTGGGCCCTTTCTTACAAAACATGTTCGCATCCAGGGATTTTGTCGATATTGCCCCTTTTCCCTTGGCTCCCACCTGGATAAATGGTCGCTAGGGTGACAACTTTGTTGCAAAAATACTTGATCGGTTCTTGATCGCTGATAATCTCCTGTCCATTTTGTCCAAATTCAGATCATGGACTCAGGATATTCACATTAGTGATCATGTTCCTATCTTTTTTCAATTCGATTTGGAGGACAACAAAGCAACTTATCCATTCAAGTTCAATTCATCCTGGCTTTCTGATCAAGAGTTTTGTGGTGTGTGTTGAAATATTGTAACTTCAAAGAATATTATATTTGTACTTTATTATTCCGAGGATGTTTCATTCCTCCGAGAGGATCTTATTGTATATCTGGAGATGTTTATTCCTCCGTCGGAATGTGGTAACTTGGGATGTTAAACTTCCCTAGTGGGGGTCGGCCCTGTATGTGTTATGTGGGTCAAAGGGTTATTAGACCACCCTAGAGGGGTCAGCCCAGTCAGTTATAATGGGGTGTTTAACCCAGTGGAAAAGTTGGGGCCGACCTAGTTAATATAAAATACAAGTCGGAGATGTGTATAAATAGAGGAGGTGTGTTCCTCATTTATACACACACTTCTATCACTCGGAATGTAGCGCAATTGTGAGAGAGAGGTCTGCTATGGAGGAGGAGAAGCTCATGTCTTTGTTTTACATCTTTGTATTTGCTGGTCATCTATATTGAGGAATCTTTGCTGGGTTTTCTACCCCATGAGGGTTTCCTAGGATAAACCTGTGTCTCTTGTGTTTATGCTGTGCTTGTTGTTTCTTCAGTGATCTTGTATATGCTATTATTGTGAAATGAAATGTAATGCTGATATTTTCTGTCTTAGCATATTGAATATTAACATGGTATCAGAGCTAACCTGAAGGAAGGCAATGTATGGCACTTACGACACTTGCTTCACTTGCGACAATTTGAAGGTTGGGGTTTTATATAGCAAAAAAGCAGTCATCGTGGAACTTTTGCTATAAATCCATTTTTGCGAAGGTTCAGGATATGAAACGTTTACAAGTCATACATAACATCCACATGTACCTTGTGTCCAAAGGACACCCTCGGATTCATTGTATTTTGTGAGTTATGGTCAGTACAAGTTAGGGTTTCTGCCTCTTCCAGATCTCAGTCATAATCAGGTGACCTAGGAAAAAAGGTCATAACTTGGGCTAGGAAACTCCAAATGAAATTTAGTAAAAAGTGACAGGTAGTTAACAGAATGTACTATCTCAGGAAACATTTTCAGAGGCCTAAGTTGAACCAGTGACATGTGACACGCTGTACACGTTAGCTCTCCTGTTTTATCCCATAAATAGGTCACGTTGCGACAATTGGAATAACTCTCTCTTAGAGAATCCAATTAAGGTCAGACCTATCGGGGTGGAAAGATGATAGGTCTGGATACCATAGGAAAAAATTTTAGGCCTTGTGGATCGAAAAGTTCGAAGTTACACTAGAAACAATCAGGTACATATTTATGTCAAAACAGAATTATTTTTGAGCACCTTCATTCATGGCTTCTGGAATTTAGGGTTTCCGAGAAAGTTGGAATTTTTGGAATCGGAGTCCACAACTGAATGCTACTCAGAAAAATTGAAATTTAGAGACCAAGATCAAATTTTTTTGGTTGGGTAGAAGATCAGGCTTGATCAAAACCCAGTTCGGGATTTTGATCGGAAAGGTGGAAAATTAGGGCTTCAACAAAAGTTGAAATTTTTGAAGTTTGTGACCATGGCTAGAATCTCCTTAGAAAAATAAGAGTTTAGAGCCTTGGACCGAACCTTTTGATTGGGAAGAAGGGTGGGCTTCATCAAACCCTAGTTCGAGATCCTATCCAGAAGATCCAGAAGTTTTGAAGGCAATTTTGAGGGGTCAAATTTTGGAGATTTCAAAATTGAAGTATGCTAGTTTGATCAGCTCAGCAAGACACATCCTTCCATACATTCAGAAGTGTGAAAGTAAAAGTTTGAATTTTTAGGGTTTCTCTGACAAACCCTAATCAAGCTCCAGATCCAGTTTCAGGGGGAGATGAGGCTAAGGCCTTACATAAGAAGAGTACAAGAAGTCTCAACAGGTATGACTTAAGGAGATACAGGTATGTCTTGAAATTTGATTCTTCATTAAGTTCATAATATGTTTGTCTTCATATTATTTAGGTTAGTACAATCTTGATTAATGTTAGAATTGACTTATCAACCTAGTAAAAGTATGAATGCATGTGAATGATAGAAGACATTCATTGATTAGGGCTATATAATTGTACTAATGCACTGTGGTGTTGTATGAGGTTGATGTTGTTTGCTAACAAGATACAGGTACATCAAGAAAGACAAATCAAGTTCCATGACCATGATGACATGAAGAAAAAGACTCATCCATAATCCTTGATCATATGGAAGTTCTACTTACGAGGTATGTATGACTTTGTTCTACTATGCTTAACCTATGAGATATGCAGGTTCTAGCACAGGATCTCTGAATCATTGAAGAGAACAAAAGAAGATATTGTTTGACATGACCAAGCTTGATAATCCAAGTATGTTTTCCTATATCAAGTTAGAAATCCTACTTTGTTAGGATCTTAGGTAAGTATACCTGTGTATGAAATAATCATGACCATACATACTTAAGATTATGTAGAATTATAATGTTCTGATAATATTGAGATGATACTAATAAATGGATGTTTGTGTATGAGATCATGAGGATGACACTAGTGCACACTTGAGCATGCATAGTGGTATATGATGGATAGAAGCTCATGACATGGAAGGGAAGTTGAGACTAGGAAGGATGCAACCTCACAAGACATAAAAAGATAAGTATTTGAATTACTGAATAGTCTATGATATTGCTCGTAATAGTTGTATGCATATTTGTATTCCTAGAATATATCATGATAAGTGTAAGCATTCATATAGCATTGAATAGTATACTACTAATATGCATATGATTGATAAGTTGGACAAACATTCCATTGTTGATTGTCTAGAATGAAACCTCTTTGCTGACATGCTGAGAGCTATGCACGCTCTCGATAGTATGTTTTGGTAGAGATGGAAGGCATCTAGATAGCCACTGTATGCATATAGGATATGGAAAAGTGTTGTGCCAAAGTATTGGTCAAGATAGTTACATAACTATGTAAATCATATCTGTATGCATAATAGGTTACCATGTCAACATGATTTGATGATTATGAAGTATTACTAATCATGTACTTAATTTTGATTGGTAGGAAAGATCATGAAGAATGATGAACAATGAACAAGTGATGGATGTTCAACAAGAATATTTACAAATCAAACATAATACAGAAGGCTTGTGGCTAGAAGATTCTCTTAGAAAGAGGAAGAGGATCATGACGAGATGTTTGCTCTAAGTGGCTAGATAAAACCATTCTCTTAATGGTGTAATTGAAGAAGAAGTGTGAATCAGGCTCTGTATGGGTACCCAGGATCGATAGTCAATTGATGAGCTTAATGATCACCATGGGTGATGTGGATCTCAACCAAGGATAATTTTAGGGGAGAAATTTAGCCCATGGGCTATTTTTCCATTTTTTTTCCAAAAAAATATTCGCCAATTTGCATTTTTTGAAGCCCCATTTCGCCCAATTTTGATGGGGTAAACTTTTTTCACTCTGAAAATCGCCAAATTATTATATAAACTTAATAAAATCCATAGAAATTGAAATAATTTTAGAAAAATATTGCAAAATATTTTATAGTTGACATTTTAAGAATTGGTAAGATTCGCCAAGGTTTATACACTTTTAAATAAGTATGGGTCCTTAAAATTATCCCTGATCTCAACCTTTGCTACAAGGTTGAATATGGTTTCTATATACAGATGGCATGGATGCAAGAAGAACCTAGATACAGATTTCGAGATGAATGATCTCGGATTGATGCATTACCTCCTAGGTCTTGAAGCATGAAAAGGCTCAGAAGGAATCTTTCTCAACCAAGGAAAGTATGCAGTGAAAATCTCGAGAAGAATTGATCTGTTCGAATGTACAACCATGGCCACTCTCATGGGTTCCAACTTGAAGTTGTTAGCTGATGAATCCTTAGAGTTAGTTGATGTGACTCTGTACAAACAGATTACTGGGTCGTTGATGTATCTGACAAATACTAGGTCAGATATATGCTTTGCTGAGAACACCTTTAGGCAGTATCTAGTGAAAACTAGATGTGTTCACCTAATAGTTGCAAAGCATGTGATGAGGTACCTAAAGGGTACAATAGACTTTGATCTATGAGATCATGACTTCAGATGGCTACACAGATGTTGATTAGGCAAGAAGTGTATCAGACAGGAAGAGCACATCGAGAGGATGTTATTGTCTGGGATCATCCATGATCTCATGGTTTAGCAGGAAGCAGTCTAGTGTGGCTCTCAGCACAAGCGGAATATATGGCTGCTTGCTCTACTAGTTGTGAAGCGGTATGGCTTTAGGATTGTTTGACTTAGAGATAGACCCAACTGTGATCCTGTGTGATAAATAGAGTTGTATCAAGATGGCAGAGAATCCAGTGTTCCATGATAAGTCAAAGCACATAGAGATCTGGTATTTCTATATACGCACTATGGTGCAGAAAGGAACTATAAAGCTCGAATTTGTAGGCACTGATGAACAAGTTACCGATGTACTAACCAAACCTCTACCTCAAGTAAAGTTTGAGTATTTCCGAGACAAACTTGGTAGGACTCTTCTCGAAAGGGGAAGTGATGTGGTCACTTATGATGAGATTGCCTGTATCGATAGTGAGGTTGATGATGTGAATACCTATATTGGTGATGCCGACATAGAGGTTGGTGGATGGTCCTTAGACAGGGTCTAAGTTGACAAAGGGATTGCATCATCCTTGAACACATGTTCTAAAAGGATCCGTAGACATGTGTCTCCGAGAAAGAAGAGGGATTGCATCATCCTTGAACACATGTTCTAAAAGGATCCGTAGACATATGTCTTCGAGAATGAAGTCCTTAGTGCACAAGTGGGGATTGTATCATCCCTGGACTTCGGTCCCTTGAATTGATCCGTAGACATATGTCTCCGAGAATGAATCCCTTAGTGGACAGGTGGGGATTGTATCATCCTCGGACTTTAGTCCCTTGAATTGATCCGTAGACAGATGTCTTCGAGAATGAAGTCCTTAGTGGATAGGTGGCGATTGTATCATCCCCGGACTTTGGTCCCTTGAATTGAATCGTAGACAAGATGTCTTTGCGAATGGGGATTGTATCGTCCCCGGACTTAGGTCCCTTGAATTGAGCCGTAGACAAGATGTCTTCAAGAATTGAATTATAGGACTGCATCATCCCTGGACCTCGGTTCAAAAGGTACGTGAGAGGACTGCATCATCCGTGAACCTTTGGTTCAAAAGGTACGTGATAGGATTGCGTCGTCCCTGGACCTCGGTTCAAAAGGTACGTGATAGGACTGCATCGTCCCTGGACCTCGGTTCAAAAGGTACGTGAGAAGACTGCATCGTCCGTGAGCATTGGTTCAAAAGGTACGTTAGAGGACTGCATCGTCCGTGAACAGTGGTTCAAAAGGTACGTGAGAGGACAGCATCGTCCGTGAGTAGTGGTTCAAAAGGTATGTGAGAGGACTACATTGTCCGTGAAACTTTGGTTCAAAAGGTACATGAGAGGACTGTATCATCCGTGAACAGTGGTGCAAAAGGTATGTGAGAGGAATGCATCGTCCATGAATAGTGGTTCAAAAGGTACGTGAGAGGACTGCATCGTCTGTGAACAGTGGTTCAAAAGGTACGTGAGAGGACTTCATCATCCATGAACATTGGTTCAAAAGGTACGTGAGAGGACTGCATCGTCCCTGGACATTTGGTTCAAAAGGTACGTGATTGGGATTGCATCGTCCCTAGACATGAGACTTGTCTTAAAGTGATAAGGATTGATCATCCTAGAACTTGATCTGGATTGTATCATCCATGGACCTATGTCCTAAAAGTGAGTAGGATTGATCATCCTGTAATATGATCGTGTGTATTGCAGAGTATGCTAAGATTATGATCCGGATGATGTAGATCGAGATGATGATCCAGATGCTGTAGATCGAGATGATGATCCAGATGCTGTAGATCGAGATGATCCAGATACTGTAGATCGAGATGATCCAGATGCTGTAGATCAAGATGATGATCCAGATGCTGTAGATCGAGATGATGATCCAAATGCTATAGATCGAGATGATGATCCAGATGTTGTAGATCGAGATGATGATCCAGATGCTGTAGATCGAGATGATCCAGATGCTGTAGATCGAGATGATCTAGATGCTATAGATCGTGATGATGATCCAGATGTTGTAGATCGTGATGATCCAGATGCTGTAGATCGAGATGATCCAGATGCTGTAGATCGAGATGATCCAGATGCCATAGATCTAGATGATCTAGATGTTGTAGATCGAGATGATCCAGATGCTGATGATCGTGTGATGATGATGTTGATGTTGCTATAGCTGTTCGAGTGCTGCAGAAGATAAAGACTCAGTACTGAAGATGTTGATGTTCCAGTATTGAAGATGTTCCAGTAACTGCTTGAGTTATTGATGATGTTGATAAAGCTTCCAATGATTTATAGATGTATCATGTATGATGTTGATGACTCCTTGCTCGTGCAGATGTTGTTATAATATCCTTCTCACTAAGGGGGAGTGTTGAAATATTGTAACTTCAAAGAATATTATATTTGTACTTTATTATTCCAGAGATGTTTCATTCCTCCGAGAAGATCTTATTGTATATCCGGAGATGTTTATTCCTCCGTCAGAATGTGGTAACTTGGGTTATTAGACTTCCCTAGTGGGGGTCGGCCCTGGATGTGTTATGTGGGTCAAAGGGTTATTAGACCACCCTAGAGGGGTCATCCCAGTCACTTATAATGGGGTGTTTAATCCAGTGGAAAAGTTGGGGCCAACCTAGTTAATATAAAATACAAGTCGGAGATGTGTATAAATAGAGGAGGTGTGTTCCTCATTTATACACACACTTCTATCACTCTGAAAGTAGCACACTTGTGAGAGAGAGGTCTGTTATGGAGGAGGAGGAGCTCATGTCTTTGGTTTACATATTTGTATTTGATGGTCATCTATATTGAGGAAGCTTTGCTGTGTTTTCTACCCCATGAGGGTTTCCCAGGATAAATCTGTGTCTCTTGTGTTTATGCTGTGCTTGTTGTTTCTTCAGTGATCCTATATATGATATTGTTGTGAAATGAAATGTAATGCTGATATTTTCTGTCTTAGCATATTGAATCTTAATAGTGTGGTGAATACCTTTTGGAATAATCTTGTGGTTTCCGATGGTGTCTCGGCTATGGATAGCTTGGTTAAAAAATTGAAATGCCTCAAATTGTACATCATTGCTTGGGAAAGGAAGCGTAAGAAACTTTTGGCAATGGATCTTTCCTTGGTTGAAGTTGAGATTGAAGCCATCATTTCTGCCCACCAGTTTACTCCCATCTAGGGTCCAACCTCTATCAAAATTTGTGAATTGGAGGGTCAAAAGTTGAATTATCTGAAATTCCAGGAGGAATCCTGGAGACTGAAAAGTTGTGCACTCTGGATTAAGGCAGGGAACAATAATACCAAATTTTTCCATAAATTTGTGGACTCCTGGAAAAATCAAAATGCTATATGGGAACTCAATGACCATGATGGGAGGAAGATATATTCCCAGAAAGAGCTGCACTAGGCTGTGGTCTATAAATTCCACAACATTTTTCAGGATCCTAGTTCGACTCCTTTTCTTGATCAATTCAAGGTTATTCAAGAATATCTGTGGATGTTCACGCAGGAGGAGGGTGATGGGATTTTCGCACCAGTGACTTTGTCGAAAGTGGAGATGGTTCTTAAAGGGTTTTCCAAAGACAAAAGTCCAAGTCCAGATGGGTGGTTCGTGGAATTGTTCATTAACTTTTTTAATATTATGGGTCAGGAAATTCTTCTGGATGTGGAGGAATCTAGGCTTTTAGGCTCGGTTGCAGGTGTGATCAACTCCACTTTCTTGACTCTCATTCCTAAGTCTTCTCATCTTGATAGTTTCAATGATTTTAGACCAATATCTCTTTGTAATTTAATATATAAAGTCATTGCTAAGATCATTGCTATTACATTGAATCCTGGACTTTCAAAATTCATTTCAAGAGAACAATTTGGTTTTCTTCATGACCGTCAAATCTTGCACGTTGTGGGGGTGGCTCAGGAGGCATTTAACTCTATTAAAACCAGACACTTAAATGGAATCCTGCTGAAATTGGACCTTATGAAGGCTTATGATTGGGTGGAATGGTCGTTTCTCAAGTTAATTTTGATCCAAATTGGTTTTCCATGGGCGGTTATGAAATGGATCATGGCATGTGTTTCTTTGGTTAATTTTGCTGTCATTATAAACTGTACTATTTATAACTTCTTCAAAATATCTCGGGGGTTAAGGCAGGGATGCCCCCTGTCCCCCCTCCTTTTCATCTTGGTCATTGAGGGTCGTAGTAAGCTTATCATCAGTGGCCATTCTGATCAGAGACTTCCGGGCTTACTGGCTTCTCCTCACACTGTGGTCACTCACACGTTATTCATGGATGATGTAATGTTATATGGTGGGGGTTCTTTGGAGGAATGGGTGGAGACTAAATCTATTCTAGCTGTGTTTTGCAAATCTTCTAGAATGCTCATCAGTAAAGAAAAATTGGTGCTTCTTTTCTATGAGGTTGCGGAGAATATTCTAGCTCAGATCAAGATTCTTTTCCCTTTCAATTGCAAACGTTTGGAGGACAGAACCACCTATCTAGGGTTCTTTATCAAACCAAATTTTTATTTGAATCTACATTGGAGATGGCTCCTGCAAAGATTTGACAAGCGTATAAGTCACTCATGCTGGAAATGGCTATCCTTGGGGGGTCACCTCACCCTTGCAAAATCTGTGTTATAGAACTTAGTTATCTATTGGCTTTCGATGTGAAATGTTCCTAAGGCCATTTTGTCATGGATGCGTCAAATAATTTTCAAATTCATTTGGAAAGGTGGTGCAGATAAATGTCATTTCCATTTGGTTGGATGGCAGTCTTTGGCCCAGATGTATACATGTGGGGGTTGGGGCATCAAAAGCATGGAAGCTTTTGGCATTTCCCTTAAGGAAAAAATCCTTTGGAGGGCTTTGAATGTGGATTCTCTCTGGAGCGTTATCATCAAAGATAAGTACATAAAAAACCGGTCAGTTTCTCAATGGTTTCGTCATGGTTAGCCTTTGGGCAGGGATATTTCAAATATGTGGAAAGGTTTGCTGGGTGCTTTTCAGATAATTGGGAACTGGGTCTCTTGAGTTCCTGGCAATGGTCGGCAAATCCATCTGGGTGAAGATCCAATTCTTGGAGGGCCACAGGTTTTTAAACTATCACCTGATCTTATTATGATTATGATATCTAAGGGTTTCTTCACACTCAATCATGTTGCTTCATATCATATGAATGGCTTGCACACTTCATGAATTAATGCTGAGCAGCTGGGATTTTATGGTAAGCTGGGTGAGGAATGGACACGGCACATCTTATTCCTTAAGAGATTCAACATCTAGTAAAGGGAATGCCCGGATGTTTTGGCTTGGTCTTGGGATACGATTACAGGAATGGTTTCTACAAGAGCGACGTACTCGTCCATGTTCTCTCGGTAGTTTCGTCCTGTTCTCTGGTGGTACTATTTGGTTTGGAAGATGTTCATTCCACCCAAGCTTGAATGCTTTCTGTGGCTGGTCCTGCACAATCGCATACTCACATGGGATAATTTGATCAAGCGGGGTATGGTCGGTCCTAGCCATTGTGTTTTGTGTGGAATGGTGAAGGAGTCGATCAACCACCTTTTCTTTTCCTGTACATTCTCCCGTAGTGTATGGGGGAGGGTCTGCTCATGGATTGGGTGCTCTATCCCATGGAATCAGTCAACTTTTTTGGATAGATTTCGGACTTGGCATTCGGTTGGTTTTCCTTTGATAACTTTGCCTATATTTACGGCCAGGGAGATTTGGAGGGCTCAGAATTTGCTCATTTTCGAGGATCATCAGTCTAATATACATGGGATCGGCTGTAGGGTTGTGGCCTGTTACCAAGAGGTTATGGGCTTGCTGGTTAAAGGTGGTGTTCCTGGTCGTCGGGCTCCTCTCCCAGCACCATGTTTAGGCATTGTTTTTCCCTTGGGTGCTTTAGATGGGGCCTCTCAATCTGGTTCTAGGATCAGTGGTGCTGGGGCAGTTGTGTACCTTTCGGTTTCACACAAATTTCATATATGGATGAATTGTGGTGATGGCTCCAAAACCAAGAGTGAGCTTATTTCACTTTGGATAATTATTCATATCTCTTCGGTTCGCAATTTTCCCCTTCTACTTGTGCGGGGGGATTCAAAGGTCATTATCTCTTGGGCTCATTTGGAATGCTCTTTGAAGGTCATTCATATGGATTTCTGGTTGACAAATATTCAGCGTTTGGTCAATTGCTTTGGTCAAATATCTTTTGTTCATGTGTTTAGAGAACACAATATTTTGGCCAATCAGCTTTCTAAACATGCATTAACTGTTCCGGAGGGCACCATTTTCATGGAGGAATGGGATGATCATCACTTACTGGATTGGTCTTCACTTTTGTTTTTGAGTTGGTTGGGTTCCTTTCCCTAACTTCGTCATGGTTTTGTCCATCATTTATTGCAGATCCTTGATTGCTACGGTAGTTGGTGCTACTTTTCAGGATTGCAGGCCTATTCTTTCATGGCTGATTCTGATCAGCTGGGTTTTCTTGTTCATATTTTGAATGTTATGGTTTTATGTTTTATGCCATTTGTAATGGTTGTTTAGACTGTGTTCCTTGCTGACTTTGATTGGCCCGGTGTAATTTGGCCAATCTATATTTTCACTATTTCTGCCATTGATTGGCTGTTTTCTTGTGGGTTGATTTTTTAGGGCCCGTTGTGAACTCTTTTTAGCAGTTTCTTGTGTATCCCATCCCACTATTACTCGTGTTAATAGTAAGTACTTTTTTTGGTGAAAAAAAGCTTAGACAAAAACATAGAGGATTTAGATATAGCTTACACAAGCACAACCATGCTTGCGAATATACTCTAGATTTTGAATTCATCATTAAACCTTATGCATCCTATACAAAAACATCACCTATAGGCAGCTTAGACAAAAACATAGCCACTTTTGAAGAAGGGTTACACAAAAGCACAACCATGTTTGCACATATACTCCAGATTTTCAAGATCTTAAAATTAGTTCTACAAAAACATGACCTATAGGAAGCTTAGACAAAAACATAGGCACATTTGAAGGAGGGTTACACGAAAGCACAACCATGTTTGCACATATACTCCATATTTTCAAAATCTTAAAATTAGTTGTTATGTTCCCCAAAACATATTCTCAACTCTTTGTTTAAACCGTATTCATTTTTGACAAATACAATGCCAGTTTTAAAATCTCTTTCGCATATTATATTGATTGCACTTTAAACATGTCAAACAAGAGCCATAAAATGACAATGTTCCTGTTTGATAAATTGAAATCTTGATAAAATGATAATTTGAATTGATGTTTGTACCAATATATAGTTTTGTTAACAATGTAACTATTCATGATCTTGTAAGGACGGTATGATTTCCATGGCATGCTTTCATTACAATGGGAATGCTAACTAAGAGTAACTAAACCAATATATAACATGCTCAGAATTATAACCAATTCAGTATTTACTTATATCCAAGTTAAATGACTAATTACTGTCGAATCGAGGACATCCTTCAATAATATAATTACGATGATAGGCGTTTATATCTTACTTTTTGGGTGGATGGACTTGGAAGAGCCGATCATCAAGATCGAGTAGGAGGTTACACCTGTGCAGCGGAGATTACTTCTATGGTCATCGTATTGTGTTAGTGGTTAACTAGCTCGCATGAAGATTCATTAAGGGAGGAATGCCTTGCACGATTGTTTTTTTTTTGTAAATAAAAAGCTATATATTACGAGTTCATGATAGATACAAAACTATATAGCCTTGACAGAGGTGACCCCGACCAATAGAGGTCAAATAGGATCCCCTCTTCTAGTCCATAAAAACAGCTTGAACATTAAAAAACTCCCGGCCTAGAGGCCAAACAGGAGGGAAACATGTCTAAGATAACAGGAAAATTGTTTTGACACAGACTCCACATAACAGTATAGCAAAAAAGAAAAAGATTGAATAAAGTTAAACGCTGTCATAGCCTCCATGCAAACGAACCACTAAACCAAAAATCAAAGCACTGCACCTTAATCAAGGGTGATAATTTTCAGGCAGCGTTCAGCTGCAACAGGACTAGGAGTGGTATTGATTGGCTAGGCCTGAGCTGCTTCCGAGGCCTCCTCATGTCACCGAGAAGTTCCATCGTGGCTGCAGCCACCCCCGTCTCCACTGCTCCCACCTTGAATAACAAAAGTGATGCCCATCTTTTTGGCCATGGCATCCACCATAGAATGCATCACTCTGCTATCGAGGTTGTGCATCTTCCATGAGCTCACTGGCTCTTCATCCCCTCGCCGCTTGTTGACAGAGTCCATAAGGATGTTGGCCATCAAATTTTTGGTAACCCAGTAATTCATTAGCGTCCGCTCATAGAGCGAGGCTCTGCCAATAGTCATTCCCAGGTTGAGAATCCAGTCCTTTGTATCCCGACGAATGTCATCCATAGATAATTCCATGACCTCCTCCCATAAACCCTTCTCCATCCCCCCAATCTTCTCCTGAATGGACTGGGGGATATGTTTGCGGTGGAAATCAGCCTCCTCACGCATAAATGTATGAGTAGAAGCGTGGGTTGTCCTTCCAAACTGAGAACCCATAATCCTGGATGACCCACCTTCCTCCTTCGCAGGGAATTTCCTTTTTGGAGGCATAAGTGACAGGAAACGAAGGAACACAACCCTACCCCTAAATGTAAAACCAAAGGAGATCCCAGTGTGCTCAACCCCTCAGACACCACAACATAAAAACCACCAGCATAGAGAGGAGATGATAGAGGAACAGGTCCCAACAGGGAAGTTTATAAGAGAATGGTGCATGATGGCAATACCCGAATAATGATGAGAAAACTCGAGGAGGTAACAGAGCATCATCATCCAGAAGTCCGGCAGAATCGTAGAACGATGTAAAGGACAGATATGGGGTGTGCCGCAGGTCTTTCTAATCCCATCATCGTAAATAACCCTCTATGAGAAGTACCACCTCATAACATACATTGATGAGGTAGTTAATTCTGAGAATGCGCCTGAGGCTGATGTAGCCGGGCACGGAGATCCCGCTTGATGCACTCCATTTCGCCAGCATCATGATGGGATGGTGTCATGTCACTAGACGTCACAAGGCCTGACCTCGAGAGATCGTTAGATGCCATATGGTAGCACGTCTGGCTCCATTCGTCCACTGAGGAGTCGACCGGATTGCAAATCCTGAGCGGGAAGCCAGCATTAATTCCGTGGTTGGAAAGGTGGTTCACCACTTTGTTAGCCACCCTTTTTACGTAGGAAAACGAGATAGCAGGTTGATTGAGAAGGAGGGTATGAAGGTATTCCAGCTTAGCCAGGAGACGCCAGTTGGAAGAAAATTTCTCCGGAGTTTGACCAAAGGATATTTTCCTGGCCATATTAACGATAATAAGTGAATCTCCTTCAAGAACCAGAGGAAGCCATGATTCAGAAAGAGCCAGACGGAGCCCATGTATCAGACCATCAAGCTCAGCCGAGTTATTTGAATCGTGGCCTATAGCACCATGATAAACCTTCAAAATCTTTCCAGTCCACTCCCAATAGACACCCCCGAAACCTACTGCACTCGGATTGCCACGAGATGCACCATCAAAATTAATCTTGAAGCACCGAAATGGCAGAGGAGACCACTGAGACTGCACATTTGGCTGGTGAATCAGGATTTTCCTGCGAAGACCATCCAGATTCGAACGCTTTAGACCCCACCCCTGAGCAATTCGAAGATCCCCTGGAGACAGCTCTTTATCTTTATCCGTCCATTGCTGACTGCGAATGGTCTCCGACATGTTCCTTGCTAGTTTTGACCAAACAATTTCCTCCTTGCTGGTGTGGTCTCTAAAGATTCGATCATTCCATTCTTTCCATAGGGCCCATAAGACCATGCTTGGAAAAATTTGCCATAACATCTCGATAATAGGATTAGAGAAGGCTTTAAGATCCTAAGCATCCAGGGACAGATCAGGATGGCCTCTCACCCGATAGTATCTACCAAATATTGAAGCTCCCCTATCCCAATTTGTAGATGCAAATTGGCAGGAATCAAGCAAGTGACCACTGCTCTCCTTTGCCTGCATGCACAGAGGACATCTAGAAGGGCCGCAGATCCCCTTTTTCCTCAATTTTCCACTTGTGAGGATCCGCTTCCATACCACAAGCCAACAAAAGACAGCCACTTTTGGCCATTTGTTCATTTGCCAGACTTTTCCCCAGACTTTCCTTGGTTCCTCCTCAAACTGGATATGTAAAACATAGGATTCTTGGATGCTAAAAGTACCCTTGGGAGAATGACCCCACCGAAGTCTATCCATAGAATCACTATGCCGAATAAATCTGTCCCTCATCATGAAGTCAAAAGCATCTAAGGAAGCCTCAGCTGATGAGCCGTCCTAGTCCCCTGCCCTATGCTAGACCCTATGCCCTTCCACAACAGAATGGTTCCAGTAGTGGTAAACTTTCGATTTGCCAAGAGCAAGTCCTGTTTCCTTCATTAGCTGCCAATGAGGGTCCGACCCCAAAATAGGGAGCTGATTCCATGAGTCTTCCCAGAAGTTTGCCTCCCTCCCATTATGGATTTCCCAAAAGCAATGATCCTGAACTAGACTTCTTGATGCAAAGGCTTTAGTCCAAATGTAATAGTCCTGATGTACTTTATTAAATCTGACCAATTGCCCGACCTCTCTATCCCTCGCATATTTGATGTGCCAAAGTTTATCCCAAGGCTCCCCCTGTTGGGTACACCAACGCCACCAGATTTTGGCTCCATATACTTCACTTAGAACTTCCGGATCTCTGAGGCCTAAACCTCCATTTTTCTTTGGCTTGCAAATCTTGTCCCAACCAACCAAAGGAAATTTCCCCTTTGACTCCCTGCAGCACCATAGGAAGGATCTTTGGATACCATGAATAGCCTTTAAGACTAACTTAGGAGTAGAGAGCATGGAAAACAAGTAAACTGACATAGATTGGAGAACCACCTTGACTAAGGTGAGTCTGCTAGGGAAATTCAGGGGACAAACAGACCAACTTGCGAGCTTCTTTTTCATTCTATCCAGCAACTCTTGCCAGGATTCCGAGCGAATTAAGCCTACATCCAGGGGAGCCCCTAAATACTTGGAGGGGAAGGAACATAATGAGAAGCCAAAAATCCTGATGATATTGAGCTGGGTAACCCTTGGGGTGTTAAGAAAGAAAACCTGGGACTTTCGAGGGTTGACTTCCAAACCAGAAGCTTTGGCAAATAAATCCAAACAATTCTTGAAAGCTCTAGCCTCTTGGACTGAAGGGTTCCCCATTAACATGGTGTCATCAACAAACTGTTGGTGGGTCTGTCTATCCAACCCAACATGAAGTCTGAGCCCTTTAATACCACCAATGGCTACTTGATGATTCAAAATTCTACTGAGACCCTCCGCCATAATGATAAAAAGGAACAGAGATAAAGGGTCACCTTGTCTAATGCCACGAGAGGCATGTAAAAGCTTAGAAGGGGAGCCATTGAGGAGGATAGAGAAAAAGGGGGTAGAGACTAGACTCATGATCCAATTAACCCAAACCAAGTCAAAGCCAAAAGTAAACAAGATTTCCCTCATGTATTGCCAGGTTAGTTGATCATATGCTTTTGGAATATCTAGCTTCACCATCATCCCGGGTTTCTTCAGGACCTTGAGGGAATTCAAAGTCTCATGAACCAGAATGATCCCATCCACAATTTTCCTTCCCTCAACAAAGCCAGACTGTTCAGGAGAGATGACGGATGGGAGCAAGGGTTTCAATTTGTTAGCTATGACTTTTGAGATAATTTTGTAGATTACATTACATAAGGCAATAGGTCTAAACTTACCGAGGGAATCTGCCCCTTCCTCCTTGGGGATTAAGGACAAAAAGGTAGCATTGAAAGCTCGAAGAACTCCACCACAACAGCGAGATTCCTCCACTAGCTGATGCAGATCCTCCTTAATCATATCCCAAAAATGGAAGAAGAAATTGGAGGTGAAGCCATCCGGGCTTGGAGCATTACCCAGAGCCATTTGGTGCACTTCCTCCTCAACCTCTTGCACAGAGATAGCCTTGTTTAGCATCTCATTTTGTTCAGGAGAGATAATGCGGGGGATGAGAGAAGTAATCTGAGCAATTTCCGGACTTCTGTCAGGCCTGTATTCCTTCAAAACAGACGTGAAATGTTGAACAAATTCCTCTTCTATATCTTCTCTAGATTCAACAATGCCACCACCAGACTTCAAAAGTTTGAAGATTTTAGATCTGTGTTTATTCTGTATCACAGAGTTGTGGAAAAACTTGGTGTTTCTATCACCTTCCTGTAACCACTGAATTCTGGATTTTTGCTTCTAGTAAGTTTCTTCTTGCCGTTCTCGAGCATCGAGGTTCGCCAAAAGATTGTGTTCACGTTCCCTAAGCTCATCACTCCATCCACCTTCCATCCCCCGTTTCTGGATCGATTCAAGATCCAATATTAACTTCTTTGTATCCTCAAATATGTTCCCAAAATATTCCTTATTCCAAGTGCGGATCTTGGATTTAAGCATTTTTAGTTTATGTTGAAACTGGTACATCTTTGAACCTTCCTGTGGGATGCTTTCCTCCCACCATTTCCCCACCAGTTCCTTAAAATCCTTGTGTTCCATCCAAAACTTCTCAAACCGGAAGGGCTTGGGGCAGTTATTAGAAGAAAGATCCCAAGAAAGAGAAACAGGCCAATGATTAGAGCTAGCGTTGGGAAGTACAAAGGAATTGACTTCACCCATTTCACGTGCAATATCCTCCATTGTCAGGAATCTATCTAGCCTAGAGGCGACAAGATGGCCCCCCTCACATTTATTCTTCCAAGTGAACCAGCCATTCCTGGTCTCAATGTCAACCAAATGATTGCGGGAGAGAATGTCCCGAAATATTTCTTGGAATCTGTCCAAGGTTCTACGTCCACCTTTCTTTTCCTCCAGGAAGGAAATCAGGTTAAAGTCCCCACCCAAGATCCAAGAGCCAACTGTAACCTGAAGGGATAACCGGGACAGGAATTGAAGGAAAGCATCTTTAAGTGGGACAGAACTAGGGCCATAGATATTGACCAGAGAACCCTTGATTGCAGAATCCATGATGTGGAAGTCACATGAAAGGGAAAATATGTTGGCATGCCAGTTGGATAATAAGATAGATCTAGGGTTCCACAGAATGGCTATGCCTCCTGCCATACCAATAGCGTCGATTGCCATGACTCCTGCACCTTTCCATACCTTTTGGGCATTTTTCTCTAGGAATTCCATAGAGCATTTGGTTTCCTGTAAGAATAATACATCCGGTCTCTCCTGCATTACTTTTCTTGACAGCATCTTGATTTTCCTGTGGTGATTACACCCCCTGATATTCCATGTCACGATCTTCATTGAGAAACTTTGGAGAACTCAGAAAGTGCTGCCCTAATCATAGGATAGAGCCCTGATTCGATAAGATTAACTCCAACTTATGCTATACGCTGCTTGTTTGATTTCCTGCCTTTCTTCGAGTCTTCGGTGGATGATTTGCACTTAAACCCCGATTGGGCATCCACCCTAATGCCCAATTTTTGAGATGCCTTGGATTTGATAATGGCTTCGTGGAGGATTTCAATCTGTCATCTGGGGACATATCACTTCCCCTTCTTCTCGCAATCCTTTTCAATCGCATCTAGATCCAGGTCCCCTAACTCAACCTCCTCGTCCCCATCATCCTCCATAACCATCGACAGTTCCTCTATGGGGGGTATGGTTGTGGTAATGAGCGGATCCTCCCCTTGCTTTGTGTCCTGATATTCCTTCTCCCCCTGTCTTCTATCTCCCTTACTCGTCCCTACAGCCAGATCATCTCTCCCTTTCTGCCTTTCTTCACCATTCTCATCCACTTCATCCAAAATCTGGAAGGGATTTAGGCAAGTCTTACCATTCTCCAATTTATTTTTTCCTTTCTTCTGTGCTTCCCCAGGTTTAGATATTCTTCTGCTCTTCACCTGGGTGAATCCATCCTTGTCTTTGTCTTTGCTTCCATTTCGATCTGAAACTGGGGAAGAAGCCACAGGAGATCCATGAGGACAATTCCTGCTAAAATGCCCATATTCATGGCATGATCTACACCGGAATGGAAGCTGCTCATAGTCTAGTATCTGAACCCACTCTTCATCTTCGTAGTTTAGAGTGATTGCCTCAGGTAGCTCCTTTGATAGATCCATGTAAACACAGATCCAGGCACAATCAGTATATCTTAGCTGACGGGTTCGATTTGCCACTTTTACAAATTCCCCAAGGGTATTACCAATGTCCTGAAGGATTTCTAGGTCCCAAAACTCACATGGCAAAGCATAGAGTCTGATCCATATTGGTGCCATCTTAATTGCCTCTGTATCCGGGTTAAATCTCTCTTTCCAAGGTTTGAGATATAACCTAGCAGAAAAGAAGAAGTAAGGCCCTCCTTCTAACACTCTGTCTCGATCTTCCACATTGAAAAATATGATGGTGAAGAAACCCTTGGCACCCAGATGAAAGTCATATTGGCCTCTTGGATTCCAGGTTTGCTTAATCCATCTGATAAGATCCTGTTCTTTAGGCCAGATGCCAATGAAATTACCAGTCAGGGCATTTTCCCTCCACTTCTCCACCCGTTCTCTCACCTTCTCAGCTCGAACTTTTACCGCAGGAATCAAATTTGATTTGGTAGGCAGCCCCCTGGAGCTAGCCACCGCGTTCCCCCGATTTCCTTGTTGTCTGCATAGATCGAGATCTTCTCTTGCTCAAGGTGAGTCATCTCGTCAGGGGTTCTGTCCTGGGGCGTACCACCAGCCAGCTGCTGGGGACCTAGCTTGTCAGGGCACGTTTCTGACAACAACAACCATGCCAAAAACGTCACACGGAAGAAACCCTAGCTCCTGCTGTGCTCCAAAACTGCTAAAAAAAAATTCACAATGATGTAACATATGCCTTGCACGATTGTTACGCTCAACACCCCAGGTCATTATGCAGTTATGGCATTATTATTAAGTTTAAAGTTTTATTTAATTATTTATATATTTAATTCTTTTAAATAGTTTTAAATTTCTTAATTCAAATTTATAAAGTTTATTTTTTAATAAATAGTATTTAATATTTAACCTAATAAAAAATACAAGCGACTGTGTTCATTTTATATATAACTAAACTTTTTAAATTTATTGAAAAAAATTAAAATTATTATTGATAATAAATATAAAATAGTTATATAATATTTTCTTAAAAATAGTTTATAAAGTAATAGATCAAATTCTTAAATCTTTAAAATTCTAATTAGTTATATATATTTAAGCTTTTATTTAGTTACTTATATATTTAATAGTTTTTAATATATTTATGTTAAGATTAAATTAGTCAAAATTTAAAATTTTTAAAATAAAATCTAATCATTTATCTATACTTAAAACCTAATATTTAATTATTCATATATTTAATATTTAAACTTCTTTTTAATTTTTTTTTTTAACATAAAATCTAATCATTTATCTATATCTAAAACTTAATATTTAATTATTCATATATTTAATATTTTTAATATTTAAAGTTTTTTTTTTTAATGTGGTTGACTAAGTTCTATTTATTTATTTAATATGTTTTAATAGTTTTAAGTTTGACTATTTAAATTTAAAAAGTTTAGTGGTTTATACAATAATATATCTTATATTTTATATAATTATGTTACTAAGTTTAAGGTTTTATTTAGTTATTTATATATTTACTTGTTTTCAATAGTTTTAAATTTCTTAATTCAAATTTAAAAAGTTTAATTTTTTAATAAATAGTATTTAATTATATCGATAGGCGTTTATTTCTAACATTTTGGGGGATGGACTTGGAAGAGCCGATCATCAAGATCGAGCAGAAGGTTACACCTGTGCGGCTGAGATTACTTCAAAGGTCATCGTCGTATTGTGTTAGTATTCGTTAAGGGATTGCGTGGGGTTAGCAATGGCACTTGGCAATGGTGTGTAGCGCCTCAGTAACCGTTTCTGCTGCATGGAGGTGGTTTTTGCTGCTTGGAGGCCGTAGTTGTAACGAATACCGACGTAACTCACGTTGCGTGGGGTGGAAAGCAGGTAATGGTGTGTGGGGATAGATAGCATGTGGGAGCATTTGAGCGACATATTCACAATGTAAAATTTGACGTTCATCAAGGTTTATGTCTCATTGTGATGTTTATCAAGGGTTACGTTGCATTGTGGCATTCATCAAGGGTTATGTCGCATTGCGACAATTCTCATTATGTGACACATATGTCAACACAACCCAAGATGCGACATATTTACAATGTGAAATTTGACGTTCATTAAGGTTTGTGTTGCATTGTGATGCTTATCAAGGCTTATGTTAGATTGAGGCGTTCATAGGGGGTTATGTCGCATTGAGACGATGCTCAAGATGTGAAAATTGACATTCATCAAGGTTTATGTCGCATTGTGATGTTTATCAGGGTTATGTTGCATTGTGGCATTCATCAAGGGTTAGATGCGACATATTCATAATTTGAAATTTGATGTCCATCAAGGTTTATGTCGCATTGTGATTTTTATCAAGGGTTATGTTGCATTGTGGATTTCATCAAGGGTTATGTCGCATTGCGGCAATGCCCAATATCTGACACATATTTCGACACAACCCAAGATGCAACATATTCACAATGTGAAATTTGTCGTTCATTAAGGTTTGTGTCGCATTGTGATGCTTATCAAGGCTTATGTTGCATTGTGGCATTCATCAAGGGTTATGTTGAATTGCGACGATGCCCAAGATGTGAAATTTGACGTTCATCAAGGTTTATGTTGCATTGTGATGTTTATCAAGGGTTATGTTGCATTGTGGCATTCATTAAGGGTTAGATGCGACATATTCATAATGTGAAATTTAGCATTCATCAAGGTTTATGTTGCATTGTGATGTTTATCAAGGGTTACGTTGTATTGTAACGTTCATCAAGGGTTATGTTGCATTGCGACAATGCCCAGTATCTGACACATATGCCGAAAAAACCCAAGATGCGACATATTCACAATGTGAAATTTGACGGTCGTTAAGGTTTGTGTCCCATTGTGATGCTTATTAAGGCTTATGTTACATTTATTAAGATTCAATATGCTAAGATAGAAAATTGCATTTCATTTCACAACAATAGCATATATAGGATCACTGAAAGAACAACAAGCAAAACAAAAACACAAGAGACACAGATTTATCCTGGGAAACCCTCATGGGGTAGAAAACCCAGCAAAGCTTCCTCAATATAGATGACCAGCAAATACAAAGATGTAAACCCTAGATATGAGCTCCTTCTCCTCCATAGCAGATCTCTCCCTCACCTATGCGCTATTCACAAGTGAGTGCAATGTGTGTTAAATGAGGAACACACCTCCTCTATTTATACACATCTCTGACTTGTCTTTTACATTAACTAGGTCAGCCCCAACTTAATCTCTTAACATAATGTGGTAGGGCCGACCCCACTAGGGTGGTCTAACAACCCCTTTAACCCACATGACTCATACAGGGCTGACCCCCATTGGGAAAGTCTAATAACCCAAGTTACCACATTCTCCACAGAGGAATAAAACATCTCCAGATATACAATAAGGTCTTCATGGAGGAATGAAACATCTCCAGAATAATAAAGTACAAATATAATATTCTTAAAAGTTACAATATTTCAACACTCCCCCTTAACGAGAAGGATATTATAACAACATCAGTAGGAGCAAGGTTTCATCAACATCATACATGATACATCCATAAATAATTGGAAGCTTTCTCAACATCATCAGTAACTCAACCGGTTATTGGAATGTCTTTAGGTCTTCAATACTAGAGTATCAACATCGTCAGTATTGAGTCTTCACCTTCTGCAGCACTCGATCAGGTACAACATCGTCATCATCTGGATCACCCGATCAACAACCTCATTGTCTGGATCTACTGATCATCATCATAACAACATCAACTGGATCCTCTCGATCAACATCATCACATCATCAACTAGATCCTCTCGATCAACAGTATCACGTCATCAACTAGATCCTCTCATTCAACAGCATCTGGATCATCTCGATCTATAGTATCTGGATCATCTTGATCTACAACATCTGGATCATCTCGATCTACATCATCTAGATCATCTCGATCTACAACATCTGGATCATCTCGATCTATAGTATCTGTATCATCTTGATCTATAGTATCATCATCGCAGCATATTCTGCAATACACATGATCCTTCCTTTCAGAATTACGGGATCCTGGACAATCCTTCCTTTCAAAATTACGGGATTCTAGTCCATAAAATTTGGTGATCCTTCCATTTGGAATTACGAGATCATGGACAATCCTTCCTTTCAAAATTACGGGATTCTAGTCCATCAACTCTGGTGATCATTCTTTCAGAATTACGGGATCATGGACAATCCTTCCTTTCAAAATTACGGGATTCTAGTCCATCAACATTAGTGGTGCTCAAACAATCCTTCCTTTCGGAATTATGGGACCCAGTCTTTACGGAGCTACCACACTTGGACGATCCTTCCTTTTGGAATTATGGGATCCTTGTCCACTACTCACATCTTAGACAATCCTTCCTTTCGGAATTACGGGATTCTAGTCTAAGGATCAATATTTAAGACTATCCTTCGTTTCGGAATTATGGGATCAATGTCTAGGGATGATCAATCCCACCACAATCCAAGGATCAACATTCAAGACTATCCTTCCTTTCGTAATTACGGGATCACTGTCTAAGGATGATCAATCCGAATCTATTTAAGACACCTCTCATGTCTATGGATGATGTAGTCCTGTCATGTACATTTTGAACCAAATGTTCAGGGACGATGCAGTCCTATCATGTACATTTTGAACTCAACATTCAGGGATGATGCAGTCCCGTCACATACATTTTGAACTAAATGTTTAGGGATGATGCAGTCCTATCACGTACATTTTGAACTCAACGTTCAGAGATGATGCAGTCCTATTACCAATTTTTGGAGACAGATGTCTACGGGTCAATTCAGGGGACCAAAGTCTAGGGATGATGCAATCCCTCTCGTCAACTAGGGACTTCTTTCTCAGAGACATATGTCTACGGATCAATTCAAGGGACCGAAGTCCAGGGATGATGCAATCCCTCTCATCCACTAGGGACTTTTTTCTCAGAGATATATGTCTACGAATCAATTCAGAGGACCGAAGTCCAGGGATGATGCAATCCCTCTCATCCACTAGGGACTTCTTTCTCGGAGACATATGTCTACGGATACCTTTTAGGACATGTGTCCAAGGATGATACAATCCACTTGTCAACTTAGACCAAGTCTAAGGACCACTCATCGACCTCATCGTCGATATCACCAATACAGGTATCCACATCATCGACCTTTCTGTCGACGTAGGAAATCTCGTCATTAGTGACCATATCACTCCCCCTTTCGATGAGGGTCCTTCTGAACTACACCAAGCTTGTCTCAGAAATACTCAAACTTTACTCGAGACAGAGGTTTGGTCAATACATCAACAACTTGTTCGTCAGTGCTCACATACTCAAGCTTTGTAGCTCCTTTCTGTACCATCTCCCGTATATATAAATATCAGATTTCTATGTGCTTTGACTTATCATGGAACAATGGATTCTTATTCATCTTGATACAACTCTGGTTGTCACACAAGATCACAGTGGGGTCCATCTCTAAGTCAAACAATCCTGATAACAACTTCTGAAGCCATATCGCTTCACCACTAGCAGAGCAAGCAGCAATATATTCCTCTTCAGCTGTGCTGAGAGCCACACTAGACTGCTTCCTGCTAAACCGTGAAATCATGGCAGATACCAGACAATAACATTCTCCCGATGTGCTCTTCCTGTCTGATACACTTCCTGCCCAATCAGCATCTGTGTAGTCATACAATCTAAAGTCATGATCTCCAAGATAGAATAGATCAAAGTCTATCGTACCCTTTAGGTACCTCATCACATGCTTTGCAGCTTTCAGGTGAACATGCCTAGGTTCCACTAGATACTGGCTCAAGCTGTTTCTCAACAAAGCATATATCCGGCCTTTTATTCGTCAGATACATGAATGACCCAATAATCTGTTTGTACAGAGTCACATACACTAACTCTGATGAGTCATCCGCTAACAACTTCAAGTTGGAATCCATGGGAGTGGCCATGGTTGTACATTCCAACATATCAAATCTTCTCAATATTTCCACAGCATACTATCCCTGGTTTAAAAAAGATTCCTTCTGAGCCTTGCCATACTTCTAGACCTAGGAAGTAATGCATCAATACGAGATCTTTCATCTCAAATTCTGTACCTTCTTCTTTCTTTCCATGATTTGTTTCTCATTCCCTGTCAGAAAGAGATCATCCACATTCAGTAATAGTATGACAAGTTCATCATCCATAACCTTAAGGTAAAGGTTAGGATCAACTTTACTTTTGGTAAATCCCAAGCTTTTCAAGAAGCTATCAGCTCTCCTTCTGTGACTGAACATCATCTACACTCTGCAGTGAGTGTTCTTCTACATATCTATTCATTCCATCTCTCGTAAGATGGGTCTATTGATATGAGCCTCAAGATTATTCGAACTCTATGCTGAGTTCCTTCTTAAATGTCATCTATGTATAGATACCATCTTCAACCTTGTAGCAAAGGTTGAAATCCGCATCTCCCATGGTGATCATTAAGCTCATCAAATGACTATCGATCTTGGGTATCCATACAAAGCTTTCTTCAATTACATCATTAAGAGAATGGACTTATCTAGCCACTTGGAGCAAACATCTTGTCATGATCCTCTTCCTCTTTCTAAGAGAATCTTCTAGTCATGAGACTTCTACAATATGTTTGATTTGTAAGTCTTCTTGTTGAACATCCATTACTCGTTCTTTGGAACAGGTGTTCATCATCAATAGCACATGATCTTTTCTACAAATTAAAGTTAATCACATGATTAGTAATACTTCATAATCATCAAATTATGTTAACATATTATGCATACTGATATAATTCACATAGTCATACAACTATCTTTGACCAATACTTTGGCACAACACATTTCCATATCATGTATGCATACAGTGGTTATCTAGGTGCCTTCCATCTCTACCAGAACATACTATCAAGAGCATGCACAACTCTCAGCATGTCAGCAAAGAGGTTTCATTCTAGACAAGCAACAATGGAATGTTTGTCCAACTTACCCATCATATGCATATTAGTAGTATACGATTCAATCCTATATGAATGCTCACATTATGCATGATATATTCTAGGAATACAAATATGGATGCAACTATTACGAGCAATATCATTAACTTATTCAGAGATTCAAATGACAACTCAAATACTTATCTTTTATGGTTGGCTCCCACTTGATCTCTATATGTCTTTGAACTTCTTAGCCATTTCGTACCACTATGCATGCTCAAGTGTGCATTAGTGTCATCCTCATGATCTCATACACAAACATACATTCATTAGTATAATCTCAACGCTATCAAAACATGATAATATTAAGTATGTATGGTCATGGTCATTTCACACGTAGGTATACTTACCTAAGATCCTAACAAAGTAGGATTCTAACTTGATATAGGAAAACATATCTACATTATCAAGCTTGGTTATGTCTTAACATACCCAAACAATATCTTTTTTGTTCTCTTCAATGATTTAGAGACCTTGTGCTAGAACTTGCATATCTCATAGGTTAAGCATAGTAGAACAAAGTCATACATACCTCGTAGCTAGATCTTCTATGTGATCAAAGACTATGGATGAGTCTTTGTCCTTATGTCATCATGGTCATAGAACTTGATTTGTCTTTTTTGATGTACCTGTATCTTGTTAGTAGACAACATCATCCTCATACAACACCACAAGTGCATTAGTACAATCATAAGTGTCATAACCTTAATCAATGAATTCCTTCTATCATTCACATGCATTCATTATCAAACAATCATAATTGTATTAATCTCAATAACATGAAGACAAACATATCATAAACTTAACCCTGAACAGATTTCAACACATACCTGTATCTCCTCAAGTCATACCTGTTAGGATTGCTTTTAACCCAATCCACTTTGATTTGCTGAAACTGGATCTGGAGCTAGATTAGGGTTTGTCAGAGAAACTCTAAAAATTCAAACTTTGAATTTCAAACTCCTGAATCGATGGAAATATGTGCCTTGATGAGCTGATCAAGCTAGCATAATTCAATTTTGAAATCTCCAAAATTTTACCCCTCAAAATTGCCTTTGAAACTTCTGGATCTTCTCGACGGGATCCCGAACTAGGGTTTGATGAAGCCCACCCTTTGGCCCAATCAAAAGGTTCGATCCAAAGCTCTAAACCTTTATTTTTTTGAGGAGCTTCCAACCATGGTCACAGACTTCAAAAATTCCAACTTTTGTAGAAGCCCTAATTTTCCACATTTCCGATCAAAATCCCGAACTAGGGTTTGATCAAGCTTGGCTTTCTGCCCAACCAAAAAATTCGATCTTGGTCTCTAAATTTCTATTTTGATGAGGAATATTCATCCGTGGACTCTGATTCTAAAAATTCCAACTTTCTATGAAACCCTAATTTCCCACTACAGTGACGATTCAAGAATGAAGGTGCTCAAAATCCAAATCTGTTTTGAGAGAACTATGCACCTGATTGTTTCTGGTGTAACCCCAAAATTACAAATCCACAAGTTCTGAAAATTCTACCTATGGTATCCCAACTTGTCCTCTTTCTAACCCCACAGGTTTGACCTCAATTGGATTCTCTGAGAGAGAGTTATGCCAAGTGTCGCAACATGACCTATTTATGGGATAAAACAAGAGAGAGAACTTGTACAGCATGCCACGTATCTCTGGTTCAACTTCGGCCTCTAAAAACGTTACCTGAGAAACTACAGTCCGTTCTCTACCTATCAATTTTTATGAAATTTCATTTGGAGCTTCCTAGCCCAAGTTGTGACCTTTTTTCCTAGGTCACCTGTTTATAATTAAGATCTGGAAGAGGCAGAAACCCTAACTTACACCGATCATAAATCACAAAGTACAATGAATTAGAGGTTTTCCTTTGGACACAAGGTACAGGGGGATGTTACCTACAACTTGTAAAGGTTTTAGATCCTGAACCTTCACCAAAATGGATTTATAGTGAAAGTTCCACGATGACTGGTTTTTTTTTTTGCTATACAAAACCCTAACCTTCAAATTGGCGCAAGTGAAGCAAGTGTCGTAAGTGCCATACATTGCCTTCCTTCAAGTTAGCTCTGATACCATGTTAGGATTCAATATGCTAAGACAAAAAATTTCATTTCATTTCACAACAATAGCATATACAGGATCACTGAAAGAACCACAAGCACAACAAAAACACAAGAGACATAGATTTATCTTGGGAAACCCTCATGGGGTAGAAAACCCAGCAAAGCTTCCTCAATATAGATGACCAGCAAATACAAAGATGTAAACCCTAGACATGAGCTCCTTCTCCTCCATAGCATATCTCTCCCTCACCTATGCGCTATTCACAAGTGAGTGCAATGTGTGTTAAATGAAGAACACACCTCCTCTATTTATACACATGTCTGACTTGTCTTTTACATTAACTAGATCGACCCCAACTTAATCTCTTAACATAATGTGGCAGGGCCGACCCCACTAGGGTGGTCTAATAACCCCTTTAACCCACATGACTCATAAAGGGCCGACCCCCACTGGGAAAGTCTAATAACCCAAGTTACCACATTCTCCACGGAGGAATAAAACATCTCCGGATATACAATAAGGTCTTCACGGAGGAATGAAACATCTCCGGAATAATAAAGTACAAATATAATATTCTTAGAAGCTACAATATTTCAGCAACATTGTGGCATTCATTAAGGGTTATGTCGCATTGCAACAATGCCCAAGGTTTATGTCACATTGTGATGCTTATCAAGGGTTATCTTGCATTGTGGCATTCATCAAGGGTTAGATGTGACATATTCACAATGTGAAATTTGACGTTCATCAAGGTTTATGTCGCATTGTGATGTTTTTTAAGGGTTACGTTGCATTGTGGCATTCATCAAGGGTTATGTCGCATTGCGATAATGCCCAATATCTGACACATATGCCGACACAACCCAAGATGCGACATATTCACAATGTGAAATTTGATGTTCATTAAGGTTTGTGTTGCATTGTGATGCTTATCAAGGCTTATGTTGCATTGTGACGTTCATCAAGGGTTATGTCACATTGTGACAATGCCCACGATGTGAAATTTGATGTTCATCAAGGTTTATCTCACATTGTAATGTTTATCAAGGGTTATGTTGTATTGTGGCATTCATCAAGGGTTAACTGTGACATATTCACAATGTGAAATTTGACGTTCATCAAGGTTTATGTCGCATTGTGATGTTTATCAAGGGTTACATTGCATTGTGGCATTCTTCAAGGGTTAGATGCGACATATTCACAATGTGAAATTTGATGTTCATCAAGGTTTATGTCACGTTGTGAGCCCATCCAGCCAGTGGGTGAGGGGACGTCTAGATGAATCTTGTTGAATGTGCCATTAACGACGAGAGGAGGAAGGCATCCACGTAGGTTAATGCATGTAATTCATTGTGCTATGTCGTGGTATCCCATGCCGAGGAACCTCCAACACATGTTGGCCAGTTGTCGTGGTTGCACCCGCATCGGGGGATAATATATTATATTGTTATAATATTCTTCATCATTATTTTAATACTCTTGTTTATCATCAACCTATATTAACTGTTTTAATTAAATTAAAATATATTTAATATCTCTATAATTTAATGAAATTATTTTTTAATTAATTATTATATTATAATTGATTTAAATATCGTATTTAATTAATTATAATATATTTAATATCTCTATCGAGATGTATATATAATATAATTATATTATAGTCAAATAATAATATTTTGGATTAAGAAATATTATTTTATTATTACTCTGATTATAATATTTTAGTGAAATAATATCTTCTTATCATAAAATAATATAATATAATGTACATAAAATTATTATTATTATATTTAAAAATGAAATTATTATTTAATTAATTATTGAATTACAATTAATTAAGTAATTATTATATTTTTTAATATTTTTTTCTTTTTTATCATTTATTAATTTTATTTACTAAAATATAATTAAATAATAGTTTTTATAATATATTATTATATTATAAATAATTAAAGTTTTTTATTTTATTAAAATTTATTATAAAAAACATTATTAGTGTGTCAAATATATCATAATATTAATAAATATTTCCAAAATATATTAGAATATTACACATATCTCCAATATTAATAAATTGATAATGTTAATTAATTATAACATAATAATTAATTGTTTAAATAACAAATAATTATTTAATATATTATTAATTATTTATTTAATTAATAATATTATTAACTTTTTTTTTCCTCGAAATTTTCCTTGGAAAAAGTCGTAATTTTATTTCAAAAAGATGAACAAAATTACATTCTGCACATGTAATAGGATCACAAAGATCCCTACATTGTCACATATTGATATTCCCAGTATAATCATATCTATAGTCTACTATATGAAAATAGTACAATGAAATTGTAAACAATACATTTCCGTCAATACGGCAGACCCCTATCTCCAGTGAAAGGGTGCCCTAGAGCCACTAGCCGATCCGCATCTCCCAGGATCCGCCTCCACTAATGACATCGCTCCATCATGCAGCTGCCGACCTCCCCAGCAGCAAAGGCAGTCTTTAAGACAGAGCTCCCTGCAGCTTGTAAGGATAGGTAGCGACGAGAAAGGGAACAACGCCAATAATAGGCAGCAAACCCTGAAAACCAAGAGCAGAGCCAACCCTCCATAGAAAATCCATCCCAGCTGAAACCCTCATTGAAGTATGCAGGAGATCTATGTCTGTGGACAAGCAGTAGGCTCGATAGACCTCCCAAACCAGCGAAAAACGACCAGCAGGTAGACCCCAGATGAAGAAAAACTAGAGCAGACCACCGAGCCTCCATCGGATGAAAGAGCACTGCCTTGCAGGAAACCAAAAGGAGAACCCAAAATGTTGCCAAAGAAACAGATAAAGAAGGAGAAAATAGGGCCACCGGAGCCGCCACCATCGTAGCCACCGTCGAGGAATCTGCGCCCTGGAGCAGCCAGCATCTACCACCGTCGAAGAGCCGCCACCACCTCCGTCGAAGGAGCCGATCCGCTACAGGTTTCACCAAGATAATCTGCTATTTTTCACTGCAGGTCGGATTCGAAAGGCGGTGCGTAGCGGCCAGTCTGGTAGAGCGTGTATATGGCGCGATTCTTTAACAGGCGTGGTTCTCGAGGACGACGAAACTTCTGTGGGATCTTCAAGTGTCGAGAAGCCCTTTCGCTGAGACAGCGCCGCCGCTCGAGGCCAGAGCCCTCTCACGGACAGCACGCGAACAGGGCCGCCGCCACCAGTGGGTCGTCGCTAAGACCAGGCAAAGGGAAAAGGGTTGGCAGCCATGGAAGGTACCATGGCCGCCGAGATCTTCGACCCTCTTCCAAGTAGCAGAGCAAAAACCCTAGCTCCCCCTTACTCTCTATCTAATCTCCAACTAATGATTAATAATATTATTAACTAAATAACAATATTAATTAATTAATTAATATTATCATTCACTAAATTATTTTATAATTATTTTGTTTAATTACTTATTATAAAGTAAAAGTAGTGTTTAATTAAACAATATTATTAATCAAACAATTAAATTATGGATTTCATTAAAATCATTAAATAATATTAATCTATTAATATTTTTTAATTAAATAATCATTAATTAACTAATTAACTAATATTTTTTTAACTAAATAACTAGAATATAAATTAAATTATTTTATAATTATTATGTTTAATTAATTATTATAAAATTAATAATATTGTTTAATTAAACAATGTTATTAATCAAACAATTAAATTATGTATTTCATTAAAATTATTAAACAATATTATTCTATTAATATTTCAGAGATATGTGTATGCGCACACCCGTTACTAGCAACAACCACATTAATAATATTAATGTGTCTGAATACGTTGATAGGCCATAAATGGGGTGGTACATACTTTTCATATTAATGTTTTCTCCTATAGTATGCGATCCGTTTACACGTATCGGCGTATTCGGACACATTAATATTATTAATGTGGTTGTTTCTAGTTATAATGGAAACCAAGAATTCCTTATTCATAGAACGGGGATGACTGGGCATACATTGATTCACATCACAATTATATGATACATAACTAAATAAATACGAACCGAAGGTCACAACTATGAATGTTGAGCCTTTTGGTAAATTAATTATATATACCACTAGGGTTATCAACAACTGAAATTCATACTGTAAGACTATCACCACTTTGCGGCCATTGAAAATTCAAGGATAAGCCGGAACAATATGCATTTTCAGACTTAACCGAAAACCTTGTTGGATTTTCAATAATAGTCTATTACAAACAATGAATACCACATAAAGCATATTGCATAATTGAATTGCTATAAACATCAAAACTATGTGGGTTACTGTAAAACTCATTGAAGAATGGATAACACCAATATAAGTGGCCCCTGGCCAAAAATATAAGCAATCGTCTCTTTCAAAGAAAAGAAAATAGGTTATGAGGATTTGTTAACTAGGTAAATTGGTTAACTCCACAATTCACCATATAAAATGAAGTAACAAGCCAATAAAGGATAAAATACAGAAAATTGCATATGAACAAATACTAAATTTAAGTAGAGACTTCATCATGTCAATTCGATGTATATAATGGGTAAATCAAGGGATGCACAAACTCAAGACTTTTGGAGTCATCGAGCTAAGAGGTGAAAACTTCAGGTGCCGACAACCCTTCCTTACATGGAAGCAGAGCATAGCTACAATCGTTCCATTATAGCGAGTTATGGCCCAGTAGATTGTTGCAAGTGATGCCATATAATAAACACATGTTGTTCGTTTTCACTCAGGTTCACACTTGGTTTTAGATCTCAATAATTTTATTCAAAAATTAGTGCAGATAATTTAATTTCTATCTTATCTAAAATTAGAAAATGTAACACATGAAACTAAACTAACAACACACCATAGAAAAATTAACACAAAAAATGAACACAGATATTTTTGGGAAATGCCCCTAGAAAAAACTTAGAGGGGAAACCAGTTCAAGAGAGATGTTTATTGATGTGAGCTCATGTAAATTTATGAGTGTTACTGTAGATAAATAATAGAATTAATTCAATTCACTTTCCTAGAATTTGTGCACATTCCTCCTCAAAATTCTTACCTAGCCTATACCACCTATATGGACATTTTCTAGCAGTACATGCTCCTCAATTTTTGTGCTAGAAAATAACATCAATTCAACCCCTTGAAATTTGTTCTACCACTCATTTATATGACCTTTATTTCCATGCCACTGAAATATGTTGTACAAACTACCTCGAATTTCATGCCTCTACTCACCAATATGGACCTCCTTGAATTCTATGCCAAGAATCAACATTATGGATTCAATAGTAAATGCTCAGTACGGCCTAGTCATTAATGTTGCAATGCATTGGGATTCATACACAATATCCTTAGGAAATGTGCCCCCTCACTATTAGTTGCTCTCTCCTCTTTTTCTTAAGCTCTCATCTCTCTCTCTCTTCTCTTGTGTCTATTATTCCCCTGGATCTCCTTTTATTAAATGAGAAATGACTTTGTCTCTTCATTTCCAAGTGAATTTGTCTCTTCGGTTTCCAAGTCAAAGGTGGAGTCAAATTTCACTAAAATGAATAAAAAATCAATTAATAAAAGTCAGATTAACTTTATAACACTAATGTTAAAACCCAGGAAAGTCACTTAGGTCCTTTCTACATGCCTAGACACCACGAAGCCTACTTAGAAGACCTTCTGAGCTGTTGATGTATATGTAACTTTGGAATGTATTTCACCCATGTATTTCATCTATGTATATTGTACTCCTATAGAGATGTTATTATTCCTCTATATGAAAGTGTTTGTATTCTTATAGAGATGTTATTATTCCTCTATACGGAAGTGTCGTCATTTATATTGTAAGTGTCGTAACTTATACTTGATGAGTTATTAGACCACCTTGTTGGGGTCGGCTTTGTATAAGTCATGGGTCAAAGGGTTATTAGACCACCCTATTGGGGGTCAGTCATGTGGGTCAAAGGGTTATTAGACCACCCTATTGGGTGTCGGCCCAGTCAGCATTGTGGTATGTGGTTAAGTTGAGGCCGACCTAGTAAAGGTTATTAGGCAAGTCAAGTCAAGTATAAATAGAGTGTGGGAGGCATTCTATTTCATCATTCTATTCTCTCACACACACTTTGAAGAGTGGCACACTTGTGGAGGAGGAGAAGCTGCTGCTAGGAGATTTCTATTTCTTATACTTGGGTTGTATCAGTGCTCTATCTATCTCTAAGGAAGTGATTGGGGTTTTTCACCTTTATGGTTTTCCCCAAGTAAACTCTGTGTCTCTTGTGTGCTTGCATTATTGTGTCCATGATTGACATGCTATAGATATGCTGTACATGTTGTTCTCTCAATTAAGATCCTAGATCAGATTGAAGCAAATTTTGAAAAACTAACATGGTATCAAAGCTAGCCTGAAAGAAGGCGTGGTATGGCATGTATGACACTTGTTGCACTTGCGATGCTAGGGCTTGATATAGCAAAAACCAGTCATCATAGAACTTTCGCTATAAATCCATTTTGGCGACGTTTTCGGATCTGAAACTTTTACAGGTTGAAGATCAGATCCCCATATACCTTGTGTCCAAAGGAAAACTTCTAATTCGTTGCACTTTGTGTTTTATGATTTGTACAATCTAAGGTTTCTGCCTCTTCCAGATCTGAGTCATAAACATGTGACCTAGGAAAAAAGGTCATAACTTGGGGTAGAAAGATCCAAATGAAATTTCGTAAAAAGTGACAGGTAGTGCACGGACTTTAATTTCGTAGGTAACTTTTTCAGAGGCCGAAAAAGAACTAGTGACATGTGGAACGCCGTACAAGTTTTCTCTCCTGTTTTATCCCATAAAAAGGTCATGTTGCGACACTTAGCATAACTCTCTCTCAGAGAATCCAATTGAGGTTAGAAATATGGGGTTGGAAATATGACAGGTTGGGATACCACAGGTAGAAGTTTCAGACCCTGTGGATTAGAAAGTTCGGAGTTACACCAGAAACAATAAGGTGCATATTTCTGTCAAAACAGAACAATTTTTTAGCACCTTCATTCATGGCTTCGAGAATTTAGGGTTTCGGAGAAAGATGGAATTTTTGTAATCGGAGACCATGGCTGGGTGATACTCATCAAAATAGAAATTTAGAGACCAAGATCATATTTTTTTGTTGGGAAGAAGATCAGGCTTGATCAAACCCCAGTTCGGGACTTTGATCAGAAAGATGGAAAATTAGGGCTTCTGCAAAAGTTTGGAATTTTTTAAGTCTGTGACCACGGCTGGAAGCTCCTTAGAAAAATAGAAGTTTAGAGATTTGGATCGAACCTTTTGGTTGGGCAGAAGGGTGGGATTTATCAAACCCTAGTTCGGGATCTTGTCCAGAAGATCCAGATGTTTCAAAGACAATTTTGAGGGGTGAAACTTTGCAGTTTTCAAATTCCGAGTATACCAACTTGATTAGCTCATCAAGGCGCATCTTTCTATCCCTTCAGAAGTTTGAAACTCAAAGTTTGAATTTTTAGGGTTTCTCTAACAAACCCTAATCCAGCTCCAGATCCAATTCCTGCAAATCAAGTGGATTGGGTTAATCCTAGACGAGAATGGATTGGTCACCTGCATAAGTGAAGAAGTTCCTGTTTTAGAGGGAGATGAGGCTAAGGCCTTTCATAAGAAGATTACAAGCAATCTCGACAGGTTTGACTTATCTAGGTATGTTTCGAGATTTGTTCATGATTAAGTTTAGGATATGTTTGTCTTCATATTATTACGGTTAGTACAATCTTGATTAAATTTAGACTTGTCCTATCACCTTAATAAAATTATGAATGCATGATAGAAGATATTCATTGATTAGGTGTTGACACTTATGATTGTACTAATGCATTATGGTGTTGTATGAGGTTTATGTTGTCCACTAACATGAAAGGTACACCAAGAAAGACAAATCATGTTCTAGTTCAAGAACGTATGATCATGGTGACATGAATACAAAGATTCATCCATTGTCATGGATCACTTAGAGGATCTATTTACGAGGTATGCATAACTTGGTTCTATAATGGTTAACTTATGAGATATGCAAGTTACTAGCACAAGTCATTGAAGAGAACAAGAAGACATCATGTGGGTATGTTAGACATAACTAGCTAACATACTAATCCAGGTATGTTTTTCCTATATCAAGTTAGAATCCTACCTTGTGATAGGATCTCTTATATAAGTATACATGGCATGATTGATAATGATTATTCATAGGTTTGAATAATCATGGGTGTATGCATATTATGTTTCTTACCTTAATTGATGATATGACTAACCAAAATAGTCATAAAAGTATAGGTTTGAGTAATCACGGGTTTAGGCATAGTATGTTTCTTACTTTAATTTATGATATGACTAACCATAAGAGTCCTTGAATACTAATGCTTATTATCTCTGTTTGAAATGATCATGACTATACATGCTTAAGATTATTGTGTTTTGATAGTATTGAGAATATACTAATAAATGTATGATTATGTATGAGATCTCGAGGATATCACAATAATGATACTTGTAAGCATGCATAGTGATCGAGGATGGATATAAGTTCAAGGACAAGTAATCCAGGAAGCAAAGATCAGCACACTCTAGTAGTTTCTGCAAGGATGTAGATATTTAGAGGGAGTCAACCACTTCTCACAATCCACATCAGGATGGAGTTGCAAAGATTCAGAGGGAGTCCACCCAACAACCAAACAAAGATAAGTATTTGAATTGTCATTTCTTACAAATTTGTTTGTTTAAATAATGTTGTTCAATGATGTATATGCTTATGTTCCTAGACTTAGGTTGTGTATTATGCATATTAGAATAATTGCATTAATGAATAGTATACTACTAATATGCATGTGATGGGTAAGTGGCCTATGGCACTGTACAACATTCCATTGCTACTTATCTAGAATGAAACCTCTTTGCTGACATGTTGGGAGTTGTGCACACTCTTGACAATGTTCTGGTAGAGATTGGAAGGCATCTAGAAAGTTACGGGATATGGATAAATGTTGTATTGAAGCATTGGCTAAAATAATTGCATGACTGTATGACATATTTCTTTATGTGTAAGAATTTGTTCTGAAAACTATGAGATGTTTTATAATCATGCAATTTAACTTGTTTTGTAGGAAAGATCATATACCATCACCTACAAAAGAAGGAATACAACATTTGTTCTAGCAACAAAGATATCTATTGAAGACATTAAAGAAATTGAAGTTCCCACGATCTAGGATGAAGTAATGGAAGAATGCCATGATCAGTCGATCATGAAGAATGATGTTTGGGATGCAGTCCCAAGACCTGAAGGGAAGTCTGCTATGACTTAGAAATGGATCTATAAGATCAAACATGCTGCATATGGTAGCATGGAGAAAGACAAAATGAGTGATGAAATGGAAGATACACCAAATGGATGTTAAGACAGCCTTCTTGAATGGTGTAGTTGAAGAGGAAGTGTATGTGGAGCAGCCACTTGGTTTTGAAACACATGACAGGAAGTCATATGTGTATAGGTTAAAGAATTCATTATATGTCTTGGAGCAAGCTCCTAGGACTTGGTATGGTAGGATGGATAGTTTCCTATCTAGTTTGGGCTTTACCAAGAGTAAAGCGGATACCAACCTTTACTACAAGGTTGAGGAAGGCAATATTGTGATAATAGTATTGTATGCGGATGACCAGTTTGTTACAGCTGATGATAGATTGATTGCCGATACCTAGAGGAAACTTGCAGCTGAGTTCGAGATGAAGAACTTAGGTATGATGCACTACTTTCTAGGCATGGAGTTGTGGCAGAGTGTAGATGGAATCTTCCTTGGACAAGGGAAGTATGCAGTAGAGATCCTGGAGAGGTTCGGGATGATGGACTGCAAGGCCATGGCCACACCTATGGAATCGAACCTGAAGCTTATGTGTGATGCTTCATCTGAGCCGGTTGATGTCACTATCTATCATTAGATGATTGGGTCCTTGATGTACTTGACGAACACTTGACCAGATATTTGCTTTGCGGTGAACAAATTGAGCCAATTTCTGATGGATCCGACGAGTTTTCACCTGGTTGTTGTAAAGCATATTCTAAGGTACCTGAAGGGTACAGTTGATTATGGGCTCAAGTATGATGCGAATCAAAAGTTTAACCTACAGGATTATGTTGATTCAGATTGGGCAAGCAGTGCTGCAGATAGGAAGAGCACTTCTGGGTGCTGCTTCAGTATGGGATTAGGTGTGATCTCTTGGTTTAGCAGAAAGCAATCCTACGTAGCACTGAGTATAGCCGAAGCAAAGTATGTTGCAGCTTGTTTGGCTAGTTGTGAGGCAGTATGGCTTCAGAATCTACTGTCTGAGTTATTTGATCTCCCGCTGGAGGCTACTGGTATCTTTTGTGACAACCAGAGTTGTGTGAAGCTGTCTGAGAACCTGGTGTTCCATGACAGTTCGAAACACATAGAGATCAAATATCACTATATCAATGATATGGTGCAGAGAGGAGCAGTGAAGCTTCTGTATGTTGCAATGGATGAGCAGATTGCAGATGTGCTGATGAAGCCGCTAGCCAGAGTGAAGTTCGAGTACTTCAGAGAGAGGCTTGGTGTTCTTCAGATCGATGACACTTCAAGGAAGAAGTGATGGAGAAATTTGCTGAAACCATTCCAAGCATGTTGGAAGGAGGATCCTTCACATGGCTATGGATGTAAGCATTGGATGATGAGCATCAGGACGATGCTCCAGTTAATGCTCTGTATATGTATATGCATCATGTTGGATGCTGGATATGATCAGTTGGATCATTTATGTATGTATGCATCATGTTGGATGCTGGATATGATCAGTTGGATCATTTATGTATTTATGCATCATGTTGGATGTTGGATATGATCAGTTGGATCATGTGTATGTATTTGTATATGTATCAGGTGGATACATTGTATGATCAGGTAGATCATGTATGTTGATATGTATCAAGTATGATCAAGTGGATCATGCATTTGTATATGTATCAGGTGGATACATTGTATGATCAGGTAGATCATGTATGATGATATGTATCAGGTAGATACTGTGTATGCATCAGGTGGATGCATTGTATGATCAGGATGATCATGGATGATGAGATTCAGGATGTTGCTCCAGATGACATGTGTCAGGATGATGCAGTGATGATGATCAGGATGATCATGTGTACATCAGGATGATGTATGGTGAGTATCAGGTTGATACTCTGTGGTTGTGGATAGGTTGTGCAGATAAGCATATACTAGTGCCCTGGGAGGTTTGCAGATTCTCTTGCTAGGTTTTGCTGCTGGCATATAATAGTTCCCTGGGAGATCTGGAAAATGCTCTTTCAAGGTTTTTCTTTGGGAGGACATATAATAGCACCCTGGGAGGTTTGCAGATTCTCTTGCTAGGTTTTGTCGCTGGCATATAATAGCTCCCCGGGAGATCTGGTAAACGCTCTTTCAAGGTTTTGTCCTATGGCATGTAAGTAGACCTAGGAGATCTGGACAGGATGAAAAAGGCCTCAGATGCTCTTTCGAGGCATTTCCATGACCACATGTAATAAGTCCTGGAGATCTGGACAGGATGAAAAAGGCCTCAGATGCTCTTTAGGGTTCTTGCTTGACAAGACACTCTTTTAAGGTTTTGTGGTGGGGGTCACATGTAATAAGTCCTAGAGATCTGGATAGGATGAAAAAGGCCTCAGATGCTCTTTAGGGTTCTTACTAGTCAAGAGACTCTTTTAAGGTTTTGTGACAGTCACATGTAATGTGCTCATGGGAGGTCCGACAGGTAGAGCTGTGTGCTCATAACAGCCTGGGATGCTGCAGCCAGGTTTTGTGACGCACATAATAAGTCCTGAGGATTCCACAGTATGGCAAGTGATGATGAAGACCTACAGATGGTGGGCCTACATCTAGTATGAAAAAGGACTGGCTCTGTAGAACTTCCTAGGACGAGTAGATTCAGAGATTGATTGAGATAGCAGCAGCAGTGACGATGACGATGATTCGAGGATGATGATTCGTTGATGATGATATAGAGAAGAAGACTTGTGCTAGCAGATTTGTGTCAAGAAATACCTTCCTAGTTAAGAGGGAGTGTTGATGTATATGTAACTTCAGAATATATTTCACCCATGTATTTCATCTTTGTATATTGTACTCCTATAGAGATGTTATTATTCCTCTATAGAGAAGTGTTTGTATTCCTATAGAGATGTTATTATTCCTCTATACAGAAGTGTCGTCATTTATATTGTAAGTGTCGTAACTTATACTTGATGGGTTATTAGACCACCTTGTTGGGGTCGGCCCTGCATAAGTCATGTGGGTCAAAGAGTTATTATACCACCCTATTGGGGGTCGTCCATGTGGGTCAAAGGGTTATTAGACCACCCTATTAGGTGTCAGCCCAGTCAGTATTGTGGTATGTGGTTAAGTTGAGGCCGACCTAGTAAAGGTTATTAGGCAAGTCAAGTCAAGTATAAATAGAGTGTGGGAGGCACTCTATTTCATCATTCTATTCTCTCACACACACTTTGTAGAGTGGCGCACTTGTGGAGGAGGAGAAGCTGCTGCTAGGAGATGTCTATCTCTTATGCTTGGGTTGTATCATTTCTCTATCTATCTCCGAGGAAGTTATTGGGTTTTTTCACCTTTATGGTTTTCCCCAAGTAAACTTTGTGTCTCTTGTGTGCTTGCATTATTGTGTCCATGATTGATATGCTGACCATGTTGTTCTCTCAGTTAAGATCCTAGATCAGATTGAAGTAAATTCTGAAAAACTAACATGAGCTATAAAATATAACACTCCCTCTTAGGGAGAGAGTTACTTCTAGAACCTCCCTTGGATTTGTCTCTAACCCCATCATTCCATTCATTTTTGTAGGTGCTCCCTCTAAACCAGAAATCCTCTCTTCCACATGCACTAGAATATGTGCTAAAGACCGATTCCTAGAAAACATGCTCCTAGGAGTCTCTTCAAACTCCTAAGCATCCAACAGAGTCATCTCATACCAACTATGTCACCTGAAAGTACTAGAAGAAGCCTCTCAACCAACTGTCCTAGGTACTGGCACAAACCCTGAATCCAAGATCCCCTTGGACTCAACCACAAGCTATCCAATAAACCTGTATGATATCCTCTGTTTGACACCAAGCACTGTTGTTCTATCCAAGGTAGCTCCCTCTAAATATATAAGCACCCGTCCATGTTGGAACATTGCAAGTCTATATCCCTCATTATCCAAAGCTAAAATAGAGAAACAAATTGCATTTAGCTCTGGAACAAATAGCACCTCAATCACCTCTAAATATCCTCCTAACTCTAACAAGAATCTCACACATCCAACCCCCTTTGCTGCATGCATGGTATTCACTCCATTATCTGCATAGAAATATGAGTCTATAGTTGAAACACTAAGGAATATCAACCTCATTCCCATCATATGGCGACATGAACCACGATCCACAACCAATGCTCCAATGTCCTCAAAATATACACTACCACTGCCTGAAAGACAAGAGACTAGAGAAAATTCCTTCTCAAACATTTTCACAAAGTATTCAATCTCAATTGATGTCATTGTTTGTGTCTCATCCCTACCCTTCATTTTTTTTGGACAATGACTCATATAGTGGCCAGTGTTGTGACAAGCAAAGCATTTCACTTTGCTCACGTCATTCTTTTGATCACATTTCGAGCTTGACCCACCACCGGGGCCTTTCTTGGGCCTTTGCTTTCTCTTCCCTGTAAAAATAACACTTTCTTCATTATCCCCCTGATATTTTCCTGTGTGGATGAAGCTAAGTCTCAAATCCTCCTATATGAAGTCATCCCAAAGCCTAGTCCATGTAGCCATGTTCTCTCTAGCGATAAATGTACACAGAAAGTCCTACCAAGGTTGTGAGAAACCATTCAAGGAAGTTATTACCAACTCAGTTTCTTCCACTTTCTCACCAACAACATCGAACTCATGACGTACCTATGAAATCCAAGTCAAGTATGACGTGACATTTTTGGTCTTGGCCATCTTAATGTTTTGTAACTTCTCCCTCAAAACCATTTTCTTATTTTGATTATCACTTTGAAACAACTTTATCAAGCTAACCTACATGTCAAAGGAATTTTTCTTACCGGTCATATGAGGTATCAAGTGGTATTTGACTACATCAAGAAGAAGATGTTTGGCTTTCACATTCTTCTTGTTATATTTAGCCAATTCATCAACTACAGTGGAAATCGTGACAACTTCCTCGGTTATATCCCATAACTCAAATTCCTTCAAAAGTATAGTGACCCTCTCCTTCCATGGAGTGAAGTTGATGCACCCTCAAGCCTATCCTAAAACCATAAGCTATTTAAGTTTCAGACATTTTCACATACCAACAAAAAATAAACCCAAATCTGCTAGGTGAAAAAAATATTAGCAAATCCCTTACTTCCATCTGTCTATTATCTACTAGTTTTTTTTATGTTCTAGCTCTGAAACCATGTTCATTTTCACTCAGTTTCAGACTTGGTTTCAGATCCCAATAATTTTATTCACAAACTAGTGCACATAATTTAATTTCTATCTAACTTGAAATTATAAAATGAAACACATGAAATTGGACAGACAACACACAATAGAAAAATGAACAAGGATGTTTTTGGGAAATGCCCCTTGAAAAACCCAGGAGAGAAAACGAATTCAATGGAGATTTTTATTAATGTGAGCTCGCAGAAATTTATGGGTGTTATAACAAAAAAAAATAGCATTAAATGCAATTCACTTTCCTAGAATCTGTGCATAGTACTCCTCGAAATTCATTCCCATCTTGTGCGGCCTATATGGATAGTTTCTAGTAGCCTGCTCCTCAATTTCCATGCCTAGAAAATAACAACAATTCAACCTCTCGAAATTCATGCCACCACTTAGCTGTATGGCCTTGATTTTCGTTCCACTGAGATATGTTGTACGAACTACCTCAAAATTCATGCATATACTTAGCAGTACATACCTCCTCGAATTTTGTGCCAAGAAACAACAATACTGATCCAACAGTAAATGCTAAGTACGATGCAGTCATTAATGCTACAATCCATTGGGATTTGTACCCAGTCTACTTGGGAAATTCACCCCCTCTCTGTTAGCTGCTCTCTCCTCCTTTTCTTTAGCTCTCAGCTCTCTCTCTCTCTCTCTCTTCTCTTGTGTCTATTCTTCCCCTACATCTCCTTTTATTAAATGAGAAATGACTTTGTCTCTTCGGTTTCCAAGTAAAAGGTGGAGTCAAATTTCACTAAAATGAATAAAAAATCAGTTTCACTCACAAATTAATAAAATTCACATTAAATTTAAAACATTAAAGTTAATGCCTAGGAAAGTCACTGAGGTCCTTTCTACATACCTAGACACCAAGCCTATGTGAAATATCTCCTGAGGTATAAAAAGCTTTAAACTATTCCCCAACAATTTTAATGGAGTTGAACGTTACCTGCATGTTTCCTTATGGAAACCAACACCAAGGGAGGGACCAATGTAACATAACTCAACTAATTGAGAAATTCCTTATTAGCCAATATTTTCCAGATTTTAATATAGCAAACAATCTCAATTTCGAACCAGGAACATGATAGAAACACATATATAAATAATGCATGGAGTTGAAAGAATTACCTAAATTCATTGCAAAAATTCCCCTAAACGAGATGCTCAACCCCACTTCGAAAGGTTGTCTGGGAAACCATAGAAGGGAGCGACCCCTCGGTGGTAAAGGGTTTTAAAAATTAGAATAAAAGTGTTTCATGCCAATGGAATAATCCCCACATCCTTCAATAGCCGCACAAGGAACTCCAGAGTCACAATTGTCAAGACTGTATTGTAGGGAAGGTGTGTTGATATGGTAGAACTACAGTGTACCTACACACATTGAATTGTACATGCGTCAGCAGGACACCTCTCAAATGCCACCCCTGATATGTTTGACAGGTTAACACTCAAAAAGTGCTCACTACCTCATCTCCCTCATTACATGACTCCTTTGTCCATATTTCCTACCATATTTGCCTCCAAAAGGCCAAAAAACCATTAAAAAAGCCTCCAAAAAACAAAAACCCCCATTTTCCCCCCAAAATAAGTTAAATTCCTCCAAAAATAGCAAAAACCCTCTAAAAAGGGAATAAAAAATACAACAAAGAGGAAAAAGAGGGAAAAAAGGAAGCAAAAACCGTATACAGCTAACCTAAACCATATGGTGCCCAAAACCATGGGCCAGCACTCCACCACTAAAAAACCTATAAATAGGTGATGGAGGCCCCCCATTTCACATCCATAGTCATCCATATCCTTACTCTGCCAAAATCACTCATGAAACCCTAGCTCACCCTTGAGCTACTTTCACATTTGAGTGCCCCTTTGGCCCATTTCCAAAATCCTTTGGAGAAAGAGAAAGGAACAAGACTGGAGCTTGGAAGAAACCCTCTTGGACTACTGCAAAGGCTTCATCAACCTTCACATTAGAGGTATAATCAATACAAAAGACCACTTTTATTATCTTTCTATTATTTTATGCACATGCTTAGAGTAGTTACTGTTTTATTTGTTGTCTTTTATTTACTGTTTTTACTGAACTACTACTAAGGAGGCCCTTCTCCTTAGTAGGTGCTCATTTGCACAAGCTAGGGTGAAAACCCTAGCTATAGTTTTGGCGACTCCCCTAGTGTTCCTTTGAATTTCCAGTTATAGTTTTAAACGTTTTTAATTTTCTGCAATATTTTTCTGTTTTTTCCTTTCGGCTGTACCTTTCGGCTACCATAAACCGCGTCTTTTTTCCCCCCCACCGTTGCATTCCAATCGCGTCTTTCAGACTATTACCTATGATTTGACCACGGCTCTCAGACTATTACCAGTGATCTACTGGCGGTTTTTAGTCTGTTACCTGCGATCTGACCGCGGCTCCTAGCCTGTTTCGTGCGGTCCGACCACGGTTGTTCACCCATTTTCCCGCAGGCCGCTTGCGGCTTGCAGCCCTTTTTCTGCTACCTGCCTGTGCATTTCGGCCTTTTTCCCATGTCCTGCTTGCAGCTTTTAGCGATTTTCCTCTATCCGCCTACGTCTTTCGTCCTTTTTCCCGCGGCCCGCCTGCAGCTTTCAGCCATTTTCCTTCTATCCACCTGCGTCTTTCGACCTTTTTCTCGCGGCCCGCCTACGACTTTCAGCCATTTTCCTACTATCTGCCTGTGACTTTCGGACTTTTTCTTTTTCCTGTGGTCCGCCTACGTCTTTCAGCCAAATTCCCGCAATCTGCCCACAACTGTTGACCTATTTCTAGCGGTCCGACCGTGCAGATTTGACACAGACCCGCATTCTATTTTCTGAATTTTTTCCCTATTTGAACCCAACACTTTGCTACAATATTTTCTACACCTATACAACCATCTGTCCTATCTGTAGCTTTACTTCCCTACAACCTGTTTTCTGCAGCATTATTTCTGTTCCATTTACAGTATTTTTTTTTTAAATTCAGCATTTTAATTGAAAAGAGAAAATTTTGCATTTCAAAGTTTAATTTCTGCATTGTTATTTTTAGTTAGAAAGTTGCCCACCCTGTGGCGCTTTTACTTGGGTTCATTATCTCACATGCACACACTCTGTCACCTAATTCAAGTGAGCCCTAAAATACTGCTTAACACAACCAACATTCAAACACCACTTGGGGAACACATAAGAATCTTGTAGTTAGGTAGGATCGGGGGGATAGGCATCCAAATAACACCCCTCGGTTCCTTACACTTGAGACATAGCTGTTGTCCATTAGGGAACCAAAATCCCCTAGTATTTTTTGACACGGTTTAAAACCAATTTATCGGGAAGGACTCTCCCCTAGGAGGGTTGAAGTATCCAGACTGGTTCCGGAAGCCTAAGTGGAATATCGCAATCCATTCAGTAACCAAACGATACCTTTCGTAGTTCTCGGTGTATCACCCGTATGGGGATATAGTGGCAATAGAACCAAACTGCAGATTCACCCAACCGAATGTGTCATGAACGGGGCATCTTAGTTGCTTTTCTTCTAGGATTGACTACCCGGTGTCCCTCCTAGTAGGGGGATATCTTTAGCCACTTGGCTCTACTATCCATATTGTCTGACTTGGATTTCATCACCTTGCAGAGGATATGTCTAGTTGAGTCAGAATACTATTTAGCTAGGTGTTTGCATGCTCCCTTACCTCTTTTTGGTCTAGCGAGTCCACTATTTTTATTTTCTAGGAAGCTTGCTGCTTGTTGGTATTATGACCATTTTTGTTGATACTCCACTTATTGTAGCACAGCTGTTACAATAAGTGTTTTGAGTTGGTTGTTGGCCTGAGTGCCATATTTTTTGCACTCTTCTTCTACACACTCAGTTGCATTAGGGTTTTTGAGCTATTTTTCACTCAACACAACCCCCAGATACTTGACACCATCTGTCACCATTGAGTCCCTGAGACATTCTCGGTGCCTCTAGGGAGAGCCCCCACAACACGGTTCACTTGACATCACCCGTCATAGACGTAGATGTTTATCACTTGATACCACTCATCATAGATCTCGAGCTTTGTCACTTGACTGCACTCGTCAATGGCATAGAACTCCACCACCTGATCTAGATGCCCCTTATTTTACCTCTGATTCTGAGGCAGAGTCCAAGAACCCCACTTACACTGCACCAACCAGCCCCATGGCTGGCCTGACTTCCAACCCTTTCTTTGTAGGGACCATTGGTGCAGCATCCACCACCACACCAACTACCACACCTGCTTTGGGTATGCCCTCGATGGGGCCCACATCTACCATTCTGATCACTGTACCCATTCCAGTAGCTGGCATACCCATCCCCACTCCATCAGTGACTCACACTACCCTTGGCGGTGCAGGACCGTCCCATACCACATTCGTGCCCCCACCTGGGGGCAACATCCCAAACCCAGCCCCTCCACTTGGGGGCATTGGCCCCAACATGGTCACAACCACTAGTATGTCACATCCTTCTACTAGTTTTCCATTCATGGCTAGTCTCAACCTTCCTGACCTGGCCAGAGTGACTAACGATCCCATCAGACACGACCCTGCATGGCCTCACATGCCCACCAAGCTCCCCTCCGACATCCCTAAATTTGAAGGCAAGGCAAGTGAAGACCCACAGAACCATATTATGTCCTTCCATCTATGGTGTTCCTCCAACTCCATAGTAGACGACTCTGTCCGCCTCCATCTGTTACAACGCACCCTCACTCGCTCTGCAGCTAAGTAGTACATCGAGCAGCCCCATGGGACCCATGCCACCTTTACTTCCCTTGCCTCGACTTTCCTGTAGTTCTTCCAGTTACCTGTCCGCTATGACGCGGGAGTTGAGATCCTACTATCTTGCAAACAGAACATGGCTACCCACATCATTGACCACATTCATGAGTGGTGTTGACGCTGTAGCCTCTGCAAAATCAAGTTAGACGACCGTATCTTCTTAGATTGGTTTGTAAAATCCCTCCTTCCTGTCATTGCCAAGGATGTGGCATCCGAATGACCCCAGTCCGAAGAAGAGGCCATCCTCAAAGCCCAACAATTTGACCTTATTTATGCCCAGTTGGGTTATCTATATTCCATCATACCTGACGCCCCTCATAGCGATTCCTCTTGACATGATGTGCTGGGGGCATCCCATGCCGCAGATGGCATCATTGGCCGTATAGCCTCACATAACCAACCCTTTTCCATAGCACGTCCTAGCCATGGCCCCGACATTTCGCAGGCTACATGTCAGTCCGAAGCAACCAATTCGTATGCTCCCATGGCACATCACCATCATTCCCACAGACCCTCATGTCCACCTCAGTGCTACGGCCATGCCACCCCCACTTATGCCCTACCAGTCACACCTCATCCATACTACCACCCACAAGCTGCACCAGCTCCTGTGTCCTCTCAAGCCCAACCTCCTTATTACTCGCCACAGGAAGCCCCTGGGCCAAACACACAACCCATTCCACAGACATATCAGCAACCCCCCACAAGGTTCAGCACTTGCACCGCCTCCACCTACTTATTATCTACTGTAGCCTACTCCCGCACCTGCACAACCCCAGAACGCACCTACTGCCCAAGGGAAAGTGTATGCCCAACGAAATCCACAGTAGAACAAAAATAACCAGTGCCAACAGGGTCAGCAAAACCATGGCAAAGGACGTAACCATGGGAACGACCCCCCTCCAGACCAAGGCGGTCAACCTCCCAATCCCCCAAACAACAATAACGCGACACTTGCCAACCAGAACCTTGATCGGTCGCCCAAACAAGCCAAAAATCATAATTTGTGAACAAACCATCCTTGTTCTATTTGTGGGGTCTATGGCCACTAAACTCATGCTTTCCCACATTTGGAGCGAGCTCGACAACTTTGCACCGATGATGCCCATCGCCAAGGGCACGCAGCTCCTCAGGCGCCGCCCAACCCCCCACCACCTGAACATCAACCCTTGGTGTTACAAAACCCCTTACCAACCCAAGGCGTAGTGAACACTCAGTCGTTGGCTCCCCCTCAAGGAAACGCGTCACCACAATAGCAAATCACTTATGCCGCTCCTGATCAACCCATGATAGACTCAGGTACCCACCACTTGTTAATGATGTCATTCACTGATGTCAACCTTCAAACCCATCAGAACCAATATGGCTCCACCCCTGAAGCCCCTCCAACTGACAAAAACACTAACGCTCATCCCACTGATCAGACATTACGTATATCTCCGGCTCCACTAGATGGCACCTCGAAAGCACCTTGCTTCCCACTTCATCACATCAACAATAATCCCAATGCTCGTGCTGCGTCTAATTACAACATTGTAGATGACTTAGCCCAGTCTCCCGCAGCCATGTCTGCATTAGAGGTCTTAAAAAACTATCCTTCATAGCTCAAGACTTTTCTCTCCGCCATTGGTGCTATTGATCCAAATGATTCACGACTGATGGCCTTCGATTTGGACCAATCCGAACCATGCCTTCCTTCCACTTTAGCATTCCAAGTTTCTGTATCCATTCGGAATATTGTCATCCATTGGTGTATTATCGATGAAGGTGCCTCTACATGCGTTATGTCCACATTTGTTTGGCAGAAGTTGGGATCCCCTACTCTCCAGCAGTCCACCACTGCATTGTGAACCTACGACGACCGTTCGGCTCAACCCCAAGGTCTCTTAGCTAATGTCCCCATCTAGTTGGCTGGAAAAACCATGCTCATTGACATAGAGGCCATCACTTCCTAACTTGATTATAACCTCTTACTTGGCCGAAGCTACATGTATTCCATGCGGGCGGTTGCCTCATCCATTTTTCATACCATGATGTTCCCCCATGACAAAAGTGTGGTCAAGGTCGATCAACTCACCTATTACGATCCCAATGCCCCCGCTGCACCCGAAAATGTTCTCCCCATGGTTGAACAACCTGTTTGTGGTGCATCTACCTCATTGGTTTCCTCCGTGGGACCCAGAATTTACTCAGATATGCCGATGACTTCAACATTCCACGCCATTCCACCCCCATCACCCGCGACTGAAATATCTGACCTATGTACCCTTTCCCACAATACACAAACACCCAACAATCAACCGCTCTTGTTACCCAAACCACCATTGGTACCTAGTCATATTGGTGTTACACCCATCCACACAATCCCCTTCCTATTCCCTCCCTCGGGAGTAGTAAGCGCCCCGCTTATGGCTACTCTCAGCTTCCTTGGGTTAACCTTAGGATTACCCGTGTGGTATATTTCGCCTCTCATTCCCCCACCGACACCAAATGTCATCCTACAACTGGTGCAACCCATCACCACTACTAGTCAACCACCTCCTGGTGTCACTAACCCTTCGTCATCTACGAATCCACCCCCTCTTATCAAGCACATTGGGGGCAGAGGCCCACAACCATACACTGTTGTACCCCCGCCCAAAATAGTTAAAAACCCCCCTGTGTTTCGCGCTCCTCCCAAATTCTTGTTGTTTGATGAGTTAGGCCATCTGACTCATCAATGTCCACAATTACTTGCATTACAGGAACACATGCAAATGCTTGACGATGACCCCAACATCTTGGTTGTCCAACTTGATCCAGCCCCTAAGCCTCGTGATAAATCACTGCGTACCAACCACCCTTGTGCAATATGCGGTATTTACATCCATTACTCACATCACTGTCTTGATCTCCCAGATTATAGAGCAGCTCTCTATGAGACGAATAATTTGGACCTTGAGACAGTGCCCCCCACAATTGAGGAGATACACCCCCCAGTATCACCCTCATCCGGTGAGATTAATACCATCTATATGATCTCTTCGACTACCACTCCCTCGTCAACCGATTTGACAACTCAAAGTTTCCAGAATGATGAGGAGATTCTAGAGGCTTTCACTGCCCCGGATTATCCCTGGGAAGAAATGCACCATAATTCCTATTTCCTCCCAGAAGAGTCCTCCTCCACCACAGCCACCCAATTTGCAATTGAGTCCAAAGATTTCCTCCCCACCAAAGTTGACTGGTTTAAGGATCCCATTCCTGCTCCTGATGCCTTTGAGGATGGTAACATGGCCAATATCTCACCCACAATCCGCATTGATATCTCTGCCCCAGCTGGTGCTCCTAAAATCATTACATTAGGAGCCTCTTGCAGTGAGTATGAGATCGGAGAGTACAAAAAACTTTTTCAAGAGTTCCGCGATGTCTTTTCCTGGTTCTATACCGAAATGCTTGGTCTTGACCCCACTATCATAGAGCCCCACATTGACACCTCTGAGTTAGGGGGCATAATAGATTACCTCGACCCTGGGATAGGGGGCATGATCAATCATTTTGACCCTACCCCATCACATTTATCTCAGCACGTCAATGAACCCATCGTTCAAACCAACACATATGTGATCCACAATCACAAACCCCATGTGCATAGCATGGGGTTAGGTCATTAACCCTACTCACTTTTCACATGCATGATCTCAACCATTTTTGAGGTCACATGTCACTTGTATATATGATTTGATTCGATACACCTAGTATTCTGCCGGCGTGGGTCGTCATTTCTCCCCACCACTGCATCCTTGGCTTGGTGGGTTCACCTTTGTTTACAACCATTTTTTAACCTAGTTATTTCCTTTGACCATTCTGGAGTCTTTATGACCTCCGATTTTCGCAACATTTGCACCATCGGATTCATATTTCTGTGCCTGTGATGATGCTTGAGATCATTTCTCACTCTCACCCCCATATGTTTTGGGTATTTTTTCCAAAATGCCCCCTTTCGCTTCGGTTTGCGTGCCACCTCGACCGTTCTCCATTTTTTACACTTTTTATATCACCGGCTTCATTTTTTCGAGCCCGTGATGATGATTGAGATCATTTCTTTCTCTCACCAGGTACAATTTCAACATTGTGTCCTGACACCTTGCTGCCTCGGTTTGCATGCCACATTGGCCGCCATCGGATTGTTCCACATTTTTACATCAGCCATTCACTCCTTTCATACTACAATTATTTCGTAATTTTTCCACCATTCATTATCCCGCAAGGAGGCCCACTAGTGTTCCCCCCTACCCTTGTTCTTGGTCATCATCAATGTTCCTTGATTGAGCACTTCCTCCTTGCCTGACCATTCCTTTTGTTTGGTATAATTTTATCCCTTTTTCGGGCCGGACAAGTCCTTTACAAAAAAGGCACTTAGGGAGTTTCTGTTAAGCTCTTTTCTGACTCCTAAAACAATGAAAAGATCGCCGAGCAATCTTGCTTCTTTTCATGCTCATTAAAGTACCTGAAAGTGCATCTATCTGGTATAAGTTTAACCCTTTTATGGACCTAGTAGACTAATTACGAAAAAGGAATACTCTAGTCACACCGACTAGAAGAGTTCTTCATTGCATCCTTTTATGCTTCTTCGGGCCTTGGAGACTAACACACGAAAAAGCAACCCCCTGGAGTCTTCTTATTGCTTTCAGACTCTCTAAAATTGAAAGCAACCACTAGCATGTACTGTCCTGGGCTCGTAAAAATCCACACAACAGTACCATTCCATTATTTCAGAGTCTTCTTATCGCTTTCAGACTCCTTAAAATTGAAAGCAATCACGAGCATGAACTGTCCTAGGCTCGTATAAATCCAAATGACAGTACCATTTTAAACACACTTCTTCTAGTTCCTTAACCCATGAAGAAGCCGCCCCGTGCCTCTTGGCACTATGATCGATCATCTCGGAAGCACCCCCAATTAGGTTGCCTTTGTTCAGAGTATTATGCAGTCTCCTGCCATTTTACACCAACTTGAGTATCCCTCATCCAAGTCACTATCCTTGATCCATTACAGCTATGATCCCTTTCCCTCTAGTCAGTTTCATATGCTGCCCAATCATCCCTCGTCATCATACTCTGAACAAAGGAAGTTTGAGTCCACCCACTTGTAGCTAGGGTTTTCACTCTAGCTTGTGCAAATGAGCACCTACTAAGGAGAAGGGACTCCTTAGTAGCAGTTCAATAAATAGTAAAATAGAATGAAATTTAATCTAGCATGAGCATTAACATAAATAGCAAAACATGAAAATATGGTGAAGATCTCTCTTTTTTGTATTAACAAATTACCTCAGGTGTAGAGGATGGTGAAATTCTTGCAGCAGTCCAGGAAGGTTGCTTCCAAGCTTCCAGCTTTGCTCCTTTCTCTTTCTCCAAAGGGTGGAAATGGGCCAAAGGAACACTCAGTGTGAAAGTAGCTCAAGGGTGAGCTAGGGTTTCAAGAGTGATTTTGGCAGAGTAAGGGTGTATTTGACTGTGGATATGAAATGACGGGCCTCCATCACCTATTTATAGGTTTTTAGTGGAGTGTTGGCCCATGGTTTTGGGAACCATGTGGTTTAGGTCAGCTGTATAGGGTTTTTTTCCTCCTTTTTCCCTCTTTTTCCTTTTTTTTTTGTATTTTTTATTCCCTTTTTAGAGGGTTTTTGCTATTTTGGAGGAATTTTGGATTATTTTGGGGAAAAGGGGGGTTTTTTTGGCCTTTTGGAGGCTTTTTAATGGGATTTTAAGGTTTTGGAGGCAAATATGGTAGAAAATATAGACAAATGAGTCATGTAAAGGGGTAGATGAGGTAGTGAGCACTTTTTGGGTGTTAGCAGATTGCCCCCTGATGTGTGAGGGAAAGAGCTCATCGTATGGCCAATAGACATCATAAGTCTTTTATGGTTTTCCTGGGGTGTGGAGAAGAGAAGGAACGAACTAGAGCCCGGAACAACGGTCCCGAACAAACTACAAAAACTGAAAGTACATGACCTCAATAATGAATGAGGAATAATCTGAACATATGGACGAGGTGGGCATTCCCATGCTTGTATCAAGATATAGAACAATAATAACAATGGGGTCCAAAATATGGGGACCTGAAATATACATGGCCTCAAATAATGAATGAGGAAGAATCTCAATATATGGACGAGGCGGGCATACCCATGCTCGTATCAAGATACATAAAAAATAACTGTGAGGCCCGAAAAGAGGGACCTGTAAGATACATAGAGAACCACTGTGTACATCATAAGGGTCCAGAGGGGACATAAATCTATGACACACTGCTGGGTTGACCATGTCTGAGCTGAAGAACTGATACACTGGAATAATAACAATGCTACTGAGTGTGGTACCAGAGGAACTGATAAGCGGCTGGATCATAGTGACAAGGAGTCATACTCTCAATGGTACACTGAACTGGAACTGAATTGAGTACTCAAGGAAGCATATAACTGGATGGCTTCCAAATACTTGCCAACGCAACCCGAACATCCACGGGAACATATAACTGGGTGTTCTGAAGTGACTCACCAATGTGCTAGAGTCGGGGGAAATCTGGGGTCTTCGACCAATAACTGAAGGGATATAAACCCTGCGCGATTCTCAACGATGCGATCAAGGTGTTGAAGTCGAGCATGTGAGAAACAACCACTCGGAGAGGCTATGATTCCTCTCAAAGTGGTCTATAGGCACTCACCATAGATGGTGATGGGTCCAAGGCGCAGGGACCTTTGGGTCTATCCTCTGGAATAGAGGGGCTGTTGTCAACATAGGGAGACCTGCAACTAGCAAGGCAATGATGTTTCCTTGATAGGAGCGCGAGGTGGAGAACCGAAGTATGAGAGTACTGATGGTAGGACTGACATACTGTGGGGGATAACTGGGCAAGTAGAGTGGGTGGACTCAAACTTCCTTTGTTCAGAGTATGATGGTGGGGATGATCGGGCAGCATATGAAACTGACTGGTGGGAAAGGGATCATAGCTTTAATAGATCAATGATAGTGACTGGGGTGAGTGATACTCAAGTTGGTGTAAAATGGCAGGAGACTGCAGAATACTCTAAACAAAGGCGACCTGATTGGGGGTGCTACCAAGATGATCTATCATAGTGCCGAGAGGCAAGAGGGACTTCTTCACTGGTTAAGGAACGAGAAGAAATATGTGCAAAATGGCACTGTCATGTGGATTTAGACGAGCCTAGGACAGTTCATGCTCGTGATTGCTTTCAATTTTACGGAGTTTGAAAGCGATAAGAAGACTCTGAAATAATGGAATGGTATTGTCATGTGGATTTGTACGAGCCCAGGACAATTCGTGCTCGTGGTTGCTTTCAATTTTAGAGAGTCTCAAAGCGATAAGAAGACTCCAGGGGGTTTATTTTTCATGTGTTAGTATCCAAGACCCAAAGAAGCATAAAAGGATGCAATGAAGAACTCTTCTAGCCAGTGTGACTAGAGTATTCCTTTTTCGTAAGTAGTCTACCAGGTCTGGAAAAGGGTTAAACTTATACTAGATAGATGCCCTTTCAGGTACTTTAACGAGCATGAAAGGAAGCAAGATTGCTCGGCGATCTTTTCATTGTTTTAGGAGTCAGAAAAGAGCTTAACAGAAACTCCCTAAGTGCCTTTTTTGTAAAGGAATTGTCCATCCCGAAAAAGGGATAAAATTATACCGAACAAAAGGAGTTGTTAGGCAAGGAGGAAGTGCTCAATCAAGGAACATTGATGATGACCAAGAACGAAGGTGGGGGGGAACACTGGTGGGCCTCCTTGCGGGATAATGAATGGTGGCAAAATAATGAAATAATTACAGTATGATAGGAGTGAATGGCTCATGTAAAAATGTGCAACAATCCGATGGCGGTCGATGTGGTGCGCAAATCGAGGCAGCAAGGTGTCGGGACACAATGGTGAAATTGTACCTAGTGAGAGCGAGAAATGATCTCAAGCATCATGACGAGCTCAGAAAAATGAATCTGGCGATAGAAAAAGTGTCAAAAACAGAGAACGGCCAGCGTGGCACGCAAACCGAAGTGACGGCGGGCATTTTGGAAAAAATACCTGAAAAAATCTGGGGGTGAGAGCGAGAAATGATCTCAAGCATCATCACGGGCTCGGAAAAATGAATCTGAGGATATAAAGTATATCAAAAACGGGCTACGGCCAATGTGGAACGTAAACCAGGGTGACAAGGTGTCGAGACATAATGTTGATATTGGTCCTGGTGAGAGCGAGAAATGATCTCAAGCATCATCACGAGCACAGAAAAATGAATTCGGCAGTGCAAATGGTGCAAAAACGGAGGTCATAAGGACTCCGGAATGGTCAAAGGAAATAACTAAGTTAAAAAATGGTTGCAAATAAAGGTGATCCCACCAAGCCAAGGATGTAGTGGTGGGGAGAAATGATGACCCGCGGGGGTAGAATACTAGGTGTATCAAATCAAATCTACAAGTGATATGTGACCTCAAAAATGGTTGAGATCACAAATGTGAAAAAGTGAGCAGGGTTAATGACCTGCCCCCATGCTATGTGCATGGGGTTTGTGATTATGGATCACATAGGTGTTGGTTTGAACAATGGGATCATTGAAACACTGAGATAGATGTGATGGGAAAGGTTCAAAATGATTGATCAGGCCTCCAAGCCCAGGGTCAAGGTAATCTATTATGCCCCCTAACTCAGAGGTGTCAATGTGGTTCTCGATGATAGTAGGGTCAAGACCAGGAATTTCGGTATAGGACCAGGTAAAGACATCGCAAAACTCTTGGAAAAGTTTTTTGTACTCTCCAATCTCATACTCACTGCAGGAGGCTCCTAATGTAATGATTTCAAGAGCACCAGGTGGGTCAGAGATGTCGATGTGGATTACAGGTGAGATGTTGGCCATGTTACCCTCCCTCAAAGGCATTAGGAGTAGGAATGGGATCCGTAAACCAGTCAACTTTAGTGGGAAGGAAATCTTTGGACTCAACTGCAAATTGGGTGGCTGTGGTGGAGGAGGACTTTTCTGGGAGGAAATAGGAACGATGGTGCATGTCTTCCCAGGGATAATCCGGGGCAGTGAGAGCCTCTTGAATCTCCTCATCATTGCGGAAACTTTGAGTTGTCAAAATCGGTTGATGAGGGAGTGGTAGTCGAAGAGATCATATAAATGGTGTGAATCTCTCCGGATGAGGGCAATACTGGGGGGTGGATCTCCTCAATTGTGGGGGGTGCCGTCTCAAGGTCCAAGTTATTCATCTCGTAGAGAGTTTCTCTGTAATCTGGGAGATCAGGACAGTGATGTGAGTAATGGCTGTAAATACCACATATTGCACAAGGGTGGTTGGTATGCAGTGATTTATCACAAGGCTTAGGGGTTGGATCTAGTTCGACAACCGGGATGTTGGGGTCGTCGTCAAGTATTTGCATGTGTTCCTGTAATGCAGGTAATTGTGGACATTGATGAGTTGGATGGCCTAACTCATCACACAATGAGAATTTGGGAGGATCACGAAACACGGGGGGGGGGTTAACTGCTTTGGGCGAGGATACAGCAGTGTATGGTTGTGGCCCCTTGCCTCCAGTGTGCTTGATAAGAGGGGGGGGATTCGTAGATGACGAAGGGGTAGTGACACTGGAAGGTGGTTGACTAGTAGTGGGAATGGGTTGCACCGGTTGTAGGACGACATTTGGTGTCGGCGGGGGGAGCGGGAGGCGAAATATACCACACGGGTAATCCCAAGGTTAACCCGGGGAGGCTAAGAGTGGCCATAACCGGGGCACTTACTACGCCCGAGGGAGGGAATAGGAAGGGGATTGTGTGGATGGGTGTAACACCAATGTGACTAGGTACCAATGGTGGTTTGGGTAATAAGGGCGGTTGATTGTTGGGTGTTTGCATATTGTGGGAAAGGGTACATAGGTTAGATACTTCGGTTTCGGGTGACGAGGGTGGAATGGATTGGAATGTTGAGGTCATCGGCATATCTGAGTAAACTCCGGGTCCCACGGAGGAAACAAATGAGGTAGTTGTACCACAAATGGGTTGTTCAACCATGGGGAGAACATTCTCAGGTGCAGTGGGGGCATTTGGATCGTAATAGGTGAGTTGGTCAACCTTGACCACGCATCCGTCATGGGGGGAACATCATGGTACGAAAAACATATGAGGCAACCGCCCACATGGCATACATGTAGCTGCGGCCAAGTAAGAGGTTATAATCAAGTTGGGCATTGATGACCTCTATGTCAATGAGCATGGTTTTACCAGTCAACTGGATGGGGACATTAGCTAAGAGACCTTGGGGTTGACCCGAACGACCGTCGTAGGCTCGCAACGCAGTGGTGGACTGCTGGAGAGTAGGGGATCCCAACTTCTGCCAAACGAATGTGGACATAACGCATGTAGAGGCACCTTCATCGATAATGCATCGATGGATGACAAGATTCCGAACGAAAACAGAAAATTGGAATGCTAAAGTGGAAGGTAGGCGTGGTTCGGACTGGTCCAAATTGAAGGCCATCAGTCGTGAATCATTTGGGTCAGTAGCACCAATGGCGGAGAGCAAAGTGTTGCACTGTGAAGGACAGTTTTTTAAGACTTCTAATGCAGACATGGCTGCGGGAGATTGGGCTAAGTCATCTACAATGTTGTAATTTGACGCAGCACGAGCATTGGGGTTATTGTTGATGTGACGAAGTGGGAAGCGAGGTGCTTTGGAGGCACCATCTAGTGGAGCCGGAAGTATACGTAACGTCTGATTAGTGCGATCATCGTTAGTGTTTTTGTCGACGAGAAATGCTTCAAGGGTGGAGCCATATTGGTTCCGACGAGTTTGTAGGTTGACATCGATGGATGACATCATTAACAAGTGGTGGGTACCTGAGTCTAACATGGGTTGATCAAGAGCGGCATAAGTGATCTGCTATTGTGGTGGCGCGTTACCTTGAGGGGGAGCCAATGGTTGATTGTTCTCTATGCCTTGGGTTGGTCAGGGGTTTTGCAGCATCAAAGGTTGATGCTAAGGTGGTGGGGGGTTGAGTGGCGCCTGAGGAGCCGCGTGAACTTGGCGATGGGCATCATCAGTCCAGAGTTTTCGAGCTCACTCCAAATGTGGGAAAGCGCGTGTGTAGTGGCCATAGACCCCGCAAATAGAACAAGGATGGTTTGTTCATAAATTAGGATTTTTGGCCTGCTTGGGCGGTCGATCAGGGTTCTGGTTGGTAGGTGCCGCGTTATTGTTGTTTGGGGGATTGGGAGGTTGACCGCCTTGGTTTGGAGGGGGGTTGTTCCCACGGTTACGGCCTTTGCCATGGTTTTGCTGGCCCTGTTGGCACTGGTTTTTTTGGTTCTGCTATGGATTCTGTTGGGCGTATAGTTTCCCTTGGGCAGCAGGTGGGTTCTGGGGTTGTGCATGTGCAGGAGCAGGCTGCGATGGATAATAAGCAGGTGGAGATTGCGCAGGTGCTGAACCTTGTGGGGGTTGCTGTTACGTCTACGGAACGGGTTGTGGGTTTACCATAGGGGCTTCCTGTGGCGGGTAATAAGTAGGTTGGGCTTGAGAGGACACAGGAGATGGTGCAGCCTGTGGGTGGTAATATGGCTGAGGTGCGACTGGGGGGACGTAATCAGGGGATGCATGTCCAAAGAACTGAGGTGCATAGGAGGGTCCGTGGGAATGGTGGTGATGTGCCATAGGAGCATACAAATTGGTTGCTCCGGATTGAGATGTAGCCCGCGAAAGGTCAGGGCCATGGCTAGGACGTGCTATGGAAAAGGGTTGAGGATGCAAGGAAACACGGCCAATGATTCCATCGGCGACATGGGATGCCCTCGGTGCATTGTGTTGGAAGGGATCACCCCGAGGGGCGTCAGGTATGATGGAATACAGATAAACCGACTGGGCGTAAATGAGGTCAAATTGCTGGGCTTTGAGGATGGCCTCTTCTTCGGACTGGGGTCGTTCGGATGCCACATCCTTGGAAATGACAAGAAGTAGGGATTTTAGAAACCAATCTAAGAAGATATGGTCGTCTAACTTGATTTTGCAGAGGCTGCGGCGTCGACGCCACTCATGAATGTGGTCAGTGATGTGGGTAGCCGTGTTCTGTCTGCAAGACAGCAGGATCTCAACTCCCGCGTCATAGTGGACAGGTAACTACAAGAACTGTAGGAAAGTCGAGGCAAGGGAAGTAAAGGTGGCATGGGTCCAATGGGGCTGCTCGATGTACCACTTAGCTGCAGAGCCAGTGAGGGTGCGCTGTAACAGACGTAGGTGGACAGAGTCGTCCACTATGGAGTTGGAGGAACACCATAGATGGAAGGACATAATATGTTTCTGGGGGTCCTCACCTGCCTTTCCCTCAAACTTAGGGATGTCGGAGGGGAGCTTGGTGGGCATGTGAGGCCATGCAGGGTCATGTCTGATGGGATCGTTAGTCAGTCTAGCTAGGTCAGGAAGGTTGAAACTAGCCATGAATGGCAAACTAGTAGAAGGATGTGACATACTAGTGGGTGTGACCATGTTGGGGCCAATGCCCCCAAGTGTAGGGGTTGGGTTGGGGATGTTTCCCCCAAGTGGAGGAACGAAAGTGGTATGGGATGGTCCTACCCTGCCAAGGGTAGTGTGAGTCACTGATGGAGTGGCACTAGGTATTCTAGCTACTAGAATGGGTACAGTGATCAGAATGGTAGATGTGGGCCCTATCGAGGGCATACCCAAAGTAGTTGTGGTAGCTGGTGTGGTGGTGGATGCTCCACCAATGGTCCCTACGAAGAAAGGGGTGGTTGGTGCAGTGTAAATGGGGTTCTCAGAATCTGCCTCAGATTCAGAGGTAAAATAAGGGGCATCTAGTTTGGGTGATAGAGTTCTATGCCATTGATGAGTGGAGTCAAGTGACAAGGCTCGAGACCTATGATGAGTGGTATCAAGTGATGAAGATCTATGTCTGTGACGGGTGGTTTCAAGTGAATCATGCTGTGGGGGCTCGCCTCGGAGGCGCCGAGAATGTCTCGGGGACTCAATGGTGACAGATGGTGTCAAATATCTAGGGGTTTTGTTTGAGTGAAAAACATCTCAAAAACCCTAATGCAATCGAGTGTGCAGAAGGAGAGCTCAAAAAATATGGCACTCAGGCCAACAACCAACTCAAAACACTTACTGTAACAGCTGTGCTACAATAAGTGGAGTATCAACATAAATGGTCAGAATACCAACAAGCAGCATGTTTCCTAAAAAATAAAAATAGTGGACTCGCTAGACCAAAAGGAGGTAAGGGAGCATGCAAACACATAGCTAAATAATATTTTGACTCAACTAGACATATCCTCTGCAAGGTGATGAAATCCAAGTCAGACAATATGGATAGTAGAGCCAAGTGGCTAAAGATATCCCCCTATCGGGAGGGACACCGAGTAGTCAATCCTAGAAGAAAGGCAACTAAGATACCCCGTTCATGACACGTCCAGAAAAGGTGAATCTGTCGTTTGGTTATATCGCCGCGGTATCCCCATACAGGTGATACTTCGAGAACTGCAAAAGGTAGCCTTCGGTTACTGAATGGATTGCGGTATTCCACTAAGGCCTCTGGAACCAGTCTGGCGACTTCAACCCTCCTGGGGGAGAGGCCCTCTAATAAACTGGTTGTGACTGTGCCAAAAAATACTAGGGGATTTTGGTTCCCTAATGGACAACAGCTATGTGTCAAGTGTAAGCAACCAAGGGGTGTTATTTGGATGCCTATCCACCCGATCCTACCTAACTACAAAAATTCTTATGTGTTCCCCAAGTGGGGTTAGAATGTTGGTTGTGTTAAGTAGTATTTTAGGGTTCACTTGAATTAGGTGACAGAGTGTGTGCATGTGAGATGATGAACCCAAGTAAAAGTGCCACAGGGTGGGCAACTTTCTAACTAAAAATAACAATACATAATTTAAACTTTGAAATGCAAACTTTTCTTTTTTCAATTAAAATGCTGAAATTTTTCTTTTTAAAAATATTCTGTAAATGGAACCGAAATAATACTGCAAAAAATACTGTAGGGAAGTATGGCTGCAGGTAGGACAGATGGCTGTGCAGGTGCATACAATAGTGCAGCAAAGTGTTGGGTTCAAAACAGTGAAAAAAGTGCAGAAAATAGACCGCGGGTCTGTGGCAAATCTGGGTGGTCGGACCGCGGGAAACAACTCAACAGTCGTGGATGGGTTGCGGGATTTTGGCTGAAAGATGCAGTCGGACCGTGGGAAAAAGTCTGAAAGCCGCAGGCGGGTTGCAGGAAAATGGCTGAAAGCCGCAGGCGGGACGCGGGAAAAAGGCCAAAAGACGCAGGCGGGTTGCAGAAAAATGGCTAAAAGCCGCAAGAGGAACACGGGAAAAAGGCTATAAGACGCAGGCGGGTTGCAGAAAAATGGCTGAAAGCCACAAGCAGGATGTAGGAAAAAGGCCGAAAGACGTAGGTGGGTTGCAGAAAAATGGTTGAAAGCCGCAAGCGGGCTACGAAAAAATGGGTAAACAGCCGATGTCGGACCACATGAAACAAGCTAATAGTTGTGGTCAGATCGCAGGTAACAGATTGGAAACCGTCGGTAGGTCGCCAGAAATAGTCTGAGAGCCGCGGTTGGATCGTAGGTAAATTCCTGAAAGACACAGTCGAAACGCAACTGCAGGGGGTAAAAGACACGGTTTACGGCAGCCGAAAGGGACAGCCGAAAGGAAAAAACAAGAAAATATTGTAGAAAATTGAAAACGTTTAAAACTTTAAAAACTATAACCAGAAATTCAAAGGAACACAAAGGGGAGTCACCAAAAACTGTAGCTAGGGTTTTCACCCCAGCTTGTGCAAATGAGTAGCTACTAAGGAGAATGGACTCCTTAGTAGCAGTTCAATAAACAGTAAATTAAAGCAAGAAAACAATATGAAAGTTATCCTAACATGAGCATTAACATAAATAACAAAACATGAAAATATGGTAAAGATCTCTCTTTTTTGTATTAAAAATTACCTCAGGAGTAGAGGTTGGTGACGCTCTTGCAGTAGTCCAAGAGGGTTGCTTCCAAGCTTCCAGCTTTACTCCTTTCTCTTTCTCCAAAGGGTGGAAATGGGCCAAAGGGGCACTCAAGTGTGAAAGTAGCTCAAGGGTGAGCTAGGGTTTCAAGAGTGATTTTGGCAGAGTAAGGGTGTATTTGATTGTGGATATGAAATGAGGGGCCTCCATCACCTATTTATAGGTTTTTAGTGGTGGAGTGCTGGCCCATGGTTTTGGGAACCATGTGGTTTAGGTCAGCTGTATAGGGTTTTTTCCTCCTTTTTTCCTCTTTTTCCTCTTTTTTTTTGTATTTTTTTATTCCCTTTTTAGAGGGTTTTTGCTATTTTGGAGGAATTTTGGATTATTTTGGGGGTAAAAGGGGTTTTTTTGGCCTTTTGGAGGCTTTTTAATGGTATTTTAAGGTTTTGGAGGCAAATATGGTAGGAAATATAGACAAATGAGTCATGTAAAGGGGTAGATGAGGTATTGAGCACTTTTTGGGTGTTAACACCACTCTACTTGCCCAGTTATCCCCCACAGTATGTCAGTCCTACCATCAATACTCTCACACTTCGGTTCTCCACCTCGTGCTCCTATCAAGGAAACATCATTGCCTTGCTAGTTGTAGGTCTCCCTCTGTCGACGACAACCCCTCTATTCCAGAGGATAGGCCCAGAGGTCCCCATGCCTTGGACTCATCACCATCTGTGGTGCGTGCCTATGGACCATTTTGACAGGAGTCATCATTGCCTCTCCGAGTGGTTGTTTCTCACATGCTCGACTTCAACACCTTGATCACATCATTGAGAATCATGCAGGGTTTATATTCCTTCAGTTATTGGTCAAAGACCCCGGATTTCCCCCGACTCTAGCACATTGGTGAGTCACTTTGGAACGCCCAGTTATATGTTCCCGTGGATGTCCGGGTTGCATTGGCGATTGTATTTGAAAGCCATCTAGTTATATGCTTCCTTGAGTACCCAGTTCAGTTCCAGTTCAGTTTACCATTGAGCATATGACTCCCCGTCACTATGATCCAACAGCTCCTCAGTTCCTCTAGTACCACACTCAGTAGCACTATTGTTATTCCAGTGTATCAGTTCTTCAGCTCAGACATGGTCAGCCCAGCAGTATGTCCCCGATTTGTGTCCCCTCTAGACTCTTATGATGTACACATCGGTTCTCTATGTATCTTATAGGTCCCCCTTTTAGGGCCTCATTGTTATGTTTTATATATCTTCATACGAGCATTGGTATTCCTACCTCGTCCATATATTGAGATTCTTCCTCCTTTGAGGCCATGTATATTTTAGGTCCCCATTTATTGGACCCTCTTGTTATTGTTCTATATCTTGATACGAGCATCAGAATTCCCGCCTCGTCCATATGTTCAGATTATTCCTCATTCATGGATGTCCCTAGCTACATGACATCATGCATGGATGTCCCCAACTTGAGGAAAAACTTAGGATTGGAAAACAAATTCGACATGCACATAATAGGACTATAGGGACATAATAATAGTGAGTGTAGAGTTTTCCTCTATCTATGTGAGAGTTTCTATTTATTATTGATTGAATCCAATGATTTCAACTTTGATGAAATTAGGGTTATTCATGTTTTGAAATTCATTTTGATTGCAAAACAATATATATTTATTATTTCAACCATTTTTATCAAGTTAGTTTAAAAGAAATTGGAAAAAACTAGAAAATTGATGTATGATAGTGGTTTCAACTACTAGCGCACAAATTTTTATACATTTAGATGCCACTAAATTATTAATAGATTTTGAATGTTCAAAAGCTTGAAGGTGGAAAAATTTCTTACATCTCAAACCAAGTCAACACCTATAAAGTTTTAATCAGAACCATATGGGTAGTTCAAAGAATTTTTCAAGGTTATAATTTAATTAGATTTTAAAAAAATACGAGTTAATTCGAATACTACAAAAGTCATTGACTAATGAATGCTCTTATTGGAATATTCTCATGATCTTATTTTGGTATTGCATGCATGCATGCATTCCATGTAGCACTCCATGCATCCATGCATTGGCAATTGAGCCTCCTAGCACCTAGTCCTTACTTTGCCCCCCCCAGAGCTTGTTTCTGGCCATAATTATCCATCCTATCCACTCAGAGTGCCTTGTTTACATCACTATAGTTCCTATGTGCCCTCATGCACAGATTTAGGAGACTACACAGTCAGTTCCATGATTTGGAGTGTCTTGTCCCCTTGATTGCTCAGTTAACTGACTGCAACTCCTAGTTTGACTACTACTGAGTATAGGAGCACCCTTTTTGAAAACTGACAGTTAATTATGCACCTCCTTGGAGTCTCCTCCCCTATTTTGGTGCCCACACGATTCAATTATGCTCAGTTCTACCTCAGTTAACTGATTATTCATAATCATTGGCAACTGAACCTTATTGGGAGATGGTTCCAATGCAAACTAAGCCTAGACTTGAGGTGAATTTGAATCCTTCCAGGTGTATTGAATTCATTCTATTGTAACATATTTTGATTTCCAGCTTACAGTTGATTAATGTATCAACAACATTTTTTCATCTGTGTTTCAGTTTTATGAGTGAATTGATCCATGTTTCCTTCTAATTCTTCTATGTAATAACAGTGTGAAATTGTGAGGTTTGTTCAAGCTTAATGATCTATCCCTATGGAATTTCATAGCTCTAACGTAATTTATAAATTTCAATTATCACTTTGAAAATAATAAAATAAAGATTATAAATTTTAAGTTATATAAATTTGAATATTAATGATTTTTTTCTATAAATTTATTAAATTATATAAATTAATTGTTATCAATATTTTATTATAAAAATAAACATAAATTAAAATACAAACTTATAAAACTATATTAAATTCATAAATAACATGGTATAATATCATAAATGAGAATCTAACTTCCGATGCATTGTATTAAATTTAATTTTTGATGTACAACATTGACATTTTTTTCAAGTGAAAAAAAAAACATACTTTTTTTATTCATAGAATAAAAAAGTATATACATGAGCTATCTATTTTTGGATTCAAATGGCATTAGAACAAAACCTTTCAGTCGTCTTCAATCTACCATACAAGTCTCAAAATTCAAAGAAATCCTTCCCAGCAGTACCAAAAGACAAACCACATGTTTGAATCCCCCTCAATAGGATACAAACAAGATTAACTAGTGACCAAAAAGTAACAACAACTACATCAACAGCGATAAATAATTGTGTCCTCAAACTATGTGGAACCATCCATAATTTCTTCAATATGTAAATATCCAACAACCCCATCTAGATCGTGATGCATATGTATAGGATTGACATTATTAGAATTGAAGTGATCTTTCTTATTTATTTAAAAAAAATATAATGTTTTTATCTAATTTAAAAATGAAAATGAATAATCTTAATATTTTTGTCTTAGTGTGAAAATGAAAAGCCTTTGTGTATATTTTAGTTGTATGTATAAAGAGTAAGTTGTCTTTGTTATTTATATTCCACATCAACATAAGATATTACATTATATGTTTTACATAGTTAAAGTATATATAGCTTAATTTATATAGATTATTTATTTAGAAAACATAAAAATTTAAGAAAATCTCACAACCAAATTTAAGAAAACATGGTTTTATAGCAAATAAGACATCCTCCTCACATCAATAACTTGATTTCTTCCACCTGAAGGTGTTCTTTCTTCTACCTGTAGGGGAGAATAAATGAATTAAGAGAATAATGTGAAAGGCCATTAGATATAAGGAAAGGAAAAGCATGGTATTCAAAATTTCAGGGCCATAGAGCATAAGAAGGATTGATGGAAATTTTTTTGAACGGTTGATGGAAAGCATTGTGTAATGGAATTTATGAGTAAGTAGAAGTCGAGAAAATAGAAAAACTACCCCAAAGGCCAAATGCATTGAATATTGTTGGTTTGTGATTGAGGGAGCTGGTTTGTCTCACATTGATGCATGGAAAATATCCAAGGGCGTTGTTTACTTTCCCCATGTCCCTTGGCCTTGTTAGGTTTTGAGCATTAATTTAACATACTCTAGGATCTTTACTGAGAGAATAACATGTACAGAATATCAATCATATCAAGCATGTGTCAAACATATCAAGCAATCACATAAGACAATGGACACACAGAGTTTCACTTGGGAAAACCATAAAGGTGAAAAACCCCACAACTTCCTCAGAGATAGAAAGAGCAATGATACAACCAAAGTATAAGAGATAGTCTTCTCCTAGCAGCTACTCCTCCTCCTCAACTAGTGCGCCACTTTCCAAGTGTTGTAAGAGTGAATAATGAGATGATCAAATAGAGATCTATTTATACATGGCCTGACCTGCCTAATAACATAGCAGGGCCGACTTGTCTAACTTAGTCTAATAACCCGTGGTTATACTAATCAGTGCTGACCCATCACAGCAAGTTACGACCCATCACAACAAGTTACAACACTTGCGACACTTGTCAATACAAATGACGACACTTCCCTATAGAGGAATAATACCATCTCTATAAGAGTACAATATACATAGGTGAAATACATTCTGAAGTTACATATACATCAACACTCCCTCTTAACTAGGAAGGTATTTCTCGACACAGATATGCTAGCACAAGTCTTCTTCTTTGGATCATCTTCACTGGATCATCGTCATTGTCACTGCTGCTGCTATCTCAATCAATCTCCAATGTACTCATCATAGGAAGTTCTACAGAGCCAGTCCTTTTTCATACTGGATGTAGGCTTGCCACCTGCAGGTCTTCATCATCTACAGAGCTAGCCCTTTTTCATGCTAGATGTACATCATCAACATCTCTACGAGCAAGCCATCAAGTAGGTACACCTCAGGACTGATTACACTGCCTCTGCAAAACCTGTGTACCATACTGTCACATCATCATCTTCAGATCATCACCATTGTCCACAGAGCACAACCCAGATGCACACACACAACACTTACACTCACCGTCATGGAAGGACTTTCCTCTGACCATCCGGGAAAGGCTCACAGCACTTACGTCAACGACCATGGAAGGGCTTTCCTCTGACCATGTCGGAATGGCTACAGCAATTACATCATGACCATGGAAGGACTTTCCTCTGACCATGTCAGAAAATCTAGGCAATTACATCACGACCATGGAAGGACTTTCCTTTGAGCATGTCGGAAAAGCCACGCCCAACACTTACATCTCGCCATGGAAGGAATTTCCTCTGACCATGCGAGAATGGCCCAGCCCTTACATCTCACCATACAAGGACTTTACTCTGACTATGTGAGAATGGCTCCACCCAGCCCTTACATTTCACCATGGAAGGACTTTCCTATAACCATGTGAAAATGGCCCTGTGTGCATCTGTGTCTCCAGACTCATCACTTCCCCTTGGAAGGTATCTCAATCTGAAGTACACCAAGTCTCCCTCTGAAGTATTCAAACTTCACTCTGGCCAGTGGCTTGGTCAACACATCAGTTATCTGCTCGTCCGTCGCAACATACAAGAGCTTCATTGCTCCTCTCTGCACCATATCCCTGATATAGTGATACTTGATCTCAATGTGCTTCGACTTGTCATGGAACACTAGGTTCTTTGACAACTTCACACAACTCTGGTTGTCACAATATATACAAGTAGCACTCAACTCGAGATCAAACAAATCAGACATTAGCTTCCTAAGCCATACTACCTCACAACTGGCCGAACAAGCTAGGACATACTCTGCTTCGGCTGTACTCAGTGCCACACAGGACTGCTTCCTGCTAAACCAAGATATCATACCAGATCCCATACTGAAGCAACACCCCAAAGTGCTCTTCCGATCAATGGCACTACCTGCCCAGTCCGAATCAACATAACCCTCTAGTTTAAACTTTTGATTCACCTCATACTTGAGCCCATAGTCAACTGTACCCTTCAGGTACCTCAGAATATGCTTTGCAGCTATTAGGTGAACATGTCTTAGATCTGTCAAGTATTGGCTCAAGGTGCTCACCAGAAAGTAGATATTTGGTCTTGTATTCATCAGGTACATCAAGGATCCAATCATCTGACGATACATCGTAGCATCAACCGGCTCAGAAGAAGCATCACACAGAAGCTTCAGGTTCGATGCCATAGGTGTGGCCATAGCCTTGCAGTCCATCATCCCGAACCTCTTCAAGATCTCTACTGCATACTTCCCTTGTCCAAGGAAGATTACATATGTACTCTGCCACACCTCCATACAAAGAAAGTAGTGCATCATATCCAAGTCCTTCATCTCGAACTCGGCAGCAAGCTTCCTCTTCGTGTCGGCAATCAATCTATCCTCACCTGTTACAAACAGGTCATCCACATATAATAGTAGAATCACAGGATTTCCTTCCTCAACCTTGTAGTAAAGGTTGGAATCCGCTTTACTCTTCATAAAGCCCAAAATGGATAGGAATCCATCTATCTTTCCATATAGGGCTTTCTTTAGTTTGCACACATGTGACTCTCGGTCATGTGTCTCAAACCCGAGTGGCTGCTCCACATACACTTCCTCTTCAAGTACACCATTCAAGAAAGTTGTCTTGACATCCATCTGGTGTACCTTCCATTTCATCACTACAGCCAGAGTAAGTACTAATCTAATGGAAGTGTATTTGGCCACAGGAGCAAAGGTCTCTTCATAATCAATCCCTTCTTTCTGGGAGAAGCCACAAGCTACAAACCTTACTTTATATGTTTCTATGATGCCATCTGCAATATGCTTGATCTTTTAGATCCACTTGGAAGTCACCATAGACTTCCCATCTGGTCTTGGGACCACATCCCAAACATCATTCTTCATGATCGACTGGTATTCCTCGACCATGGCATTCTTTCATTACTGCATCCTGAATTTTGGGAACTTCAGATTCTTCAAATATCTTCAATAGATAGTTTTCTTTGAACAAATGTTGTAGTCCTTCTTTTGTAGGTGATGGTACACGATCTTTCCTACAAGAAAAGTTCAGTTGCATGATTAGAAACATCTTATATATTTCAGAACAATTTCTTACTCATAAAGACATATGTCATACAGTCATGCAATAATCTTAGCCAATGCTTCAATACAACATTTATCCATATCCCGTAACTTTCTAGATGCATTCCAATCTCTACCAGAACATTGTTAAGAGTGTGCACAACTCCCAACATGTCAGCAAAGAGGTTTCATTCTAGATAAGTAGCAATGGAATGTTGTACAGTGTCATAGGCCTCTTACCCATCACATGCATATTAGTAGTATCTTGTTCATCAATGTAATTATTCTAATATGCATACAACCTATGTCTAGGAACATACATCATTGAATAACATTATTTAAACAAACAGAATATACAAGAAGTGATAATTCAAATACTTATCTCTATTTATTTGTTGGGTGGACTCGCTTTGAATCTTTGCTTCCTTGCAGGAGCTGCTGGAGTCCTATTTTAAAGTAACTTCTTCTACTTCTTTATGTTGTGAATTGTAAGGAGTGGTGAACTCCCACTTAATCCCTGAATCACTGCATAGCACTTGAAGTTTGCTGAAGTGAATTCTCCACCATTGTCGGATCTAAAGGTCTTGAACTTCTTTTTAGTGTGGTTTTCTATCAAGGCCTTGAATTCCTTGAATTTGCTGAATACTTTATCTTTGTTCTTCAAGAAATAGATCCCAAGTCTTCCTAGAGAAATCATCAATCAAAGAACCATAGTATACATACCCACTCAAAGAACTAGATGCAATCGGACCGCATACATCAGAGTGGATGATTTCCAAGATTCTTTTTGCCTTGATTTCACTGCTTGGAAATGTCTTGTTTGTGTTCTTTCCCTTTGCACAACCTTTGCAAATGCCTTCATGTTTTGTCTGGATTTCAGGAAGACCTTCTACAGCTTTGCTTGCAATTGGTAATGCCCTATAATGCATGTGTGCAAGCCTTCTATGCCAAAGTTCACTTGGATCTATTGAATCATGGACCATGGCTTGTTTTGGTTGGCCCTTCAATTTGTATAATCCTTGTTATAGCTTAAAATGACACTTCTCCATTCGTGACGACACTTGCATCGCTTGGTCGCATGACGACACTTCTTGAGATCAAGTTTAGTCACACAACAGGACACTTGTGGATTGAAGGGTCATTTGGGACACTTAGCATGGTTGAAATTACCTCACTCCTGGTCCATTTGATGGTCATAACCCTTAGGAACACTTTTCCAGACAAAACCACCTCCTGAAAATCATCAGAAAACCCTGTTTTTGGCCAGATTTTTACAAAAACGCTGGTATTTAAGCATGATAGTAGCGTTTTCTTTCAAAAATATGCTACTTTGCTTCACTAGAGTAGTGTTCACCTTGAAAAGTACGCTGGTTTGCAATAGGAAGAGTAGGGTACTTTCCTGAATCAGTCAAAATCTTGAATTTTGGTCAAATTGAGTTGGTTTGGGAACCTCTTGATCGGTTATAACTGCTTTTCCTATCCTTTATTGACTATATAAGGAAGGTAGAAGGGCCATGAGAGGGGACCAAGTCCATAACAATTTTATGCTGGAGGAATGGAGACCCTCATCCCCCTCTCTTGTGCCTCAGTTTCTGATAAACCCTAGCACAACTTATTAGAGGTTGGGATCCTTGGAGAACAAAAGCAGGAGACCTTGAATCTAGGTTTCGTGAAGTGCCAAGATTGAAGGAAGGTATAACTTTATGTACTTGCTTCATTCATTAATAAAGATCAAACGTTCTTCCCTTTCCAAATATGACCTATTCATGTGTGTCTTAGATTTGATTACAGCTTGCTTATAGTTTGATGTCTATTACTATCATGAATATCAGTCTTATATATGTAGTCAAATGTATTTGAGAAAGGTATCAAGTTGTTTTAAAGGTGTGGGCATTGCAACACTGAATGGCATTGAAGAGCAAGGAAGAGAAAGGCTAGGATCAACCTTCTTAATAAGGTACACATCTTCTTTAACCTTTATCTCTTTGCTTACTAGTTGTACTTGCAGAACATTTGTAGGTCTATCTTTCATCCCAGTAAGTTGGTAGTTTCTCCCCTGAACTATAGGTGTATTTTCATCACAACAGACTGGCGACTACACTGGGGAGAAACTACCAACTTACAGGGATGAAATATAGACCTACAAATGTTCTGCAATTACAACTAGTAAGAAAAGAGATAAAGGTTAAAGAGGATGTGTACCTTATTAAGAAGGTTGATCCTAGCCTTTCTCTTCCTTGCTCTTCAATTCCATTCAGTGTCACAATTCCCACAACTGCAAAAAAACTTCATACCTTTCTCAAATACATTTGACTACATATATAAGACTAATATTCATGATAGTAAAAGACATCAAACTATAAGCAAACTATAATCAAATCTAAGATACACATGAATAGGTCATATTTGGAAAGGGGGAGAACGTCTGATCTTTATTAATGAATGAAGCAAGTACATAAAGTTATACCTTCCTTCAAGCTTGGCATTTCAAGAAACCTAGATTCAAGGTCTCCTGCTTCTATTCTCCAAGGATCCCAGCCTCTAATCATTTGTGCTAGGATTTATCAGAAACTGAGGCACAAGAGAGGGGGGTGAGGGTCTCCATTCCTCCAGCATAACATTGTTATGGACTTGGTCCCCTCTCACGGCCCTTCTACCTTCCTTATATAGTCAATAAAGGAGAGGAAAAGCAGTTATAACCGATCAGGAGGTTCCCAAACCAACTCAATTTGACCAAAATTCAAGATTTAATTTGACTGATTCAGGAAAGTACCCTACTCTTCCTACTGGAAACCAGCATACTTTTCAAGGTGAACACTACTCTAGTGAAGCAGAGTAGCATAGTTTTGAAAGCAAACGCTACTATCATTCTTAGATACCAGCGTTTTTGTGGAAATATGGCCAAAAATAGGGTTTTTTGATGATTTTTAGGAGGTGGTTTGGTCTGGAAAAGTGTTCCTAAGGGTTATGACCATCAAATGGACCAGGAGTGAGGTAATTTGAACCATGTTAAGTGTCCCAAATGACCCTTCAATCCACAAGTGTCTTGTTGTGTGACTAAACTTGATCTCAAGAAGTGTCATCATGTGACCAAGCGATGCAAGTGTCGTCATGGACGGAGAAGTGTCATTTTAAGCTATAACAATCCTCCCTCTCGCTCTCCAATCACGACTGCGTCATCTATAGTCTTACCTTTTGGCCAAATTAGGACTTGGCCATCTACAAATGCAACCCTCGTGCCTTTTGCATCCAATGCAGATATGGAGAGTAGATTCTTCTTGAGACCTGGAACATATAGTACATCTTTCATCTTCATAGACTTTCTAGAGTCTAGTTTATAGGAAGCTTCACTACTCCCTTTTATTGGATACTGGTAGTCATCCCCAAGTTTCATCTTGTGGGGTGATTCATGTTCAAATAGGTTAATAAAGGATTCCTTGAATCTTGTCACGTGTTTAGAAGCCCCACTATATATAAGCCAATCATTACTTCCATGAGTAATGGTTCCAGTGAGAGCATAAATCAAAACATATTCTTCATCACTTGAAGAATCTTCACTATCTTCTCTAGCCCTCTTCCTAGGAGGTTCATCATCCTCTGCAGCATGAGCATGATGTCTTCTTTTGAAGTTCTTCTTCTTGTGAGAACCATCTTTCTTATTTTTGGGACAATCTCTAGAATAGTGTCCCTTCTCATCACATGTATAGCAACAGACATAGGACATGTTCCTTTGGGGTTTGGGACTACCTCTTTGATTCTGATGGTGATGTATTTCTTTCTCTTCATGATGGTGAGCCTTCTTGTCACCGTGTCTTTTGGAGTGTGCTGTGAGAGCTTTGTCTTCATTACCCATCTTCTCTTCTCGAGCTACAATTCAAGCTTCTTCCTGTGAGCATTCTTCCCACAGTCTATTGAAAGTGATAAGTTTCTTCCTAGCACAAATCCCTTGGATGAAGGAATCCCATGACCTAGGAACGCCATTAAGAGTGGTCATTACCACTTCTCCATTTTCTATATCTTCTCCCATAGCTTCAAGTTGTTCTTTTATCTAGGATACCCTTGAGAAATAAGAATGCATAGTCTCCGCATTCTGGATCTTGACATTCTTCAATTGATTCCTCAAGGTCATCTTCCGATTTATGTTCTTCCCTTCAAATAACTTTGTCAGGGAATAAAACATCTCCTTTGGTGTCTTTAGGGATGACACATGGGGTATGGGATGATCTTTGATAGAATCAGTAACGATCCTCTTTGCTTTGACCAAGTTCTTCTTGTGAATAGCCTTAGCCTCTTCTCCCTCTGGGACAGGGACCACTTCACTTATATAAGTGTCCAACTCATTTTCTTCCAGGATTAACCCAATCCTATACTTCCATGCTCGGAAGTTATCAGCCCCTTCAAGCTTATCCTCAAGCTTGGTGTGGTGATACATCTTAAAGAGCACTTCAAATGGAAATAGAAAAGATTTAGGTCTTACCACTTGATTTGCTGAAAACTGGATCTGGTCCCGGATTAGGGTTTGTCAGAGAAACTCTAAAAATTCAAACTTTGAATTTCAAACTTCTGAAAGGATAGAAAGATGTGCCTTGATGAGCTGATCAGCCTGGTATACTCAGAATTTTAAAATTGCAAATTTTCACCCTTCAGAAATGTTTTTTAATCTCCCAGATTCACTAGGGAGGACCCTAAATTAGGGTTTGAGTTTCCCGAAGCTTCACCCAACCAAAAAGTTCGATCCAAAGCTCTAAAATTCACATTTTCCAAGGAGCTTCCAGCTATGTCTTCAGATTTCATAAATTCCTAGTTTTGTGGAAACCCTAATGTTTAGGGCCAAAACTGAAAGTGCTCAGAATTCAATTCTGATTGGACAGAAAGATTCACCTTGATGAGTAGAGTCAATATACCTTACTACCTTTCCAAAATCTGTGGAAAGAAACCCAATAAACAAGAAACCCTAGTTTCTGCCACTACACAATGTCTTCTTCTCAGGTTAGCTTTGATACCATGTTAGATTTTGAACATTAATTCAACATACTCTAGGATCTTTATTGAGAGAATAACATGTACATCATATCAATCATATCAAGCATGTGTCAAGCATATCAAGCAATCACATAAGACAATGGACACACAGAGTTTCACTAGTGAAAACCATAAAGGTGAAAAACCCCACAACTTCCTTAGAGATAGAAAGAGCAATGATACAACCAAAGTACAAGAGATAGTCTTCTCCTAGTAGCTACTCCTCCTCCTCAACTAGTGCGCCACTTTACGAGTGATTTAAGAGTGAATAATGAGATGATCAAATAGAGATCTCCCGACCTCTATTTATACATGACCTGACCTGCCTAATAACCTAGCAGGGTCGACTTGTCTAACTCAGTCTAATAACCCATGGTTATACTAATCAGGGCCGACCCCACACTTGGTGGTCTAATAACGCATCACAGCAAGTTACGACACTTGTGACACTTGTCATTACAAATGACGACACTTCCATATAGAGGAATAATACCATCTCTATAGGAGTACAATATACATAGGTGAAATACATTCTGAAGTTACATATACATCAACAGGCCTTGATACAAAAGGTTTTAATAAAGATACTGGAGGAGGAGACTATTGAAGGATTTGTTGTAGAAGTTGTTTTAAGAGCATTTCTAAAGAAGAAGACCCAATTCTATAGAACACAAGAGTGGGCACCATGACTTGGCTTGGATGATAGAAGAGGTTCCCAATAATGAGAGCATATTATCAAATCAAATGGGAAAAAGAATGAGATACTTGTCCATGGAAAAGGGATAAAATACTATTGTTGGCATCAAGGAGATACTTGTCCATGGAAAAGGGATAAAATACTATTGTTGGCATCAAGTATATCTTTTGCAGAGAAAAGGAAGAAAACCAAATTCTAGTTCCAGCTACTATGAGGACAAATCTAGGCATGGAAATCTATTACAAGGACAAATATGGGCATAAAAATCTACTACATGAACATTCTAAGTGCAATGGATTTGATTTTCCTCTACCCATATGTGCTCCCATTCAATGTGAAACATACATACTTTGACTTTTGTATTGTTCCCAATTGCAACAAACTTGCGAAATGCCTCCATTTGGAGCATCATCATTCTCTATCAGCAACAATTTATCACATATTATGTTTTGCTGCTATAAAACCTGAAATATAGCTGCACACTTATTAAGTGCCCACATGTTTTGTACAAGGCTCCATTACTTGAAAGATCATAGTTCTCGATTGTCTCAACTATTGAGGGAAGTAGCGTAAACTAATATGATGGAAAATATCACTCCATAGGTCTCGGTTATGAGCCCCTATGGTCATCATACCTCAATAGGTTTCATGGAATATTTCCTTCATGTACTCAACTTTAACAAATTATCCTAAAAATAAAACAAATCGATATCAATCGGAATGAGAGGTTGTGTCCAAACTGAGCAAGATATTGGTTCAAAATTTAATCCATATGCATTTACTATCACATTGAAAGATATCAATCAGAATGAGAGGTTCGGTCAAACTTAACAACATATTACTTCCAAATTTTAGTTATATATATTTATTGCCACATTGCATCTCATGCATTATTAGAGAGTGTTTGATATGAATTGCTCAAATGAGCTTAGTTATAATTGTAATTCCCACCTTTGATCCAAGCTACCAGGAATTATGTACGTTGTACTTATGTAAATCTAAGCATAATTAGATATAAGCATACATATAACATATATTCAAATGCACAAAATAAAACTACAATGAACTTGATCATTCCAAGACAACTCACATACAGATCGATCATTAAACAGTAATCGAACTTCAGATTTTCGTTCAATCAATAACCCTTTTTTTAAGGAATACTGAAACATTAAACAATGAAATGGTGAGCCATCAAGTCCAAGCATTTGAACCATGCTTTGATACCGAAATGTAGATCCCTCTCTGAGACCCTAGACAGAACTTGAAACAATTTATAGTTCACTATAACTAAAATGTAAATTGCATCATCATATAAATTACTATAGTAAAATATTTATCCAAAAATTAATATAATCAAATAAATTACTATAGTAAAATCTTTCTCCAAAAACTCATATAAAACTTATAATTTTTTTTGAAAAGAACCTATTCTGTGATGGTCGATTCCGCATTTGTTAAAGTCCTCGAAGTAGTTGTTACACGATCCAAACAACTCTTGACACTATTATTGGCTAACCCCTCAGTTGACCTCCCTACCTTACCGGGAGTACTCTCATTCCACCTGATCCCTCGAGTAAATAGGGGTCATAAGAACATACAAGCCTTGACCTTTCGATGGGATCTCCCAATCCCTAGAGCAATTATCAACCAAAATCCTATGAACCACACTTAAATGAAAACTTCCATTACAAAGTCCATCCAGCATTAGGGAGCAAGAGAGATCCTTTTCTCCTCATTTTCCCTTTATTAAATAGAAAAGTCTCGAACGACATGTGTCATCTCATGAAAAAAATCAATTTAGTTTATTAATTTTCTAATATTCATTTTCATGAAACAAGTGTCACTCTCACTTATTGGTGCACATAAGTTCCTCAATTGTCTCTTAGTTGTTTCCCTAGTCTAAAATCCCAATCCCTATATTAGTGGGTGCATGTGGAGTTAATCTCTAGATATTTTCTAATCTAGATTTGATCTAGAATTAATTATTCTAATTTATTTACCTTTGATTTTAATATAATGTATATCTACCTAAATTAATGGGTGTACATCATTTCTATCCCAAATATCCCCTTTTCTATAATCTGTTAATTTAAAGTGCCTATTCATTCAATTATTCTCAGTTTAATATTTCCATATGCAACATTTAATATATTGTTAGCACAATATTACACCTAGGACCTTAGTCATTAGTCACATTATTGATTAATTGGTCCTAAACTGGTTAATTATTGTATCCCAAGGTGTGAACAATGTTGTTAGAAGTTGGTTAGGCTCAATGGTGACTTATCCACAAAGTATGGGCCAAAAATATGGGCCAAAGGTGGTCAAATTCCTATAAGGCACCCTCATTATGACCACCTCATGCATTTATTGCACTTATTTTTCCTAAGGTGCCCTATTTCCTCATTTTAAGGAAGCACTATTGACCAAAGGCGCTCATGCATTGTATCTAGTCATCTAGGCCCAAATTAGCTAATTTTGGCCTCTCCTTGGATACCTAACAACCCACCAACCAAATCCCTCACATGTGTGAGCCTCAAGTGAGTCTTCCAAAGCATACCCAATGTTCACATGAGCAATTTGTAAGGGTTTGAGGTGATTTTGGAGCTCCTTAGTTAACCTAGGGGGGATTGGGGTCAAATCTAAGCTAGCCACATGTAAAGCCTCCAAAGGCATTCAATTTATTCATGTTTCTATATAAGGATGATCCAAACTCATTGTAATGTTGGATAGTTAATAAATTCTGAGATTCGATCATTTGTAATTTTGGTTATTGATCATTTATTTTCCTGGTTTTTTATCATTTGTAACTCGTTTTGACCATTTGTTTTTCTAGAATTTTTTATGCACTTATATCTTGCATATTAAGTTAAATATTTCAATTGTGAGGCATCTATAGTAGCTAGATCCTACTGTGATAGAGATTTTACATGGTATCATAGCTCTTGGAGCTATTATTCAAACTAGAGACTGTTTTAGTGGTGTGCCAGAAGCAGTGGAGGAACCACAAAAGTCCCTATAACCATTGCATTGAATCCATTGGACAAATCCATTGGAGTATATTTAGGGTGTGATGCTCTCCCGAATGCACCTACTATCAAACAAGGTTTGAATATGCTAGTGTAGATCCCCTCCTGAGTGTTGAGAGTTTTATTGCAGGTACAGAAGTGCACCATTGTCACCAAGTGTGCAAGCAGCAGTAGAAGATGGATAAAAATCATCCAAATTTGCTCATTCCATTCAACTATTTTGAATGGAAGGTTGATATGGTTATTCAGTTGAGATCCAAGGGTCTTTTGAGGATCACCATGGGCATTGAGGTTGAGCCAAACTCTGTTGTGGAGAAGTCAAAATTATTCAATAGAATGGATGAGGCATTCAACCTCCTTTGTCTCAGTATTTCGAGACACCTCATGTTTCATGTTGAAATTCTAGCTACACCAAATGAAGTATGGCTCAAGCTTGAGTCTTTGTTTGGAAATACTGATGAAATGAGGGGCCATCAACTTGAGAATGAGTTGATCTCACTGAGTCCAATCAAAATTGATTCCATCCAAGACTTCTTCACCAAGTTCAAAAGCTTGGTCTTGCAAAACAAACAGTGTGGCATTAACAAGACGGATGAACATTTGGTGTTTTCCATCATTTCGAAGATTGGTCCTGAGTACTCAGTCTTTGTCTCTACATTTCACTTGACCAATCTTACAGTTAGAAATTGGAAGATGCCATCTTTTCCTGATTTCATGGAGATGCTAACTCAAGAGAAAGAAAATTTGGTATTGATGGGAACCATCAAGAAAAAATATCAATTTCTTGTTGCTAGAGATTTGAGACAAGGAAAAGGAAAGCAAAATCCCAAGGGTTCAAAACCACAAAAAAAGATGAAGGAGAAGAAGCAGTCAAATGAAGAGAACTCAAGTTCAAGTGATGAAGATTCACAATTCAAGAAGATGAAGAGCAAGAAAGAGAATCCCAAGTGTGGTTATTGCAAAGTTTTTCATTATGAAAAATCTTCTTTCAGAAATAATATGGACATCACGACCAAGCTACTTCAAGAGCATAACAATTATGTTCCAAATTTTGCAAGAAAAGAAGAAGCCAATCTCTCTTTGGAACAAGAACATTGTCTCCATGCTACCTGCAAAGGTAATAAGTTGTATGCCTTGGGTGGTAGAATTAAATATATTTCTGATGTCTCTATTTTTTATTCACATTCTGATGTATCAAATTCAGAAACTTCTATCCCTTCCTTGGAATAATCTCCATCTAGTTCACCAAAGTTTCCTCCCAATACGAGTCATTTCTCACTAGTTTTTGACATGCCTTCTGAAAGATATTTCCAAATCCATTCAGATACTTCCGATTCTAATATGGAAGGTGATATGTAGGATTATATGTAGGTTAGGATGGCCTTCAAACCATTTTTCCAACAATTGGATTCCCAAAAGACCATACAACCCCCAAGTTCTCTAGTTGGAAAATCTCACAATTTCATTGTTTCCAATACTGTGTCACTTGTCTATGTTGTCCTTATGTTTTGCATATCATTCCTTGGTTGGAAATCCATGTCACTAGACATAATGGGACTGTTGTTCCATATGTATGGACCTGAGCTCACCACCTATGGTTCAAAACTCAAGTCTCTAGACCCTTCAAGTTCGTTCAATTGTCAGGGTGATCTAGTTGCACACTCCTTTCTTACTGTAAAGCCATTCGCTCATGGAGACACTATACCTATGTTTTTTGCTGCTCCATATGACTCCTATTCTAATATTTTAGAGCCTCATGAGCTCTATTGCAAATTTGGGAAGGTGCTACATCAGTTTGGAAGGAAGATTCATGGTTTGATTCACCATATGGCAGCTGCTCAAGAAGCTGATTTTGTTGAGTCTTTTGATGTTCTTTGGGAAGGACTCTGTAGAGATATATTTCCCATTATTGATTATGTATTCCGCAAGAAGCATTCTTGTGATGCTCCTACATCATCAAATAATGAGTTTCAAGGGGCCTCTCAACATGTTTTTTGTCTACACAACATTGATGCATTGGTGCATGATCATGGCATCCACAACATCTTCACCAAGAATTTTTTCATTCAAGTGAAGAACAAGACCCATTGAAGACATTTTGTTCATCTCTGTGTGATTTCCATTCTTGAGGGAGGATTTTCCCCATGTGTTTTTTCCTCTTTCCTCGTTTTACATGGACAAATAAAAATTATCATTGTAAAAGGTGGCTTGAGCCTTAGTTGCCAAGGCCTTATTTTTTATTATTGACACAAGTCTAGCTTATGGGGGGGTGTTAGAACAATATTACACCTAGGGCCTTAGTCATTAGTCACATTATTGATTGATTGATCCTAAACTGGTTAATTATTGTGTCCCAAGGTGTGAACAAGGTTGTTAGAAGTTGGTTAGGCTTAATGGAAACTTATCCACAAAGTATGGGCCAAACATATGGGGCAAAGGTGGTCAAATTCCTATAAGGCGCCCTAATTATGACCACCTCATGCATTTATTGCACCTATTTTTCCTAAGGCGCCCTGTTTCCTTGTTTTAAGGAAGCACTTTTGACCAAAGGAGCCCATGCATTGTATCTAGTAATCTAGGCCCAAATTAGCTAATTTTTGCCTCTCCTTGGATACCTAACCACCCACCAACCACCTCCCTAACATGTGTGAGCCTCATATGGATCTTCCAAAGCATGACCAATGTTCAAATGAGCAATTCGTAAGGGTTTGAGGTGATTTGGGAGCTCCTTAGTCAACCTAGGGGGGATTGGGGTCAAATATAAGCTAGCCACATGTCAAGCCTCCAAAGGCATTCGATTTATTCCTATTTATATATAAGGATTATCCAAAATTATTGTAATGTTGAGCAGTTAATAAAAGATGAGATTTGATCATTTGTAATTCTAGTTTTTTATCATTTATTTTCCTGGTTTTTTACCATTTGTAATTGGTTTTGATCATTTGGTTTTTCCATCATTTTTTATGCACTTATATCTTGCATATTAAGTTAATATTTCAATTGCGAGGCATCTATATTATCTAGATCCTACTGTGATAGAGATTTTACATATATATGCGTAAATGTTTAATTGCAAGAGTGTAAATGTTCACTTTTCATGTCATTGTCTAGGTACCACTTCTATCGGTCCTTCTGAAAATTTCCTTTTCCTTGTCCTCATGTGGGGATTACTATGTAACGATTAGGATACATTACCATAATATTCTTGCTATACTTCCATGGAGACTAATGACGATTGAGGAATAAGGTATTCCTTATTGCGTGCCCCTCAACACATCGTACGCGGCCAAATCGTTGTGGCCTCACTGGTATGACACATGCTTCCCTAGGTGAGATGATACGGATTCTGACCCATGTGTGGAATGTTATTTCAGGGACGAGAGTCCCGTCATACCCCTATGTATATTTCTTGTTCTTACGACCCCTTTGATTCCATTGAGAGTTAGTCGATAATTCATTTTACCTACTACCGCACACACTCAAAGTGCAAATTAGTAGCGCTACACCATATAAATCATGTCATCATGCATTTTCATCTTTATTCAATTATATTTAAGTCAATCTCTTGCATTCACATCTATGGAATCAAAAGAATTCTTTCTTTCATTCATGTATAACATCATCATATTTCTCAGTCAATCGAGCATATTCATCATTCACTTGTCAATCAACAATTTCCATTCAATAAAAATAAAAACATAACACATTTTTCAAATTATTTAATTGGGTCACTTCAAATATAAGTGTCCATTCGAAATCGGTCAAAGGCGGGCATTACACTAACAAGGGTTGATTTTTACTTGAAGCATAATTTAATTTTTTCTATACATTTTTTTAAAATTCTAGAATTTAGGTAGTCTTAATATGAATTAAAACCATTTTAATAAAATTTTATGAAACAAAATTCTGGACAATGAAATGGAACTACTAAATTTAAAAACATTTTTTATCAAATAAATAACAATATAAATAATCCTTTTTTCCTTTCTTTTTTTTTCATGTGGTTCACAACCCCAAAAGATAGAGGGCTCGCTACATCCACAATAATAATTCCCAAGGGGCCAACCCAAGGGGCCTCAACTTGTCGACTCTAAGTTTGGGAGCCTGACCCCGAAGGAACCAAAGGTTTGAACCTTTGACCTCAACTACTTCGTTCTTGGACTTGAAATATCCAAACAATTGAGTTACCCCTCGGGGCTAACAATGTAAATACACCTTATCCCATAACACTGCAAAACAAATTGGACAAACGAATAGGTCACTTGATCCAAGATATTGATAAAGTCCCTAGTATCCAATATGAAACAATTGTTGTATATATATATTCTTATATATAAATCACATATTGAGAAGACATCTCATTTATATCTCCCCTTTCCCTTTTCACAAACACATCACTTATGCAACATGTTTGTGGAAGACTATAAAAAGTAGATATTAGAGGTACTTTAGCAAAAAAATTCCATGAAATTTCAAAGTACTTTAAATCCTAGCCCCACTCTTCTTCATAGACTTGATTTTAACAAAGCTTGGATTCAAAGATCTACACTAGTTCTTTCACTCCATGATTACCCTGCTCTTTAAGCCCTAAGCCCATTCTAAAATAGCTTGGAGTCGGAAATATGCACCAATTTCTTCACTCCATGATCACCCCTCTTTTTAATCCCTAAGCCCAGGGGATTTTCCTTGTCTATACTCCTTATTCATATTAATCAATGGGAATAGGATCTCAAATAGTCGTTCACTTGGGAAAGCTTCCATGCAACTATTCTGAATTATTATTATGAAAATCATTTCCTTTTCCTTAAAATTCCAAGGCATTTAAGTATCAAAATTGGGTCACTAAATATTTAGATCATTAAAAATCAATCCACTAGAACATAAATGCTTAAGCAGGATAAAGCCCTTTTGAATTGTTTAATGATTTTAGGGAATGATAATTGTTTCATTTCTTAGTATTTGAATCAATCAAAAGCAATGTACTAGAACCTATAAGCTTAAGCATGAAGTTAGAAAGCTCCTGGAAACCCTTTTGAATTGTTGATTTGAGGGAATGGCAATTAGTTCATTGTTTAAAGAGACGGGGCATTCAAGTATCAAGCAAAATTGGGGTGCTTGATATTTATATCATTAAAAAGTAATCCATCATATACATTATGAAAATGTACAACCCCATATTGCATGAATACAAGCCCAAACCCTACTATGAATTTTCCCAATCACCTTGAAAAAAATTGACCTTCACAAGCGAGCATAACACAAACGTTTTATGTGGTTCCTAGGACAACCAATAATATATATTTATACTAATGTTCATATTTTTACAAGCTCATAAAGCAAAGAACTATGACATATTATATGCGAACACAAGTTTTATTTGACCCATTCCCAATGCAAAAGTACCAACTATAATATTCATAGTCAACACTCCAATAGTTTTTTCTGGACTTGCTGACCCAAGGGGTCCAGAAGTTCCCTTGTACCCTGATGCTGAGTGGAAATTGTCATAATAGCTGTCATAGTAGCTTCCACTAATAAACCTAAGAATGTTCGGAACTCTATCGTATTTGTACTTGTCAACAAACCTCCAAATAATTCTCCTCTTCTAATCTGCTACTACAGCCTCCCTCACATGCTAAAGATAACACGTTGGAAGCAAGGACAAGACACCCATTGCCCTGCTCAAAATAACACAAGGTAATCAACAAAACAAGGTAAGAATTCTATGACCATTTTTGTCCAAATGAAGAAGAGAATTAACATTTAAATTAACAACTCTAAATTACGACTAGGTGTTCTTGCTAGTGCCAAATATCTCTATTTACTAAAAAATAGCTGTAAAACCTATAATTCCAATCCATAGAATGCTAAGAAATACATGTATCAAAATTTCTGTGTAATTTCAAACTACCAAAAAAATTATAAACATAGATTTTTCACTCCCACATAAATAATTAAAGGACAAGCACATTTCATATTTTAACTAGAATTTTTCAAATTTAGAATAAGTACCCAAAATCACAACATATAAACCATGAACTTGTAACAATATGTTAATATCTTAAAATAAGTACCCAAAATCAGAAAATAGATGACCTGAAATTATAGTTTTTAATATCTTAACAAAAAATTGCTAATATGTCAATATGTTTAGATCAAAGAGTTTGAAATAAGAACATAAAATTTTAGCAAAGATACTTTAAAGTGTTGAAAATAGAAGAAATATAGCTAAGGAATATGAAATCATTAACACATGCCAAGACCCTTTCATAGGATAATTTTGATCTTCTTGATATTCTAGGATGCAAGAAAAGAATCCCTTCTCACTGAATGTTGGAACAATCTTAGCGCTAGAACAATATTTTCTTGTTGAATGCTTGAACAAAACTAAAGCATGTCTTTGAAATAATGCCCGGGATATACAAAATTATGCTAAAATGACAAGACATCCATGTAACTAACAACACCTATATTCCACATTGCATAAATATAAAAATAAGATTAGAGTTTCATATATCATAAGCATAAACATAATTTAAATTGGAATGTAAGACAACAAAAATAAATAATAAAATTACATGTGTGTATTAATATATAAAAAATACTAAAAAACATAAAATTCAATAACTCTCACATGTCATAAAGTCCTCTTTCCTTTGCATTATGCCAAATATCATAAACTTTTTCCCAATCCATTGTTGATATATTAGGGCCTATTAATGATATACGCATTAATACATCAAGTGTATCAATTGACAGTCTTGTTCTCTTTATATATTTAATAAGATTTTGTTTAGAGAAGCCTCGTCCACATGCAATGGTGCTTGTTGGTATTGCAAGCACTACTTGCCATAATTTTGACATATTTGCATATCTAGAATGCCAATATTTTGTTTGAGAAAATACTTTACATGCATCTTCCATTGATAATCTTTCTCCATGTAGAAAAAGCACATCATTAAATTCATAAAACTCTCTTTTACAAGCTTCAATGTAAACATTGGTACATTTTCACTTTCATTCCAAGTTTTATGTTACAAATGTGAAAAGAGCCTTTCAAGACAATGCTTTGCATTAGTTTCTCTTACATAGAGATCTGATGGATAATGGAGAGGAATAAACAACCTCATTGCATTAAATAGATGAAGGTTTGTAAATCTTGAATTGAAGCTCTCAACCAATGCTTGGACATAATTCCTTGTAATTTGTATGCAACTTTCAAAGGAGCCATTTATGCAGGTTTCCATTGGTTGTGACATTTTCTCATCTTGGATTGGAATATATAGCAAATCATGTCTATAGATAGTCCCCTATTGTTCAACATTTTAAATAAATCCATCTTTTGAATCTTCTAAGAATTTAGTAATATGCACCGCACCTTTTGCAAAATAATCTGGCCTATAGAAATATCTTTGAAGAGTATTTAATGTACGATCAATGGCTATTCCAAGCGATGTGACATCCACATTATCTTACTGGAACTTTTTGTTTAGATTATTTAAGTCCTTCAAAACATTAGCAAGCATATTTAAACAAAGATGAGCTGAGAAAACCCTTACCTTATGATACCAAGAGTTCTTTCTTTCTTTCTTCCATAAGCTCAAAATAGAAGGAATCAATGTAACAAGTCTTTCAACTACTTGAACTCTAGATAGCCATCTAATACAATGGATTTAAATAACTTGTAAGGATTCTAATTCCATTATCTCTATTAAGGAAATTAGTTCATTATTTCTCTTTGTTGAATTTCCAACCCATGAGTACACTTTATTTGCTATTTTTTCAGCAAAAAAAATTATGGTATCGTCTTTGAGGCATCTGATGATGCAAGTGCCTCATGATGTGCAATACAATGAGTACCAATAGGATTTGGTAGATCATTCTTTAGCAGTGTGACAAATCCATTTTCACATTTCTAACCATTGATGAAGAACCATTAGTGGAAATTACTATTATTTTTTCATTTTCCAGCTGCCTTGTTTCCTTTAGATTAGTGACTGTATCATATATTGTCTTTCCTTTTCCATTGGGAGCACTAGTAATTTTCATGAATCATGATATTGGAGATCCCAAACCTTTTGAGTCTAGATATATAGAATACACAACAATGTGTTGTTCCAAACTGTTATCACTCAAGGTTCTTCTGGGTTGCAGCAGAAGAGATCACTGAGGTAACTATTTCAATCACACTTTTGTGGGTGGAAACTAGCCTTTCAAAGAACAGAGAGGGCTATCTCTCACAATTTTTTTAGCATGAAAAATATATTTTGAATAGGTTGGTTGTATATAAAAGTTGTGGCTATACCTTCAGATAAGGATTTTTAGGGTTTTTCAATTGGTTGGGGTCAAGGATAGGTGTATCAAAGGGCATGGAGTGAAACTTTAATGGGTTTTCTGTCGCAAATGACTAATTTGGACCATAACTTCATAGGCAGAGGCAAGATAAATGAGGTTTTTTCAAGTCAAAAGATAGCAACAAATGGTAGTAGAAAGGGAAACAAAGTCCATCACAGAGTTAGAGTATTTAGGAATGAATTCTAACTTGCAATTTTAGGAAGAAAGGGTGGGATATATAATCATATGCATATGAAGCGTAAAAGATGAATTTCAGACCATGTAATCTTGATCTAGACCCTGTAGAAGAAGGAAATCAATGGAAAATACTAATGAAGATAACATACACATAATAACAGACATCAAAACACTCATCACAAGAATCTATGCTCCAAAATTAGGTCTTCACATTAATCGAAAAGCTTGGTTTAATCACATACTCAGATTTTTTATGTCAAAATCCACACCCTTGGGTCTTATTCAGAACCAACCTTTATAGGCTTACAAAAATATAAAAAAATTCTATATTACTTCAACCATATGTGTCCGTTTATTAAACTTGCAAACTGTAACAGTTTCTTGATATGTTAGATGCGCCGATGGGAAACTTCAGTGCGCAATCTGCAAGTTGCAATGCAGGTTCCGGGAATTGGAATAGTCGAGCATACCTTGTCAAATTTCACCTCTGCGATCCGCAGTCCGTAGTGTGGGACTTGGAAATCGGAACATCGTTGCACAATATTCGTAGAAATTATCCTTCCGCAATCCGCAGTCCGCAATGCAGGTGTTGGACGTCGTAAATTCAATATTTGTAGCTTCATAGAATCACCTGTACAATCCACAATCTGCAATGCGGGTTTCGGAAATCAGAAACTCAATTTTGCGCCATCGGGATAATCGCACCTCCGCAATCCACAGTCCGCAATGCGGGAATCGGAAATCAGAAACCCAACTGCACCATTTTGAAAACAAATACCATTCTGACTTCTACAATCCACAATGCGGGTGAGGAAAGTCATAAAGTAGGAAATTCTCTGATCAGATTTGTTGCAGGTTGCTTCCTAACTGTAGATCTGGCTTTGTTCTTTAATCATGACCGTTCAACCTATTTTTAAAGAATAAGACCTCCATTTTCTGAAGGCTAAGTGTCGAGCAAGTGTTCCTTCCACAATTGATTTGGACCGTCGGATCCAGATCAACAATGGACTCCAAATCTTATGTGCCAATTCCATAAAGGATTTTCGCATCCATTTTGGCCATTAATCCCTCGAACTCTTTCTCCTATGAAATGTTGTACGAGTCGTTGATCATTTGGCCGGTTTCCTTGTCATTCGATCTGTGGCCATGAGGGAGAATCACTTTGGAATTTCGTAGATATATCTTCCGTGCATTTTCACCCAGTGAAATCCTTTCTCCATCGTCGATCTCCTTAATTCGATCTGGACTATTCAATCTCTATGGAACGAACCGAATGCAATCTTTGTGACTGTGAATTGATTGATTAGAGAATAGATCAATCAAATTCAATCGATGTTCAGAGGACTTGATATTCCTTGCTAAACCTGTACATTATATGAATCTCTTATGAGACATCAAATGCTGCCTCCAGTTGTGGACTTTGTTACATTGGTAGTTGGCAGGTTTGGGGTTTTCTGTAGGGGGATGCTATTTCTTTCCCCTTGCGGGATATTTCTTGGAGGTGATAACACAAACCATGGTTGGTGCTTTCATCCAACATTATAGAGAAAAATGGACTATCTAAACCCCCTTTTTTTTCATAAGTTTCAACCTATAGAGATGACTACAATCCTCAGTAAACTCTAGCTCACTAGTTTTACCAACACCAACTTGAAGGAATACCAAATTCCCTGAGATCACAAGCACCAACCTAAAGGAGACTTCAATTTCCTATCCCTTCCCCACCCTGCCACCTTGATATGAATACGAAGAACAATATTCCACTTCCATTGTATCACTATCTTCATTAACCTATACCTGTATCTCTGTCCTTGTACTTGTATCACTGTCTATGTACCTTTTTTTTTGTCACTATCACAATCCATGTTTTTCACAATGACACGATCATTGTCTCTATCACAATGCCACAATAACTCTCTCTATCATAATGTTGACCTATACATGCCTCAAATCTGTCCTCCAAGAATTCCAACAACTTCTTCCAAGATATACTTCAGATGTATAGAAATACCATAAAGATGCCTCCAAAGAGTGTAATCAAATCCTAGAAATAATCACCAATAGAATTCATCTATTTGTACCTTCAAACCCTTACATCATAGACCTCATAGTAGATTCCAAAAGAGGCATCTCATGCCAATAACATTACCATGGAATATTCCAATACAATCACCAATAATATCTATGCCAAGATCATCATAGAATGTGCAAAGATAATTACCAAGATCATCATTAAGTATGTTGATCAAACGTGCCAAGTAGTTTGTGCTTCTGATACCGTATGAGAAAGTTATGCAAGATTTTATCAACTTTCTTCTCTTGAATTTTCATCATCTTTGTCATTGTCACAAACCCTAAATTTCAACAACTATAACCCTTAACATGTAATGAATAAATATATGAAAATTTTACCACATATTCTTCAATATCTGTACGACATCTTCTCTAAGGTTCATTCTCCAAAATGTCATGGATCAAAATTTATAGTGAAAATTCCAAACTAACTTGTTTAAAGATGATTTTTGAGTCATTTAAAAGGCTTGACTTCCCAAGTTCGTATCTTTGAAAAATATAGAGAACCAAGATCTGAAATTTTAACCATATGTTCTTCAAGTTCTCTTGCATCTCCTCCAAAGGGCACTATCTGAAACATTATGGATCAAAACTTATAAGTAAAATTCCAAATTGACATGTTTGAATATTATTCAAAAACCCTAACTTTCTGAGGTCATATCTTCAGAACTATAGCAAATCAGCATATGAAATTTTTAACATAGGAACTCACAAATTTTTTCTCCATCCCATAAACATTTTAGGGTCTGAAAAATCTTGAAACAAAGATATACTAAAAATTCCAAGATGACCTTAAACAAAAAAAACCAAGTAGAAATCATCACAATATTTCATCTTCCACTAGAATTTCGGCCTTCTTCACTTCATCTTTGCTTGAAATTTGACCCTCTACTCTTGTATCCAAGCTCTTCAATTTTGGATGATGAAAACGAAAATTTTCATCTCCTATTTATACTAATCTAAGAGCCTTTATCTTATTTTATGGTTACCCTTTAAGAGCATCTATCTTTAGCTTGAGTAAATCTTGACCCTTGCTCATGAACTTGAAAGTGAACAAAAAAGTGCAAAGGTATTTCGAAAATGAATGCCACAAATTACCCATTGGGAATTGGTGGTCCTGCACCAAATCCAATTCTACCTAATGTCAAGTTTTGATTAGATGTTGACTGTTTAAGAGGGAAATGATTTTTTTGTCCTATACTTCCATTTTATGAGGAGAATAAGTCTTCTATCAGTGCCCAAGAAACCTTTCTAAACCTATTCTAGTCAACCATACCCCCCCTTGGGTTGTTGACCTACGATGACCTTTAACCTTCTACGTAAATCTATTAACTAGTATGCTTGTTTAACCTTGTTTTTAGCTGTTAAAAATTGTTTAAACCGTTGTAATTCAGTAAAATATCAACCTAGCTCAACACAACTAAACCCTGCAGTAAAAACTAAAATGACATTTGCATCAAAACCTAAATATTAGAAAGTAACCCAGATTCGTTCATGATGAGCACATCATTGACCATCACACTGACATCTATGATACTGTTATAATGGGCTCATACCTAATTGCCACTCTTAAATAATCCATATCCCAAGCCATGGCTGCTTGGGATCCCCATCACCTTTGGGACACCAATCTGGTCAGAGCTATATGCCCCATATAGTCTATTTTCTTAAATTCGTGACATGGTGATCCATCATATATTCACCTAGTAAAAAGGCCATAATAACTGTACATTACTAAAAAATACTCTTCATTGTAAACACATAAACTATTTGTAAGATGTTGTGTTTCCTAGAACACCAAATTCTTCTACGCTCAAATGAACAGAACCTATCTATAGCATATGTATCCCACAAGCCCTTGGAAAAAAGCCAATACATGTCTCACTATTTAGAGTAGGGAATTGCAACCAATCCTCTACCTCCTCCATATGAAAAAATTGTCTTCAATGAGAATGCTAGAGAGAAGATATCCCTAATTTGTACATGGTTAGGTTATGACAATGATTATATGGTTGATGAGGCAATTCTAGGTTTTCTCTGTTTGGCTTATGTGAATACTTATCCTAGGCCATAAACACCTTATTTTCTGAGATTATTGCTCTAGAAAGGTTTAGGTCGGTCCTTCATATATGTTTTATATGTTCATGTACCAAAATTCACAATTCTATAGTGAGCTAAATATGCAAACTAAGGATGCAACTGGAAATCCCTTGCATGTATTTGAATGGATCAATCTCATTCTCACAAAGCTAAGGAACCCAAATTATAAAGAGTTTTACAATAAGGTCATAGCAATCACTTATTATTTAATGCATGATGCTCCTCCTCCAAGAATGTACCCCCCAAAAAAGAAGCTTTTACAATTAAGCCCAAATACAAGAGTACGGGACTAGTTATTGTATGAATATTATATAGTTTTTAGGATCTATGGCTTTGAGGGAAAACCTTATAAGCTACCTTCATTCCTTACTCCTAGAGTATTTTCCATGGAATACACTAGGCATAGGTTCATGTATGACCACATGCATTATGTTCATTTCAAACATCAAAGAGCATTCTCGTTGCCAAGTGATGTGGGGCCATTTTTAATAAAAGGATTAAATGCTCCACAATATATGGATGAATATCTAAAGCAATTAAGCCTAGAGCAAGCAAAATCTAGATCATACGATCCTCACAAATCATTTCAAATATGAGGGTATCCAACAAAAAAATTGCATATACATATGTTCCCAAGCCTCATTGGGAAATGATTGCAAATAAAGAGAGCTCGAATGAAGTCTCAGACATTTTGAACAATTTGCAAGAGAAGGAAGATGCAAATTTGTAGCAGGGCCAAAAAAGAGGAGTTGAAGTGCTCCAAATAAACATCAATATTGATGGTGTGGATCAAGACTTTCATAGAAAGAAGCCATGAATAGAGCAAGATGAAGAATCAGAGAAAGCATTCGTCGAAGTAGAAGAAGTAGATGATATCCCAACAGAGTTTATAGACTGAGGTGATGAAATGAATATAGGTCATAAAATATTTATCACCAGTCACATTCATACATTATCCCTTTGTAGAATTTCTAATTCCTCAAAGATCATAGACATCATCACCTATAACAGGCCAAATTCCAACAATGTCAAATATTCAAAATAAATACTTGGATATAAGAGATAAGGGTATGGGAGTGGTGAGATATTTGAAGAAGCAAATAGATCCAATTGGTAAAAAATTGTTTACTGTGGATGACCATACACGGGATAGTACCTTAAGGGTGTTAGTAATGCACCCTTTAATTCCCATGCCTTCATCATTTAAATACTGGAATGTTGATGAATATGAATTCCACTTCAAACATTATGGGAAATTAGATCATTTGGATTTGTATAGACAAACTAGTGACATGATCTGCAAGGAGGTGGTTCAATCTGTGGTCATAGAGAAAAAAATTGAGAACAACATTGAATAAGTTTGAACAATTACTAAGGAAAGAGAATAATAGTAAAGGCTAAACATGTTTATATAAAAGAGCTTGAAAGGAAAGTTGTGTCCTTGGGAGTAAATCCAATTGACACTTCCCAATATCAAGATTTGTTGTAAAAAATGGATAATGAGATTGCCCATCTCAGGAAGAAGTTAAATATGCTTGCATCATAACCAGTGCAAACTCCTGAGCTGACCAAAATGAAGGAAGGAAATGAGCACATATATGAATCTATGCTAATATTTAAAAATCTGGCAGAAGAGAGGGAAAACCATATAAATGAGCTAATGTGCCAAATATCTTCTCTTTATATACAAAGAAGATCATTAGCAAACAATCCAACTTCTCCAAATTCATCTCCAAGATTACAAGAGATAGATCAGCCTTCAAAGGGGGAATAGCAAATTACAAGAGATCCTGAGAAGCCAAACAAATAAACAAAAGGATCACTTATAGATGCAGTGAAAGAGCCTGACACACAGGATCAACAAGTAGATAACAAATATGATAATATCAAAGAGCTTGAATAAGAGTTGATCCAAAGAGATAACAAAATTTTTGAAACAGTAGATGAATAAAATAAAAAAGGCGATACAATTGATGATCAAGAGTAAGAGATAAATGAATTAAAAAGTCAAATTACCAAGATGCAACTAGATGTCTAGGGTGAAGAGTTGTTGAGAAGAACAAGAAATACCCTTTGGGACAAAATATCAATTGGAATGCTACATAAATGGGATTATTTTGATCTTATACAAGATGAGTTAGAGATGTATGAAACATGTGAAAAGGAAATCAAAGATGTTGAAAAGAACCTTGGAGAAAGGACTGAGTAGAATGCTGAAACAATAAATTTCCTGAATATTAGTAGAACTAAGAATCAATTGGAGGACTTGTAGGTTGAAAACAAGACTCATCTGATAAATATAGAAAACTAAATGATTACCAAGGAGGACTTGATGTCCATAAATCAAGACAAAGCTAAAGCATTGGCTGAAGATATTATTATATTCAAATGTCTTTATAAAGAAAAGTCTTGCATTAGTCTTGGTTTACCTCATCCATGGGATGGGAATGGTGATATGTATAAGAAGGATGACTACAAATCCAATCTAACTCGAAAGAGAGATGATGTTGCATAGTTTGATTATTTAGAAGGAATCATAACTGGTGATGCAATGGTATATAGGTTGAGAGCAGAGTTTGAGATATGGATAAATCTTAAAAGCGCACTCCAAAGATTAAATCCCATATCTTATGAGAAGATTACTAATGTTGAAATAACATAAGAGTACTTAAGGGACCACCAATTCCCAATGGGTAATTTTTGGTATTCATTTCGCAAATACCTTTTCAATTTGTTTTCCACTTTCAAGTTCACCCCTTGCTCAAGCTATTTCCACCATCATCGTCAACCTTGCTTAGGCTACTTCCACCCTTTCTTGCCATGTTCATTCTATGGTATATCATACACTCTCCAAACTCCAAGGGGACCTCCTCCTAAGAAAAGTAAGGACACACCCACCCCAACAACACCTATCCACTACCCACATGCATATGTGCACATCACCACTACAGACAGAATATGACACCTCCCCTAATGATTATTTCCTCCAAGGGAGTATGTCTCTCCTCTAGTTCACAGAGCTAAGTGGCTAGAATCATATATAAAGGGATTCAAAGGAGTGAAGTTTGTTATTGAAGGGATTCAAGATAATATTTTTTGTATTCATGAACATATTTTTTAGATTCACTCCCTCTTTTGTACTTATTGATCTCTATATTTATTAGATATTGTATAGATTGTATTTCATTTTCATCCAACCTTGATTTTTCTGTTAGAAGTTTGATTACTTGTCAATTTAATCTCCATGGTTATAAATATATTTCAATTGATTTTTTCATATTGTCAGGTATTTTTTATGTTTCTAAAATTTCCTTTATATGGGTTAGACATTGCTTATTAAAAGCTATAGAGTGGAACGATGCAAATTTTGTCGTTTGTTTTGAGAAATTGGATTACAATGCTTTTAATATACAATGAAGCTTTGATCTATTATGACATTTTCAAATGAAAGGAATGGTTTATTTTAACATGTTAGCATTGGAGGGTTCACTATATCCTAGCCCTTCAAAGTGAAATAGGACCCTACCCTTCAAATTTGATCCCTGGCCCTAATACTGGACCGTTGAATGCACCTCTCGTTGCAATTAAACTTAAATTATAACACAACTTTTTAAAAATAATATAATATAAATTTTTAATATAAAATTATTATAAAACAAATCAATGTAAACTATATAAACATAATTTATTATAAAATTAGTATAGAGCTGCCACGTGGCCATGGGACAACTATGATGTCATGTGACTAAGTATCTTGAAATTGTGGTCAACGTATAGGAGTATTAATATAGCAATGTAATTCACTCCCAATTGGTCAAGCCACTAACGTGAGGTTCCCGCATCTTTAGACTTTCCCTAATTTTTGTGTGTCTTTCCTTGCCATCTAGAGCTTCTTCAAGCCCCGGTGAAGTTGCGTCCACCATCAAGGGGCAGCCCTGGCCTATGCACCAACTACGTAGGGGTGAAACCGTCTAGTCAATAAATGTTCATAGCCTGCCTGTACTCAATCTCTCTATTTCTAAATAGGAGTGGGATTGTGTGAATTTGAATGGGGTTATTACCTATTAGGAGAGATGAATAACTTCACTCTAAAATATATTTATATTCTGGATCTTTAGCAATATCGGGGCAGTTTTGAATCCCTAGGGAGGACTCCGTGTTTAACAGAGGTTTCTTTCTTGTGTATCTTGTTGAATGATACAGTTGATCCGGGGTGCTTTGCAATTGAAACCAGGTATGATATTTCCTATTCATATTTGGAATTAAATAAAATGAAATTGTTGAGCTACTTGGACATCTCCACTTTGAGGTACTGCTCTTGTCTCTCTCTAACTGAAGAAAGTGAAATTACAAGATGGAAATTTAATTTGTCATGCTCTGGAATTCTTAAAACAGGTAGTATGGGTAAAGAAAAACAATTTCTGTGTTAAATTGGATATTGGTTGTTGCTTGATGTTAAGCCTAGGAATTTACATATAGAAATGATAAATCTCCAAATAATAATATCAAGTTTCTTGAACTTGGTCTTACCAATCTTGGTATATTGCAGCCATATCTCCTTAGAACCATAATTTTTTTGATATATGAATGTTTACTACTTAAATTATGTAAAAAAAAAAAAATATTATTTAAGTTAATTCTTCAATTTTAAATTTTAAATTTTAAATTATTTTGGTTATTCTATGTTTATAATAACAAATGCTCGTAGTCTAAAACAACAACGATTTGTCCTGGAAAATAAGTCTCTTTCTGACCCGATTCCAGTCGTGATTTCCAGAAATCCATCATACCAATGTAACAGTAGAAGTTGCATAATTTAGATGCCGCGATGAATGTTGTGTTTAAAAAACAAATGGCATGTTATGAGCCTACAATTATCCCATTGGAAAATTTGGAAGAAAGTAGTAAATCGACATACAAGTATATAAATAAATATTTTGTTCAAAAACATAAACCTAGAAGTACACAAGTGGCATGCTTGGATTTGTTCAAAGACTCAAAAAAAAAAAAAGGTGAGGGTGCGTCCAATCTTTATGTGCGTGAAAACAGGCTTGATTGAATCCAAAATTTGGCCATCACAAAACGTGTCATTGCCATCCATTTTTTCGAATCGGTCGAACTAAAAATTGGTGAAATTGCATATTTTAGTTGATAAAATCACGATTTGATGCGGGTGGGTATCTTCAAAGCACGATTTTTAGTCTATATTTCTAATTGTCATTCACGATTACATTATGGTTATATTGGTGAACCCTAGTAGTGAATCTATCCCATCAGTCCATTCAAAGGTCGATCAGGGTAAGGTCTCTCACGCATAATCTGATATACCTCCTCTTTCAAGTACTTTCAAATTTATTTTTGGCGGTGCTGGATATTTCTTTGTATTTGTGGGTTCATGTTTTTTGTTCATTTTCACTAGTGCTAGTCCTTTAAATCGGATTTGCCCCTGTTCCTTGGTGCTTGATGAAAATGTTGTCTAACGTGGCTCTGTCTTCGACAATTTCTCCCTCCACTGGACCTCTTCCTCGTTTAGGTATTGAAGGTTCATACAATGGTAGGAACCAAATTCTGACTAGTTCTCTTCTTAGTGGCGAGCTCCCGTATGGGATTCTTTGTTACTCAAGTTCTTCAAGCCTATCTCGTTATTATATAATGGTGGATGGTAGGATTCTTGACCCTATTGGAAGGACTAGAGGCAGTGATGTGAATAGCCAAAGAGTGGAGCAATTGGAAAAGCATATAAAAGAACTTCGACAGAATCTCGAGGGAAAATGCAACAAACATGACTCGAAATCCATGGAGAAGCGAATTGGGGACAACATCGACTGCAAGTTAGCAAACAATAATGATGAACTGATTGAATGGATGTGAGTTCTCCTCGTCGAACATGTCGCGACTACCCAAGATCAATGTGACTCCGAGAGGATCCCAACAACTTTAATAGGATATGGACAGTCCCCTCCATCTGACAGGCCTCTCTCAGGGGAAAAACCAATGCAGATTGATTGAGGGAACCACAAGGAACACCCACTAGGATCTCTTCTTTATATTTTGGGGATCATTTTTAGTTTTTCGTTTTCCAGTAGTTTTCTTTTTCTGTTTTTCTTTTCTTCGTTTTCTCTTAGTTTTCCTTGTCCAATTTTCTATGGATAGTATATGAATATAAGGGGAGGACTGTGTCCTATTTTACAAAGGCCCTTCTACTCATTTTGTAGAGGGTTATACTTTCAGAGGGACAATAAAAGAATGGAATGAAGGATAATATCAGACTCAATTATATTTCTAAGGGTCTTCCATTCATTTTGTATAATTGGGATGAAAGACAATTCAACTGATTTATCTAGTTGTTCGGTTCGGCTGAAAACCCTTATGAAATTTATCGGATGAATATAATGTAACTATTACATGATCAGTTTGCACTATTTTATTGTATGTGTTGTTTTATGCATGTTTCTTTCTCCATACCAAGATATCTATGCTTGTAAACTAGCTTATAGTTTCTGGAACCTCTGATTCATAAGAGGTTCACACGATTCCATATTTTAACATAAATATTTTTGTTAATAGCTTCCATAAATAATATGTTTTAACCCCTGAGATGTCTTACGCTATTATGTGATACATTTGGACTAAAAGGATGATGGTGAATGACAATGTGTATCAAGTCAAAATCTCGTTGTCTATCTGAACTTGACTATGGATTGACATAATTAACCTCTGAGATGTATTTTCGGGATCATTTTTAGTTTTTCGTTTTATGTTGGTTTTCCTCGTCTGTTTTTAGTTTTTACTTTTTGTTAGATTTCCTTGTTTAGTTTTCTATAGAAAATATAAGAATAGAAGGGGAGGATTGTGTCCTATTTTGCAAAGGCCCTTCTGCACATTTTGTATAGGAAATCCTTTTCTAAGGGTTGTACTTTTAGAGGGATAGTACAATAATGGAATGAAGGATAGTATCAGACTGACCTATTTTGCAAAGGGTCTTCCATTAATTTTGTATAATTGGGATGAAAGAGAGTTCAATTGATTTATCCAACTGTCTCATTCAGCTAGCAACGCTTATGAAATTTATCAGATGAGTATAATGTAACTATTACATGATGAGTTCACACTATTTTTTTGTATGTGTTCTTTTATGCCTGTTTCTTTCTCCATACCAACATGTCTACACTTGTAAACTAGCTTACAATTTCTGGAACCTCTGTTTCATAAGAGATTTACATGATTCCATGTTTTAATATAAATATTTTTGTTGATAGCTTCCAAAAATAGTATATTTTAACCCTTGAGATGTCTTAGTCTATTATGTGATACATTTTGAATAAAATGATAATGGTGAATGACAATGTGTATCAACTCCAAATCTCTTTGTTTATCTAAACTGACTGTAGAATGGAATCATTAGTCCTCATTTCCTACTTCTGCCCTCACGCCATTAACAATGGCAGTTTTCTTTGAGAAAGTGTGTAGGATCCCAACACTGCTCTACCTAGAGCCCAACACTGCTCTGATACCACAACATAACGTACTCAGATCACTTCTTGTAATACCCCCACAAACATTTTATTATTTTATTTCGAGTTAATGATTTTACTCACAAAACCAATTATTATTTTTGTAAAGAGTTATTAAAACTCTATTTGTAACTCACACTTATGTGAGAGAATATTTGCACCATAAATTATAATTTTATTTTTAATAACAAGAGAAACACTTGGAAATACCAATTAAAAAGGGGATACCACCAAATAGAATGGACAAGAGATAGCAAATAGATTTGAGTATCAATCAAATCCAATCCAAAAACTCAACAACTCCATCTAGATCCACAATTTAAGGGATCAAGAGGTTTCTTGAGATTTGATTGAGATGGCACAAGACCCATGAAATAAATTATATATTAGTGCATTTGGATAACACGGGATGTTGTGTTGTGCATGGAGATATTTTAGCTGCTATTGAGGGTATGCTGCTGAGTGTTCTCTGAGATTTGTAAGTATGTCATATGAACTGTTACAAACTCTTTCGAAGAGTGTTGCATGCAGTTGTTTCTAGTCTATTGATCAAAGGTGGCGATCTAGCTCGGGGGTGAAGATGGAAAGTAGATTTGGCTTCCTAATTCTATGGTTGGGAGGACTGCATAGTTCCAGGTGTTTCTTCTCCTTGATTTACATGTAAGCACTCTCCTTTTGTTATGAAAATGGTAGGAATATGTAGCATACATGTTGCAGAGTCTCAAGGTAATTGTTGCAAAAATTTTTTAAGAACCGAAGGGGCATTTGTGTTTCAGTACAACCTATTCCTCCCATCTGCTAAACTTGAAATGTTATTTTTTTTAATGCTTTCCTTTTGAGCGATGATAGCGCGTAGTATGGTGAACTATTTGCATTATCCCAGAGAAGGGAAAGGGGAATTACCCTGGTTCTCCTTAGGTCACTCTTAAAGTACTTCTTTTTCAAATTCATTTGATGGCTCAACTCCCTACAATGTGTTCACATACATAAATGATTGAATATGCATATATGGGTGGGGTGTAGTCCCAAGTTGTTTCCTTGAAGTTTTTTGATATATAATTACTGCTAGTACATGAATATATTGATATCACATCATGATTGCGTAGCTTGACACTGCTATTTTTTCTGTTGTTTTAGCGATTTGTTTGAGGAGAGACGCAAACTTAAGGACTATGTGATATAAAAGTTACTGTTATTAGTGCATTCGCATTGCATATCCCTTTGAATGGGGCGAAAAGGCACAACCCTACTTGATCTTTTTACACAGAATCCTTGCCTGTTTTTTAGTCCTTCCGTAGGCAGAGACTATATGTTTCACCTTACCCTATTAGTTTGGCCAATGATACAAAGAAATCAAAAGTATTTTTAAAGCTTGAGAACAATAATATTAATCCGTTTTATTTATTCAATTTATTTTCATATGTGTTGAAATTTGATTGGCCTATATACCTTGAAAAGACAATTTTTATCATTGATCACATTAGTAAAAAATAGGAAAAAAAAAAAATTTACATATATTATCAAAACTTTAGAAATTCATCAAATGTTTATGAAATAGTGTTGTACTTTTGTCACTTCAAAGTTGCATTATTGTCACTTGACATATGACAAAGTATATATATACCTATTACAAAAATTTATATAACGCAAATCCATACGTTATATTGAAATGGTACCATTAATATCCTTAATATTCGTTTATACATTCTTTAAACTAATTTTCAAAACCAAATATGCAATTTTGATATGTTATGCTCTTTTTAAAGTGTGGAAAATTATCTCATTTTTCACTTTTTATTTTAAATTTAATATAATTTTTAAAATTAACTTAAAGATAAAAAAAATAAATTAATAAACATAATTATAGTTTAATATCTTTTAAATTAATTTTAGAATTTCTCTTCCGTTTAAAAAATAACATTATTTTTGGATTATGTATAATTATCTATAGATGAAAATAAGTTACCTTATTAATATTTGCAATTATGATTTACTTGATTTTTATTTATAATTAGAAAAATGAACTTTTTATTATGAAAAATTGTATTGATTATATTGTTGAATTTGATATTTTTAAAATAATTTAGTGTTATAAAAATGATTCATATAATAATCATATTAAATATTGATTTCAGAACAATTCAACAAACTCACATCCTATTTATTTATATTGTTTTTTAAAAAATAAACATATTTAACTTATTTAGGCTCATTTATTTTATACTATTATTTTCAGAAGTTTGCAAATTCACAATTTTTAAAATTTTGGATATTAATATTTAATATGTAACTTCACATTTTTAAAGAGTTTCAAAAATTAACATTTGATATATATTGGTATAGATATAAAACACTTTATATTAATATATTAATTTTTACTTATTTTTAACAAAATTTATTTACACTTTATTTTTATTTTTAAATTAATTTCAAATAATTTGTTTGTGGTTTTTTTTAATTAAAAGGCATATTTGCATACAGATAGTCAGCATACCTAGAAGTTGGCATACCTATTTGAATTTATGACATCCCGAATCCCGACGTACGATTGTTCTGGTGAGGAATTTGAAAGTCGACAACCAAGCACTTACTTTATTGCATCTCGACTCCCAACGTCCCATTCTTCCAATGTGAAATTCGGAATTCGGAAATGGGTCACCTACCCCGTGGCGCTCTGTAAATGCGTAATGTGTCACCATGTGAGAATTCCACGTGTCACCCTGGGAAACTACATATCGACATTTTAAGAACAAAATTTATAGAAATTTTGCTTCAAAGAGTTTGCTGGAAAGTGGAAACTTTGTCAGAGAAAGAGGGGTCGCTCTTTCCTCAGGTTGTTCTATTTTAGGGTGTTAGAAGTAGATGCTAAGGAGAAAGAGAGTCTGCTCCTTCCTCCGGGTATTTTTTTTTTAGGATTAGGGAATTAGATATCAACTCTATAAACACAAATTTCATAGAAACATTGCTTCGAACAATTTGGTGGCAAGTGGAAATATTCTCAGAGAAAGGGCGACCTCTCTTTCTTCAAGTTGTTTTATTTTGGGGTGTTGAAAGAATACAGTGAGGAGAATAGGAATTATTTTTAGTGGTGGAGAAAGTAGATATTGGCACATTAAACATAAATTTTGTAGGAACTTTGCTTGAAACAGTTTGCTGGAATGTGGAAATTTTCTCAGAGACAGAGAGGTCGCTCTTCCTCATGTTGTTCTATTTTGGGCTAATGAAAGTATATGCTCGGGAGAAAGAGAGACTGCTCCTTCCTCCAGGGGTTCTTTTTAAGTGGTGAGGAAAGTAGATATTGGTACCTTAATCACAAATTTGATAGGAACTTTGCTTTAAACAGTTTGTTGGCAAGTGGAAATTTTCTCAGAGTAAGAGGCGGTTGATATTTCCTCAAGATGTTCTATTTTGGGGTGTTGAAAGTAGATACTGAGGAGAAAGAGCATCCTCTTCTTCCTCTAGGAGTTCTATTTTGGGGTGGGGAAGGTAGATATCATCATTTTAACAACAAAATTCATAGTAATTTTCCTTCAAAGAGTTTGCTGGCAAGCATAAATTTTCTCAGAGAAAGAGAGACTGTTCTTTCATCAAATTGTTATATGTTGGGGTGTTGGAAGTAGATGCTGAGGAGAAAGAATGTATTATCCTTCCTTCAAGGGTTCTTTTTTAAAAGTGGGAAAATTAGACATTTGCACTTTAAACACAATTTTCATAGGAACTTTGCTTGAAACAGTTTGTGGGAAAGTGGAAATGTTTTCAGAGAAAGAGCGACTACTCTTTCCTCAAGTTGCTGTATTTTGGGGAGTTGAAAGTATATGCTGAGGAGAAAGAGAATCAAATCCTTTCTTATGACACTCTTTTTAAGGGGCGGGGAAAGTACATATCAACAACTTAAGAAAAAAAATTGTAGGATTTTTCCCTTAAACAATTTGCTGACCAGTGAAAATTTTCTCAGACAAAGAGCGACCGCTCTTTCCTACAGTTGTTCTATTTTGGGGTGTTGGAAGTAGACGCTGAGCAGAAAGAGCAACAAATCCTTTATTCAGGGATTCTTTTTAATGGGTGGGGAAAGTAGATACCATCACTTTCCCCAAAAATTTCATAGGAACCTTGCTTTAAAGAGTTTATTAGCAAGTGCAAATTTTCTTAGAGAAAGAGTGGTAGCTCCTTCCTCAGGTTGCTCTATTTTGTTAGAGAAAGAACCATCGCGCCTTCCTCAAGTTCTTACATTTTAGCATGGTGAAAGTAGATGTAGTTTGATGGCAAGTGGAAATATTCTCAGAGAAAGAGCGGCATCTCTTTCTTCAAGTTGTTCTATTTTGGGGCGTTGAAAGAATACGGTTAGGAGAAAGAGCGTTCACTCCTTTCTCCACGCGTTCTTTTTTAGGGGCGGGGAAAGTAGATATTGACACATTACGCATAAATTTCATAGGAACATTGCTTGAAACAATTTGTTGGAAAGCGGAAATTTTCTCAGAGACAGAGAGGCCACTCTTTCCTCATGTTGTTCTATTTTGGGCTAATGAAAGTATATGTTGGGGAGAAAGTGCATCCGCTCCTTCCTCCATGGGTTCTTTTTAAGGGGTGAGGAATGTAGATATTGGTACCTTAATCACAAATTTGATAGGAACTTTGCTTTAAACAGTTTGCTATCAATTGAAAATTTTCTTAAAGTAAGAGGTGACCACTCTTTCCTCAAGATGTTCTATTTTGGGTTATTGAAAGTAGATACTGAGGAGAAAGACCATACACTCCTTCCTCCAGGGGTTCTATTTTGGGGTGGGGAAAGTATATATTAACATTTTAACAACAAAATTCATAGTAAGTTTATTTCAAAGAGTTTGCTGGCATGCGGAAATTTTCTCAGATAAAGAGAGACCACTCTTTCATCAAATTGTTCTATATTGGGGTGTTGGAAGTAGATGCTGAGGAGAAAGAGCATATGCTCATTCCCTTGGGGGTTATTTCTTAAAAGTGGGAAAAGTAGACATCGACACTTTAAACACAATTTTTCTAGGAACTTTGCTTCAAACAGTTTGCTGGAAAGTGGAAATGTTTTTAGAGAAAGAGTGGCCGCTCGTTCCTCAAGTTGTTGTATTTTGGGGAGTTGAAAGTATATGATGAGGAGAAAGAGCATATTCTCCTTTCTCTAGGATCTATTTTTACGGGGTGGGGAAAGTAGATATCGACACCTTAAGCACAAATTTTGTAGGATTTTTCCCTTAAATAGTTTGCTGACAAGTGAAATTTTTCTCAGAGAAAGAGCGGTCATTCTTTCCTCAAGTTGTTCTAGTTTTGGGTGTTGGAGGTAGATGTTGAGCATAAAGAACATCAGTTCCTTCATTCATGGGTTCTTTTTAAGTGGTGGGGAAATTAGATACCGTCACTTTCACCACAAATTTGATAGGAACCTTGATTCAAACAGTTTACTGGCAGGGGGAAATTTTCTCAGAGAAAGAGTGGTCGCTCCTTCCTCAAGTTGCTCTATTTTGTTGTGTTGAAAGTGGATACTGAGGAGAAAAAACATCTTCTTCTTCTTCAATGGGTTTTTTTTTAGGGGTGCGGAAAGTATATACCATCACTTTAACAACAAATCTCATTGGAAATTTGCTTCGTCCATTTTCCTGGAAAGTATAAATTTTCTCAGAGAAAGAACAATTGCTCCTTCATCAAGTTATTTTATTTTAGGGTGGTGAAAGTAGATGCTGAGGAGAAAGAGTTGCCACTTTATCCCCAAGTAGTTTGATTGGGTAGTTTTGGTAATTTTGAAAAAAATATATGATTTATGTGAAGATGTAAATCATTTAAAGAGCATCCACCCCTGCAAGGAGCATGGGGATAGGATCGAAAAGGAACGGTTGATCTTTATATGTATGCACCCTTTTAGAAAATATTCTTATCTCACAAGAGTGGTCGATCCTTTCTCAATGGTTTTCTTTTTGGGTTTGGGGAAAGTAGATAGTCAGAAGAAAGATACGCTGCCTTTTAACCAAGCAGGTCCATTTTGGAGTTCCAAGAATTTCGTATATGATTTTGGTGAAGATTTCAAGAATTTTCTCAGCAGAAGAGCGGTCACTCCTTCCCCGAGTGGTTTAATTTTGGAGGTGAGGAATGTATTAGATCATATATGATTTCAATGAAATAGTCAATTTTTCAAAGCTCATGTACTCCATTCATACATATGCATGTTATTACTATTGAGGATAATGCTGAACATCCCCTAATCCCTTAATATGGATTAACTATATGAAATATATTTTATTAACATCTTAGGCCGCTATTAAATACTTAGAAAGGTACATAACATAAGTACCCCAATTAAAATATATTTCCCAAATGTAAGAACCTACGCTTGGGATGAATGCATGGGAGAATGACACCTAGTTAATGTGCTATAATACTCACAGCCGTTACAATTACTCACATTTTTACCAAAAGCAACTGCGTTTGTACTGACAAAAGCAACTGAGCCACTGAATATTGGCATGCAATCACACCAGCATAATAATTGGTGTAAAACACAGTTAGTAAAGGGGGCATCACATGTTAGTTTTACATGGGGTAGATTTGGCAAAGCCTGTGGTTTTTTTTTTATGTAATTTTTAAAACCTCAATCACTTGGATTTTTTTTTCTCTCCTGCAAATACCTAAATTCAGCTGTGTTCCCCTAACAAATCTCTAAATTCTTCACCTAATACTCTCCTTTAATTTAATCTATTGTCATAAACCACGTAAAGAACTGTGATTAGTATGAACTTCATGTAAAGAACGTAATACTGGTGTTTATTACTCGGCTTGATTGACTTCTATGGAGTTTATTCACACTTATATTTCCCTAACTTAGTACAGTTCTTTCTTCACATGAAGTAAGGTATAAAGTACAGGCGAGTGCTATAAGCTCCTTCACACTACTATAGCCCATTCAACTTCCTCTCTACCATTGAAGTGCTTCCAGACTCTTCTCATTTCAACACTTCACTTCCCAGGGATACGATTGAATAGTTATAGAGATCTTAAATCATATATCTTACTGCTATTACAGTCTGGTAGGCTTTCTTGGTCTGGGTGGTCGTTAAAATACACCTCACATTTTCTTTTTATTGTTATTCTTCTTGTGTAGGTTTGTAGTGAAGTTGGCTCTTTAGATTTTAAGAGTGGCTACAAAGAGTGATGCAAAGACTGTTGAAATCACGCAATAGAGGGGATTTGCCACCATCCTACTCTGTGGGTCAATTTATTTGTAACATTTACATATTAATAAAATCCTAAAATAATCATATCAATAAAATTCTAAAATTCAAACTTGATCTATATATTAAAATTCTAAAATTCAAACAAGGAGGTCAGTAAATTAAATTCAGAGATGATATTGATTTTGATTATGCAGATGGTATAAAGCAACTTGAGAAGGCTTTCAAGCTTGGAGGAGGAGCAAATCCATCAATTTATATGGTGGGGAGATCTGGCAGGAAATTTGCAAAAGCAAATATTTAGAATGGGAGTATTCTTAACACCTTTATTTGTAGAGCCAACAAGAGTTGAGAGCACTTTGTGAAAGGGTTATGTAGTAAGAATTTGAAAGTACTTGTGTGCAAGATAATGAAACTGGTATCTATCCTACGACCACTACTAAATGATGGTACAACAAGCAAGCATGCACAATGATGGTACCAAATCAAACGACACTGAATGGACATATTCTGGTGAATGGTCTTGTTGCAGATGGAGTTGGAAACAATAGAGAGACGTCGTAGTTCCTGATCATTCTCCATAGAAGGATGATATACTTGAAAACCCATGTGTGATTCCAATCCGAATTCAAAGATATCAATCGCCATAAAGTAATATAGATATACTTTTAGGGTTTCATATAATATATAAACATTGGGAAGGAAACCCTAAAATCCTAAAACGTGAAACCCTAAAACTTCCTTAAAAGTTAAAAACATAGTGTAGCCTTTACATTAATACTGAGGAAACACTTTGTGCACTAACCGTTACGAATAATAATATAGGGATATACCAGAGCAAGAGGCGGGAGGCATTACAATTTTCTACTTCATCCTTCATCCTGGAGAGCAACAGGAGGGGGCGTTACCAGAGCAAAACTGTCACCCCACAATGAATTAAGAAGTGAATTAAATAGTGGCCCTAGAAACGTTTTATGAATGGAGCGTTTTACAAGAAAAATAGAGTATTTATGTATATGTGATAGAAATTGAATGAGGCAAAATCGTGGGCGTTAAGTGAACAAAATAGATTTAGCAGTGAATCACACCACAATTTGACACATGCGCTGGTAATTAAGAAGTTAACACAATGAACTCAGTATAAAAATAATTAATACAATTGAATGTTGAAATATACAACCACAACCATTGATACATATTTTCGAAGGACAGCATCTCTCCGAGTGCAGACTAATTTGAATGCATACAACTTAAATTTCATTTGAACACAAGAAAATTAGAAATCAAATTGGGGAAAGGTAAATGTTTTTGGATTTTTTTTTAATTTTTTTTATAAACTATTAACACAGATCTGCAAAACAGTAAACAATAAAAAAAAACTATATTCTATTGTAGCCTACCATGCTGTCCATAGTCCATGTGGTTTCAGGCCTTGATTTCTACAGATTAGGTTGGTGGTCAAATGAACAAAGTGAAGAAAAGGAGATCGATCCACTTGGTAGATAGCTGACCCAACTCCTCAATATGACCAAATCATCACAAGAATGTATTCTACTTTCGTTTGGAGATATGCTGAGACAATGATCAAATTTGAAATGTGGGATTTTCCTTCAATGCTAAAAGAGTTTAGGATATAAAATGTCTATTGCAAGACCAGTAATATTGATGTTTCCTCACTAGATTGATTTAAATAAATAAACAGATAAATTGACTTATTCTTGAAAAAACTGTTCTGGCATATCTTTTCATTTGAAGGCAAAAGTTTTTCTGCCTTCTATCTTCTACCATGAGTAAAAGGCTTCTGATTCGATCCTCGGTCTGGAAGAATATTTGATTTCCATGATACTCCAGCCTTGAAGGCACATTAGGCCCTCTTGAGACATTGTATGTTAGATTTATATAATACATAAAAGAACCCATGTGATAGACACATGCAATCATCAGACATAGAATGAGAGAGGGCCCTATTACTGTTCAAATAGATGTTATTTTGGTTTGTAATTGAACATGATTTGTGCTACCACAAGAAGTTAGAGTGTTAATATCATAATGTGCATGCATTTATATTTAGAAGCTAGCACTTACCCTGGAGTTAGCAGTAAACAATTTATTTTTATATTAATATTCATATGGTGGGTTTTAGAAAAGATATTAGGAGATACATTTAGAAAGTGGACTACCTGGGATAATCAGAGGGAATGCATAGGGAGGCTTCGAAAATTGAGGGTGTAAGTGCATTTAATTCCATAGTATACATCCTAGGCACAGTCATTGCAGATTGTTGCTTGATGAAGTGGAGATGTTCTCAGGGAAAATATATCTTTGCTCAATTGCATATATTGGATGGTCGATCCCGTCATTGTAAATCTAGTTAATTTTGTTTGCTAGCAAAATTTCAGTTTATTGGTAGTACACGTGAACTATCATATTTGTAAGTAGAAGAGGGTCTTAATCAAATAAAGAGCGTCAACTAGCATCAAGGACATTAGATATTGTAATCTAAGCTCCTCGATGACCAATGATTTGTACAGTAAGTAGTAAGGTGAACATGCATACGAAATTAACTCATCCTTTTGAAAATACTGAGAAAGATAGGTAGGAACGTGGAAAGTGGAGCTATTATTTGCAATGGTTAGCTGGGGTTGGAGAAGGTTACAACGGTTAGCTAATTTCCGACCAAGTGTTACACCACCCAGTGAAAGCTGTTATATTGATAGTCGATGTAGGGAGAGCCAAAGGGCGTTACACCATGACACCACCCAGTGATCATTGGCCGCCAGAGGGCATTACACCACGATAAAAGAAAAATGATAATGGAGTGGTGAGGAATGATTGATAATGGAGTGTGCAGAGGAATGATTGATAGAACGCATGCCAAATAGCAATGGACTTGTCGGCTCAATGCACAGGAAAATCCTAACTAAAGTCGATACCATGCAAAGCAAAGAAAGGAGAGTCTCGTTACAAAAAACCCTAACGTTTTTTGTCATATATATCTTGGAAATATATCACTTGCATTCAAATTTCCGCCTATCAGGCCATGTGACCGAGAAGGAGGATGAGGGTAATGTCGAATGCACAGGGTGATAGATGTTGAGATAAGATATAGTTTGTTGAATCAATTTTTTTTCTTCTATAAGAATTTTGATCATAATTTGCAGAGTCTCCCCTATGGTACCAAGAATAAAAAAATCGATAGACCTGGATATGAGAAGAAATGGCCACCACATAGAAGTTATGGTTTACGATTTAGTGGTATTCATTTTCCTGGATTTTGTATTAGACTTTATAGCGATGGTTTCTGATATCGAAGGGCATCATATTTCACAAAATTACAAGATCGAAAGCATGCAGGGGTGCGATTGTAGATTTTCAATACCTACAATATTTTTAAACCCATGGGGCAGACATGCCTTCTAGGACTTTTCAGCCGACATCCTTCCAAGATCGTTTTCGCACCCTATCAAGCGATAATGGCATCAATTGTTAGTAGAGCAGCATGAGCATGGATCCACCTGGAGAAAATGCACCATGATGGTGGGCACAGAGGCCAGTTGCTTGCTTTTCTCTCCAGATTATCGATGCAATATTATTCCAGAACTTGCATAGAGTTTCAGAAAAAATACCAATACATTGATGCACGTGGAAAGGCCAGGTTTGACACTTAAAATTATTGGGCTGAGAGCTTTCACCAAATGGCAGAGTCACAACAATTAAACAACCACTATTTACACAGAGATAAAAGGACAAGATATGCTGATTGCACAATTTGTATGAGAATTTTATTCCATAAGCACAGGGGAATAAGAACACAAAGCATAAGGCTGATAATCAAATACCATCATAGTTCTGAGACAATTTGAGTGGTTGCAAATATCATTTCCAAGGTTTATAAAAAATTCCACTCTAGAATAGATCAACGACTAGATTTATGATGAATATAAACAAGGCGGCTTAGAATGAATCTCAAGGAAGGGTTGGCTATGAGTTTAAATCTCCTGGTTCCTAAAACATTAATCGACTGGGTAATCGATTCCATTCATTACAAAGTCATAAGTTGATTCCATGATTTATTTCACATAGCACTGGATCGAAGCTCCAAGTTTTCTTTTCTAACTTTCGATAGCATAAATAATTGAAAATCGAACAACAAATTACGAATTGGTGAAGCAGTATATGCACAGTGCTTTAACATGCAACAAACCGATCTAACATTGCACCGGTAATTTGATGTTAAAACTCAACATTTATCTTTTATTGAATGCAGACCCAAAATTTGAACAACATATCAGCTATCTCTTAAACAACTCTAAAATAATTAGCACATAAGTATGTTTACAAAGAAACAATAGATCTAGACTCGTAGTGTTTCCTTTTAAATTTGATTGATAGATCTAACCTTATCACTCTTCAACTAGGAGATCTCGTAATGAAAATAATCAGTAAACAGTTTCTGTGCAATGTGAGCCCTTAGGTTTGAGCTTTTGAACATAGCTCTGATACCAAATGTAAGAGCAGTAAACTCATAAAAGTAACATGACAAACAAATGACCAGCATGCAATAAAAGATCTGATAAATACAATGGATCTGATATCCTATAAATTTATAAAAATCAGTATACAACTAGAAGCATCATGCAATGAAAGATCTGAAACAAAATAGTGTATCTAATCAACAATATAACAAAAAAATATGCTATGAAAATATAGGAGCCATACCTGGATAGATGACCTAGCAGCTACCATTATCTTGATAGCTCCAAAAGTGCAACTGAAGGTGGGGGGACGACTCTCCACCCAACCAACCCCCAGCCAAAGGTTGAGGCCCCCGAGCCCCCAACAATTAACCCTATGCCAATGCTATCTTGCCTTCCTCTCCTCCAGAGCTCCTCTTCCAAGATGGCCAAAGACAAAAAAAGCCCCTTCTCTTCACTTCTTCTCCTCCTTTTATCCCCTCCTTCTCCCAATTTCTTAATTTGTTTTAATTCAATTTGTTTTCATCCTTTTTCTTTCATATTCCCCATTATATTATTTACCCCTTTTATTTATTATAAATATTACCCTTTTTATTATTTCACCGCTTTTATTTCATTATTTTACATTAGGGTTGTTACACGCCCTCCCTTTATTGATACTTCCTAATAGAATTCATAATTCAAATACGTAAAGAAAATTCATGTATAATATTTAAATATTACTAATAACATATTATCTCGATAAATATTTCCAACCTCTATGATCCAAGGGACCCTTTTAAGAAGTAACGACCACTCCTTCCTCAAAAAATTAGTCACTCATTCATCCATCATTGCATTGAGCGCCTTCCAATGAAAACAACATATTACCTTTTGAGCATTCAGTGGCACCTCCTTATCTCATGAATTTATTCTAAGCAACAATTACAATGTATCCAATTAGGAAGGATCGTCTTCTCCTTCTGAAATTGATTCCTTCTCAAAGGAAATACCATGGTAAATATACATGAGATTGTTGTTACTAGACCTACATTTAAAATGGTGTATCCGAAGGATCTCTTGTAAGATGGCCTACAAACAATTTGCTTGACATCAATGATGTTCCTTTGTATGTTATACTAAAAAAGAACATAGACAAAGTCATGGTCAACATTGGGAATATTTTTGAAGAATGTCCTTTACAGATGGTCCTTCCAGGTACTTCCCATTGTTAATATACAAATGTTAAAGGTAATGGAACAAGGCCATACAATTCCGTAATGAAGCAATCTAGAACTAAATTTTTTGAAAGAATATCAAGCTCAATACCTTACAGGCTTAGAATTGATATGGTTGCATTCCTTTCAAAAATTGTCATTGAACATTGTTGCTCAAATCTTTGTAAATGAAAAATTTCACTTCAATCGATAGTTGAATGTGTGAATAAATTTCATAGTATGAATGGAAATTCAAGAAGACAATATGTTATGAATTCTATGGCACTGAATTCTCCTGCGGCCAAAGAAGGAGACGAGAGAAAAATAAGCATGTTTACGATGAGATTAGACACAATCGATGTATGTCAAAATGCATGGTATAAATGCCAAGGGATAAAAAGGAGCGCTTTCTACAATTATAAAGCATGTTCTTGAATGGTGATGTGAGAGCTATGCATCGTAACCGTGGCTTGGAAAAATCTAGGGCAAACACTGTTTCACTAGTAGCTACTATTAATAAAATTATAGAAGAAAATTCATAAAAATCTCCACATCTTACACAATTAATCAGTGAATATGGAACAAGGACAACCTTGAAATTATTACCATCTAATATGTCCCATGGTTTTCTACGAAAAATGGCAAATGAAGAAATCGAAAGTGTTGGTTTTACTCCAGTATCACAATCCTCCTTTAGCAAGGTGATGAGAGAATATGTTTGATATGTTAAAATCTCTAAAGAAAGATCCTTTGCAAGGTGTAATGAGTGCATTACAATACAGGATAGGCTAAAGGGTACCACTAATCCAGCTAAGGTGGAAAGGTTGCGAGGACATCAGGAATCTCATAATAAATATATCGCAAGTTGTTTCGAAGTGTATTATTCTCACAGATTGGCTTCACAAAAAAAATTCAAAGACTTTTTTGAGTATTGTTCATGACAAAATGGATAATTCAAAGACTTCCATTCCAAGGATGGGTAAGAAGGAAAAAGATTTTAGTAATGTTATGAATCTTCCGATATCATTGACTGGAATGTTAACTCATGGGCACAGGACTGGCGGTTTTGGCTATTTCATCCTATCATTTTTAGAGATGGGATCGAATTTCACTATGACATCCCTGGCTAAATGCTTGAAGAGTCTTAAAGAACCATTGGTTGATAAATATGGTGATTTTATCTACAAAGGTGAAACATCTAAGCACCAATTGTATCATGCTCTATTGCAATTAGAGTCATATGAAAAGTGTGTCATATACAAACAATATGTAATACAACATGATATATTGTGTGTTTATGGTACTGATCAATGCATGCCAGATAGAAAACTTCCACCCATATTTTTGTTTCAAATGGATATTTGTTCAGGCAATAACAAAAACCTCTTTGTATTTTCATTTTTATCTCTTTTAATGGAAAGGAGAGCGTTCGAGATTGTTGAGTTGGATTCCTCTCGGTTGGACACACCCATGAAGACATAGATGGAACTTATGGAAGGTTATCAGTAAAGCTAATGTGCAAGGATATATTTTCAGTCTTGGCAATTATGGATACGTGTAGGACATGTGAAGATAAAAATTTCTATGTCCCTCATCTAATTAATGAACTTTATGATCTTAAGAATTTTGTGAAACCACACCTTTTGGATGGAAATGCCAAGATCACCGATATCAAAAAATGCCAGTTTTCTAAATTTCATCTCATAGATAACATTCCAGTCATGCAATGGAGGGCATCAGTTCGGGATGAAGCTTGGTCATCTCCTATTCATATGTGGCGGTCATTTCCAGATGGTAGCGCAGACTTGCCGGTGGGGCATCCTAGGTTATTAAATCTGCAATCATAAAGACCTTTAGACATTGATGAAATAAAAAAAGGAATAGAAACATATATTTCATTCTAGATTCGAGGGATTGAGAAGGGAGGTGAAAATTTTTGACATCCCAAGTTAAATTATTTGGAGGATGTATATAAAGATTTGGCCAGTCCCTTCGAGAGTTTTGATCATCCAACAACTAAATTTTGGTTGTCGAAAAGCCATGATAATCATAGTAGTGAACCTACAAGATCTGAACATGAAATTATGGATGCATATTTGAAGGAAAATGTCCTACTTTGCAGTATTGCTATGTTGGACCAGTATGTAACAATCCTAGAGATGAATTAATTCCAAGAGTGGATGTTGTAAAATTCCAAATGACCATTGTCCAATCACCAGAGCCAGATTGTGTAATATGGTTGGGTAGGGAGATTGGTAATATTTATTAGGATTCAAATGCTATTACTCTTGGGTCTTACAAAGTAGAGGTACAATGGTGGAATCCAATAGGAGCATTGTAGGATCTAAAGGTCTTGTACAAAAAATGCTTAAATACAAAGCAACAATGGATTGTTGGTGCAGAATAAAATATGATGATCGATGTAAATAACATCATATGGGCAAGGTCACCAAGGCTAGGATGGATAGGAGAAAAAATTAGAATAAACGAGAAGGGCCTTATAGCAGTTAAGGCACAACAAGAACATATGTGGCATAGTGTTGAGAGTGGGATGGATGTTCCTATTTATATTGTTTGATGGGATGTTAGCCCAATAAATTTATATTTTGTTACAATCCTTCTAGTTTTTCTATAAACCTGGCTGGGAGAGAAAATGTCGAGCGTCTGGAATGTCCACGAGCCTCTAGGAATTTGAGGAAAATTACTACTGTGATGTAGAATACACTGTTTACTAGTTACTAATGTATAAGTAAGTTGTTCCTATACAAATTACGCAAAGAATTCCCGCCTCATTTGGAAACAACTAAAAGTTTATTTAAAAAGCTATATATTCTTGATATTGTATCAAAAAAGAAACAAGAACTAATAAACTTGTTATTCAAACAAGGATTGAATATTATAGACATTGCACTTTTCACCTTAAAAGATTGCACACTTCCAAATGAAAATTGCACTTTTCAAATAAAAATTTGCATTTTTTTGATTTGAAATTAACACCATTTGAATTGAAATTCATAGTTTCATAATAAAAAACTGCAATTTTAGGGTTCATAAGTAGTAAAAAACACACTATTCGAATAGAAAAACACACTTTTCAAAGCCAATATTGCCACTTTTAGAACCTATTTTTTCAATTTAGAAAGGTTGATGCTGACACTTTCAAAGTCTAAATTCACACTTTTTTAGTCCAAATTTTGCCTAATAAGTCCAAATTTAATGAAATAGGCATTCTTCCTGTGAATTTGTAAAGTAAATATCAAACTTCTTGCAAGCACACTTTGTATGAAACTTGGTCGTCTTCTCTATGTATGCCTAATGTTGGAACCGAATTCTCCTTTTATGGTAATCGTTTTATGATTACCAAGTCTAATATAGATGCTGCAAATATTGGGTTGTTTATTCTTTTAGATATACTCGTTCCTCCCAAATAGTCAGTAGCACTTATGCGATTTTGCGGTCCTATATACTGTTGGTCTGATTACTTGAATATTTTTAAATACAACATTTCCATCTATAGTATGTGCATGAATGGCTATGTTTATGGAAACTTTAACGGGAAGAACCTATTGTATATAGATGGTCATCCACACACTCATGGGAACATTGCAGGGTTCATAAATAGTTCTAGGTGCTTTTCATTTTCTCCAAATTGTTCATTTGAGGAACACTTCAATGACCATGAGTTATTTATGAAAAGGGAAGCATCCATATTTGTTTTTGTACATGCAATATGTAGTTTGTATCCTAGTGACGAGTTGTTAAGAAGCTATAACTTCCATAGACTACCAATCGCTCATCAAAGACACCTTGCATTGGGATTACGTTTAGACATTCCCTTGGGGTATAAAACAAAAAGACATTGATTAATTGTATTTTTTAATTTTCAATGGGATACATGTTAATGTATTTCTCAATTTGAAATTATGTTTTTTAAATTGTTAGCTTAATTTATAAATTCAATTTGAAAATGTGTTGCTCAATTTTAAATTTTTATATTTAATGTATAATTGATGTTAATTTACCGTTCAATCTGAACATTTGGTTTATAAATTGTTTGCATCTTAACATTTTCTATTGGAAGTCATTCTTGTACTTATGTAATAATTCTTTTCTATAAGGCTAGATCAAACCAATTGCAGTGTGCTTACTAACATCAGCGATGTAAAGTTCAATATTTTTGAAATTAGGATTTTGATTATGAGCGACCCGCCTATCATCTTTTGTTGCACCCCAATACAATGTCAAATCGAGATAATGATGAAAAAAGAGTGCAACTTGGAGATGTATTGTCCCCTCCTATCATACCAGCATGATAGAGAGGACATGACACTAAATCCGGGCATCTAGCCCCATGTACTTTTAAATAAGCATTCACATAATATAAAAAGACATATGGAAGTGTATAATTATAAGAAAACACAGCGGAATTAATTTCAATAACACATCCATCATTCATTCAAATAATCATCAAATAATATTTACAAAGTTAACACAAGAGAATACTTATCTTGACAAAGTAGTCCCAAACAACTAGCTATGCATCTGCAACGTTCCACCCAACCATAGGCCTGTTGAGCTTATCAACCTCTTGATACAACTACCACCCCCGAGCTGGGCATGATCTCTACAAGGAACCAGGGAATAGCAGACTCACACATAGCCAAGCATACACCAAGATGAGCCAAGCCAATCTACAATTGGGTTTATCAGGCTACTAGGAAATGGAAAGGAAGAATGGCTAAGCTAGTGAGCTCAACCACAGAGCTATGGGTACCCCTCCCAGATCTATTCAGCTTGGCACTCACAATGCCTACACACCCAACACAAGGAAGTATTCTCTTCACTTCCACACAGTACCTAAATCCATACCTTCCTTTCTAATGCTCTCAAGGTGTGCATAGAAAAGTAGCCAAAGCCCTCTTGATCTTCTTGAGAGGTTACTCCCTTCACTAGGTTTATCAAGCCAATTCTGTCCACTACCACTCCAAGTTTCTTGCTCATAGGTTCAAATCAAAACCGGGATGCACATAACAGCAGAGCCACTCTTATTGGGCATGATAAAACATTTTTACAGTGAGATGCCCAAAGATGGGGTTTTCATTAGCTTCAGAAAAACGTGGGAAACCGAAAACGAAACTGGAAGATGGGGAACAACCCTGGGAAGCCAATCCATTTTCAGAAAAACGTCCATAGACGTTCTGGGGCAAAAACAACCTCCATAACAGTCCCAAATCGTGGCCCTTCTCTCCCAGCTTCTATACCATGAAAAAATGAGCTCCCAGGCATGGAAAACTGCAGAAAATGGATGAAAACATGTAGGGAAAGACCCAGCTAGCTCAAAACTGCGTGAGAGATGAAAGACTATCGGTTCATAATGGCTTTGGGCACCATTTCGTGGGTGTTTTCTTTCCCAGGAAGCAAAGATATGAATTCCCAGTTTGATGGCTTTCCCATACACGAAATTGGCTGTGCCATACTTCTTCATTCCCAAGGCATTAACTGCCTCAACCAATTTCTGGAAGAATTAAATGATTGGGTCCATAACCCAAAATGGGTAGTTGAGGGTTTATGGGTTTTCTCATTGACACATGGATTAACACCATTGGATCAAGGGTTTGAATAATTTTCCTCCCTATTCCTTGTAGAATCATGCCCCATCTCTTTATTGCATTGCATAGCTAGTTGTGGGTATTTTCATTAAAATTCGTATTTACATGATGTCTTATTTACATTGTGCCTATCTAGCACAAGAACCATAGGCATCTATTCCTTTAATTGCCTATACATAAAACGCTAAATCAATGGTGGGGCCTTGGCCTTGAGCTCCTCGTAATGATTAAATAACAATATTTACATCATTTACGATTTAATGAAAAAGGGGGTCAAAATGGGGACATTACATTCCCCTCCCCTTACATTAGCACTGTCCTCAGTGCTCATCAAAATTGAACAAAAATGGATACGCCACCCTCATGGCATCCTCCAGCTCCCATGTAGCCTCATCGAGACCGTAGTGCTTCCATTGCACCTTTACCTGTCCGATGGCTCGGTTCTGGAGCAATGTTACCTTCTTGTCTAGGATGCGCAATGGGTCGGTTTGGGATTCTCCCTCGGGTTCCACTTGGATCACATCCCAATTAATCACATGGTTAGGATCATGTACATATTTCTTAAGCAAAGAGACATGAAAAACATTATGAGCTTTAGTGCTAGCAAGCAATGCAAGTCTATATGCAACTGGCCCTATTCTTTCAAGCACTTCAAATGGCCCACAATATCTAGGTGATAGCTTGGCACAAATCCCAAGCTTCAAGGAACCCTTCCGTGATCTCACTGTAAGATACACATGATCCCCAACATTGAATTCCCTATGCACTCTATGTTTATTTGCATAGCTTTTTTGTCTATCCTGGGCTACTTTTAAATTTTGTCTGATCTTGGTAACTTCTTGCTCCATTTGCTTAAGCAATTCTGGCCCAAGTACAATTCTGTTCACTGGATTGTCCCAAGTCACTGGTGTCCTACACCTTCTGCCATACAAGGCCTCATAAGGACTCATTCCCAACAATGCTTTTTTCCCATTGTTATATGCAAATTCTACCAAGTGTAGATAATCCTCCGACTTGGATGGTTTGTCCATTACATACATGCGGAGCATGTCTTCAAACACCTGATTTACTCTTTCTGTTTTCCCGTCTGTTTGAGGATGGTACGCGGTACTAAAGCTTAGCTGTGTACCCAAATCTGCAAAGAGACCTTTCCAAAAATTGGAAGTGAACTTGGTATCCCTGTCAGAAATTATTGCCTTAGGCAACCCATGTAATCGGAAAATTTCCTTCATGAAAATATTTGGAATGGCATCGGCTTTATGTGTGGATTTAACCGGTATGAAATTTGCTTCCTTTGTTAACTTGTCCACCACAACCATGATGGAATCATGTTGTCTCTTAGTCATTGGCAATCATATAATAAAATCCATGGAAATTATTTCCCATTTCCATTCTGGAATTGGCACTGGGTGCAATAAACCTACAGGGTGTTGGTGTTCAACCTTCACTTGCTGACATCCCATGCACTTAGAGATGTATTCAGCGACATCCTTCTTCATCCCTGCCATAAATAATATTTTCTTGTTGTAGTAATTGTTTTCTGATATCCTAGGTGACCAGAGTATGGAGCTTTATGGATTTCATCCATAACAATCGTCCTCAAATCTGCCGCATTTGGAATATAGACTCTATTCTTATAAGTAAGAAGTCCTCCTTCTTCCAAATGATAGCCTTCATACTTCTTGCCAAGGTCTTGCTGCTGCAACTTGTCCTTTATCTACACATATACTTCATCCTCAACAATATGGTTAACAATCTACTGCTTCAAATCTGGTTGGCAAGTACTAAGCGCTACCACATGCATTTCGTGTACCTTCCTGCTGAGTGCATCAGCCACCTTGTTTTCTTTTCCTTTTATGTGTTTGATTTCAAAATCAAATTCACACAAAAATTCCAACCATCCAGCTTGCCTAGCATTTAAAGTTGGCTGATCAAATAAGTATTTCAGACCACAATGGTCTGTCCTTAACTCGAATTTTCTTCCCATTAAGTAATGCCTCCACATCTTTAAAGCATGTACTATGGCTGCAAGTTCTATATCATGAGTAGCATAGTTCTTCTCATGCTCCTTCAACTTTCTTGACTCATAGCATATCATGTGGTTGTCTTGCATAAGGACTCCTCCAAGTCCTTGATTGCATGCATTGGTACACACCACAAAGTCTTTTTCTAGATCTGCAATTTTCAAAATTGGTGCACTTGTAAGAAGATGCTTCAACCGTTGAAAACTTTCCTCACATCTTGGTGAGCATTCAAACTTTATCCCCTTCTTTTGCAAAGAAGTGATTGGGTTTGCAACCTTGGAGAATCCTTCGATAAACCTCCTGTAGTAACCAGCAAGGCCCATAAAAGATCTCACATTAGTCACATTCCTTGGAGGTGGCCAATTCATAATGGTTTCAACCTTCTCAGGGTCTACAGATATTCCTTCGTCGGAGATGATGTGACCCAAATAATGAATTCTATCTTTATAAAAGTCACATTTGCTCAACTTTGCATACAGCTTATGCTCCCTTAGTAATTGTATTGTCATTCTCAAATGTTCTTCATGCTCTTCTTCATTCTTAGAATATATGAGAATGTCGTCTAGGAATACAAGAACGAACTTGTCGAAATATTTGCTAAAAACATTATTCATGAGACACATGAATGTAGTTGGTGCATTTGTGAGACCGAATGGTACCACTACAAACTCATAGTGTCCATACCTTGTTCTAAAGGCTGTCTTATGAATATCTTCTTCTTTGATTCTTACCTGATGGTAACCAGACCTCAAGTCAATCTTTGAAAATATCTTTGCTCCTCTCATTTGGTCAAAAAGGTCATCAATTCGGGGCAATGGGTATTTGTTCTTCACAGTGACTTTGTTCAACTGCCTATAGTCAATACACAACCTGAGTGTTCCATCTTTATTTTTCACAAATAGAACAGGTGCTCCCCACGGGGACACACTTGGCCTAATATATTTCTTTTCTAGTAACTCTTGTAATTGCATTTTCAATTCTATCAATTCTGGTGTACTCATCCTATAGGGTGTCTTAGACACTGGTGCCGCTCCTGGCACAAGTTCAATTGGAAAGTCAATGTATTTCTTTGGAGGGAGTCCTGGAATCTCATCAGGAAAAACATCCCTGAATTCTTGCAATACATGATAGTCTTCCAATTTAAGAGTTTCATTCTCTGTTGCCTCTAAAATGTGGGCTGCATACAATTGACATCCCTTCCTACAGAACTTCTTCAGCTGCATGGCTGTAACCTACCTAACAGAAGTCACCTTTGGAATGCCTTTTACAACCCTCGGATTTCCTTCTTCGTCCATGCATTCAAATGTTTTATTGTAGCAGTCAAGTTTAACCCTGTGTGCTTCTAACCAATCCATTCCAATGAGAATATCATAGGAACCAAGTGGTAAAATATTCATATTTGCGTAAGTGAATAGCCCATACATCTCTAATGGACATTTCTCTACTATCTCACTAACTTTTCTCTTGGTCCCAGTGGCTAGTTGAACTAACCATGATTTACTATGCTTTAATTTCTTGAAAGCACAAATCTCAACAATTCTAGGAGTGACATAACTGTGAGTAGATCCAGGATCAGTCAAAATAGAAACAGATTGCTTAGCAATATTACCTTCAACTTCAACCACAATTGACTGATGATCTGCTTGGCGGTCGTCTACTGCTGCATAGATTCTAGGGATTGTCCTTGCCACTTGACCCACAGTTTCAGCTCTTTGGATGTTGTGAACTTGATTTGGATTCCCATTCCGATGTGGACAGTTTCTAAGCATGTGGTCTCCTCCACAACCCCAACATTGAAGTGGTTCTCTTGGCTCCTTTAGATCTCTTTGCTTGTCTCCCATCATCCTAGTTGGCTTAGTCACAACCTGTGATGGCTGCCTTGGCTGATTCCGGAATTGAGGAGGCTTGAACCCCTTCTTCCTTTGATCAAACTTTTCATTTTTCCTATCCTTCCATGCCTTATGGAATTCTGGTTTGCTTCTGTTTTGATCAAAGCAATACTTGGCCTTTCTTATGGCCTTTCTTATGGCCTCCTCTAGGGTTTGAGGTTCATCGAACTCAATTCTGTCTTTATATGACTGGGGCAGTCCACTTAGGAAATGCTGAATTTCCACCTTATCATTTCGAATATACCTGACATACCTCAGTAGCTCCAAGAACTTGTTTGCATATTCCTCCATGGTCAATTGTCTCAATCTCAGCTCATGGAACTCTTTGATCTTATCATCATAGTACCTATCAGAGAGGTACTTCTGCTTGAAGTATTTCTTGAACTGCTTCCACACGATCTTCCTTTCATTGATCTTCTTCACTTTCCTGATGTGTTCCCACCATATAGATGCTCTTCCATTCAAGTTGAAGATGGCTACCCTTACCTTCATATTCCCAGAGTAGTCTTGGACTTGGAAATATTTTCTCATCCCAAGAAGCCAAGCTTCAGCTTCTTGACCATACTTTATCTCTCCATCAAATGTAGGAGGTTTTGCCTTCTTAAATTCCCCATGTGAATTGTTCTTGTAGTGCTTCTTCCTCTTACTCCTGCAAGATGAAGAGCTTGAACCCTCAATGGATTCTTCTGAGTCAGATGACTCATTAGAAGAGATTTCTGGAGAATATGTTCTATCTATAGAAACTCCTCTTGAGCTACTGGCCCTCTTACGGGAATTCCTTCTAGAACTACTCCCACCCCTTTCTAGATTTGATGTCTGATGCCCAGAGTTTATTTGCCTTTGGATGTCTGTTAAACTCTGTAGCATCGCTGCATTTAACTGATTTTGTTCTTCTTGAGCTTTAATCATCCTTTCATTATCTTCTCTACAGCTTTGCAACTCCACCCTTAGGCTTCTCATGGTGGCTGCAATACCTGGAGGAGTCTCTTGATTTCTTCTCCCATTAGATTTTGTTTCAGCATTTTCAACATGTATGTTCTCCCCCATGGCATCTGTCTCAGGCTCATAGGGATCCTATGCATCATCCATAGTGTTGATTTTCTTGGCCCAACCCAGGTCCAAAACTTTCCAACTGTACTATCTAGAGTGTTTCCTTGATGTAACTGTGATTCTGCAAAATGTGTTCATCTACACAATTGTTAGTTGCATTATATTCCCAGAATTCATATCTTACTTTCATGCACGTGGGAAAAGGTTATATTGACAATTTGTCAAATCATACAATTCTCTTACAATCAACGACATATGAGGGGGGGAAACAAAAGGGGGTCAAGGGGGCTTGCCCCCTTGTGGCTGCGCCACTGCAGGGCGGATCGAGGGAAGCGCCCTTGTTTTTTTTTTTTTTTTTTTTTTACAAATCTTGGTGCAGTTTCGGGGCGATTTGCTGAACACTTCCACAATTATGGGGCGACTGGCCGAATGCTTCCGCAATTGCGGAATGACTAGCGGAATCCTTCTGCAGTTTCGGAATGGTTTGCCGAATGCTTCCAAAATTTTAGGGTGATTCACCGAAGTCTTCTGCAGTTGCGGAACGATTCACCGAAGTCTTCCGCAGTTGCGGAACGATTCACTGAAGTCTTCCACAGTTGCGGGACGACTTGCGGAATCCTTCCACAGTTTCGGAAGAGAATTCCTTCCGAAAATTTCTTTTCGACACCGAACACTTAGAAATTTTTTCCGCTGTTTCGGAGCAGTTCACCAAATTCTTCTGCGTTGCGGAACAACTCGTGGAATCCTTCCGTAGTTTCAGAATGATTTCTTGAACTCTTCCGCGTTGCAGAACGATTCGCGGAATCCTTCCGCAGTTTGGGGCGGTTCGCAGAACTCTTCCGCAATTGCGGGAAGATTCGCGGAACTCTTCCGCAATTGCGGGAAGATTCGCGGAACTCTTCCGCAATTACGGGAAGATTCACGGAACTCTTCCATAGTTACGGGAAGATTCACCAAAATCTTCCGCAATTATAGGAAGATTCGCGGAACTCTTCCGCAGTTGCGGGAAGATTCGCTGAAGTCTTCCGCAATTGCAGGAAGATTCGCAGAACTCTTCCGAACTCTTCCGAAATAGACTTAAACAAAAATTTTCAAAAACACTTAAACAGTTTCAGATTCCTCTTTCTTTCAAGGATGCTCACTGCTCAATAGGAGGCGATCCTACCTCTTCAATTATCCAACTTAGCCCCATTTAGTCTTGATACTATAATTGGATTTGGCCCATAGAGGTCCAATGCTGCAACCAGCAGCTCTGATACCAAAATGTAATATCCCCTCCTATCATACCAGCATGATAGAGAGGACGTGACACTAAATCCGGGAATCTAGCCCCATGTACTTTTAAATAAGCATTCACATAATATAAAAAGACATATGGAAGTGTATAATTATAAGAAAACACAGCGAAATTAATTTCAATAACACATCCATCATTCATTCAAATAATCATCAAATAATAATTACAAAGTTAACACAAGAGAATACTTATCTTGACAAAGTAGTCCCAAACAACCAGCTATGCATTTGCAACGTTCCACCCAACCATAGGCCAGTTGAGCTTATCAACCTCTTGATACAACTGCCACCCCCGAGCTGGGCATGACCTCTACAAGGAACCAGGGAATAGCAGACTCACACATAACCAAGCATACACCAAGATGAGCCAATCCAATCTACAATTGGGTTTATCAGGATGCTAGGAAATGGAAAGGAAGAATGGCTAAGCTAGTGAGCTCAACCACAGAGCTATGGGTACCCCTCCCAGATCTATTCAGCTTGGCACTCACAATGCCTACACACCCAACACAAGGAAGTATTCTCTTCACTGCCACATAGTACCTCAAGCCATACCTTCCTTTCTAGTGCTCTCAGGGTGTGCATAGAAAAGTAGCCAAAGCCCTCTTGATCTTCTTGAGAGGCTACCCCCTTCACTAGGTTTATCAAGCCAATTCTGTCCACTACCACTCCAAGTTTCTTTCTCACAGGTTCAAATCAAAATCGGGATGCACATAACAGCAGAGCCACTCTTATTGGGCATGATAAAATGTTTTTACAGTGAGATGCCCAAAGATGGGGTTTTCATTAGCTTCAGAAAAACGTGGGAAACCCAAAACGAAACTGGAAGATGGGGAACAACCCTGGGAAGCCAAATCCATTTTCAGAAAAACGTCCATGGACGTTCTGGGGCAAAAGCAGCCTCCATAACATTCCCAAATTGTGGCCCTTCTCTCCCAGCTGCTATACCATGCAAAAACGAGCTCCCAGGCATGGAAAACTACAGAAAATGGATGAAAACGTGTAGGGAAAGACCCAGCTTGCTCAGAACTGCGTGAGAGATGAAAGACTATCAGTTCATAATGGCTTTGGGAACCATTTCGTGGGTGTGGCTTTCCCATACACGAAATTCCCAGGTTGATGGCTTTCCCATACACGAAATTGGATGCCATACTTCTTCATTCCCAAGGCATTAACTGCCTCAACCAATTTATGGAAGAATTAAATGATTGGGTCCATAACCCAAAATGGGTAGTTGAGGGTTTATGGGTTTTCTCATTGACACATGGATTAACACCATTGGCTCAAGGGTTTGAATAATTTCCCTCCCTATTCCTTGTAGAATCATGCCCCATCTCTTTGTTGCATTGCATAGCTAGTTGTGGGTATTTTCATTAAAATTCATATTTACATGATGTCTTATTTACATTGTGCCTATCTAGCACAAGAACCATAGGCATCTATTCCTTTAATTGCCGATACATAAAACGCTAAATCAATGGTGGGGCCTTGGCCTTGAGCTCCTCACCATGATTAAATAACAATATTGACATCATTTACGATTTAATGAAAAAGGGGGTCAAAATGGGGACATTACAGGAGAGGAATCATACCAAGCATGGTTGAATCAACCAACTATTCAATTTCCACCGTGTCCATCCTCACCAATTAGGAATTCCTACAGTAAATGTAGTTCTTCACATGTTGGCAATGGAGGAAATGAAGTAGAGGTTGGTGTGGATGAGTTATTACAACAAAGGAGTTCCATGGATGCAATGTTGTTACATACATTCCAGGACAACGAGCTAGGAGATGATGCTCATATCATTGAATCCTTCTTCGAAATCCTTAAATCAGCTTCCACCACACCTCTCTTTGTACTTGTCCGGTCAAAGTATACATAGTTGGGTACAACAATATTATTGTACAACTTGAAATCAAAGTATGGCATGTCAGACGCATGTTTCTCAGCAATGTTGACGTAACTGACCATCAACTACATTATATTTTGAGGAATCTTGTGACACAATCATCATTGAAAATGGTTGATTTTATGAACATTAAATGACATTGTACATTTTTATTTCCCATTAATTGTAGATTATTCAAAGATAAGGTACTTCCAAATGATAATGTATTTCTCGGCAGCTGTGAAGAGGCAAAGAAAATGTTGAAAATGTTTGTTGTAGAGTACATATCATATCATGTGTGTCCCAATGATTGTATTCTATATAAAGGTGAATATGAAGACAAAGATGTATGTCCAAAATGTGGGCATTCTAGGTACAAAGAATCGAAAAAGAAGGCTAAAGAACATGGTCCTCCTCGTAATATATTGAGGAACATGTCTATAATCCAAAGGATTCAAAGTCTCTTTTGTTGCAAAGAATTAGTTATGCTGCAGGGATGGCATGCATCATACTGAAGTGAGGAAGGAGTTATATGAATCTGTTGTTGCAGCAACACCCCTCCCCAAAATTTTGTACATGTTGGGGCCCCTCCTGTATTTTTTGTAGAAAGTTTGCCTGAGAAGCCATACCAGCCGTCAGCCCTGTTTTCAACATAAAATCTTACCTCCCTACTGAGCATCTTGCCATCAATCCTTCCGTGTTTTCCCCGAAGAGCCCAAGAAGAACTTAGTTTTTCCCCAACGTTTTGGAATAATTTGGACTATCTCCACGACTTCAAAGACAAACGTCCAATCTTTCCGAAAGAAGGACTGAGATTTTCTTTGTCAAAATCTGCGGAAGACATTGAAAATTAGTTCCCGAAACAACGGAAGCTTTCACTCAAGCCTTCCGCAACCGCGGAAAGGTTCGAGTTATCCTCCCGAAACGGAGGGGGAATTCAACAAAACCTCCCGAAACGGCGGGGACAGTTCGTAAAACGCTCCGAAACAGCGGAAGGGATTAGGAAAGACGCCCGAAAAAGTCGGATTGGTTTGTTAAAATTGCGGAAGGTTTTGATGAAACCCTCCCAAAACGGCGGAAGCCATCCGCATAAGTCCCGCGGAGGAATTCACGTTTTGTTTCCGAAACTATGAAAAGACTTAGAATTTTTTCAGGAAACTGTCGCGGAGGCCTTCAGCCTTTGCTCCCGAATCGCGGAAGCCTTTGGGCTACCCTTCCGAAACGGCGGAATCCAATCGCTTAAACCGCTCGGCAAAGGGCTCCGAAACGACCCCGGGTGAATGTGCGGAAAAGTATGAGTTTTGCTCCCGAAACGGCGGGAGCTATTAGTATAAAGCGCCCGAAGAGATTTAGCAAAAGCCTTCCGAAGCTAGCGGGAGCCTTCGCCAAACCTTCCCGAAAATCAACGAGACTTCGAATTTTTTGGTTCGCGGAAGCTTTCGCAAAAGCCTTGCAAAAAACACCGGGAGCATTCGCTATATCGTTCCGAAAGGGCGGAAGCCTTGGCGATACCCGTCCGCTACGCGGCGGTATTTCGCGGAAGGCTTCGATTTTCCTTTCTGCAGTGAGCCCCGAAACGGCGGGAGCTTTCATTGAACCCTTCCGCAACGGCGGATACGATTCACAAACTGGCCCCGCGAATGACGGTCGCACGAAAACCGAAATCGTTTGACATGACCGCTACGCGCGGCGAATTTAAACCTCGTCTTAACCACGCCACCTACCAAATTGAATGCTCACACGTGCCCATTTTTTATAAAATGCGGTTGGGGCTCGAACCAATGCACCACTGTTTCGAATTGGCCAACGATGTGCGAAGACGTGCAAATCGCTCCAGCTCACCTCGCTCATTCGCGCTCGCGGCCACCTCGTTCAAGCGATCCCCACGGTGCCAGGTAGGATCTTAACCCCAGGTAGGATCTTAACCCTGAATTTCACTATTGAGTTGTCTTTTGGGGGAAAACAATGGGTTTTAGTGGGGTTTTGACGGACAAAACACCCGTCAAAGGCTATGTTTTGCCCGTCAGATTCAGTTGAATGGTTTTTTCGTCATTTACAAAATCGTTGTAGACATTCGTTAAAAGTTTAACTTTTTTCGAGCAGTGATGGTGGGTGTGGGCGGTTAATCTTGTCCCATTTTTTTAAAAACCCCGGACCGCGCCCGTCGTTTTAAAAAAAAAATTTGTCGAAGCCCTTTAGGCGTGTTATGCCCCGGCCAAAACTCAGGACGTAAAATCCCGGGCCCTTCCATAAGTCTCAGTCCCAGCGCGCCCTCTACCCGGGGCAAAACCTTGTCTCCGATGCCATGCCCCGTTCAAAACCCGTGAATACTCAAGCTGCGCCAGCCAGGACCCAAAACCATGACTCCTCGAACCTTTGCGTCAGTATTCCCCGGCACCGGCGCCCTCGCTCGAACTACTCCCCATGGAGCACCTCGGCATGTCCCACAAATAACATTAGCATTCGAATGCCCTCGCCTAATCTTAGATAGGAAAGGGGTTCACCATTCGGCAAAAGGTCTGCCCATCCGAGCTCACCCGCCACGGGCCTCCCAAACCACAGCAGTGATGAAAGCTATCTTATCCCTTCCGCAAGGCGGAACCGGAAGCCAATTGCTTCCACAAACCACCTATCGGTCCGAGAACCAATGGCTTCCGCAACACAGTCTATCCCCGCAAAAGCAACCCAATCCCATCCTTTTAAGAGATTCAAATGTTTCAATTTATGTTTCAAATTATGTTTTTCTTCCTGAATATACAGCTTCATTGTACTCATCTTATTGATATATTCAAAACAATGAAGCTTTCTGTTAAAACCTCACAGCCTGTTGCTCAAATGATGACTTTGATATGGATGTTATCAGGGATAAATCAAGATGCCGAAAACCGGTAAGAAGAAGGAAAAGATGACAGAAAAGAAGCCCGCCCCTCTCAAGATTGAAACCTCGCTCTAGGACACAAAGTGCACCACTGGTGTCCCTCCAGAAATCAGATGGGATGACATATATAGAATGATCAGGGACCAAGAGATCCCAGATATGTTGCTGGAGGAGGCACCGATCTATCAAAATATCAGAGCCTCAGGCATAACTAGAGCCGCTACCCGCCCTGAGCTATTCCCCTGTGCTGAAGTGATCGGGTGGATACTCCAACATGCAGATGCTGAAGGGAGAGTGATAAATGACAGCGGGAAGGTGGCTATTGCCTCGTTTCAACCAGCGTATGTAGCGGCGGCCTACAGATTTCCCCGCGTCCAACAAGCTCTGACTGACGAATGGTTGGGCCAAATGGATAACGTCGAGATGGCCAAGAATCTATTGAGGGGAGGGAAGCATTTGAGAAAGAAGGGAAATGATGAATATGACGTACAAAACCTGAGGGCCCCTTTCAGATTGATCGCTTTAATGCTGTGCAGAATCTTCGGCATGCCCGATGGAACAGTATAAAAGATTCAGTGGGTCCCTATCATTCACTATGTGGCATTTCAGGGGACAGTATTTGACTAGGCCACTATCCTGTCGGATAGTCTGGCCTCGATGATAGCTGCTGCTAAGCCAGGACTGGCCTTGAAGAAGGCTGAATTCTTCATGTCTTCATATCTGATAGATTGTATCTTGGCCAAGATAGAGTTCCCCAAATTGGGGTGTACATGGGATAGGGCCACCGCCCCGGTCTACATCGCATTCAAGATGTTGTGGGCTCAGAATTACAAGCCCAGCTACAAACTTATCTGTGAGGGGTTCATCATGCCCCTATACGAGAAAGTGTTCAAGGAAGAACCAAATTGTCTGTCAGAAAATGCGTTGGAAGTCCTTGAGGAGTACGGGGACTTTTACTTTTCGGAACAAGGTACCTACCTGAGAATGTTTGGAGGGACTAAGCCCCCATACATATTGCCGCAGTATGCCGCAGACTATGTGGTGCTCAAGGAAGCAGTAAGACAACTCTTCTTGGATGGGGTTGGAGCATTCCTCCACAAGCAACACAAGGCCTCCTTTCCCCCTCTACCTTTCTGCATCGGCGCTTACAAGTTTTCAGGGGTTGCCTCGGCCAATGAGTTTATTCAAGAGTTGAAGGCCTTCCACTTCGGTGAGGTCATCTTCCACAGGAACGACAGAAAGGGAAAAGTGGCCGAGCATTGCAAGGGGAACTATGCTTACTTCTAATACTCCCACTACCCTGATGCCGAGGAGGAAGCATTCAGAGGTATCTGCAACATGGCTCAGCTGCGGATCTGTCGCCAAGGTGCTGGAGCAAGTTCTAGCTCAACCAAGGCCCAGAAAACCACCTAGCAAAAGGAGAAAGAAGCTGAGGATGCCCGAGCTCAGGAAGAGCTCAGATTAAGAGATGAGGCGAAGTTACAGCGGGAAGCCGAGGAAGCAAGAAAGCAGCAAGAAGCTGAAAATGAAAGACTGTGGAAAGAGGCTGAAGAGGCCCAAAAGCAGAAAGAAGCAGAGACTGAGCAAGCTGAAACAAGGAAGAAGGCTGAGGAAGAATCGAAGACAAGGGAAGATACCGAGACAGGTGGGTCCGGTGTCCAAGACATGGAGATAGACACCTCTCAAGCAGGTGTCTCTGGTACCCAAAAGGAAGGAGTAGACCTTGCTCAGAAAGTCCGGACCCCACCCATGGAAGAAGACATAGACATCATCAACCGACCAATTGTCCCGTACACTCCATCTGGGAAGCGTACGGTGTCCAAATGGAATGAGTTTGTCTATGATAAGAAAAGAAAAGCAATGGTCCTCAAATCAGAAGAGAGGATTAAAAGCCCCTTCCATGATGACATCGTTACTCACCGAGAGGTCGCTGTCATGCAGAACACAGATGCAGACCCCATCGCCATGGCATCCGCAGTTATAGCAACAGCACAGGCATCATTTGCCAATGTAGGGGTTATAGTTAAAGAAAATATATTGACAAAGAAAAGAGCACGCACGCTGCAACAAAATGTAGCTAATGAGCAATCCCAAAGAGATCTCGTAGTAAACCAGTATAACTGCTTGTACGCTGAACATAAGGAGTTGTCAAGCAAGTACAGCCAGCTGGAGGAGGAAAAGGACCAGCTAGCACTTCAAATGATGATTGTGGAAGCAGAGAAGAATGGTGCAGAAGAAAAGGCATCTCTGCTAAAAGCAGACAAGCAAACGTTGGCTGAGCGTTTAGAGCAGGCAGAGAACAGGACCATAGACCTATCCCCCTTCCACGAGCTGTCATGCAATATCCTGCAGCAAGTATATGGCTCCCAAAAGCTAATCACTGATGAGGTATGCAAACTCAAGGCCATGGTGGTTAGGCTAAAAGAGGTTAATACGGAAGCCCACAGGCTCAAAGCTAAGAACACCCGTGTCAAGGCAAACGCCATAAGTCAGATGGCATGGAGAGAAGGGAAAGGAGGTTTCCCCCCACATATACCTTTTAAGGCCGTGGAAGATTTTAATGAAGATATAGCCTTGTTGGAGTTTGGCAGGAACTGTGCCAATAAGCTGATGGCCAGTGTGCAGAGGACAACAGATAGAATCAACAACCTGTACCAAAAGCTCAAAGGAGTCCATGACAGATGCACATTGAGTTTCCCTCAGACCCTAGAAGACTTCCCGGAAAAGGAACAGCGGCTGTCTCAACTGAAAGAAGAGCTAGGCGTCCAGATGGAGTATGTGAAAAGGATTGATGTCTTGGTCATGGATGATCTCCAACATTACATCGGTTCATCAACACTTCACAACCATCTGCTGAAGGAAGCGCATCAAGTTGTTGAAGCAGAGGTACAAAGCATTAAAGCAGAACTCGGGAAGAATGTGACTTCTCAGAAAATCCTGTTTCCTGCTGCAGCAAACATAATCATAAGGGACACAGGTGTGTGGCACAGCTACATAGCGGAGGAGGACAGGAAAGCTACAGCAGCAGCGGGAACATCAGTAGAACCGGCAGCCTCTCTCCCAGCAGCCTCTTCCCCAGCAATGGCAGAAAGTCTGGCCAGTCCAATGCCCCTTTCCCAATTAGGAGCAGCATCAGCAGGGGATTCGAGGACATCTTCCCAGGCAGCACCAGTGACAATCAATTTGGGCCACCCTTTGCCATCGGAAGCTCACGCACAGGAATGAAGCAAACTGAATTCAGCTGAATTCCTCTCTTCAGCCGGACACGTGCCCAGCAGGGAAAGCTTTGGTGTTAGCAAATTTTCTGTTATGTACATTTTAAATATGTAAGGCATAATCCGTGGGACAGCTGTCCCAAATTTTTGTCACAATATTTTGTAAAGGAAGTGGCCATTTTTGGTGATCGATTATAGTAGAAATCCCTGTAAATGACAGGTGGAACGTGCTAGGTGTCATCCCAAAGGGCAAAGTTGTAGCTATAAATAGCATCTAGGAAAGATTGAAAAGGACTTTTGGGAGGGAATGAAATTTTTTGGCAAACGATATGAGCTATCTTGTATCGGGTCTGTAAATTGAATTTTCTAATAGAAGCCACGGGAGATGGACGTTTTGCATGGAATGTCGGATTGCTGTATATTGGACTATTCTAATGACTGCGGTCTTGTAATGTGAGATCATTCTTATCATCCGAACTACTTCTTTGTATTAATGATTTTGCCCCTTACTGTGCATACGAAATTTTCCCATTTTCATGGACAATGAATGCGTTTCATATTAAATCAGGAGCTACCTGCTGATGCTTTTATCATTGCTGTAGATTTCTCTTCTAGATCGAATGGCTAACTGTTCTTTCTTCAGGATAATTTGTATGGCTCATTGTTCATGCCTTTAAATTGCTCCTTGCAGGGATCTTTTAGTTTAATACCAGTTTCGTTGCATCTAGATCTGTTTCTTTATTCTTGTTACGTAGATCAAATAATTTTGCTTTCTTCTGTTCATGAGCAATAGATGCGTTCTTTAAGTTTCATTTTAGATCTGTTTCCTTATCCTTTAGCTTTCCTCTGTTTTCGAAGCAATAGATGCGTTCCATGTTGAATGAGAGGCTACCTTCTCAAGATCCTCATCTTGCTGTAGCTTTGACCGTGAGAAATAATAGCTATCTGTTCTTTGTTTACGATATCTGTTACAGCTGATTGCTCTCCCCTTAAGCGTGTTCCCCTGCAGGGATAGATAGTCGCATTCCCGTTTCTAGGCTTAGATCTGTTTTAATTGCATTTAGATTAAGTATAATTTAGGCACTTGCATCTCATATAAAAGTCATAAAAAACCCAAAAGAAAGGTGGATCGGGCCATAACCGGTAGAATCGGATTTAAAGTCCAAAACCACGGTTGCCGGAACCGCTAACCGGACGGATTCCCTACACCAAATGGGAGATAGTCTAATTGGGACCGTCTCTCGGGGAGAATCCCTTTCTGATTGATGCTACGATATCCGAGGCATCAACAGTTTTTTGGCGCTAGAAGGAGGGCCTGAAGTGCATGGCTGATAGAGGAAAATATTCCGCGGTCATAGATAACACTGAAATCCCGCTTAAAGAAAACATTTCAAACAGCCCAGATCTTGGATTAACAGACCAAGAACGCCACGTTTCTGACCCTGAGCTTCAAGAAGCTTTATACGCTGTCCCGTTTTCAGAAATCGAGGATTTGAGAAGACATACCAGATCCTACGTTAGACAGCTAGGAGGTTTAAACGCTGTCAAATTCCTCTCCAAGAAAATTACACCTAGAAAGGAGCCACAGTACACCCGGGATTCAATTCTCGTTCAAAGTTTTGAAGAACTGGTAAATCTGACCTTGGAAGAAGTCTCCGACACTCTTAACAAGACAGATCAAGAAAATCTTGAAGAAGTTACCACTCCCAAAAGTACTCCACAAGATTCACCCTACAATTCTCCTCCGGGGTCTCCGCATCCAAACACAAACATGGCTGTACCTGCTTGGAGAGCAAGGGGGGCGCTGAACCTAGCTGGACCATTCCATAATCTGCCTAAAAACCCAGAAAAGGTCTTGCCTAAGTATGATCCAGGGAAAGCCATCTCGGCAGAAGATCACCTCAAGAGTTTTTACCTCGCCCTGAACCTTTTGAATGTACAACATGAAGACGTAGTCTGCAGGTTGTTTCCATACACATTCGAGCCTAAGGTATCATCTTGGTACTTTAGCCTCCAACCCAGCTCAATCTCTGGTTGGGATGATTTCGAAAAATGTTTCCTTAAGAAATACGGGAACCAAAAGACTGTGGCCACGCTTATGAAAGAACTCTTATCCATGAGAATGGAGAAGAAGGAAAAGGTTCAAGACTTTAACCAGAGATTCACGACGCTGTTAAATAACTTTAGTGAGGCTAACAAACCCGCAGAGGAGTCTCTGATCGAATACTACACAACAACTCTTGAAGGTCCAATCGCAATGTTTGTAAAACGATCCAAGAAAACTACTCTGATAGAGAATTTTGAGGAAGCTAGAAAGGTAGAGGAGGAGGCTGACAGCATTGCTAAACATGCCTTAGATGTGGAACCGAAACCAGTAGCTAGCAAGAAACCTTTGCTCCTCACGAGAGGCAAAGAAGAGCCTTCTACGGACATTGGAAATTGTAGTTAAAATGATGCAAAAATTATCTAACAAAATCGTAGATCTCGAGAAAGACAAGGCTGCTAGTACATCTAGGAAACCATTCAAGCCATTCTACAAAAGAAGGGAAGACGGGGAACAGTCTCATCCACCAATGAACACTGCCCCTGTTTTAAATTTGAATGAGATTGGGATGGAGAATTTCTGCACCTTTCACCAAGAACCACACTCGGAGAAGAGCTGCCCACAATGGATCAATTCCATGAGCTTGGTCATGAATCAAATGTTAGATTCTCAGATCCCAGACCAGGATATTTCTCCAGAGGAGGCGAGCCCTGAGATTGAGGAACCAACCCCGGACACCACTATGGTGCTATGGGATTGGTTACCTATGACTGAATTAGCAAAAGAGGATTCCATAGATAGTTCTCCCTCCACCGTAAATGTTGCTACTCGTAGCAAAGGCCCTATTTCCGATCCCGTGCCAAGCATAGCTCCTCACCAGCCCAAAGTCTCAAAAGATCCGCCTAGGAGGCATATACCAATCATCCCACCACAGCCCAAAGTAAACCAAACAGCGGCCAAACAGCCAAGTGTTGATAACACAGTTCAGCCACCTAGAGTCACAACGAGCAAGACAGACCAGCCAAGTCGAATTGGGAATGAATCTGATATAGGGTATGATATTATCGAAGATATCAAGAAGGTCAAATCGAACGTATCAATATTTGACATGTGTAGCTTGCCCCATCAACGAGACAAACTGCTGCATGTTTTACAACCAAAACCCAGCACTACATTAACAGATTCTCAAGACAATCCTGAAATTAACGAAGCTAGCATCGGTGGGAAATCCAAATCCCAAACATTGCCATTCTTGTTGACATTTGAAATTTTTAATCACAATGTTCATAACTGTCTGGTAGACTCTGGAGCTTCTTCAAACGTTATGCCACTGTCAATTTGTAAGAAAATTAATGGGCAGCCCGTACCATCTCCAGCTCAAATCATACAATTAGACAGGACTGCTGTCAAGGTCATAGGGGAGATGAAAGATGTTTTAATTAGACTGTCAGCCGACCCTAGAGTCTGTCAATTTATTGACATAATGGTGGTCGATATACCTGAAGCTTATGGGCTGATTTTGAGTAGGGATTGGTCTACCAAGTTGAGTGGCTACTTTGCTACCGATTGGTCTCATCTATGGCTGCCTTATCAGAACAGGCAGAATCAGATTAAAGTTCTTAGGGAACCTCATATGAAACAAAACGTAACCCAGCTAGAAGAAAAGAATGAGGCTGTAACTTTCTCTTCCTCGGTTCTGGGAAATTACTTCTTAGAAATGGATCCGGGTAACTATCAATCTGAAACCTTTCGCCATGAATCAGATAAACAGTCCGATCTCCTTCATTTCTCTCGGACTGATGATGTTGATTGTAACATAGTCAATTTAGTTGCTAACATAGACCATAAAGAAACTAACTTAGTTGAATCTGAAGATGTTTTTTGGACATTATACTTTGATGGCTCTAAAACTCTGGAAGGATCCGGAGCCGGTTGTGTTCTAATGGATCCGAAAAGAAACAAGTATTTTTTGTCCTGTAGACTAGAATTCAACTGTACTAATAATACCGCTGAATATGAAGCTTTGATACATGGTTTAAGGAAGGCCATTGGCTTAAATGTTAAGTACCTGAAGGTTTTTGGTGACTCCGAGATAGTTGTCAGACAGGTAAGGGACACCATTCACTGTCTCTCACCTCACTTGAAAGGTTATCAGGCTGAGGTATGGGATTTAATCATGTATTTTGACGCTTTCAATATAAAATCAATTCCTAGATTGCAAAATTATGCTGCTGATTTGTTAGCAACATCTGCTTCTAGATTGGTGCCGTCGAATAATAAATGCTCAATTGAATTGATTTTCAGGCCTTCCATTCCCGATAACATCACGAACTTCAGAGTCTTCGATGATGATGAGCAAATTATCAGCTTCCTAACAAACGAAGACAGTTTTCAAGGAGCTGCAATAGATGAGGAAGAACATGATGCTGACTTGATGAAGAAGGAAGACGAGAAAGGAAATTTCATGCCAAAGGGGGTAAGATCCCTCGAAATGCTTTTCGATCTTCAAAATAAGTTCAAAAGACCAGCTAATACCAAAACTAACAGCTCATCAATGCAACATGAGTTGGTTAATTTGGGTACCGAGGCAGAACCAAAATTTGTCAACCTGGGCAAATGTTGTTCACCAGGAGAAAGAGATAGGTTCATTAAGTTGTTTAAACAGTACAAGGATGTTTTTGCATGGACCTATGAAGATCTGAAAACATATGACGTCCGCATCATTCAGCATGTTATACCAATGAAAGTGGGTGTCAAGCCATTTCAGCAGCAGTTAAGAAGGATGCATCCCACTCTTGAACCGCTGATCCAAAAGGAATTAAAGAAACTCCTGGACGCTAAGATAATCTTCAAAGTTCGGCATTCCGAATGGGTTGCAAACTTGGTTCCCGTAAGAAAAAAATCAGGAGAGATAAGGCTATGTGTAGATTTCAGAAATTTAAACAAAGCCTCAGATAAAGACAACTACCCCGTACCTTCAATGGAGCAAATCCTCCAAATGGTGTCAGGATCCGAATTGTTTTCTCTCCTCGATGGTTTCTCAGGCTATAATCAAGTGCTAGTAGCAGAAGAAGATCGTCTCAAGACCACTTTCAGGACTAAGTGGGGAACTTTTGCTTACAGAAGAATGCCATTTGGTCTGATAAATGCTGGAGCTACATTCCAAAGGGCGATGGATATTGCCTTCCGAGGATTGGGTGGGAAATGCGTTGTTGTCTACTTGGATGATGTGACAGTCTTTTCGAAGAAAAGGGAAGATCACGTTGTTCATCTGAGGCATATCTTTGATCGTTGCCGGAAGTATGGCATTTCCTTAAATCCCAAGAAGAGCGTGTTTGCTGTACCCGAAGGTAAGCTCTTGGGTCATATCATCTCCAAAGGGGGAGTGTCAATCGACCAGGAAAGAGTCCAAGCTATTAATAAGATTCCAATGCCTCACAACAAAAAATCCATGCAGTCTTTTATGGGCACCATCAATTTTGTCCGCAGATTTGTCCCGGATTTTGCACAAATCGTTAAGCCATTACAGCAGATGGTTAAACAAAGCATACAGTTCAAGTGGACAGATTTGGAGAAAGACGCATTTAGAGATATCAAGGCAGCAGTAGCTAAAGCTCCTTCCTTAAGAAGCCCAGATTTCGATAAAGATTTCATCTTGTATACCTTCACTTCGGATGACTCTCTCGCGGCCGTACTCACGCAAAAGGTGGAGTTGGGGGATGAATACCCAATCTCGTTTATGAGCACTGGTCTGCAAGGGGCTGAGCTGAACTATCCCGTGGTAGACAAGCATGCCTATGCGGTCTTCAAAGCAGTCAAGCAGTTTAGGCCATACATTTTGAAGAACAGAACTAAAGTCATAGTTCCCCATCCAGCTGTCAGATCCCTTTTCGTTCAAAAGGAATTGGGGGAGAGGAGAGGGAACTGGGTCACAGCTCTGCAGGAGTATGATTTGGAATTTAAACCGGCTACAATCATCAAAGGACAAGGTCTATGCAAGTTACTGGCGGGAAACTCGACGAATGAAGAGCACCATTGGAGAAATGAAGCTGAGCTCAATTCGGTTGAGGTATGCCATGTCTTTACAGCTCCCCAGTCATGGTATAGGGATCTAGTGCACTATTTACAGCAGGGATATCTAACCGAACACTGGAATTCTAAACAAAGAAGGGCACTCCGCTTGAGGTCGGCACCCTATCAAATCGTTGATGGGATTCTTTTCAGAAAGAATTATGATGGAGTACTTCTTAGATGTTTGGAGAAGGAAGATGCAAACAAAGTTGTCAAAGAATTACATGATGGCCCCGCAGGTGGTCATTATTCAGGCGAGACGACAGCACACAAGATACTGAGAGCTGGTTTTTATTGGCCCACTTTGTTCCGAGATGCCCACACATACGCACGAAACTGTGATGTATGTCAAAGAAGTGCAGGGAAGTTACCTAAGGCAGCAAGCCCATTGCAGCCGGTCCTCATCTCTGAGCCTTTCGAGCAATGGGGTATAGATGTTATTGGAGAAATAAATCCAAATTCTTCATTGCAACATCGATACATCCTGACGGCTACCGATTACTTCACCAGGTGGACGGAGGCCATCCCGTTGCGCAAGATCAATGAAGATGCAGTCATCAGCTTCTTAAAAGAAAACATCATAACCAGGTTTGGGGTTCCAATTTCCCTTGTTTTTGATAATGCTACTTATTTTTCGTCTTGCAAGATAAATGAATTTGTTTATGAATGGGGAATTAAGTTGCATTATTCAGCCAACTACTACCCTCAGGGAAACGGATTAGCTGAATCATCAAACAAAAATCTGATTCGAATCCTTAAGAAAACTGTGATAGAAAACCAGAGAAGTTGGCATGTGGCTCTCCAAAACGCCTTATGGGCAAATAGGGTAACCCCGAAGAATGCTTTAGGTGTCTCCCCTTTCACTCTCGTCTATGGCAAGGAAGCCATACTTCCCCCAAACATCTTACTGCCATCCCTGCAACTGTCTCAAGCCTCTCGGGGTTCTGGTAGCCAAGCCTTACAATCCAGGATCAACACCCTTCTTCAACTGGAAGAAGCCCGACACAAAGCTAAAGATCGATTCCATCAACACCAGGACATAGTTAAGAGATGGTTCGATAAGAGGAAATCCGGCAAGAGGGATTTTGAAGTCGGGGACTTAGTCCTGAAATGGGACCATAATCATGAGGGCAAAGGAATGCATACGAAATTTCAACATCTATGGGTAGGCCCGTACCAAATTTCTGCAAAATTAGGCCCATCCACTTATAAATTGACAAATCTCGAGGGAGAGGAAGTAGCCCTTCCGCTCAATGGCCTCGCCCTGAAACAATATTTCGCATAGTCTCCTCGAGACTTCCTGTACATAAATAAAATTGTCTTTTCGCTTTCGCTTTTAGCTGTTTTATTTTTCAGCCATGTTGTTTCTTCCTTTGTTGAACTTTTCGATAGGTTTTGTTTTCTGAAGCCCCTTTTTGTTGAGTTTCCCGTTAAAGATAGCTCTCTCAAAGAAAACTTGCAACCCATGAGTCTGGAACCCTGCTCAGTAAACCCGGTCTGCTGTCCTCTCGCTGAAATGCTCAAAAAGGGGGGGAAGCCTACCCTGCTAGTCACACTAATCCTGTTCAATAGCAGAGACCCATGGCCATCTTCACTACTATCGTTGGGCTCCACCCACTCTCACACTTTAAAGGCATCTCAAGAAGGTTACCTAAGTTGGACCCATGGAAAGTGGCACCTCTCGAGGACATGGGGTATTGAAATGACTCCATGCTGCTGATTTAAAAGCCAAAATGGCCTACATTCAAGAGTCTGTTTTCCAGGGATTCTTGCCTCAATTAAAGCATGGCTGAGACAAAAGCAAAAAAGACATGTAAAATAAAGAAGGCTGTCCAAAAAGGCCCATCTCAAAATGGGCTCCTCTCCGTCCGTGAAGTTTGATCAAATCAATAAAATCTCTAACTCACACAAAAGGACATTATGGATTGAGAAGCCCAAATCAAAGATCATGTCCAAAAGAAAATATCCCTGGAAGGCTCAAACAGCTAAGCTGATCAAAGTACAAGCATCCCAAAGGATGCCAGCAACATGGGAATGAGGAACAAGAACAATAATGTCCATGAGAAAGGGTTGCAAATCCTGTGGAGTCCGGCAGTAGTGACCATTTGAGAGATGACCCTCCTAAAATGAATCTCATACGCTGGCCCTCTGAGAGTGGTGAAGATGTCTCGGTCAAAGCTCCCCTTTCCCCAATGACTAGCAGGAAAAGTGCCTCTTTCCCCGCATGAGTATAAAATGCTCAGTTGAGTAGTGCGCCCGAGGTGGATGTTTTAATGAGGTTCCGGACCGTGAAGAGGAATTTTTCAGAGATCTGTGTTCGCCAGCGACTCGCCATTGTTGTTGTAGCAACACCCCTCCCCAAAATTTTGTACATGTTGGGGCCCCTCCTGTATTTTTTGTAGAAAGTTTGCCTGAGAAGCCATACCAGCCGTCAGCCCTGTTTTCAACATAAAATCTTACCTCCCTACTGAGCATCTTGCCATCAATCCTTCCGTGTTTTCCCCGAAGAGCCCAAGAAGAACTTAGTTTTTCCCCAACGTTTTGGAATAATTTGGACTATCTCCACGACTTCAAAGACAAACATCCAATCTTTCCGAAAGAAGGACTGAGATTTTCTTTGTCAAAATCTGCGGAAGACATTGAAAATTAGTTCCCGAAACAACGGAAGCTTTCGCTCAAGCCTTCCGCAACCGCGGAAAGGTTCGAGTTATCCTCCCAAAACGGCGGGGGAATTCAACAAAACCTCCCGAAACGGCGGGGACAGTTCGTAAAATGCTCCGAAACAGCGGAAGGGATTAGGAAAGACGCCCGAAAAAGTCGGATTGGTTTGTTAAAATTGCGGAAGGTTTTGATGAAACCCTCCTGAAACGGCGGAAGCCATCTGCATAAGTCCCGCGGAGGAATTCACGTTTTGTTTCCGAAACTATGAAAAGACTTAGAATTTTTTCAGGAAACTGTCACGGAGGCCTTCAGCCTTTGCTCCCGAATCGCGGAAGCCTTCGGGCTACACTTCCGAAACGGCGGAAGCCAATCGCTTAAACCGCTCGGCAAAGGGCTCCGAAACGACCCCGGGTGAATGTGCGGAAAAGTATGAGTTTTGCTCCCGAAACGGCGGGAGCTATTAGTATAAAGCGCCCGAAGAGATTTAGCAAAAGCCTTCCGAAGCTAGCGGGAGCCTTCACCAAACCTTCCCGAAAATCAACGAGACTTCGAATTTTTTGGTTCGAGGAAGCTTTCGCAAAAGCCTTCCAAAAAACACCGGGAGCATTCGCTATATCGTTCCGAAAGGGCGGAAGCCTTGGCGATACCCGTCCGCTACGCGGCGGTCTTTCGCGGAAGGCTTCGATTTTCCTTTCCGCAGTGAGCCCCGAAACGGCGGGAGCTTTCATTGAACCCTTCCGCAACGGCGGATACGATTCACAAACTGGCCCCGCGAATGACGGTCGCACGAAAACCGAAATCGTTTGACATGACCGCTACGCGCGGCGAATTTAAACCTCGTCTTAACCACGCCACCTACCAAATTGAATGCTCACACGTGCCCATTTTTTATAAAATGCGGTTGGGGCTCGAACCAATGCACCACTGTTTTGAATTGGCCAACGACGTGCGAAGCCGTGCAAATCGCTCCAGCTCACCTCGCTCCTTCGCGCTCGCGGCCACGTCGTTCAAGCGATCCCCACGGTGCCAGGTAGGATCTTAACCCTGAATTTCACTATTGAGTTGTCTTTTGGGGGAAAACAATGGGTTTTAGTGGGGTTTTGACGGACAAAACACCCGTCAAAGGCTATGTTTTGCCCGTCAGATTCAGTTGAATGGTTTTTTCGTCATTTACAAAATCGTCGTAGACATTCGTTAAAACTTTAACTTTTTTCGAGCAGTGATGGTGGGTGTGGGCGGTTAATCTTGTCCCATTTTTTTAGAAACCCCGGACCGCGCCCCTTGTTTAAAAAAAAAAATTTGTCGAAGCCCTTTAGGCGTGTTATGCCCCGGCCAAAACTCAGGACGTAAAATCCCGGGCCCTTCCATAAGTCTCAGTCCCAGCGCGCCCTCTACCCGGGGAAAAACCTTTTCTCCGATGCCATGCCCCGTTCAAAACCCGTGAATACTCAAGCTGCGCCAGCCAGGACCCAAAACCATGACCGCTCGAACCTTTGCGTCAGTATTCCCCGGCACCGGCGCCCTCGCTCGAACTACTCCCCGTGGAGCACCTCGGCATGTCCCACAAATAACATTAGCATTCGAATGCCCTCGCCTAATCTTATATAGGAAAGGGGTTCACCATTCGGCAAAAGGTCTGCCCATCCGAGCTCACCCGCCACGGGCCTCCCAAACCACAGCAGTGACGAAAGCTATCTTATCCCTTCCGCAAGGTGGAACCGGAAGCCAATTGCTTCCGCAAACCGCCTATCGGTCCGAGAACCAATGGCTTCCGCAACACAGTCTATCCCCGCAAAAGCAACCTAATCCCATCCTTTTAAGAGATTCAAATGTTTCAATTTATGTTTCAAATTATGTTTTTCTTCCTGAATATACAGCTTCATTGTACTCATCTTATTGATATATTCAAAACAATGAAGCTTTCTGTTAAAACCTCACAGCCTGTTGCTCAAATGATGACTTTGATATGGATGTTATCAGGGATAAATCAAGATGCCGAAAACCGGTAAGAAGAAGGCAAAGATGACAGAAAAGAAGCCCGCCCCTCTCAAGATTGAAACCTCGCTCCAGGACACTAAGTGCACCACTGGTGTCCCTCCAGAAATCAGATGGGATGACATATATAGAATGATCAGGGACCAAGAGATCCCAGATATGTTGCTGGAGGAGGCACCGATCTATCAAAATATCAGAGCCTCAGGCATAACTAGAGCCGCTACCCGCCCTGAGCTATTCCCCTGTGCTGAAGTGATCGGGTGGATACTCCAACATGCAGATGCTGAAGGGAGAGTGATAAATGACAGCGGGAAGGTGGCTATTGCCTCGTTTCAACCAGTGTATGTAGCGGCGGCCTACAGATTTCCCTGCGTCCAACAAGCTCTGACTGACGAATGGTTGGGCCAAATGGATAACGTCGAGATGGCCAAGAAGCTATTGAGGGGAGGGAAGCATTTGAGAAAGAAGGGAAATGATGAATATGACGTACAAAACCTGAGGGCCCCTTTCAGATTGATCGCTTTAATGCTGTGCAGAATCTTCGGCATGCCCGATGGCACAGTATACAAGATTCAGTGGGTCCCTATCATTCACTATGTGGCATTTCAGGGGACAGTATTTGACTGGGCCACTATCCTGTCGGATAGTCTCGCCTCGATGATAGCTGCTGCTAAGCCAGGACTGGCCTTGAAGAAGGCTGAATTCTTCATGTCTTCATATCTGATAGATTGTATCTTGGCCAAGATAGAGTTCCCCAAATTGGGGTGTACATGGGATAGGGCCACCGCCCCGGTCTACATCGCATTCAAGATGTTGTGGGCTCAGAATTACAAGCCCAGCTACAAACTTATCCGTGAGGGGTTCATCATGCCCCTATACGAGAAAGTGTTCAAGGAAGAACCAAATTGTCTGTCAGAAAATGCGTTGGAAGTCCTTGAGGAGTACGGGGACTTTTACTTTTCGGAACAAGGTACCTACCTGAGAATGTTTGGAGGGACTAAGCCCCCATACATATTGCCGCAGTATGCCACAGACTATGTGGTGCTCAAGGAAGCAGTAAGACAACTCTTCTTGGATGGGGTTGGAGCATTCCTCCACAAGCAACACAAGGCCTCCTTTCCCCCTCTACCTTTCTGCATCGGCGCTTACAAGTTTTCAGGGGTTGCCTCGGCCAATGAGTTTATTCAAGAGTTGAAGGCCTTCCACTTCGGTGAGGTCATCCTCCACATGAACGACAGAAAGGGAAAAGTGGCCGAGCATTGCAAGGGGAACTATGCTTACTTCGAATACTCCCACTACCCTGATGCCGAGGAGGAAGCATTCAGAGGTATTTGCAACATGGCTGAGCTGCGGATCTGTCGCCAAGGTGCTGGAGCAAGTTCTAGCTCAACCAAGGCCCAGAAAACCACCCAGCAAAAGGAGAAAGAAGCTGAGGATGCCCGAGCTCAGGAAGAGCTCAGATTAAGAGATGAGGCGAAGTTACAGCGGGAAGCCGAGGAAGCAAGAAAGCAGTAAGTAGCTGAAAATGAAAGACTGCGGAAAGAGGCTGAAGAGGCCCAAAAGCAGAAAGAAGCAGAGACTGAGCAAGCTGAAGCAAGGAAGAAGGCTGAGGAAGAATCAAAGACAAGGGAAGATACCGAGACAGGTGGGTCCGGTGTCCAAGACATGGAGATAGACACCTCTCAAGCAGGTGTCTCTGGTACCCAAAAGGAAGGAGTAGACCCTGCTTAGAAAGTCCGGACCCCACCCATGGAAGAAGACATAGACATCATCAACCAACCAATTGTCCCGTACACTCCATCTGGGAAGCGTACGGTGTCCAAATGGAATGAGTTTGTCTATGATAAGAAAAGAAAAGCAATGGTCCTCAAATCAGAAGAGAGGATTAAAAGCCCCTTCCATGATGACATCGTTACTCACCGAGAGGTCGCTGTCATGCAGAACACAGATGCAGACCCCATCGCCATGGCATCCGCAGTTATAGCAACAGCGCAGGCATCATTTGCCAATGTAGGGGTTATAGTTAAAGAAAATATATTGACAAAGAAAAGAGCACGCACGCTGCAACAAAATGTAGCTAATGAGCAAGCCCAAAGAGATCTGGTAGTAAAACAGTATAACTGCTTGTACGCTGAACATAAGGAGATGTCAAGCAAGTACAGCCAGCTGGAGGAGGAAAAGGACCAGCTAGCACTTCAGATGATGATTGTGGAAGCAGAGAAGAATGGTGCAGAAGAAAAGGCATCTCTGCTAAAAGCAGACAAGCAAACGTTGGCTGAGTGTTTAGAGCAGGCAGAGAACAGGACCATAGACCTATCCCCCTTCCACGAGCTGTCATGCAATATCCTGCAGCAAGTATATGGCTCCCAAAAGCTAATCACTGATGAGGTATGCAAACTCAAGGCCATGGTGGTTAGGCTAAAAGAGGTTAATACGGAATCCCACAGGCTCAAAGCTAAGAACACCCGTGTCAAGGCAAACGTCATAAGTCAGATGGCATGGAGAGAAGGGAAAGGATGTTTCCCCCCACATCTACCTTTTAAGGCCGTGGAAGATTTTAATGAAGATATAGCGTTGTTGGAGTTTGGCAGGAACTGTGCCAATAAGCTGATGGCCAGTGTGCAGAGGACAACAGATAGAATCAACAACCTGTACCAAAAGCTCAAAGGAGTCCATGACAGCTGCACATTGAGTTTCCCTCAAACCCTAGAAGACTTCCCGGAAAAGGAACAGCGGCTGTCTCAACTGAAAGAAGAGCTAGGCGTCCAGATGGAGTATGTGAAAAGGATTGATGTCTTGGCCATGGATGATCTCCAACATTACATCGGTTCATCAACACTTCACAACCATCTGCTGAAGGAAGCGCATCAAGTTGCTGAAGCAGAGGTACAAAGCATTAAAGCAGAACTCGGGAAGAATGTGACTTCTCAGAAAATCCTGTTTCCTGCTGCAGCAAACATAATCATAAGGGACACAGGTGTGTGGCATAGCTACATAGCGGAGGAGGACAGGAAAGCTACAGCAGCAGCGAGAACATCAGTAGAACCGGCAGCCTCTCTCCCAGCAGCCTCTTCCCCAGCAATGGCAGAAAGTCTGGCCAGTCCAATGCCCCTTTCCCAATTAGGAGCAGCATCAGCAGGGGATTCGAGGACATCTTCCCAGGCAGCACCAGTGAGAATCAATTTGGGCCACCCTTTGCCATCGGAAGCTCACGCACAGGAATGAAGCAAACTAAATTCAGCTGAATTCCTCTCTTCAGCCGGACACGTGCCCAGCAGGGAAAGCTTTGGTGTTAGCAAATTTTCTGTTATGTACATTTTAAATATGTAAGGCATAAGCCGTGGGACAGTTGTCCCAAATTTTTGTCACAATATTTTGTAAAGGAAGTGGCCATTTTTGGTGATCGATTATAGTAGAAATCCCTGTAAATGACAGGTGGAACGTGCTAGGTGTCAGCCCAAAGGGAAAAGTTATAGCTATAAATAGCATCTAGGAAAGATTGAAAAGGACTTTTGGGAGGGAATGAAATTTTTTGGCAAACGATATGAGCTATCTTGTATCGGGTCTGTAAATTGAATTTTCTAATAGAAGCCACGGGAGATGGACGTTTTGCATGGAATGTCGGATTGCTGTATATTGGACTATTCTAATGACTGCGGTCTTGTAATGTGAGATCATTCTTATCATCCGAACTACTTCTTTGTATTAATGATTTTGCCCCTTACTGTGCATACGAAATTTTCCCATTTTCATGGACAATGAATGCGTTTCATATTAAATCAGGAGCTACCTGCTGATGCTTTTATCATTGCTGTAGATTTCTCTTCTAGATCGAATGGCTAACTGTTCTTTCTTCAGGATAATTTGTATGGCTCATTGTTCATGCCTTTAAATTGCTCCTTGCAGGGATCTTTTAGTTTAATACCAGTTTCGTTGCATCTAGATCTGTTTCTTTATTCTTGTTACGTAGATCAAATAATTTTGCTTTCTTCTGTTCATGAGCAATAGATGCGTTCTTTAAGTTTCATTTTAGATCTGTTTCCTTATCCTTTAGCTTTCCTCTGTTTTCGGAGCAATATATGCGTTCCATGTTGAATGAGAGGCTACCTTCTCAAGATCCTCATCTTGCTGTAGCTTTGACCGTGAGAAATAATAGCTATCTGTTCTTTGTTTACGATATCTGTTACAGCTGATTGCTCTCCCCTTAAGCGTGTTCCCCTGCAGGGATAGATAGACGCATTCCCGTTTCTAGGCTTAGATCTGTTTTAATTGCATTTAGATTAAGTATAATTTAGGCACTTGCATCTCATATAAAATTCATAAAAAACCCAAAAGAAAGGTGGATCGGGCCATAACCGGTAGAATCGGATTTAAAGTCCAAAACCACGGTTGCCGGAACCGCTAACCGGACGGATTCCCTACACCAAACGGGAGATAGTCTAATTGGGACCGTCTCTCGAAGAGAATCCCTTTCTTATTGATGCTACGATATCCGAGGCATCAACAGAATCCCAATAGATTCAATACCCATGAAGCATATAGAGGATACATGACCTGATAAATTCAAGGATGAAGTACGCAGCCTCTGATTGAGCATAGTCGTTGATGGCATCAACCCATATTCCCAACCAAACAACATCTATATTTTTTGTCTTGTAGTAGTGATGAATAACAATATCCCATCACGGTTGTCCATGAAGAATGAAAATCTTATGTTGGCTCTTGTATTCCTTGGTAGAAGACAAATGAAGAATATGGATGTTTTCCTACAACCATTGATCAATGAATTCAAGGAATTATGGGAAGGGATACATGTATATGATGTGTCGAAACCCATCACATCAGATAGAATTTTTACGTTGTTTGGCATATGTGTGTACACCACACATGATTATCTGGGGTTAGGATTTTGCTCAGGTAAATATGTTGTTTGATTTGTTTATATTCAAAGCACTAATTTTTGGCATATTTAATTCGATGCAACTATCTTGATCTTCAACACTAACGTGCTCTCTTTACTATAACATCGCGGGTCTTGTAACAAAATGTTATTATGGATCTGAATGTTTTGGAACTTCTATGAAGGCTAGGTGGTCCAAATACCTATGAAATATAGTGTACAACTTCTCTAGGGTATTCCTCCTAGAAAACCACTCTTATAGAAGAGCAATATTTTCTTTCAATGGTAAGCGAGAGAGAACCCAAAGGATTGAAATAATGACACTGGATGACTGGCTTAGGGAATATGATAGAGAGAAGAAGAAGGAATACAAAGATATGTTTGATTCAAATGTGTAGCCTGTGATAGATGATCTTGAATTCTTAAACACCTACGTTGAGAAAATTCCCAAAGGGATGAAAAGGAAATCGATATTTTTTGAGCTCCCATATTGGGAGAATATTAAGATTTCCCACTTACTAGATCCCATGCATATATTTAAAAATGTTTCATGTTCTTTGTGGCATCACATATAATCCAAAAAAAGTGACAAGTTGGTTGTCAATAAAGATCTTATTTCTTCAATACTAAAATGAAGCATTGGCCAAGAAAATAATATAGAGGAGGTCGGCCCCTCTTTTTCATTTAAAAAAAGGGGATGTCCCATGGATTTTGAATAAAGATGATCTTAATTTGGAAAAGGAAGTTATATTGGGTGTGAAGGAACCTTTTTTTTATGGGTTTACTCTACGATGTTGATTCACTATAGATGAAGAGTTGTCAGGTTTTAAATCACATGACCATCTCAACCTACTAAGGGGACATATAATTTCAAAAAAAAAAAGTTTTTATTTTATCTTTTACCACACAATTTAAAATGCAATTAACTTTTTGTGTCTACTTTGTAGTGTCATTATCCATTGTTCGTGCGTGGGTGTGTGAACCATGACTTTCCCGATAACTTGCAACATGCCATATCTAGTCTATTTGCATTTGTATGGTGGATCACATAAAAGGAGATTTATAGTGCTATCATTCCACGGTGGCATCAAGAGATATATAAGATTGTTTGCATGTTTGAGAAGGATCTACCATCGAGTTTCATGGACTTGCAGGTTCATCTTCTAATACACCTAGTCTATGAGGTTTAATTAGTCATGGTGGTCTCATGTCACTAGATGTTCTTCTTGGAGAGGTTCATGAAAAAAGTGAAGGGATTTATTCGAAAAAGGGAAAAACCTGAGGGGTCTATGGAAGAGGGGTACATAGTATATGAGTCGTTCTATTATGCTAGTGATTACATCAAGAAAATCAACCACGCACTAGGCACAGTGATTTGGGATGATGAACGTGATGAGGAGAAAAGGGAAGGGGAGGTACTGGAAATGAACGGAAAAAGGTGCATGATAAAGAGTAAGTCACTTATCTTTTGATAGTCAAATTTCCACATAGTAAATATTCATGAAAAAATTCAAAATGTATTATATTTGATCCCATACATACTAAATGTGGTTTTGTTTCCATTAATACAACAACAAATTCAAAAATTGATGCATTCAATAAATTCATTATTTACAACACGGAGGCAACAAAGCCATGCGTCGCATTGTATGAAGAGAAGAGGAGGAAATGGGACATTGACAGAAAATAATTCAGGTGGTTGCAAGGTAGAAGCATGCCTTTTTCCAGATCATTTAAAAAAAATATGTCAATGATCTATTCGAACAAATGGGTTGTAGACCAAGTCAGAGAGAAGATAAAATATTTATGTACATTTCTAAGTTTATCATGCAACTTTGAATTAAACATATATGTTTAATATATAATGGTTGGGTTATTCGAGATATGACACCATCATTTGTTAAATTTTATTACAGGTGCATTCATTCCCATCTATGTCGGCTTATGGACATCATTTTTGCACCGAGGATGTTGATGATGGGCACGTTACACAAGATTGTGGAGTGGAAGCCAAGTTCAACCAATCTAGTCATGCTAGACACCAAGATCAAAACTTGATAGGAGGGATGTTGGGTTATGTCAGAAAGATACAAGAGATCATTGAAGTGGACTTCTCATCTTTCCAATGTGTTAATTTTAGGTGTTGATGGTGGGACACATTTGACAGGAATAATGAAACGGAAGATCATGATAGTTTGTTGATATGTATCAATTATAGAAATGCGTGGGATGAAAGTAAGGAGCCTTATGTTTTCCTGAAACACCGCAGCTAAGTGTTCTTTTACCCATACGTGTTGGATAGAGATTGGTGGTTCATATAAAGACATGACCCTAGATCTGAACATGTTTTTGAGAACAACAGTTCTATCATGCCAACCAAGAAAAATAATGAGGGTGATGGAAACAGAGAGTGATATGTACATGTTTTATTTCATCATTTACAGATTAAGATATCATTTTGTTACTGTTATCTTTGACTGTCTAATTAGATCGTTTATTTTTCATGTTATGGAAGTGGAAATGGAAAGTTGATTACTGAATGTAGTGTTTAAACAATTTCAGTTGGTAAACAACCAATATGACGCGAAATATGGTTTATGTCTATGAAGTAATTTATGATTGTATGGAATGATTAAATATGTCATTGTCCAAATTACTCATAGTATGTTTTGTGTATACATATAAATACACCATGAAAACAACTTACATGATTCAATTTTATTTTGGTGAATGTAAAGGCTAACATATTCTTCCTGACTTGAACGTGGTTTCATATTTCTATATTTGTATTTCAATGCTTGTATTTTATGATGTTTTTTTTATAAATAATGTTAAGAATTATAATTGCATTAATTTATGACATTTCTGTTAGAATGTAATGTTTTTTTTATTATATGATTCTATTAAATTGAATTTTTGTTATAATATATTGTTTTTTTATTTTTTTACTGTATTTATAATGTTAACTCCAACATAGAAATTGAGACATTTGTAACCTTGACAGAGATTCAAAATTCAACAAGTTTTTTACTAGTGTTGATCTCTACAATGCCTTAATTTATGGCCTTGATAACAATGAAATTCACAACAAAATTTATGGTGCCCTCTAATTTATCCATCAATATTTGAATGTTTGTATTTCATGATGTTTCCGATATATATAATGCTAAGAATTATAATTTCATTAATTTATGACACTTTTGTTATAATGATTGCAAATTGTTTTTGAATGGAAATAAGAGAGGAAAAAATGGCTCTAAGGATGAAGATGTAGGTATGGAATCTTCTTTAGGAGAAAAAAATGGCTTTAAGAGAGAATCTTCTTTTACCTTTGTAATAAAATAATAAAATATGTTATATTAATTAAGTTGGATTGAATTTCTTCATCTCTCTATTTCTATGAGATTAAAATACATCTTAGAATTGGTTGAGACAATAAGGATTTAGATGAAGTAGTTAACAAAGATGTATATATGCTTAAGATTTATTCACCATATTTTATGGTTTGTAAATAAGTACGTAGTTTTTATTTGTAAATTAAAGGCATGTTTGTATATTTGACTAAAAATATTTCATATTTGTATCAATATATACTCATTGATTTAGATTTTATTAATGTAAATTTATAATAACATAATTATATATTAATCTAATTTATATAACTAATATGAATTTATACTATTTTAGAAATTAGATATATTCATTGAAAAACTCAAACATGAATATTTGATATCTTAAACCTTGAATAGTTTTAAAATCATTATTCAATACAAAAATATTTTAATGTTATTAAATTAAAAATTAAAAATAATAATATTAACAAAGTAATAAAACAATCATTTAAATATGATCACATTAACAAACTAATAAAACATCAATAATTAATTGAATTAATATAAATTTACAATCATTCATATATAATTAATTTGATTAATATATATTAATAGTCAATCGAATTTATATAAATTTACTCTTCAATATAAAAATTGATTTTTATGATTTAAATGTAAATATGATAAATAAATAGATAGAAATTTAACACGTGTCTTCCCCTTCATTAATCAATTAGTTATAATATATATTTTACAATAGAAAATAGCTGAAATATTTCATAACATTTAAAAACATGCTAAGGAGAAATGTGAATGATAATTTTAAACACCATCATTATCATTATCACCATCTAACATAAACATACCATCATTATCATTGTCACCATCTAACAAACATAAAAATAAAAACCATCATACCATCATTAACATAAAACTAATAAAAATAAGCATGAACGTACCATCATAGACATTATGTTACATTTTCATCTAACATATGCATCTTACAAATTTAAACATCATGTAACAAACATATGATCTAACAATGACATGTAACAAAACACAAGTTCCATTTTCTAACATAACCATCATAAACATCTAATGAACATCATCGAACCTGACCTAACATACATAACATGACCATCAACATAATAATCAATATCAACATTTGAAAAATGGAAAACACACACATCTAAGGAACATCATCAAACCTGACCTAACATGCACATGATGACCATCAACATATAAATAAGCATTAACATAATCATCAATATTTGCAATATATATATGTATGTATGTATGTATGTATGTGTGTGTATGTATATATGTAAACATTAACATCAAACTGGTGATAAATGTCAAATATACATGTCTACTCCACCCCCAGAACGATATCATCATCACTATATGTCAACCCACCAGATGTATCAGAACCTCCAACAGTAGAGCCATAGGCATGATAAATAAGATGAGAAAAAAAGACATGTATAGGAATACAAATCATCTCACCGGATATGAGCATCCTCTCCAAAGTTGAGGGGACTAGTGGATGAGGATCATGGGGAGCTGATGGATCTATAGAGGCTGGTCAGTCGGTAGGTATAATGGATTAGAAGCTGTATCGGTCGAAGGAGGGGGAGATGGAGGAGGAGGTGGAGGAGACATCTAAGATGATAAAGGACGATCAGGAGGAGGTAGATGAGGTGTTGGAGGTGGAGGAGGAGGTGAAGGTTGAGGGGATGTGCATAGGATGTGTAGGCTATGTCAGCAGTCGAAGGAGAAGGTGGAGTAGTAGATGTCGAAGCCGATGGGGGAGGGGATGGAGGTGGAGGACGAGGTTGATGGTCATCCCTCCTAGCAGCCAACTGAATTCATGCACCAACAACATGTTGCATCAAAAACATCATAGGAATAGGAAGAATCCTCCATATCTCTGCAAGTTGAGGTTGTCGAATAATGTCATGCACCTGCATAGGCTGAACACCCACATCTGTTAACAATGTGGCCAACATGTCTGCCACATCCTACCGATACATATCCTGGGGCCTACGTTGACATTATCTAGGATGTCTACCGTCCAACTGTGGCCTAGGATTATTGTGCTCCTCCATATCCTCATCATCATGAGTGGGAGGAGGCTGCTTGACCTTAGCATCAAATGTGCTAATTTATGCAAAATATATACTACACAATAATAATTAGACAATTTCATTAAATTTTTTAATATTTAAAAGATATTTCATTTGCATTAAGTATAAAGAGAATAAATTGCAACTAGATTAATTTAAACATAATGATAATATTCCCTCTCTCATCAGGTGGCTCATTCGGTGTGAAGAAGATCTCAGGGAACCCCCTCCATTCCAAGCCAACATATGGATATGGAACCATCAGGAGTGCATGATCCTCCTCACTTCCTAGCATCTCCAGTATATTTGAGGTGATCCTAGATAGGAATTTAAGCTTCCTCTTCTTGGGCATCATCTTCCCCCACATGTGCATACACACCTCATTCATTGGCCTAGGAGGTAGGTGCTCAAATTATGGCCTAGTGGCCGAAAAACTCTAAAAAAAAACAAAAAAGCTATGAACTGAAAGGGAAGTTGGACCTCCCATAAATGATTGAACGACATCTATCTAAAGAATAACAAAATTGTTGTAAAAAAATGGCATACCACCCAATGCATCTAGGTCTCTACATTAAAGAGTCAACATAATACAATAGAGGGAAACTAATGTGTTGCCCATTACTAATAGTGTGCACCAATGTTGTAATAAAAATAGAGAGGCACATAACCTCATATCGACTAAAAGAATAGATTCTAATCTACCCATCGCTCACTTGAAAATCACAGGGATGAACGATCACATCACTGATATATCTCATAGAGTAATCTAGATGATTCTTTGTTGCACCACTAGCTGGGCCATCAGGGAACTAGGGTAAATCCTCCCCATCAGGGAACTGGAGTAAATCCTCCCCTCTCCTAGATATCCCTATGATGAAATAAATATCCTCATCAGATGGATGGAAACACTTATCGACACCAACACAAAATTCATGCCTATGATGATCCCAATGTCAGATGAATTGACATAATAATGAAGAGTTACCTTGAAGGGATGTAGTCTCTTGATAGAAATTTAGGAGGCCAACAATCATCAAGAGCTCTCTAGTATGAGTAGTAATGGGGCAAGGGTACAAATGCCTCTCCCTCTCCCTAGCCTTTTATTGTTTAACCATGGTGTACTGCTCCAACTCGGCATGCTCCTGTTGAGAAACTTGTTGTTGCACATGTCTTTGTTTCACATATTTCATACAATTAAAATCCTATTTAACAACATCAATAATACTTTTTTCTGCAAAATAAAAAAATACTATTGGTGCGCTTAAATAACCTATGTGCACCGTATATGATGCTTAAGCTAACAAACTACACCGGTAATGGTGCTCTGCAATAAGAATACCACACTGGTATTGATCCACATCGCAGTTGGCATTATTTTTGGATGCTAACTTCGACAAATCTTCAACCAGTCATCATTGTTGATACAACTTCGACAAGTTTTGACATGACATGACTTAGACAACTCCAGCACTTCGACAGGTTCCAAATTTGACACAACTCAGACAAGGATTGACTTCAACATACTGCGCACCTTCGACATGTTCAGCAACCTCACAGTTCGCGACATCGACAAGCAGTGTCGACATGCGACTAACAACTGTCGAACTTCGACAAACTATCTCTCTGTCTTCCAGTCGACTATAATGGTTGAACTGTTGGAACCGTTCTAACTTCTTCTTTGTAACTGAACGTAATGGGCAGGCACCCAAGCATCTCATAATTCTATATAAGCATGTATAACATTGTAACATATATCAGGTTTGATATGTTTTGCAAGTAATAGAAGAACAGTTCGCATTCTTCCATATTGTCTGTGCATATTGTGTTTATCTATATTGTGTAATCCTGCTTGTGCTCATTGTGTTCATTAAAGCTTCTGCCACAACAGAACCGAATCATTCAGTTGAACTATTGTCCTCCTTGTGCTTCCTTGACACGACCCAAATTATTGGTATCAGACCAATCAGTTTTGTTGGTGCTTAAGTTCTGTGTATACACTTCTCTCGAAGTTACCTGACTTATGTCAGTTCAAACTCGCTCACAATATCAGCAATCCAAGCAGACGCGATCTCCAGAGATGACAGAAGAAATAGACGATACACATGCAGCCGACGAGACAACACAGTGTATTGAGAAAACTCTCACTGGACAATGGAATGAAATGTTCGCTCAGTTCAACGAGATTCTCATGTGATTCGCTTCGACATCCGGAGGATCTTCGATGAGAATTCACTCCGATAAAATCAGCCCCTTCAAAGTGCAAATGAATTTGGACATACTGAATCTTGAAGGTAAGATTGACATGGAATCTGTCCACAATTGGGTACAATAATTGGAATCCTATTACGCTGTAAATCAACTCTTTGAAGCTGAAAAGATCACCATTGCATCCTTAAAGATGTCAACCTCCGTGCACTGCTGGTGGGAGAACCTCGCTTTAAATATGGAGAAAAGTGGAGAACCCATCGACAAATGGGATAAATTCGTCGAGCACATCTGAAAGGAATTTTATCTGCCTAAATACCTCAAGCAATAGTAAAAGACGTTTAAGGCAATGGAAAGACCAATCAGTACAGAGTTACACCGACGAGTTCTACCGACTCATGGCAACACTTGGTGTTCAAGAAGAACATAAATTGATTGTTCTGAAGTACGTTAGCAGATTGTCTCGGTAAATTCAATAGGAAATGGAATTTCTGACTGTCAATACACTTGCAGATGCTTTCCACTATGCCACGAAATGGGAAACCAAGCATAAAGGAAAAGATCGCTTCGAGACAAGGCCGACAGTAAGATGACCACCCACCAAGAAGGCATCATCCGACTTCGACAAGTTGAAATATTTTCAGCCGACACCACCAAAGCCAAATCAAGTTAAGAATCTTTTTCACAAGAGGGAATGTAGCAAACAACCGCCGACTGGAAAATGGTTCAATTACCACCACTCATCTTGGCATGATACGTCTGAATGCAAAGCTCGAAAGACATTTCTGATGAAAGTGTCAAACTTCGATGCGTTCAACAAGATAGTGGAAGAATCTGACTCAGGCATGATGACCCTTTTGACCTCGACCACACCAACAGCCTCGACTATTGTCGACGAGGAGGAACGAGAATGACTATTCCATACACGGATATGGGTCTAGAGCAACCCATTGCATCTGATTGTGGACAATGGGAGTCAGAAGAAATTTGTTTCTGAATATCTCGGGAAGAAACTAGGTCTTGTTACCACTCTGCATCCTCAGCCTTACAACATCGGTTGGATGAAGGATGGACAAGAACTATAGATCACTCGACAGTGCAAACTCACCTACTTCATAAAACCTTTTGAAGATGAAGTACTCTGTAACGTGGCACCACTCTCCATAACCGATGCCCTGTTCTAGAAACCTTACCTATGGGATAGACATGGAAGTTATCAGTCACGGCCTCATAAGGTGATTGTCAGAATCCAAAATCGATGGTTCAGCATACCAGAGCGTCAACCTACACCAACGGTTTCACTAATATCTGCTAAAAAGACAAAGAAGCTCATCAATCATGCTCAGAAGTTCGCATTAATCATGATCAAGCGAAGAATCAGTACCCTCTGTTGTGGATAAACGAGCTCATCGACTATCTGGAAGTTGCTAAATTATTTACTAAGCTCGAACTCAAGTCGGGATACCATCAGATTCCAATTGATCCCTCAAATGTGTGGAAAAATGCTTTCAAGACCAAGGAAGGATCGTTTGAATGGTTAGGCATGCCATTCGGCTTAACCAACGCACCTGCGACCTTCATGCGACATATGGATACCTTCTTCAACCTTTCATTGGCAAATGGGTTATTGTCTATCTCGACAACATATTGATTTTCAGTCGATCATGGGAAGAACATGTCGGACATCTTCGGCAAGTCCTCGACACTCTCCAGCAGCATCGACTTTATCTGAACATGGACAAGTGCTCTTTTGCGATGACCAACATCAAATATTTGCGGTATGTAATTGAATCTGCAGGAATTCACGTCGATCCAAACAAAGTACATATCCTCAAATATTGGCCCATTCCTAGAAGCATTCAAGAACTAAGAAGTTTTCTTGGTTTGGTGAATTTCTATCGACGATTCATACTTGGCTTCAATCACATAGCCTGGCCCTTGAATCAGTTGAAGAAGGGAAATGGGAAAACTGTCTCCCAATGGATAGAAACACATCAAGCAACTTTTGAACAGCTCAAACACAGGATCTGCACTACACCAGTACTTGTGTTACCTGATTTGCATCAACCCTTCGAGTTTGATATAGAAAAATCGAACTCCTTGGGCGCATTGTCACTCAGTCTGGTCACCCAGTCACTTTTCATTTCGATACTTTTAACGAAACAGTTAGAATATACTCAATGTACGAAAAAGAACTGTACGCCATTTTGCAAGCTCTCAAGCAATGGAGGCATTACATCCTTGGCAAGGAAATGGTCATTCTCATTGATCACAAGCCTATACAGTTCACTACGACACAATCAAAGTTGCAGACAAATCGATAACTCAAGTGGATTAATTACCTACAACAATTCCAGTTCGTGATTAAATATCAGAAAGGTAAATCTAACGCCGCCACTGATTGCCTCAGTCGACCACCCATTACTCTCCTTTTGACAGGGATGAGTATGCAGGGATATGACACGACCACTTGGAAACAGTTGTACGAGGATGACAATGACTTCTTAGCAGTCTACCGAAAGCTACAGACTAACGAGTCATCGACCTCAGACTCAGACTACTTCCCGAAGGACACCGTTCTATACAAGCTTGGACAACTTTGTGTACCGACCGGTGAGCAACGACAGCAACTCATTTGGGACACACACTTCAGCAAGACTGCAGGACACTTTGGAGTAGAAAAGACATTTTCTATTATGCAGAAGTATTTCTTCTGGCATACACTTAAATCTGACGTCAACAAGTACATTCGATCATGCATGGTTTGCGCCATTTCTAGGCCACCTAATCAACGACATGGATTGTATACACCTCTACCAGTTCCTAGTCGACCATGGGAATCTATTTCTATGGACTACTTGACAGGTTATCCTACTACCAAACATCAGCGTGATGCGATACAAGTAGTATTCTACCGATTTTCCAAGATGGCCATTCTCATACCATGTAAGAAGACCATGACAGTGCAGCAGACCACTCAGCTCTTCTTTACACATGTTTGGAAACACTTTGGTTTACCCACAACCATCATTTCCGATCGAGATGTCAGATTCATCAACATCTTTTGGAAGACTCTCTCGAAACAGGTGGACACATGACTCTCATTGTCGATATCTTTCCATCCTCAAACCGATGGACAGACAGAAGTTGTAAATCGCTTGGTAGTATAATTGCTTCGTTTGTACAATCACTAGCATCGACGCACATGGGATGATAGTCTTCCATACATTCAGCACAGCTACAATCGTGCTCAACATAGCTCTACAGGAAAGAGTCCATTTGAATTCTATTACAAATTTCAACCCTCAGCGCCTATCGACTTGATCAGCTCCTTAACACAGCCAAACTCCGACACAGGCTGCAGCCAACTAGAAGTTAATAAAGTAGTCAATTTTCGAGAACAGATTTGCGGCATTCAACGATAAGCACAGGATATGTTGCACAGAGAAAAAGAGAAAGCTAAGGCCCAACACGATAAGCATCCTATTCCTCATACATTCCAAATTGGGGATAAGGTCTGGCTACATATTAAGAAGGAAGGCCCGACACAACAAGCATCGTATTCCTCATACATTCCAAATTGGGGATAAGGTCTGCCTACATCTTAAGAAGGAGTGCTTCACTGGTCCTTTCAAGAAGCTCAAGCCTTTGTGATATGTTCCATATAGTGTTCTTCGATAGATTGGTGAAAAGGATTTCTAGCTCGACATTCTTGCATGCCTGGGTCTGCATCCAGTATTCAATGTATATCTACTTCGACCATACCATGCACCCTTGTTGGAACAGAGCAAATTCTAGATAGCATCACCCGAAGACATCCATCCAGATGTTCAGGAGCCTCTTCCTTGCGACACCATTATGGGACGATGAGTACACCTTACAAGGACGAACACAATTCCCTTGTTTCGGGTTGCCAAAGCTGGCTAGATTCCATCTCAAGGAAAATGGTACTTTGCTACTGAATTGGCCGACAAGTTTCCTCACCTTCACGAGCAAACAATGGAGACCTTTATTTCTTAAGGAAGGAGGTCTGATCCACTTCACAGTTGGCATTATTGTTGGATGCTAACATCGACACATCTTCGACTAGTCATTGTTGTTGATACAACTTCGACAAGTTTCGACACAACATGACTTCAACAACTCCAGCACTTCGACAGGTTTCGAATTTGACACAAATCAGACGAGTCTCATCTTCGAAAAACTGTACACCTTTGACATGTTTAGCAACCTTATAGTTCGCGACATTGACAAGCAACACCAACATGTGACTAGCAACTGTCGAACTTCGACAAACAATCTCTCTATCTTCCAGTCGACTGTAACGGTTGAACTGTTGGAACTGTTCTAACTTCTTCTTTGTAACTGAACGTAATGGGCAGGCACCCAAGCATCTCATAATTCTATATAAGCATGTATAACATTGTAACATATATAAGTTTTGATCTGTTTTGCAAGTAATAGAAGAACAGTTTGCATTCCTGCATACTGTCTGTGCATATTGTGTTTATTTGTATTGCGTAACCCTGCTTGTGATCATTCTGTTCATTAAAGCCTTTGCCATAACAGAGCTGACTCATTCATTCGAACTGTTGTCCCCCTTGTGCTTCCTTGACATGACCCAGATCAGGTACTATCGTTTAATATATTTAAAATTTATTTAAACGGTGCACTAGATATCCAACACACGAGCATATTTTATAAAATGTGCTGAACGAGGTGCCTAAATCATGTTAGAGAACCAACACTAGTGTACTGACATGACATGTGAGCACCACCATTAGATTTTTATAAAATCGTTAAATCTACTGGTGTTTAGATATTTACATCACGATGCATGGCATCCAAACATGCGCACTGTAAACGGTACGCTTGAATGATTGAAGTGCACCGTAATTTATTATATTTTAACTTTTTGTATTAATTTGTTGATGGTGTGCCTATGTCAGGTCAAAGCACTAGTACTAATGCAATGACATCACAAAGGAGCACCATCAATTATTTATTATATTTAGTTGTCGGTGCTTTTGCTTCAAGAAAATGCACCGTTAACATTAAAGTGTACCATAATTTATTATATTGGAATTTTTTATATTAAATTGTTGACAGTGTTCGTATGTCATGTCGGAGCATTGGTACCAGTGAAATGATGTGACCAAGGAGCACCATCAATTATCTATTATACTCAGTTGTCGGTGTGTTCAGTTCAAGTAAGCGCAATGTTAACGGTTCGTTTACTTAAACCAAATGTGTTGTTGTTTAATAGTTGTCAATGTTGAATTAAAATATATTCTTGGTACACCTATGGCATGTAAGAGCACCGAGAATGGTGTAGTGACATGCCCTAGGCACACCATACAATTTAATTGTTCATTTATAAGGCATTTTTAATCGATGCATTAGATATACTTGAGTGCACTAGATAACATGTGCTTCTAAATATTGAATGCATCAATTACCATTTTTATGTTTTATATAAATGTTACAATGTAGTTGTGCATTTATTCCCATTGCGCCTACAGCATGTTAAAGCACCGAGCCTAGTGTAGTGACATGCCATAGGCAGACTCTAAAATTTAATTGTTCGTTTATAGGGTATTGGTAATCAATGTGTTTGATATATTTAAGTGCACCGGATAACCAACGCTCCAAAATATTGAATGCATTGATTACCATTTTATGTTTTATATAAATTTTACGGTGTAGCGGTGCATTCGAGTTGTTCGGTTCGCATCATTGGTGGTGTGTCCTATAACAATTTATAGGGTGCAATGTTGTCTGGTGCGAGCCAAATGGCTTGAACACACTGTGCATAATTATTTATTTTGTTTAAAAAATAAGACAAATTAAAGCTAAATTCTAAAAATTAATACGTTAAAAAATTAAATTATTAAGTAAGAATCAATTTACCTGTTGGACGACCCGCTGGGGAGGCATCCTGGCGATGTATGGAAAATTAGAATTTTGACCACCATTTGTCAAAACTCAAACTAGAAGTAGCAACCAATATGGGTGAAGATTGTGTCCATGTGGACCACAGTGTCAGGGAGTCCAAGTGGGTAAGGTAAAGAACTAGTGCAGTTGGGATAAAAACGCATTGAGAATAGAAAAAATGAGTTTTTCCCCAGAGTTTGTTTTTTTATTAAACCTCGTTCTGGTGTGGCCAACAATAAAGCACAGAGGTGTGCACATTAAACCCAACACACCAAACAATATGGTTTTTTAATAAAAATTTAATAGGTTTTGCAATGATTTTTTGTTTATAATAACAAGCAGTGTGTTTGTTAATTAAACACGCATTGATGCGTTTACTATTATCTAGTGCATCGTTTACTAGATTTTCTATTAAAAATATATTGATAATGTGGTGCATGATCTTCAATGTAACAAACTGGGGTGTTTGTTGTAAAACGCACCGGCGCATGTAGTATCTATTAACGTACAGCTCTATGGGTATTAAAATAATATGAGTTTTATAATTAACTTTTTTTATCGATGCTTTTTTTTTGTCGTGGTGCGACTGATAATAAAGTGCACATGTGCACGTAGTAAACCCAACGCACTGAATAGTAGGGTTTTTTAATAAAAATTGAATGGGTTCTCCATTGATTTTTTTAATAATAGCATGAGGCGTATTTGTTAATTAAACATGCATCAGTGCGTTTACTATTATCTATCCCACCATTTACTAGCTTTGTTATTAAAAATATATTGATAATGTGGTGCGTTATCGTCTATGTAACACACTGGAGCATTCAATGTAAAACGAACGGGTGCACGTAGTATCTATTAATGCATCGCTCTAGGGTATTAAAATAATACGATTTTTTTAATTAATTTTTTTTTATCGATAGCTTTTTTCCTATCATGGTGCGGTATAATTTGTTGTTGCACCGGTACATTATGTTTTGAAATACACCGATGTGTTTTGTTGGTAAATGCACTGAAAAAACATTAGAGAAATTTTGAGGGCTAAAATGTGGCTCCTATGGAAAATTATAAAATAATAGTGGAAATAATAAAATAATAGTAGCATACCTCATCAAATTTTGGAGGAAAAAAGAAGAAAAATACTTTTCCAACTCGTATTTTCAACTTATATTCCTATATATTGACTCAAATTTTGAGTAGGAGCACTCATTGGATGGGGAATTTGATTCCACATCCAACGAGTACCCACATGAAATAATTTTTAAGGACTCCACTCCCTGGAAAACAAGAAATTCATGAAAAACGTGATGATGATGTCATCATCAGATGTTTTCACAAATTTCTTGTTTTTCGGGTAGTGGGGTTTATAAAAAGTATGTTGTGCGGGTACTCGGTGGATGTGGAATTGAATTCCCCATCCAACAAGTGCTCCTACTCTAAATTTGAGTGAATATACATGGATATAAATTGAAAAGGTAGTTTTTTCACTTTTTTACCTTCTTACCTTGTACCCAAAAAATGATGATTCATCCCCCATGGTTGACATAATCATCTTGAATCCTATTGGTTATTTTTGTTTTACAATATTATTGTTTTGAGGACTATTTTTTACCTCAAATTTGCTCTAATGACATGTCACATACCTGATTTTCATAAAAATTTAAAATCCTTCCAAAAGGTCTATTCACTCATAACTACTACATGGAAGTATAAAATTTTGGCATTTTTAAATTACTATTAAAAATAAAAACGACATTTGAACATCTCGCAATTATTTAATTGCCTAGATAATTACAACATAGAAAATATCGTAGTACTTAGATTCGCGGTCATCAATCCATACATGTCGTAATGACGCGTAATGATGTAACTCTATATTGGATGATGTATCTTTACCTATTTGTGCAACCCCTTTTTCACCTTTTAAACATTATAAAATAATAGAGCAACAACCTAGAATTTAATTATTTTCTTGACAACATATGTCTACATAACCAAACAATTCCTTGACATCATGCGACATTTTAGCTGGATAGCATGACTACGATTATACTTTCACTAAACTGTTTTCCATATTTAGCTGTAACTATAGGATATTCGCCATTATCAATCCCATAAAGCAACTAATGATGCAAAATAAAGGTATATTAGGAGTTATCAATTGCTAAAACATTAGCTTGCGTAAAGAAAGTCAACATAGACAGAATAGATGAAACGCACATGTACATCTTTTATCAGTTGATCGAACCAGGAGAACATCATAAGTGATAAGAATATTAACATAATCATAAAGTGAACATATTGGCATTATCATGAACATTTAAGAAAGAATTTAAGTACTCATACACACAGCCACATTGAGGAACACCATAAGAAAACATAAGGAGACCAAGAGTAACGTGGTTCACCCGTACACGAGCTAGTCCACAAAAGTGTGTGCATCATTTATTATTAGAGAAAAAGTAGTAGGATTACAAGAGAAACTTAGTTGCTACAACAAGACTCATGGTTTACAAACAACAACAAAGAAGTTGCATTAACCTCTCTCACCGAGAGTATCTTCAAGACATGTTAGAGTTCTATCTCGGAATATAACATACATATAACAAGTCAACTTTTAATAACCTTAGTACAACTATTGGATTCTCCATTCTCACATATGACTTATTTAAGAAGATATATAGGGATCAGGCCTCTCAAGGCTGTCCTTTCCCAATGTCTAATCATAGAGGGTTTTCAGACAAGGATCGACTATGATTTGTAACTTAAATGTTAAAGCAAAGTTATGAACATCACCACTGTATTCATAATGCATAACTAGTCAGAATTCGAATATGATTTTATTGTAACATACACATTGAATGAGTTAGTATTTGAACATTAAATCATCTTGCATGTCATAACTACCAAAACAAATTTCCAAAATAAAACACAACCTAAAGAGAGTCAAGCTTCTGCGCTAACCCCTTCTAACTCCTTCAAAAAATAATGTAAGGGCGTAATACAAAACTAAAAGAAGTACCTCCACACATCAATTAGGTTTTTTTAAAATATATACACATTGAATGAGTTAGTTTTGAACATTAAATCAGCTTGCATGTCATAACTACCAAAACAAATTTCCAAAATAAAACACAACCGAAAGAGAGTCAAGCTTCTGCACTATTGGTTTTGGGTGCTCAATGATACTATTTTTTATTACAGGATTCAGATATGTATAGAAGGTATTCCAAGCGCAAATCCAAAGTTGAAGAATTTGATTCAGACATTGAAGTAGTGCCATAAATTATTATGGAAAACTTGTTTGAAGATACTAGAGCTATAACCGGACTAGTCCCCGAATACAAATGGGGTGAAATATTGAATATTGTCCGTTGAAGAGGGAAGGTTGTCTGAATTGCAAATATGTTCCTAGATTGTGACCTCAGAAAGTCAGAAGGAAGAGAAATGGAATAGAAATTCGAAGAGCCAAAAGGCCCCACATGCCTGAGCTAATGGAGATGACTGGTGGCCAGATGCATCAACATCCTAGATTTCTACTCCTGCTAAAGTAGTCCTCACTATACATCAACCATGCATACCGGTCTGCATAGGAAACTTAGCCGCAACAACTGCCATCTTGATAGGAAAACACACGTGTACAAGACTCTATTGTGACAGGTGTGACTCTTCAGCCTCCATCTTCAATCTGGTAGTAGTCCATCGAAGTCACACCCTCTCACAATGGAGGTCGACTATCCTCTTCCACAACGAGGTCTTTTGGTTTAAAGCCTCACCCTAGTGCATCTGGTCGGTACTCATCTCCATCGGCTCAAGCATGTGGGGTCATTTCCATCAGCTCAAGCATGTAGGGCCTTTTGGCTCTTTGACTTTCTATGCCATTTCTCTTCCTTCTGGCTTTCCTAGGTCACAATCCAGGAACATCTTTGCAATACAGCATCGGGGGGTTTAATCAATTCAACTGTTCTGATGTCATCATCTAGTGTTTAAGTTCTTCTTTTGTTTGCTATAAGATGGCTTTTGCTTGATTGTGGTCTTTGTCAACTTCATATGGCATGAGGCTTCCTGCAAGTTTGTAAATGTTTTGTTGCTCATGGTCAGTACCAACTACTATATATGATATTGTTGTGGCCAACTGACTTGACTCGACTGAAAATGGTCGGCAAGAGATAGACTTGATTTACAATGATGGAGAGGATTGCTTGCCTCTATTGAGACTCACATTTCACCCCCTATTTTAACTGACTTCAATTATGTAAGGTAAGTCACCCGTAAGCTAGTGACTTATTCAACTCAATATAAGGATTACATATAGTCCTAACTTACAAACACATCGAACATTTTTCAACGAAATAGATATCGACCATAGTTTTCAAGTCGACCAATTACAATTTGCATATAAAAGGATGTTGGAAAATCATTGACCCAAATATAAAAATCGACCATAATGTGGTGTCAACCATATTTGAACATTGACAACATAACATTCTACCCAACACTAAAATGTATCCTATTTAAGAAATATTCTAGGAATCTTTCGTATTTTGGGCATAACGTTTCGCTCGTAACTCAGAATTGGGCGTACTTTGGACCGTTAGAACGCTCTTGAAATTATTTACCACTTTGATGCTTTGATTGTTCTCTGATTCCTTACCGTTTGTGAGACACAAAGATTTCAATAAAAAATGCATCTTTCAAAGATGTTTTTAAATATTCCAGGAATCTTTCATATTTTGGGCATAACATTTTCCTCATAACTCGAAATTTGGAGGACTTTGGACTGTTAGAAATATCTTGAAATTATTTACAACTTTGACGTTTTGAGTTTTCTATGATTCCTTACCGTTTGTGAGATGCATGCATTTCAGTAAAATAATCATCTTTTAAAAGATGCTTTTAGAAAAGCATCTTTTGAAAGATGCATTTTTTACTAAAATGCCCACATCTCACAAATGGTAAAGAATCAAAGAAAACGCAAAACATCAAAGTTGTAGATAATTTCAAGAGATTTCCAACGGTACAAAGTGCTCCCACTTATGAGTTACGAGCGAAATGTGATTCCCAAAATATGAAAGATTCTTGGAATATTTACGTTTTTTTCTTATTTAGGATACATTTTGGCCTGGGTAATTCCTCATTGAAGGGCTTCATCTTTTAACCACATAGTGACTTGACTAAATTTATTTTACTTTGACGATATGTGTTCACTATTTATAATTCCAATATATCAACCACAAAACAACACTAATGACTTCGTCGATCGAATCGATCATGAATTCCTTTCAACATCGACCCATATTTAACAAAAAATAATATCAACCTTATTTTTAACAAAGGACTCGTCGACTAATGCTTTAGACAACTCCTGGTCAAAATGCAAATAAAATAGTCAATACATGCGGTGGAGGGTTGACTTCATTTTGCAGTCATTGAGTTTATGGAGATATAATTCACAAGCAGCACCCATGATAGATGGATGTGAATCTGTCGTTCTCCCCATGTTTTGACAACAATGTAATTCGCTGGTTAATTCTCGTGCAGTTGGTCACATCCCATATAACATTTTAATCAACAAAAGCAATTCGATTCTCCTATTATATAATTTTCCAAGCACATAACCTTTGTTGAATATTGTAACTTCTAAGAATATTATATTTGTACTTTATTATTCCAGAGATGTTTCATCCCTCCAAGGTGATCCTATTATGTATCCGGAGATGTTTATTCCTCCGATGAATTGTGGTAACCGGGGTTATTAGATTCTCCATGTGGGGGTCGGCCCTGAGTTAATTAATTAGGGGTTATTAGACTTCATTGGGAGAGGTGGGCCCCATAAGGGAATTTAGTCAGTCGGGAACTAGTATTAGTAGAGGAAATTGCTCCTCACTTATCACACACTTGCTCAGCTCAAAAAGTAGTGCACTTGTGTTTGAGAGGTCTGCATAGGAGGTAGAGAAGGAGGACAAGTCTTGGAGCACATCTTGTATTTTGGTTGATCATCTTATTGAGGAAAGCTTTGCTAGGTTTTCTACCCCATGAGGGTTTCCCAGGGTAATATCTTTGTCTATCTTGTGATTATGTTTCTTTCAGTGATCTTGCTAGTCAAATTAGTTTAAAATTAACATGGTATCAGAGCTAGCCTGAATAGAACATCTTTCATAAGGTGAAATTATCTTTCTCTCTCTCCCAAAATTAGGGTTTCTACAAAAGTTAGTAGTTTTGGATTCTAGTTGTATGGCTGAATAGTCCTTCCAAAGATCTATCTTTTGAGCCCTGGATCGAGGTTTTTGGTTGGGTAGAACTCCGAGAAAGTCAAACCCTAGTTTTACCAAAAGTGCAATAAACCAGAAATTCTGTTGCAGATCCAGAAAAGTGAAAAGGTAAAGTTTCCTGGTAAGTACTACTCTATTTCTTATCTCTTGGACTCCCCCAAGAGAAGATGTCTCCAAGCACTAAGCTTGAAGACAAGCTTGAATATATAGAGAATTTTCGGGCATGGAAATATAGAATTGGTCTCATTCTTGAAGAGAATGATCTTGCTCATTATATCAAGGATGAAGTTGCAGAACCTGAAGGAGATGAAGCCAAAGAGAAGCATAGGAAGGATTTGATTAGGGAAAAGAGAATCATAGCTGATTCTATTAAAGACCACTTGATTCCCCAAGCGGCTTCCAAGAAGACTCCAAAGGAAATGTATGATGCCCTAGGAAGAATGTATGAAGGAAAGAATATCAATAGGAAGATGAACCTAAGAACTCATTGAAGAGTACCAAGATGCACAAAGGAGAATCCATTCAAGACTACTTCTCAAGGGTCTCCCAAATCAAGGAACAACTAGATGCCATTGGTGATACTCTTGATGAAGATGAACTTGTAATGACTGCTCTAAATGGTCTCACTAGACCTTGGGAGTCATTTATACAAACTATGTGTGCCAGAAAAGAAAGTATGAAGTTTGATGTAGTATGGGAAGATTGTGTTCAAGAAGAAGCTAGGGTAGCCAACAGAGAACCCCTTCTTAAGGAGGATGACCAAGCCTTGGCTACGCACACTAATAGAAGGAGGAATCAGTCTTACTCAAGAAGAATAATCACAAGGAGTCTCAATCTCCACAAAGATTTCAGAAGAAAGGAAGTAGAAAATTCTCTTCTTTCCAATGTTTCAATTGTCATACAGAAGGACACATTGCTAGATTTTCTCCTTCAAGGAAGAAGAAAAATATTCACTACAAAAGACATCAAGCACATCTTGTAGAAAATGATAGTGAATAAGAAGAAGAAGAAGAGGAAGTCAGGCCTCATAGGAAAAGATCCAAAAGAGATGAAAAATAAGAAGAAAGGCCCCTCCCTAGGAAAAGATCTAGAAGGAATGAAGAAGAAGATGCAGAAGAGTATGTTCTATTTTCTGCACTCTCTGGATCTGTGTCTCTTGGAGAAGATACATGGCTCATTGATAGTGGTGCTTCAAAGCACATGATAGGTCAAAAGAAAACTCTCTCAACAGTTGAAGAAAAGTCTTCTCCACAAAAGGTATCTCTAGGAGATGATCATCAATATCCCATCAAGGGAATTGGTGAAGCGAGCTACAAGCTTGATTCTGGAAAACCTTTAAAGATGAAATAAATTTTATATGTACTTGGTTTGAAGAAGAACCTAATTTCTATCTCAGCATTATATAAGAAAGGTTTTAGAATTGCATTTATTAATGGACAAGTACTTATGTGGCCCAAAGGAAAAACAATTGAGGATGCAATTTTTATTGGTGAAGAAGAAGGAGGTCTTTACAAACTCAAGGGTCACCCAAAAGATGCCCTTGTCCATGAAACCACTAGCCCCAATGAGCTATGGCATAGAAGGCTTGCTCACATTAACTACAAGGCCCTACCCTATGTGAGCAAGGTGGTCATAGGATTACCAGACTTAAAGATTGACCATAATGGCTCATGCAAAGGATGTGAAAAGCGGAAGAATGTCAAGAACCCTTTTCCAAATAGTGAAACAAAGACTAAGAACATTCTGGAGTTAATACACTCAGATGTATGTGGACCAATGCCCACCACATCCCTAAGTGGGTTTGAATACTATCTCACATTCATTGATGACTATTCAAGGAAGACTCGGATATACTTTCTAAAAGGAAAGAATGAAGTCTTTGAAAAATTCAAAGAGTTCAAGGCCTTAATAGAAAATCTCTTAGAAAAGAAAATCAAGATTCTTAGAATAGATAATGGCGGAGAATATACTTCAAAGGAGTTTGAAGACTTTTGTAAGGAAGCTAGAATCAAGAGGGAACTAACCACTCCCTACAATCTCCAACAAAATGGGGTTGCTGAAAGAAAGAATAGAACTATCATGGAAGCTATAAAGACTATGATACATGACCAAGATCTACCTATGTATCTATGGGTTGAACAGCTAGGACAGCATTTTATGTACAAAATAGACTATCCCATAGTGCTCTTGAATTCAAGACTCCAGAAGAAGTGTTCACAGGAAAGAAGCCCGAGGTAAGTCATCTCAAAATATTTGGATGTCCTGTGTACATTCACATTCCAAAAGAAAAGAGAACCAAGTTGGATCCTTCTGGTAAGAAAGGAATATTTGTTGGATATTGTGAATCGTCCAAAGCTTTCAGAATTTACATACCTGGTTTTCATCATATGGAAATAAGTAGAGATGTAACTTTTGATGAAGAAGCAGCCCTCAAGAATATAGGAAATGCCAACTTGAAGAAATATATGAAGAAGATACATCTCCTCGAATCATAGAAGCTGTACCCATACCTGAAGATGATGCACCAGAGGACCATGACATGTTAGAACCATAAGAACCCCCCATTACAAATTTATCTAGAAAAAGAAGGCCAGCATGGGCTAGAGACATTATTCAAGGAGCTAAAAAATATGGAGCTCTTGAAGGCTCTACTAGAGAAAGAAAGAAACCAAAGCTAGTATCAAACTATGTGGCCTTGATGTGTGATCTTGTGGATCAACAACCTACTAGCTATGAAGAGGCAGCTCAGAAGAAAGAGTGGGTAGAAGCAATGACAGAAGAATACTAGTCAATAATGAAAAATGATGTTTGGGATATAGTTCCCAAACCAAAAGATAAAAGTGTCATTTCTTCCAAATGGATATTCAAGATAAAACATGTTGCAGATGGTAGCATTGAAAAATATAAGACAAGATTTGTAGCCAGAGGATTCTCTCAGAAAGAGGGCATTGACTATGAAGAAACATCTACACCAATTGCTAGGTATACTTCAATTAGAACTATCATGGCACTTGCATCTATGATGAAGTGGAAATTACACCAGATGGATGTTAAGACATCCTTCCTGAATGGTGTGATTGAGGAAGAAGTGTACATAGAACAACCATAAGGATTTGAGGTTAAATATGGAAGAACACATGTATGCAAGCTGAAAAAGGCTTTGTATGGTTTAAAGCAAGCTCCCAGAGCTTGGTACGAAAGGATTGACAGTTTCTTAACAAGCATGGGATTTACCAAAAGTAAAGCCAATCCTAATCTTTACCTCAAAGTTATGGATGATGAACCTGTTATATTACTATTGTATGTAGATGATCTATTTCTAACAGGAAATGAGAATCAAATTATTGAATGCAAGAAGAAGCTTTCTTCAGAATTCGAGATGAAAGATCTCGGGTTAATGCACTACTTCTTAGGTCTAGAAGTATGGCAAGAACCAAAAGTAATCTTTCTAAATCAAGGTAAGTATGCTGTGGGGATTCTAAAAAAAAAGATTCGATATGTTGGAGTGTAAAGCCATGGCCACTCTCATGGACTCCAACTTGAAGTTATTAGTTAATGACTCATCAGAATTAGTGGATGTAAGTTTATATAGACAAATCATTGGGTCATTGATGTATTTAACAAATACCAAACCAGATATATGCTTTGCTGTAAATACCCTGATTCAGTATCTAGTAGAACCTAGAAAGGTTCACTTAATAGCTGCAAAGCATGTAATGAGGTATCTAAAGGGTACATTAGATTTTGGTCTATATTATCTTGGAAGTCATGAACTCAGATTACACGGTTACTCAGATTCTGATTGGGCAGGAAGTGTTTCAAACAGAAAGAGTACATCAGGTGGATGTTATGGTCTTGGATCTGCCATGATCTCATGGTTCAGCAAGAAACAATCTAGTGTGGCTCTCAGTACTGCTGAAGCAGAATATATAGCTGCCTGCTCTGCTAGTTGTGAAGCAGTGTGGCTTTAGAAACTATTATCTGGAGTATTTGACTTAGAAATGGATCCCACTGTGATCATGTGTGACAATCAAAGTTGTATTAAGATGATAGAAAATCCAGTATTCCATGATAAGTCAAAACACATAGAAATCCATTATTTCTACATACGAGATATGGTGCAGAGAGGAGCTATTAGACTCGAGTATGTGAGCACTGAGGAAAAAATTGTTGATATATTGACCAAACCTCTGTCTCGAGTGAAATTTGAATATTTCCGAGACAAGCTTGGTGTAGTTCAAAAGGACCCTCCTCGAAAGGGGGAGTGATTTAGTCACTGATGATGAGATTGCCCTCATCGACAGCAAGGTCGATGATGAGGATACCTGTTTATTACACCTAGATATTTATATATGCTTAGATTACTTAGATTTAGGATACTTATACTTAGAATACTTATATTACTTGCTTTTACATTGATGTATTGATGAGGATACATGTTTTGATGATATGTATACATGTATTGATGAGGATATTTGTTTTTATATTGATGTATTGATGAGGATACATGGTTTGATGATATGTATACATGCATTGATGAGGATACTTGTATGTACTTGTACTAGTGATGTACTAACGATATCTGTATTGATGAGGATACAGGTGGGGATTGTATCGTCCCCGGACTTCGGTCCCTTGAATTGATCCATAGACCTATGTCTTCGAGAATGAAGTCCTTAGTGGACAGGTGGGGATTGTATCGTCCCTGGAGCTCGGTCCCTTGAATTGATCCGTAGACCTATGTCTTCGAGAATGAAGTCCATAGTGGACAAGGATCCCGTAGTTCCGAAAGGAAGGATCATCCAAGTGTGATAGCTTCGTAAAGACTGGGTCCCGTAATTCCGAAACGAAGGATTGTCTGAGCACCACCAATATTGATGGATTAGAATCTCGTAATTCCAAAAGGAAGGATTTTCCATGATCCTGTAATTCCGATAGGAAGGATCACCAGTGTTGATGGACTAGAATCTCATAATTCCAAAAGGAAGGATTGTCCATGATCCCGTAATTCCAAAAGGAAGGATCACCAGAGTTGATGGACTAGAATCCCGTAATTCCGAAAGGAAGGATTGTCCATGATCCCATAATTTCGAAAGGAAGGATCACCAGTGTTGATGGTCTAGAATCTCGTAATTCTGAAAGGAAGGATTGTCCATGATCCCGTAATTCCAAAAGGAAGGATCACGAGAGTTGATGGACTAGAATCCCGTAATTCTGAAAGGAAGGATTGTCCATGATCCCGTAATTCCGAAAGGAAGGATCATGTGTATTGTAGAGTATGCTGCGATGATGATATTGTTGATCAAGATGATCCAAATGATGATGATCGTGTGATGACGATACTTATGATCGTATGATGACGATGCTGATAATCGTGTGATGACGATGCTAATGATCGTGTGATGACGATGCTGATGATCGTGTGATGACGATATTGATGATCATGTGATGACGATGTAGATGATCATGTGATGATGATGCTGATGATCGTGTGATGATGATACTGATGATCGTGTGATGATGATGTTGATGATCATGTGATGACGATGCTGATGATTATGCGATGACGATGCTGATGATCGTGCGATGATGATGCTGATGATCATGCGATGACGATGATGATGATGTTGATGTTCCAGTAACTGGTTGAGTTACTGATGATGATGTATTGAAGAAAGCTTCTCATTAAGGGCGAGTGTTGAATATTGTATCTTATAAGAATATTATATTTGTACTTTATTATTTTGGAGATGTTTCGTCCCTTCGAGGTGATCCTATTATGTATCCGGAGATGTTTATTCCTCCGATGAATTGTGGTAACCGGGGTTATTAGATCCTCCATGTGGGGGTCGTCCCTAAGTTAATTAATTAGGGGTTATTAGACTTCATTGGCGGAGGTTGGCCCCATAAGAGAATTTAGTCAGTCGGGAACTAGTATAAGTAGAGGAGATTGCTCCTCACTGTAGCTAGGGTTTTACCCCTAGCTTGTGCAAATGAGCACCTACTAAGGAGAAGGGACTCCTTAGTAGCAGTTCAGTAAATGGAAATAATTAAGCTAAAACAGAAATAGAAACTACTCTAAACATGTGCATGAAAAATAAACAACAATTTGTAAGCAATGGTTTTGTATTAATATTACCTTCAATGTGAAGGTTGATGAAGCTCTTGCAATGTCCAAGAGGGTTGCTCCAAGCTCCAATGTGCTCCTTCTCTTTCTCCAATGGTGGGAATGGGCCAAAAGGGGCTCTCAAGGTGAAAGTGGATCAATGGTGAGCTAAGGTTTCAAGAGAGATTTTGGCAGAGTAAGGGTGCTTATGATTGTGGATATGGAATAAGGGGTCTCCATCACCTATTTATAGTTTTTTGGTGGTGGAGTGCTGACCCATGGTTTTGGGAACCATATGGTTTAGGGAAGCTGTATAGGGTTTTTTCCTCCATTTCCTCATTATTTTATATTTTTTATTCCCTTTTTAGGGGGTTTTTGCTATTTTAGAGGAATTTTGGATATTTTTGGAGGAAAAATGGGTTTTTTAGCCTTTTTGAGGCTATTTTGATGGTTTTGTGGCCTTTTGGAGGCATTTTAGGCCTTTTGGAGGCTTTTTATTGGGATTTTTTGGGTTTTTAAGGGAAATATGGTAGGAATATGGACAAATGAGCCATATAATGTGGTAGATGAGGTAGTGAACATTTTTTGGGTGTTAACAGATTGCCCCCTGATGCACGAGGGCAGGAGCTCATCGTATGGCCGATGGACATCATAAGTCATGAATGGTTTTCCTGGGGTGTGGAGAGAAGAGAAGAAACAAACTGAAGCCCGAAACAACGATCCCGAACAACTGCAAGAACTAAAAGTACATAACCTCAATAATGGATGAGGAATCATCTGATCATATGGACGAGGTGGGCATACCCATGCTCGTATAAGGATATAACATAATAACAATGGGGTCCAAAAAATGGGGACCTGAAACATACATGACCTCAAATACTGACTGAGGAATAATCTCAATATATGGACGAGGCGGGCATACCCATGCTCGTATCAAGATACATAAACAGAACTGTGAGGCCCGAAAAGGGGGACCTGTAAGATACATATATAACCACTGTGTACATCATATGTGTCAAGAGGAGACACAAATCTGGGACATACTGCTGGGTGGACCATGTGTAAACTGAAGAACTGGTGCACTGGAATATCAACAGTGTTGCTGACTGGGGTACTAGAGGAACTGATGAGCTACTGGATCATAATGACTGGGAGCAATAACCTCGATGGTACACTGAGCTGGAACTGAAACGAGTACTCAAGGAAGCATATAACTGGATGGCTTCCGAATACAATCGCCAACGCAGCCCGGACATCCACGGGAACATATAACTGGTCGTTCCGAAGTGACTCACCAATGTGCTAGAGTCTGGTGAAATCCCGGGACTTCGACTAAAAACTGATGGGATATAATCCTATGCGATCCTCAACGATGCGATCAAGGTGCTGAAGTCGAGCATGTGAGGAACAACCACTCGGAGAGGCAATGATGACTCCTCTCATAATGATCCATAGGCACTTACCACAGATGGTGATAAGTCCAAGGCATAGGGACCTCTGGGCCTATCCTTTGGAATAGAGGAGTTGTCGTTGACAGAGGGAGACCTGCAACTATCAAGGCAATGATGTTTCCTTGACAGGAGTGCGAGGTGAAGAACCGAAATGTAATAGTACTGATGGCAGGACTGACAAACTGTGGGGGGACAACTAGGCAAGTAGAGTGGGTGGACTCAAACTTCCTTTGTTCAGAGTATGATAATGGGAATGATCGGGCAGCATATGAAACTGATTGAGGGGAAAGGGATCATAGCTGTATTGGATCGGGGAAGGTGACTAGTCTGAGGGAGACTCAAGCTAGTATAAAATGGCAGGAGACTGCATAATACTCTGAACAAAGGCGTCCTGATTGGGGGTGTTGCCGAGATGATCGATCATAGTGCCATGAGGCATGGAAGGAGACTTCTTTATGGGTTAAGGGACTAGAAGAAGTTTGTGTAAAATGATACTGTCGTGTGGATTTTACGAGCCCAGGACAGTTCATGCTCGTGGTTGCTTTCAATTTTAAGGAGTCTGAAAGCGATAAGAAGAGTCTGAAATGATGGAATGGTACTGTCGTGTGGATTTGACGAGCCCAGGACAGTTCACGCTCGTGGTTGCTTTCAATTTTAGAGAGTCTGAAAGAAAATAAGAAGACTCCAGGGGGTTTCTTTTTCGTATGTTTAGTCTCCAAGGCCCAAAGAAGCATAAAAGGATGCAATGAAGAACTCTTCTAGCCGGTGTGACTAGAGTATTCCTTTTTCGTAATTAGTCTACCAAGTCCAGAAAAGGGGTAAACTTATACCAGATAGACGCCCTTTCAGGTACTTTAACGAGCATGAAAGGAAGCAAGATTGCTCGGAGATCTTTTCATTCTTTTAGGAGTCAGAAAAGAGCTTAACGGAAACTCCCTAAGTGCCTTTTTCGTAAAGGACTTGTCCGGCCCGAAAAAGGGATAAAATTATACCGAACAAAAGGAATGGCCAGGCAAGGAGGAAGTGTTCAATCAAGGAACAGTAATGATGACCAAGAACGAGGGTGGGGGGGAACACTGATGGGCCTCCTTGCGGGATAAATGAAATGGTGGCAAAATAACGAAACATTTGCAGTATGACAGGAGTGAATGGCTCATGTAAACGCGTGGAACAATCTGATGGCAGTCGATGTGGCATGCAAACCGAGGCAGCAAGGTGTTTGGGACACAATGTTGAAATTGTACCAAGTGAGAGCGAGAAATGGTCTCAAGCATCATCACAAGCTCGGAAAAATGAATCCGACGATATAAAGAGTGTCAAAAAAGGGGTAACGACCGATGTGGCACGTACACCGAGGCGACGGGGGAGTTCTGGAAAAATACCCAAAAAATCGGGGGGTGAGAGTGAGAAATGATCTCAAGCGTCATCACCAGCTCAGAAAAATGAATCCGATGATATAAAACATGTGAAAAACGGAGAACGACCGATGTGGCACGTAAACCGAGGCGACTAGTGGCGTTTGAAAAATGGGCAAAAAATGACGGTGTAAAAATAATGCAATAAGGTTACCATCATGACGGTCTCGTCGTGCTGATTCCAGTGGTGGAAACGGTTCAAAAAACGGACTCCGTATGGGGTCAGAATGGCCAAAACAAGAAAAAGTCAACTGACTATAAATAGTGTGTGGGTCCAACATGACATGTGTCATTTGTACTATTTGACTTGGACTTGTGATCAGAGTGGACCAGAGCTTAGGTGGCATTTCTGGACGATCCGACCGGTCGATTCCAGATCCGGGAGATACAGGTATTCCGTCAAACTTATACCTGCATGTTTTTTAGGGTCCGGGGTTGGGTAGTGGGTCCCAGGGTTATTTGTACGGTCCACGTGGGGTGGACCGCAGGTTAGGGGGACGAAACCGTGGTTGGAGACCGCGAGTTTCGGGGTGAACCACGTGGTTGGGGACCGCGGCTTTCTCGGCTGGATACACGGTCTAGTACCGCATGTTCCAGGGAGGAACACGCGGTGCCAAACCGCGGGGTTAGGCTGAACAGACACGGTTTAGGACCGCGAGTGTAGGCCTGACAGCCGCGGTCGGAAACCGCGACAGGAAGCCCTAAAGCCGCGGTTTTGGGCCAAGCTAAGGGGGTCTTCTGGGGGAAGGGGAAGGGCTTATTTAGTTGACATGAGTCTGATGAGTCTACTTTGTGTGATTGACAGGATGCCGCAGGTGCTCTGCAGAGAGCGGGAGATCCCTGATGAGATCATGGCCGTGGTCCGAGGGGAGCGCCATGTGCGATCTGTGCTACGAATGTGCGGACTACTGAATTTCACACAGATACCCATGATACGGTCAGCAGCGTTGCTGCTGAACCGACTGATTAGCTTCTGGGAGCCGGACATACAGGCTTTCCAAGTACAGGGTGAGAGGGTGGACCTCACCCTGACCGATGTATATTTTCTGACGGGGTTGCCCTGTCTAGGCAGGGTAGCAGACACACAGCCGCGGGTCGCCGTGGAAGTCGACATGGAGGACATGTTGGAGAGATACTGTGGTCCCGAGGCGAGGGTGCATAGGAATGCACTCCTGGTGAGGGACCTACAAGAGCTAGCAGTGCAGGCCATGGCGGCATGTGTGGTTCGGGTATTGGGGTCCTAGTCACCTGAGAAGGTGTCGGGGGGCTAGGTGCAGATGATAGAGCATGTACTGGATGGGGTGTACTACGCGTGGGGCTAGATGTTCCTGACCTGCGTTCAGCGGCAGCTGACGGCAGCGAAGGAAGCTGGCAAGGGATTTTGTTATGGTTCCTTCTTGTGTGCCTTCTTTATGGAGAGGGTACCCACACTGCGGCCACGTGTGCCGATCAGGGTAGGAGGTATGAGGTAGCCGCAGATGGTGCGGTGGGGCGAGATGATGCGTCGCCGTGGTGGTGGCGATGTGGGTAGGTATTTTACGCAGGAGTTGTACCTGCAGTGGCTCCAGATACCATTGACACTGGACGACTTCCCGTATAGGGACATGGACTACATGGGAGATCCGGAGGCACCACGAGCACCAGGATAGGCATGGGGTCTCGACGGTATGTATGTGTTTGTTTGCATATTATGGATGTCAAGTTTTATATATATGATAGTAGATTGATATACTGTGACTGACATATGGGTGATCTGCAGATGTGGGTCCGAGGCCGCCGCCAGGCCATGTGGCACGGAGGGGGATTGTGGCCGTTCCAGCTCTACCTGGGCGAGGGGAGGTCCGTCGCCGCGATGCGGAGGGGACACTGGAGTCGGTCCAGGCACTACTAGACCGTTTGCTGATAGGGGTTACTGATGAGGGATGGTAGGACGTTGATCCGGATGTGGTTCAGGATTGCATGAGGGCACCCCGAGAGTTCAGATCCATAGCGATCCGGGTGGCGATCTTGGTGGACCGGGCACGGGCATAGGAGCCCATAGGAGATGAGGACTTGTCAGAGGAGGAGCAAGGGGAGGACTCAGAGGCAGCCGATGCCGGCAGTGATGCAGGATACGACTCTCATTAGGGAGTACAGGGGACTCCCCCCGAGTTTTGTAGCTACGGCATGTAGTTTGATGAGGCTTTAGGGATGTATAGCCATTTTTTGTATAGCTGAGTACAGGGGTACTCAGGACATGTATAGCACTGAACATGTATTTTTTGATATATATATATATGCACGTGGATGCACCTTTTTGTATGATGTTGTTTTATTTGTACGCACGTGGATGCGCTTTATGATTTGTGATATGTTTACATTGCACATGGATGCAAGTAGGCTAGGATGTTAGGCACGTGGATGCCCCTTGCGTATTTTATGTGATGCAACATGATGTATGCATGACTAGGCACGTGGATGCCCCTATGGATATGAATGTGATTTTATGGTTTATGTACATGGATGCAAAATGTTGATGCAATGCAATCTTTTTGGGTTTTTATATATTTTTATGAGATGTTATGGGATGATGCATGATGTTACATGGTGTGATTGATATGCCAATCTAGGATGTTGTTTGCCATTTGATCTGCGACACTATTTTGGGCTCTTGGGACATGTGTGAATGTTATGGATTCAAACTATCGGCTGAGTTGTTTTGCGCGCAGGAATTTTCTAAAAAGGCAGGGATCACGCACCTGGTAGCAGTTGTTGAGCTGGGAGACAAGTAGCTGGGAGTCTAGAAACACATGAAGGTGACATATGCCCATCTGGAGGGCAGCAGTCAAGAGACCGGTCACAGCATCATACTCTGCCTGGTTATTGGTAGCAGCGCCTATACATATTCCGTCAAGGTGAATCATCTCGTTGGAAGGGGAGTACAAGACCCATGCTGCAGAAGCCAGGTTGGGAGACCAGCGGCTTGCGCCATCAGCGAAGCCAGTGTAACAAGGTGGAAGATGGTCCATCTGTGATCATGCAGAAATGATGAATGTAAGATGATGGTAAAAAAGGTGAAAAACAAAAAAGATAGCAGACTGTACAATGCGGACTAATGAGGCCGTGGTTTCATCTATGGGTAAAAACGTTTAAGATACAACCCATTACGGGGGTTGCGCAAAGGGTGACCTTCGGAGTCAGCTAAGATGTATGCCCCCTTGCCGAGACAAGTCTGCACAATGTAAGGGCCTTGCCACATGGATTCAACTTCCCTTTCCCGGTTTTGTCATGGGCTTGGTCATATGCGAGGACGAGGTCCCCTTCGTGGAAAGTTCGAGGGTGTACATGTTTATCATAACCAGCTTTGGAGCGGTTTTTGGCAGTTTCAATGGTCTGGAGAGCGGCACGACGGTCTTCATCGGCTTGTTCAAGGGATAGCAGATGTTGCTAGAGTTGGGAGGTAAAGACATCACGGAACTCTTGGAAGAGTTGTTTGTAGTCCTCAATCTCCTGCTCGCTGCAGGAGGCTCCTAAAGTGATGAGTTCAGGGGTCTCAATCTTAGCTTTAACAGCTGGGAGCTTTGAGGGATGAATGGGGTGCTGTTTCTGACGAATGGGGGGTACATCCGGCCATGTGTCAATGTGGGGCTCTATAATGGCGGGGTCAAGACCGGGCATTTCGGTATAGGACCAGGCAAAGACATCACGTAATTCTTGGAAGAGTTTTCTATACTCCTCAATCTCTTGTTCACTGCAGGAGGCTCCTAAGGTAATGCATTCATTGACGCCAGGGGGGTCAGAGATATCTATGTGGATGACGGGTGAGATGTTGGCCATGTTACCCTCTTTGAAGGCGTCAGGAGCAGGAATAGGGTCCTTGAACCAGTCAACCTTGGTGGGAAGGAAGTCTTTGGACTCAACCGTGAACTGGGTGGCTGTGCTAGAGGAAGATTCTTCTGGGATGAAATACGAACGATGGTGCATGTCATCCCAGGGATATTCCGGGGTAGTGAGTGCCTCAAGAATCTCCTCATCAGTATGGAAAGTTTGCGTCATCAAATCGGTTGACGTGGGAATGGTAGTGGAAGAGATCATGTAAATGGTGTTGACCTCCCCGGATGGGGGTGAGATCGGGGGGTGAATCTCCTCAATAGTGGTTGGGGCCATCTCAAGATCCATATTGTTCATCTCATAGAGAGCCGCTCTGTAATCTGGGAGATCGGGACAATGATGGGAGTAATTCCCGTAAACACCGCATATGGCACAGGGGTGGTTGGTACGCAGGGATTTGTGTTTGGGCTTGGGAGTGGGGTTTAGTTCAACCACCGGGATGTTGGGGTCATCGTCGAGCATCTGCATGTGCTTCTGTAATGCTGGTAACTGTGGACACTGATGAGTTGCATGGCCTAACTCATCGCACAATGAGCATTTGGGAGGAGCATGAAATACTGGGGGGTTTTTGACTATCTTGAGAGGTGGTACAACAGTGTATGGTTGGGGACCTCTGCCCCCAGTGGGTTTGGGAGTAGGGGGAGGAGTCGTGGAGGACGAAGGGGTAGAGACACCGGGGGGTGGCTGAGTGGTAGTAGCCATGGGTTGCACTGGTTGGAGGACGACGCTTGGTGTCGGCGGGGGAACGGAAGGCGAAAGGTACCAAACGGGTAATCCCAAGGTTAACCCAGGGAGGCTAAGGGTAGCCATAACTGGGGCGCTTACTACTCCCGATGGAGGGACCAGGAAGGGGATTGTATGGATATGTGTAACACCAATGTGGCTAGGTACCAATGGTGGTTTAGGAAACAAGGGTGGTTGATTATTAGGAGGTTGGTTATCATGGGACAAGGTACATAAGTCAGACACGTCAGGTGTAGATGCCGGGGGAGGAATGGCTCGGAAGGTGGATGTCATCGGCGGGTCTGAGTAAACTCCAGGTCCCAAAGAGGAAACAAATGAAGTAGCAGCGCCACTGACCGGTTGTTCAACCATGGGGAGAACATTTTTGGGTGCAGCGGGAGCATTTGGATCATAGTAAGTGAGTTGGTCGATCTTAACCACGCGTCCATCATGGGGGAACATCATGGTATGAAAGACAGAGGAAGCGACCGCCCGCATAGCATACATGTAGCTGCGACCGAGTAAGAGGTTGTAATCAAGCTGAGCGTTGATGACCTCGATATCGATGAGGACAATTTTACCACCTAACTGGACAGGGACATGGGCTAGGAGACCTTGGGGCTGAGCCGAACGATCGTCGTAGGCGCGTAATGCAGTGGTGGACTGCTGGAGAGTAGGGGATCCCAACTTCTGCCACACGAATCTAGACATAACGCATGTGGAGGCACCTTCATCGATGATGCACCGATGGATGACAAGATTTCGAATGGAAACAGAAACTTGTAATGCTAGGGTGGAAGGCAGGCGAGGTTCGGACTGGTCCAAATCAAATGCCATCAAATTTGAATCATTTGGGTCAATCACCCCAATGGCTGAGAGTAAAGTCTTGCGCTAGGAAGGGCAGTTTTTCAAGACTTCTAACGCAGACATGGCTGCGGGAGATTTGGCTAAGTCATCTACGATGTTGTAGTTTGACGCAGCGCGCGCATTAGGGTTATTGTTGATACGGTGAAGTGGGAAACGAGGGGCTTTGGGAGCACCATCTAGTGGAGGTGGAGGTATACGTAACGCCTGATCAGTGGGATGGGCGTTAGTGGGTTTATCAGTGGGAGGTATTTCAGTGGTGGAGCCATATTGGTTCCGACGGGTCTGAAGGTTGACGTCAGCGGATGACATCATCAACAGGTGGTGGGTACCTGAGTCAAACATGGGTTGATCAGGAGCAACGTAAGTGATTTGTTGTTGGGGTTGCGCGTTGGCTTGAGGGGGAGCCAACGGCTGAGTGTTCACTATGCCTTGGGTTGGTAAGGGGTTTTGCAGAACCAAAGGTGGCTGCTGAGGCTGAGGGGGGTTAGGTGGCGCCTGAGGAGCCGCATGCCCTTGGCGATGGGCATCGTCAACCCAGAGCTGCCAAGCTCGCTCTAAGTGTGGGCAAGCATGCATGTAGTGTCCTTAGACCCCGCAAATAGAACAAGGGTGGTTCATTCGCAAATTTGGGTTTTAAGCCTGCTTGGGCGGGCGATCAGGGTTTTGGTTAGCGGGGGCCGCATTGTTGTTGTCTGGGGGATTAGCCGGTTGACCAGCTTGGTCTGTAGGTTGTGTAGTGTCCCCTCCTACCATCTCAGCGTGATAGGGAGGATGTGGCGCTCAATCCGGGCAATTAGCCCCAACACGTTTGAATTAAAAACATTGATGCAAAGAACTGTATCTGTGCATGCTATGGAAAAACGATGGTAATCAAATAAATGTTGTTGATCTCTAAAATACATTCAAGATTCTGTGACAGCCATGAAATAAAGATCTGTGCAGAATTATACAAGATCATATGGGAATGCATAATCATTTTATTAAACAGCGGAAGCAAATTTATTAACAGTTCCATGATACATTCAAAATATTCATTAAATGGTAATCGCAAACTTCACACAGGAGAATACTTATCTTATGCAAAAGTAGTCTCACGCAACTGGCTATGCAACTGCAACGTTCCACCCAACCGTAGGCCAGTGTGCTCCTCAATCTCTCAGCACCACTGCCACCCCCGAGCTGGGCATGATCTCTACAAGGAACCAGGGAACAGCAGACTCACACATAGCCAAGCATACACCAAGATGAGCCAAGCCAATCTACAATTGGGTTTATCAGGCTACTAGGAGATGGAAAGGAAGAGTTGCTAAGCTAGTGAGCTCCAGCACAGAGCCAGGGATAACCTTGCAAGATCTATCTAGCTTGGCACCCACAATACCTACACACCCAGCACAAGGAAGTATTCTTTTCACTGCTGTGCAGTCCCTCAAGCCATACCTTCCCTATCCAGTGCTCTCAGGGTATGCATAGAAGAGTAACCAAAGCCCTCTTGATCTTTTTGAGAGGTTGTCTCCCCCACTAGGTTTATCAAGCCACTTCTATCCACTACCACTCCAACACTTCAGTTCACAGGCTCAAACCAAGAACAAGGATGCACATAACAGCAGAACCCCACTTGCTGGGCATGAGGAAAACGTTTTCCACAGTGGAATGCCTGAGATGGGGTTTCAACTAACCCAGAAAAACGTGGGAGCCCACAAAAACGAAATGGGGAGTTGGTGAACAACCCAGGAAGCCAAATCCGTTTTTTTAGAAAAACGTCCTTGGACATTCAGGGGCAAAAATGACCTCCTTACAGTCCTCAAAACGTGGCCCTCCCTCTCTCAACTGTTATATACGGCAAAAACGACTCCCAGGCATGGAAAAATGCAGTATTTAGATGAAAAACGTAAATGGAAAGATCCCAGCTAACTTCAACTACGTGAATGAATGAAGACTGCCCATTCCCCATGGCTTTGGGCACCATTTCGTGGGTGGTTTCTTGCCCCACAAGCAAAAACACGATTTTCCAAGTTGATGGCTTGCCCATGCACGAAAATAGCTTGCCCATACTCTTTCATTCCCAAGGAATTAACTGCCTTAACCAATTTCTTGGAAAAATTAAATGATTGGGTACATGAGACAAAATGGGTAGTTGGTGGTTTATGGGTTTCCCCATTGACACATGGATTAATACCATTGGCTCAAGGTTTGAATAATTTCCCTCCCTTTTCCTTGTAGAGTCATGCCCCATCTCTTTTGTTGCATTGCATAGCCGGTTGTGGGTTTTTCATTAAAATTCGTATTTACATGGTGTCTTATATACATTGTGCCCATCTCACACAAGAACCATGGGCATCTATTTTTAATTGCCGATTCATGAAACGCTAAATCAATGGTGGGGCCTTGGCCTTGAGCTCCTCACCCTGATTAAATTACAATATTTACATCATTTACGGTTTAATACAAAGGGGGTCAAAATGGGGACATTACATTCCCCTCCCCTTACATTAGCACTGTCCTCAGTGCTCATCAAAATTGAACAAAAATGGATATGCCACCCTCATGGCATCCTCCAGCTCCCATGTAGCCTCATCGGGACCGTAGTGCTTCCATTGCACCTTTACCTATCCGATGGCTCGGTTCCGGAGCAATGTTACCTTCTTGTCTAGGATGCACAATGGATCGGTTTGGAATTCTCCCTCGGGTTCCACCTGGATCACATCCCAATTAATCACATGGTTAGGATCATGTACATATTTCTTTAGCAAAGAGACATGAAAAACATTATGAGCTTTAGTGCTAGCAGGCAATGCAAGTCTATATGCAACTGGTCCTATTCTTTCAAGCACTTCAAATGGCCCACAATATCTAGGTGATAGCTTGGCACAACTCCCAAGCTTCAAGGAACTCTTCCTTGATTTCACTCTAAGATATACATGATCCCCAACATTGAATTCCCTATGCACTCTATGTTTATCTGCATAGCTTTTCTGTCTATCCTGGGCTGCTTTTAAATTTTGCCGGATCTTTGCAACCTCTTGTTCCATTTCCTTAAGCAATTCTGGCCCAAGTACAATTCTGTTCACTGGATTGTCCCAAGTCACTGGTGTCCTACACCTTCTGCCGTACAAAGCCTCATAAGGACTCATTCCCAATGATGCTTGTTGCCCATTGTTATATGCAAATTCTACCAAGTGTAGATAATCCTCCCACTTGGATGGTTTGTCCATTACATACATGCGGAGCATGTCTTCAAGCACCCAATTTACTCTTTCTGTTTGACCATCTGTCTGAGGATGGTAGGCGGTACTAAAGCTCAACTGCGTACCCAAATCTGCAAAGAGACCTTTCCAAAAATTGGAAGTGAACTTGGTATCCCTGTCAGAAATTATTGCCTTAGGCAACCCATGTAATCTGAAAATTTCCTTCATGAAAATATCTGCAATGGCATCGGCTTTATGTGTGGACTTAACCGGTATAAAATGTGCTGCCTTTGTTAACTTGTCCACCACAACCATGATGGAATCATGCTGTCTCTTAGTCATTGGCAGTCCTGTAATAAAATCCATGGAGATTACTTCCCATTTCCATTCTGGAATCGGCACTGGAAGCAATAAACCTGTTGGATGTTGGTGTTCACTCTTCACCTGTTGACATTCCATGCACTTAGAAATGTATTCAGCAACATCCTTCTTCATGCCTGGCCAGAAATAATATTTCCTTGCTGTAGCAATTGTTTTCTGATATCCTGGGTGACCAGAGTATGGAGCTTTATGGATTTCATCCATAACCATTCTCCTCAAACCTGCCGCATTTGGAATATAGACTCTATTCTTATAAGTAAGAAGTCCTTTTTCTTCCAAATGATAGCCCTCATACTTCTTTTCAAGGTTTTGCTGCTGCAATTTTCCCTTTATCTGCTCATACACTTCATCCTCAACCATATGGTTAACAATTTGTTGCTTCAAGTCTGGCTGGCAAGTACTAAGCGCTGCCACATACATTTCATGTACCTTCCTGCTGAGTGCATCAGCCACCTTGTTTTCTTTCCCTTTTATGTGCTTGATTTCGAAATCAAATTCACACAAAAATTCCAACCATCTAGCTTGCCTAGCATTTAACATTGGCTGATCAAACAAGTACTTCAGACCACAATGGTCTGTCCTTAACTCGAATTTTCTTCCCATTAAGTAATGCCTCCACATCTTCAAAGCATGTACTATGGCTGCAAGTTCTATATCATGAGTAGCATAGTTCTTCTCATGCTCCTTCAACTTTCTTGACTCATAGCATATCACGTGGTTGTCTTGCATAAGAACTCCTCCAAGTCCTTGATTGCATGCATCGGTACACACCACAAAGTCTTTTTCCGGATCTGCAATTTTCAGAATAGGTGCACTTGTAAGAAGATTCTTCAACCGTTGAAAACTTTCCTCACATATTGGTGACCATTCAAACTTTATCCCCTTCTTTTGCAAAGAAGTGATCGGGTTAGCAACCTTTGAGAATCCTTCGATAAACCTCCTGTAGTAACCAGCAAGGCCCATAAAAGATCTCACATCAGTCACATTCCTTGGAGTTGGCCAATTCATAATGGCTTCAATCTTCTCAGGGTCTACAGATATTCCTTCGTCGGAGATGATGTGACCCAAATAATGAATTCTGTCTTTATAAAAGTCACATTTGCTCAACTTTGCATACAGCTTATGCTCCCTTAGTAATTGCATTGTCATTCTCAAATGTTCTTCATGCTCTTCTTCATTCTTAGAATAGATGAGAATGTCGTCTAGGAATACCAGAACAAACTTGTCCAAATATTTGCTAAAAACATTATTCATGAGACACATGAATGTAGCTGGTGCATTTGTGAGACCGAATGGTACCACTACAAACTCATAGTGTCCATACCTCGTTCTAAAGGATGTCTTATGAATATCTTCTTCTTTGATTCTTACCTGATGGTAACCAGACCTCAAGTCAATCTTTGAAAATACCTTTGCTCCTCTCATTTGATCAAAAAGGTCGTCAATTCGAGGCAATGGGTATTTGTTCTTCACAGTGACTTTGTTCAACTGCCTGTAGTCAATACATAGCCTGAGTGTTCCATATTTCTTTTTCACAAATAGAACAGGTGCTCCCCACGGGGACACACTTGGCCTAATGTATTTCTTTTCCAGCAACTCTTGTAATTGCATTTTTAATTCTAGCAATTCCAGGGTACTCATCCTGTACAGTGTCTTAGATACTGGTGCCGCTCCTGGCACAAGTTCAATTGTAAAGTCAATGTCTCTCTTTGGAGGGAGTCCTGGAGTCTCATCGGGAAAAACATCCCTGAATTCTTGCAATACACGATAGTCCTCCAATTTAAGAGTTTCATTCTCTGCTGCCTCTAAAACGTGAGCTGCATACAGTTGACATCCCTTCCTACAGAACTTCTTTAGTTGCATGGCTGAAACCTGTCTAACAGAAGTCACCTTTGGAATGCCTTTTACAACCCTCAGGTTTCCTTCCTCGTCCATGCATTCAAATGTCTTATTGTAGCAGTCAAGTTTAACCCTGTGTGCTTCTAACCAATCCATTCCAATGAGAATATCGTAGGAACCAAGTGGCAAAATATTCAGATCTGAATAAGTGAATAGCCCATCCATCTCTAATGGACATTTCTCTACTATTTCGCTAACTTTTCTCTTGGTTCCAGTGGCTAGTTGAACTAACCAAGATTTACTATGCTTTAATTTCTTGAAAGCACAAACCTCAACAATTCTAGGAGTGACATAACTGTGAGTAGATCCAGGATCAATCAAAATAGAAACAGATTGCTTAGCAATCTTACCTTCAACTTCAACCACAGTTGACTGATGATCTTCTTGGCGGTCTTCTACTGCTGCATAGATTCTAGGGATTGTCCTCGCCACTTGTCCCACAGTTCCAGCTCCTTGGATGTTGTGAACTTGATTTGCATTCCCATTCCTATGTGGACAGTTCCTAAGCATGTGGTCTCCTCCACAACCCCAACATTGAAGTGGTTCTCTTGGCTCTTTTGGATCTCTCGGCTTGTCTCCCATCGTCCTGGTTGGCTTAGTCGCAACCTGTGATGGCTGCCTTTGCTGATTCCTGAATTGAGGAGGCTTGAACCCCTTCTTCCTTTGATCAAACTTTTCATTTTTCTTATCCTTCCATGCCTTATGGAATTCTGGTTTGCTTCTGTTTTGATCAAAGCAATACTTGGCCTTTCTTATGGCCTCCTCCAGAGTTTGAGGTTCATCAAACTCAATTCTGTCTTTATATGACTGGGGCAGTCCACTTAAGAAACGCTGAATTTTGACCTTATCATCTCGAATATACTTGACATACCTCAGCAGCTCCAAGAACTTGTTTGCATATTCTTCCACGGTCAATTGTCCCAATCTCAGCTCATGGAACTCTTTGATCTTATCATCATAGTACCTATCAGAGAGGTACTTTTGCTTGAAGTATTTCTTGAACTGCTTCCACACGATCTTCCTCTCATTGATCTTCTTCACTTGCCTTGTGTGTTCCCACCATATAGATGCCCTTCCGTTCAAGTTGAAGATGGCTACCCTTGCCTTCATATTCCCAGAGTAGTCTTGGACTTGAAAATATTTTCTCATCCCAAGAAGCCAAGCTTCAGCTTCTTGACCAGATTTTACCTCTCCGTCAAATGTAGGAGGTTTTGCCTTCTTAAATTCCCCCTGTGAATTGTTCTTGTAGTGTTTCTTCCTCTTACTCATGTGAGATGAAGAGCTTGAACCCTCAATGGATTCTTCAGAGTCAGATGATTCATTAGAAGAGATTTCTGGAGTATATGTCCTGTCTGTAGAAACTCTTCTTGGACTACTGGCCCTCTTACGTGAATTCCTTCTAGAGCTACTCCCACCCTTTTCCGGATTGGATATCTGATGCCCAGAGTTTATTTGCCTTTGGATGTCTGTTAAAATCTGTAGCATGGCTGCATTCAGCTGATTTTGTTCTTCCTGAGCTTTAATCATCCTTTCATTATCTTCCCTACAGCTTTGCAACTCCACCCTTAGGCTTCTCATGGTGGCTGCAACGTCTGGAGGGGTCTCTTGATTTCTTCTCCCATTAGATTCTGTTTCAGCATTCTCAACCTGTATGTTCTCCCCCATGGCATCTGTCTCAGGCTCATAGGGATCCTGTGCATCATTCATGATGTGCATTTCTTGGCCCAACCAAGATCCAAAATTTTTCCACGGTATTATCTAGGGTGTTACCCTGCTGTAACTGTGACTCTCTGAAATGTGTTCATCAACACAATTGTTAGCTGCATTACATTCTCAAAATTTACAAATTACTTCATGCACATGGGAAAATATTACGTTAACAATTCGTCAAATCACAACACGAAACTATGAGGGGGAAAAGAAAAAGGGGGTCAAGGGGGCAGCGCCCTCGTTTTTTTTTTTTTTTTTTTTTTTTTACGAATCCCGCCTCACCGGGCGATTCGCTGAATCCTGCCGCAACGGGCAGTTCGCGAAATCTGGCCGCGACGGGCGATCCACAGATTACTCCCGCAACCGCGGGGAGGTTCGCGGTATGCTCCCGCAACTGCGGGGCGGTTGGCCATAGGCTTCCGCAACTGCGGGCCGGTTGGGTGAAGCCCTCCGCAACTGCGGGGCGTTTGGCGGAACCCTTCCGCAATTGCGGGGCAGTTCGGCAACGGCTTCCGCGCGGCGCGGTTCGGCGACGGCTTCCGCAGCTTCGGAACCGTTCGCGGAATGCTTCCGGGGGTTTCGGGCAGTTCTTGCGAAAATCTTTTTCGGGACGACTTGAGGAATGCTTCCGCAATTGCGGAACGATTCGCCGAAGTCTTCCGCAATTACGGAACGATTCGGCGAAGTCTTCCGCAGTTGCGGAACGATTCGCCGAAGTCTTCCGCAACTTTGGAACGACTTGCTGAACTCTTCCGCGTTGCGGAACGATTCACCGAAGTCTTCCGCAATTTCGGAACGACTCGCCGAACTCTTCCGCGTTGCGGAACGATTCGCCGAAGTCTTCCGCAACTTCGGAACAACTCGCCGAACTTTTCCGCGTTGCGGAACGATTCGCCGAAGTCTTCCGCAACTTCTGAACGACTTGCCGAACTCTTCCGCGTTGCGGAACGATTCACGGAATCCTTCCGAAATTTCGGAAGAGAATTCCTTCCGCAATTTCGGAACAGATTTCCTTCCGAAAATTCATTTTCACACCGACACTTAGAAATTTTTTTTTCCCAACTCTTAAGAAAAACTTAACTTCTTTTCTTCTCTTTTACTATCAGGTTTGACCCATATCGTCCCAGTGCTGCAACGCAGCTCTGATACCATAATGTAGTGTCCCCTCCTACCATCTCAGCATGATAGGGAGGATGTGGCGCTCAATCCGGGCAATTAGCCCCAACACGTTTGAATTAAAAACATTGATGCAAAGAACTGTATCTGTGCATGCTATGGAAAAACGATGGTAATCAAATAAATGTTGTTGATCTCTAAAATACATTCAAGATTCTGTGACAGCCATGAAATAAAGATCTGTGCAGAATTATACAAGATCATATGGGAATGCATAATCATTTTATTAAACAGCGGAAGCAAATTTATTAACAGTTCCATGATACATTCAAAATATTCATTAAATGGTAATCGCAAACTTCACACAGGAGAATACTTATCTTATGCAAAAGTAGTCTCACGCAACTGGCTATGCAACTGCAACGTTCCACCCAACCGTAGGCCAGTGTGCTCCTCAATCTCTCAGCACCACTGCCACCCCCGAGCTGGGCATGATCTCTACAAGGAACCAGGGAACAGCAGACTCACACATAGCCAAGCATACACCAAGATGAGCCAAGCCAATCTACAATTGGGTTTATCAGGCTACTAGGAGATGGAAAGGAAGAGTTGCTAAGCTAGTGAGCTCCAGCACAGAGCCAGGGATAACCTTGCAAGATCTATCTAGCTTGGCACCCACAATACCTACACACCCAGCACAAGGAAGTATTCTTTTCACTGCTGTGCAGTCCCTCAAGCCATACCTTCCCTATCCAGTGCTCTCAGGGTATGCATAGAAGAGTAACCAAAGCCCTCTTGATCTTTTTGAGAGGTTGTCTCCCCCACTAGGTTTATCAAGCCACTTCTATCCACTACCACTCCAACACTTCAGTTCACAGGCTCAAACCAAGAACAAGGATGCACATAACAGCAGAACCCCACTTGCTGGGCATGAGGAAAACGTTTTCCACAGTGGAATGCCTGAGATGGGGTTTCAACTAACCCAGAAAAACGTGGGAGCCCACAAAAACGAAATGGGTAGTTGGTGAACAACCCAGGAAGCCAAATCCATTTTTTTAGAAAAACGTCCTTGGACATTCAGGGGCAAAAATGACCTCCCTATAGTCCTCAAAACGTGGCCCTCCCTCTCTCAACTGTTATATACTGCAAAAACGACTCCCAGGCATGGAAAAATGCAGTATTTAGATGAAAAACGTAAATGGAAAGATCCCAGCTAACTTCAACTGCGTGAATGAATGAAGACTGCCCATTCCCCATGGCTTTGGGCACCATTTCGTGGGTGGTTTCTTGCCCCACAAGCAAAAACACGATTTTCCAAGTTGATGGCTTGCCCATGCACGAAAATGGCTTGCCCATACTCTTTCATTCCCAAGGCATTAACTGCCTTAACCAATTTCTTGGAAAAATTAAATGATTGGGTACATGAGACAAAATGGGTAGTTGGTGGTTTATGGGTTTCCCCATTGACACATGGATTAATACCATTGGCTCAAGGTTTGAATAATTTCCCTCCCTTTTCCTTGTAGAGTCATGCCCCATCTCTTTTGTTGCATTGCATAGCCGGTTGTGGGTTTTTCATTAAAATTCGTATTTACATGGTGTCTTATATACATTGTGCCCATCTCGCACAAGAACCATGGGCATCTATTTTAATTGCCGATTCATGAAACGCTAAATCAATGGTGGGGCCTTGGCCTTGAGCTCCTCACCCTGATTAAATTACAATATTTACATCATTTACGGTTTAATACAAAGGGGGTCAAAATGGGGACATTACAGGTTGGTTGTTCCCACGATTACAGCCCTTGTCGCGGTTTTGTTGGCCCTGGTTACGTTGGTTGTTCTAGTTTTGCTACAGATTGTGTTGGGCGTAGACTTTCCCTTGGGCAGCAGGTGGATTCTGAGGTTGCGCAGGTGTGGGAGTAGGCTGCGGGGGACGATATGCCGGTGGACGCTGAGCAGGTGCAGCAAGTTGAGGGCGTTGCTGATATGGCTGTGGAGCGGGTTGTGGGTTTGCCGCAGGGGATGCCTGTGGCGGGTAATAAGTGGGTTGGGCTTGTGAAGGCGCAGGAGTTGGGGCAGCCTGCTGGTGGTAATAAAGCTGAGGTGCGACCGGGGGGGCATAAGCGGGAGTCGCATGACCGAAGCACTGAGGTGGACATGAGGGTCCATGGGAATGGGGGTGATGTGTCATGGGAGCATACGAGTTGGTTGCTCCAGACTGTGAGGTAGCCCGCGAAAGGTCGGGGCCAGGGGTAGGACGTGCAATGGAAAATGGTTGGGGATGCGAAGAAACACGACCAATGATACCGTCTGCAACGTGGGATGCCCCTGGCGCATCGTGCTGGGAGGAATCGCCGCGAGGGGCGTCAGGTATAATGGTATAAAGGTAACCCGACTGGGCATAAATGAGGTCGAACTATTGGGCCTTAAGGATGGCCTCTTCTTCAGACTGGGGTCTTTCTGATGCCACATCCTTAGCAATAACAGGGAGAAGGGATTTGAGGAACCAATCTAGGAAGATATGGTCATCTAGTTTGATCTTGCGTAAGCTACGGCGTCGATGCCACTCATGGATGTGGTCCGTGATATGGGTAGCCATGTTTTGTCTACAGGATAGGAAGATCTCAACGCCTGCGTCATAGCGGACAGGCAACTGGAAGAACTGCAGGAAGGTCGAGGCAAGGGAAGCAAAGGTGGCATGGGTCCCATGGGGTTGCTCGATATACCACTTGCCTGCAGAGCCAGTGAAAGTGCACTGTAAGAGACGGAGGCGAACAGAGTCATCCACTATGGAGTTAGAGGAACACCATAAGTGGAAAGACATGATATGGTTTTGTGGGTCCTCACCGGCCTTGCCCTCGAACTTAGGGATGTCAGAGGGGAGTTTGGTAGGCATATGAGGCCACGTAGGATTGTGTCGGATAGGGTCGTTGGTCAATTTGGCCAGGTCAGGTAGGTTGAGGCTATCCATGAATGGCAAACTGGAAGAAGGATGTGACACAGTAGTTGGTTGGACCACGTTAGGGCCAATGCCCCCTAGTGGAGGGACAGGATTTGGGATGGTGCCCCCAAGTGGGGGAACTAAGGTGGTGGAGGATGGTCCGGCACCACCATGGGTAGTGTGAGCCACTGATGTAGTGGGGATAGGGATTCCCGCTGCGGGAATAGGTACCGTGAGGGGAACGGTAGATGGGGGTCCCATGGAGGGCATAACCAAAATAGGTGTAGTAACTGGTGTAGTGGTGAATGTGCCACCAATGGTCCCTATAACAAAAGGAGTGGAAGTCGTGCCAGCCATGGGGCTAGTAGGGGCAGTGTAAATAGGGTTCTCAGACTCTTCGTCAGAATCGGAGGTAAAGTAAGGGTCGTCAATATCTGGTGACAGAGTCCTATGTTGCTGACGAGTGGAGTCAAGGGACAAGGCTCTAGATCTATGATGAGTGGTATCAACGGATGATGATCTGAATCTATGACGGGTGGTGTCAAGTGACCCGTGCTGTGGGGGTTCGCCCCTGAGGCACCGAGAATGTCTCGGGGACTCAATGGTGACAGATGGTGTCAAATCTCTGTGGGTTGAGGTGAGTAAAAAACAGCTCCAAAATCCTAATGCAACCGAGTGTGCAGAAGGAGAGCTCAAAAAAAAAAAAAAAAACAAGGCACTCAGGCCAACAACCAACTCAAAACACCCACTGCAACAGCTGTGCTACAATAGGTGGAGTATCAACAAAGATGGTTAGAATACCAACAAGCAGCAGGTTTCCTAAAAATAAAAAAAGGTGGACTCACTAGACCAAAGGGAGGTAAAGGAGCATGCAAACACCTAACTAAAAGTATTCTGACTCAACTAGACATATCCTCTGCAAGGTGATGAAATCCAAGTCAGACAATATGAATAGGAAAGCCAAGTGGCTATGATATCCCCCTATCAGGAGGGATACCGGGTAGTCAATCCTAGAAGAATGGAAACTAAGATACCCCATTCATGACACGTCCAGAAAGGTGAATCTGCCGTTTCGTCCGTTTACCGCAATACCCCTATACAGGGATATCCCGCGAACCGCAAAAGGTAGCCCTTCAGTTACTGAATGGAGTGCGGTATTCCACTCAGGCCTCCGGAACCAGTCTCCTGACTTCAACCCTCCTAAGGGAGAGGCCCTCTGATAAACTGGTCATGACCGTGCCAAAAAGTACTAGGGGATTTTGGTTCCCTATTTGGACAACAACTATGTCTCAAGTGTAAGTAACCAAGGGGTGTTATTGGAAGCCTATCCCCCCGATCCTACCTAACTACAAAGATTCTTTTGTGTTCCCCAAGTGGGGTTAGAATATTGGTTGAGTTAGGTACTTTTTAAGCCTCACTTGAATTATGTGACAGAGTGTGTGCTCGTGAGGTGATGAACCCAAAATAGAAGTGCCACAAGGGGGGCAACTTCTAACTATCAATAATACTGAAATTGAAACTTTAACTTGCAAAATTTTCTGAATTAAAAATACTGAAATTTTAAAAAGATTCTGTAAAGGGAATAGAAATTATGTTGCAGAAAGGCTGTAAGGAAGTGGGGCTGCAGGTAGGACAGAGGACTATTCAGATGCATAAAATATTGCAGCAAAAGGGGCTGGGCTCAAAATAGGAAAAATGCAGAAATCAGACCGCGGGTCTGTGGTGAATCAGAACAGGCGAACCGCGGGTTTGAGGGAAACAGACGCGGTCAGGTCACGGCTTTTGGGCCAACAGAGACAGTCGGAACGCAGGAAACAGGGAAAAAGACGCAGTTGGGTCGCGGCAAAAAGGCTAACAGACACAGTCGGGATGCGGGAAAGAGGCTGAAAGCCGCAGTCGAGACGCGGGAAAATGGCCAACAGGCGCAGTCAGATCACAGCAAACAGGCTGATTAGCCGCGGTCGGATCGCAGGTAACAGACTTGAATCCGTCGGCAGGGCGTCGGAAACCGTCTGAGAGCCACGGTCAGGTCGCAGATAAAGTCCTGAAAGATGCAGTCGGGACGCGACTGCAGAGGGAAAAAACGCGGTGTACGGCGGCCGAAAGGGACAGCCGAAAGGAAATTTTTTTTTTAAAACTGAAACCAGAAATTCAAAATCTAATGGAGTCGCCAAAACTGTAGCTAGGGTTTTACCCCTAGCTTGTGCAAATGAGCACCTACTAAGGAGAAGGGACTCCTTAGTAGCAGTTCAGTAAATGGAAATAATTAAGCTAAAACAGAAATAGAAACTACTCTAAACATGTGCATGAAAAATAAACAACAATTTGTAAACAATGGTTTTGTATTAATATTACCTTCAATGTGAAGGTTGATGAAGCTCTTGCAATGTCCAAGAGGGTTGCTCCAAGCTCCAATGTGCTCTTTCTCTTTCTCCAATGGTGGGAATGGGCCAAAAGGGGCTCTCAAGGTGAAAGTGGCTCAATGGTGAGCTAAGGTTTCAAGAGAGATTTTGGCAGAGTAAGGGTGCTTATGATTGTGGATATGGAATAAGGGGTCTCCATCACCTATTTATAGTTTTTTGGTGGTGGAGTGCTGACCCATGGTTTTGGGAACCATATGGTTTAGGGCAGCTGTATAGGGTTTTTTCCTCCATTTCCTCATTATTTTATATTTTTTATTCCCTTTTTAGGGGTTTTTTGCTATTTTAGAGGAATTTTGGATATTTTTGGAGGAAAAATGGGTTTTTTAGCCTTTTTTAGGCTATTTTGATGGTTTTGTGGCCTTTTGGAGGCTTTTTATTGGGATTTTTAGGGTTTTTAAGGGAAATATGGTAGGAATATGGACAAATGAGCCATATAATGTGGTAGATGAGGTAGTGAACACTTTTTGGGTGTTAACACTCACTTATCACACACTTGCTCAGCTCAGAAAGCAGCGCACTTGTGTTTGAGAGGTCTGCATAGGAGGTAGAGAAGGAGGACAAGTCTTGGAGCACATCTTGTATTTTGGTTGATCATCTTATTGAGGAAAGCTTTGTTGGGTTTTCTACCCCATGAGGGTTTCCCAGGGTAATATCTTTGTCTATCTTGTGATTATGTTTCTTTCAGTGATCTTGCTAGTCAAATTAGTTTAAACTTAACAACCTTCCAAACGCAAGTCGATGAAATGAGAAAGCAACTATGATCGATGGACTAATTCAGTGGTTAGCCACCAACATCTCCAGATATATAGAAATTGGGCATTAATCAGTTAATGATCAACAACATGTCTTTATTCTATGGTAGTTAGTTCTTCTTTCTTACATTCTGCACAATGGCGATTTTACTTAGATAACAGTTGAATGTATGAAATGTTGATGAAGCTCACTTTTAATATATCAAGCACCCTACCAAGTAGTATCTATGGATGCTCCGGTCCCTGGAGGATTCTGATCAATACAGCTCTCAACAAAAAATACAAACAAAAAAACTTCAACGCCTCAATAGTCATTCACAAGCATTAGCACAAGATCTTTTTTTTAAATGAAGAAATTATGTCCAAACAAATTAGATACATGAACACAATACGTGCAAAGAGTATTCCAAACTTTACACGTTGACGAGAAGTCTATAGTAGAAATCATATCCCCATAAAATTTGTCGTGCATTCAGTAAGTTAGCAGCATACAGATATGGATGTACAGTCTTTTGCCTTCATGCCCACGCCTTGATCAACATAAATATGTTTTCGATGGAATATTTATTTATCACGCAGACATAGTCTTTGATTTATTCCAGGTTTCCCTTCACTTCAGGATTCTTTTCAGGTTCGAACCAGTTCCGACTAGCGAATGGATTCTGGAGGATGGATCTCTTGGTTCAAATTGATAGCCGTGACATGAGATTGACAGCTTCTTGGTTGAATATCACCATCGATGTCTTCAATCTTGGTCAAAATGTGAATACATATATGAGAGTCAATGTAGTGCATAGAAGTTGTTTACTCCAATTGATCACTGATGGGATCATTTTCTTCAATCAAATACATTTCTTTCTTGCTGGTTATTTGATTTTTTTATCATCAATCTCTAGCATTGGGAAATCCTCTGGAAAGCACTTCTGATAGAAAGCAATCTTCAATGGACAACCGACTGTAAAGATGTTCCTATATTATGACCTCGGAAAGCCAAAAGGCAAAGAAATGGCATAGAAAGTTGAAGAGCCAAAAGGCCTTGCATGCCTGAGCCGATGGAGATGAGTGTCGAACAGATGAGCCACGGTGAGGCTTTAAACTAAAAGACCTTGTTGCGGAAGAGGATAGTCGATCGTCATTGTGAGAGGGTGAGACTTCAATGGAATACTACCAGATTTAAAATGGAGATTGAAGAGTAACCAGTCACAGTAGATCCTTGTACATGTGTGTTTTCCTATCAAGCTGGTGGTTGTTGCAGCTAAGTTACCTATGCAGACTGATATGCATGGTTGATGCACAGTGAGGACTACTTCAGCAAGAGAAAAAATATAGGATGTTGATGTATCTTTATTTGTTTTCTTCGGGATGAAGAAAGGCTTTGTTGGTGGGGGTGATGTTGAGGGGATCGTAAGGCCTTTCCTATGTTATCATTATCATTAAATGAATGTATTAATTAAAGATATAATGCATGAGAAGTTGGAGCGGGTGTAACTACTCCAACTTCTCTCTTCATGTATAAATAATAACATCAAGAATGAATAAAGTGATTGAATGCATTTGAATCATTCTCTTGTCTTGATTAATTATGTGTATAATACTTCATCCTGCTTGAATACAACTCCACTTTGGAGAAAAGATCTTTATCAGGAATGATAAGTTACAGAAAGTAGCTAAACATTATGCCTCATGCAAGGTCAATTTTGAATATACAGATCATTTCCTGAAATATGAGGAAGTATATAGAAGAGCCAAGAACATGACAGACTTGAACAAGTGATTTGGTAAGAAAGAAGAAATAAGTTCAAGCCAGACAAAAGAAACTTCAAAAGAGGTAGAACAACAGAAAGCATAGGAAGAAGCCTCGACAACAAAAAAGGAGAAGAGGAAGCAAGATGAAGAAACAAAACAAAGATAAGGAGAGGAAAGAATTAGAGAAGAACAAGAAAAGGAAGATAAGGAAGCTGCTAAGAAAGAACATAAAAAATTACAAGAGGAAGATGACAAGAAAAGGGAAGAAGAAGAGAAGATCAAGAAAGTTGTGCAATAAAAGAGAATTCAAGAAGAGAATCAGAATTCATAGGATATGGAAGTAGACAAACCAACTGTAACATCTCCAAAATTTTGTTAAAATTTAAAAAAATTCTAAGTAGTATAATTGATATTAAATACTAGCGGAAATTACACCTGTGAACGTTTAGTTCTTATTTAACTGCTTAACTATCACATTTATTTGTGACACTTACTTATTTACCAAAAGTGGTCATCTATTAAATGTGTCTTAACGACGTTAAGATAATGATAGGATGTTATGTCTATAGTTAAATGGTGACTGTTCATAAAAGTTAGTATTATACTTGCAGTATTTCTTTCAGCTTAAAAGTGTATAAATGTCTCTTGCATTCATTAATGCTATTCGGATATTCATAAATTTGACATTTGTTTAAATTGACTTTAAAGCATTGAAGTAGGATTATTACTCTTATTATGTATCGTCGTTATAAGCGTTGATCGTCTTGTTAATTCCAATGATACTTTAAGTCATGTATAAATTCTCAATATATGTAAGGCATCACTCATCAAACAACACTATTTGTCTTAAGTCTACAGTCTTTCTCTTGTTATATTCATCATCGTTGTAGAGTCTATACATTATGTGATGTTATGATGCTGACTATCATTTTTGCTTGAAAGGGGTTCTAGTGATACCCCGAAGCTTGCTTAGCTATTACAGCTAACGTCTATTGGAACTTACCTTCTGTCCAGGTTACATGTAAGAGGTTTTCTTCAGTTATTCAATTTAATTGTCAAAGTGATAAGAGATCCAAATGTTTTTCAACAATGACATTAATTAAGGATTATTAACATGACTAGCTTTCTAGAAAGATATAATTCTTGACTTTGGTTTAATGTCATGGTGATGACATTACCCTAGTTACATCCATTAGAATGATGAGGCGCATGCAATGATTTGAGGTCAACACTTTGGATAGACCAAGGTTTTGGGTGCAATGATTTAAGTTCCTTTGAAGGGTCAACAAACAATGCACTAAACTATACGAAAGTGGGTTTTAAATTGAATGTAGTGGTGGATAGACAAGCGAATTTAATGTGATCACGTGAATTTGGTGGAGGGATTCCACATAAGGTTGAACCCTACAAAGTATGAGGGTTTGGTATTATTCATTCATGCTTGTCTTTGAAGGTGGGAGAGCCGAGCTCTCTCGGCCTCCATGGCCCTAGGGAAAACTTTGCTCAGTCTCTGCGTTGCTCCTCCATGAGATAGTCCATTGAGTGTTCTTTACTGTCCACGGGTTATGTGTTTTCAGTTGGTCTGGTTTCAAAAGGATTGTGCTCTCGGCTCTTTCCTTCTCAGCCATTTACAATCTACGGTTTGTTGGAATAACAAAGGCTCTTTGCTATCGAAAGTTTATTGTTTAGAGCTGCGTTGGAGAAAACTCACTATGGCTTGGGGTAGACCACAACAGACAGATGACTACCAGAAATCAACTTAATTCTCATAACTATGCTATATAAATGACAATGCTAAGATAATGGAGAATGTAACCAACCTCGATCCAAACGTTTGATGTAGATCCCCGTTGGAGCTTTTCAATCCATGCACTCAAATCTGCAAATTAGTCTTGATAGCCAATATACAACAAGTACATATAATATATAAATGGCATTAACATCATCAATAGCAATGGCCCATGATATAACAAGTAAATTCAACCCAATGTAAGATAAACAACATTTACAACATTAATGGACGAGAATATGAGAATTTCTATTAATAAACAAGAAGAAATACAATGTGATACGACCTCTTGCCGATAGCCAATTTGCACCAAGATCTAGATCAATCCACTTGTGCCTCCACCACTTCAATCCTCCATGAATGGAAAACTCAAACTATGAAAGGAGTTTGGAAGGTGAACATAAAGGGTTCACAACTAAAAGGTGTTAACACCCAAAAAGTGCTCACTAGCTCATTCCCTTATTCACATGACCCATTTGTCCACTTTTCCACCATTTGAGCCTCTAAAGCCATCAAAAGGTCACCAAAAAGACCATAATACACCTTTTCCCCCTCAAAATATATATTTTTCTTCAAAAAACCCTCAAAAAGGGTCCAGAATTCCCAATAAATATTAAAAGGGAATAAAAATATTCAAAATATTCAAAAAAGGAAAAAAGAGGGAAAAAAGACCTAAACCATGTTGGTTAATACCATTGGTTTCCTTAAAACCACAATGGTATTCCCCATCACCAAAAACTATAAAAAGGTGATAGGGGCTCCCCACTTTCCATCCACATTTCATCCTATCCTTATGCTGCCAAGTTCCTTTTGAGAGCCATTGCCTCCCATTGTGAGTTTAAAGATCCCCATTCCGGCATCTTGGAGAAGAGACCATTGGAGCTTGGAGCACCTCAACCTTGGAGCTACTCAACACCAAACATCCTCACCATTTTAGGTATTATAATACAAAATCATTCTTTGTTATATCTCTTGTTCTTTCTATTAATCATTTTAAATTTATTTTTATATGCACATGTTAATGTTAGATTCAGTTCATTGTTATTTGCTTTTTATTTGAAACTGCTATTACATTGTTAATAGGTGCACCATTGCACATGATTGGTTGAAAAACCAACCAATAGTTTTTGGCAACTCCACTGGATCCAAATGATCCCCCTCAAGGATCCGCTGCACCACAGTAGCAAATTACCTATGTAGCCGCCGATTACCAGCATGCAGAGTCCCACACTCACCATTTGCTTATGATGTCATCAAATGATGTCAATCTTCAAACCTGTCAAAATCAATACGGATCCGCCCTTGAGGCCACACCTACCGACCCATCGTCGAGTACTCTCCCAACCGATCAACATCTTCGCATACCCAATATGCCCATGGACGGTGGTCTCAAAGCACCTCGTTTGCCTTTGTGATGGATTAACAATAACCCAAACGCTTGTGCAGCTTCCAACTATAACATTGTAAAGGATTTAGCTCAGTCTCCCATCGCTATGTCCGCTCTAGAAATCTTAAAAAATTGTCCTGCATAGAGAAATTTGTTGTTATCTTCCATCGGTGCCATAGATCCTAATGACTCCAACATGATGGATTTCGACTTAGAGCAAGCTGAACCTCACATGTCTGCATCTCTAGCTTTTCAAGTTTCTGACTCCATTCACAACCTCGTCATTCATCGATGCATAATCGATGAAGGGGCCTCTACCTGCGTCATGTCAACTTTTGTATAGCAGAAACATGGATCCCCAACGCTACAACCATCCACTACCGCATTATGAGCTTATGATGGTCGTGTAGCTCAACCTCAGGGCTTGTTGGTGAATGTACCCATACAGCTTGGGGGTAAATTGGTTCTCATAGATATGGAGGTCATTAACACCCAACTTGATTACAATCTCCTTCTGGGACGTAGCTACATGTACAAAATGAAAGATGTCGCTTCTTCAGTTTTCTGTATCATGATGTTCCCCCATGAAGGATGCATAACAAAAATCGACCAGATTACATACTATGATCCCAATGCCCCCACAGCACCAGAAAATGTTCTTCCCATGATCGAACAACCCGTTCTTAGTGCACCAACATCGTTTGTCTCATCAGTCGGACCTGGGATATATTTGGATACACCCTTGACCACCACTTTCCCTTCTATCCCACCCCCTCCCCAGGTAACTAAAGTATCCAATTTGTGCACCTTATCGCACAATGAACAACAACATCCTCAACAACCTCAACCACCACCACAAGCACCCATTGTGCCTAGTCATATCGGAACAACACCGATTCACACAATCCTGTTCTTGTTCCCATTTTTAGGAGTTGTCAACACGCAAGTAATGGCTACACTCAACCTTCCAGGTTTAACAATAGGGTTACCAGTATGGTACTTACCTGTACCAACCCCCCCCCCCCGCGAATCCGATCATTGTTGTACAACCGGTACAACCCATGAATATGTCAAACCATCCACCACCTAGCATACCAAACCCCCAAAATTGCCCACCACCTGGTGGTTCGAACCCCCAAAACCAATCAATTCCAATAGGGGGCACTACATCGACATCTACTTATGTCCCCCTTCAACCCTGCCACACTGGGGCAGAGGTCCTCAAACCTACAACACTGCACCCACAACTCGCACCCTCCAGTGACTCCTAAATTAGCCAAGAATCCCCCAACCCATATACTCCCTAAGTGCTCCTTGTGCGACGATATTGGCCATGCCACACATCTATGTCCACAAATACCAGCACTTCAAGAACACATGAATATGTTGGATGATGACGTCAATGTTCCAGTTGTCAAATTAGAATTACCATCTCAAACCTCGTGATAAATCATTGCGCACAAACCACCCTTGTGCAATATGCGGAATCTACGGTCATTATTCACATCACTGCTTGCATATCCTAGATTATAGAGAAGCCCTATATGAGATGAATAATGCCGACCTAGAGATATCCCCCGCACTTGTTGAGGAAACATTCCCTCCAGAATCGTGCCATTTAGAAGAAATCAATACCATTTACATGATTTCAACTACTTATAAACCCATGCCAGTGAATTTATGGACCGACTACTTTCACACTAATGAGGAGATTCTAGAAACACTCACGACACCGGATTACCCTTTGGATGATATGCACCATCGATCATACTTCCTCCCTGAGGCGTCTACATCCACCATGGCAAACCAACTATCTATTGAATGCAAAGATTTGTTGCCAACCAAGGTCGATTGGTTTAAGGATCCAATCCCAGCTCCAGAAGCCTTTGAAGAAGGTAACATGGCTAACATTTCACCCATTATAAAAATAGATATCTCCACCACCCCCGGAAAGCCTGAGCTTATCTCTTTGGGTGCATCTTACACTGAAAAAGAAACCCAAGCTTATAAGAAACTCTTCAAAGGGTTTCGAGATGTCTTCTCCTGGTCTTATACCGAGATGCCTGGTCTTGATTCCACCATCATAGAACATCACATAGACACTTGGCCCAATATATCTCTAGTCCACCAGAAACAACGTCCCATTCACTCATCCAAGCTTCCAACCGTCAAATCAGAAATCGAGAAGGTTCGAGCAACGGGTTTCATATACCCGATTGCATATACCACCTGGGTTTCAAATCTAGTACCTGTTAATAAGAATGTAGGCACCATCTGTGTTTGTATTGACTTCCATGACCTTAACCTAGCTTGTCCCAAAGACAAATTCCCCACACGATTTATTGACCAACTAATCGATGAGTGTGCGGGGCATGAGGTCCTCTCTTTTATGGACGGTTTCTCCTGATACAACCAAATAAAAATCCGTAAAGAAGATCAATACAAGACAGCTTTTACCACCCCATGGGGCACCTTTGCCTATCGCATCATGCCTTTCGGTCTCAAGAATGCGGTAGCCACTTTCCAATGTGCCATGACTTATTGCTTTCATGATCTGTATAAAATCATTAAAGTTTATCTAGACGACCTCACCACCCAATCTAAGAAACGATCTCACCATTTAGAAGATCTTCAACAAGTTTTCTTGTGTTGCCGCAAATACAAAATCCGCTTGAACCCGCTTAAATGTGTATTTTGCGTAACAGCAGGCCACCTGCTGGGGTTTGTCATCTCAGAAAAAGGGATCACTATTGACCCAGTAAAATTTCAAGCCATAGTGGACCTCCCCTCACCACATACATTAAGACAACTCCAAAGCCTCCAGGGGAAATCCAACTTCCTTCGTCGTTTTGTCCGAGACTATGCAACCACAATACATGGTTTGCTCCATTTGCTATGTCTTCATACCCGCTTCATATGGGAAAACCAAGTAGAAGGAGCCTTCACAGACTTGAAGAAAGCACTTACAAGTGCCTCGTTGATTTCTCCACCAGATTTCACGAAAGACTTTACCCTTTACATTTCGGCATCAGATTATGCCGTTTCCGAGGTACTCGTCCAAGAAGACTCCGCCCGCCAGAAGCATGTCATTTACTATGTGAGCCATACCTTGTCAGACCCACCACTCCGCTACCCACATGAAGATAAAATGGCCCTCGCCATCATCTTTTCAGTACAAAAGCTGTGACATTACATTCTCCACAGCCACACTACGGTTGTGGCCAATTCAAATCCAATGGTCTATCTCTTGAATCGTTTCCTTCTACAAGGCCATGTTGCCAAATGGGTGATTATCTTACAAGAATATGACCTAAATTTTAAAACCTTGAAGAGCACCAAAGCATTATCACTTTCTCAACTCATTATGGACATAACATCATCGTCGCCATCACTGACCATCCATACTGATATTATCGACGAACATTTGTTCATCATCTCATTAGACGACCCTTGATATAGTGACATTTTGGTATACCTCCGCACACAAAAGTTTCAACCCAACATCGACCATGATGGACGCCGTCGTATCCATCACCATGCCCCCCATTATCTCCTCTTGGGTGATGTCCTCTATCGACATGGCATCGACACAATCTTAAGACGATGCCTTTCCTAAGACGAAGCAAAACAAGTCCTTAACAACTGTCATAGCGGTGCATACGGCAACCATTTCTCAGGAATGGACACCGCCCAAAAGATAATCCCGTAGGTTATTTTTGGCCACCATTATTCACTGACCGTATCATAGAAATCAAACATCGCAAAAACTGCCAGCTCTTTGCCCCAAAGGAAAGAACCCCCCCCGCCCCCCTTCATCCATTCATCACTGCCGGACCATTTTGCAAATGAGCCATCGACTTCATAGATTGCAATCCCACATCAGCCGGCGGCCAAAAACACATTATTGTGGCTGTTGATTACTTTACCAAATGGGCAGGAGCCATGCCTACCTACAATTGCAAAGACGACACTGCAGCCCGCTTTTTCCTCAACCATGTTATTGCTTGTTTTGGAGTACCAAAACAACTTGTATCAGACCATGGCTCTAACTTTGAAGACTCCGTTTGGAGAGAATTGTCCACACTCCTTGAGTTTGAACACCATTTCTCCTCCGCCTACTAACCCCAAGGGAACGGCCAAGTCAAAGTTGTTAACAAAATTTTGAAAACCATCCTCCAATGCACTGTCGACAAACATAGATCCAATTGGCATCACATGATTTTTCCCGCATTATGGGCGTATCGTACATAGACCAAAACCGCCACCAGCTTTACCCCATTCCATTTAGTTCATGGCATGGAATCTATCCTTCCCATTGAATGCCAGATACCAACATTACAAATTTCCGTAGATCTTCTCCCCGACACTTCACTAATTGAAGAATGCTTACTTCTTTTAGAGAAGGCTGACGAAGATCACCGCGCAGCTCTCCAAACAATCGAAGCCGCAAATAATAGATCTAAACTTCATTATGATAAACATGTTCACCCACGAGCATTTAGTGAAGGCGGCCTTGTTCTTGCCTATGATCAAGCTCATGACAAAACATGAAAAGGAAAGTTTGTGTCCATGTGGCAAGGCCCATATATTATACACACCTGCCTCGGACAGGGGGCATATATTCTGACCGAGTCAGAAGGAAAACCCCTACGCAACCCTCGCAATGGGTTGTACCTCAAACGATTTTACCCATAGAAAATCTAATGGACACCATAGTCCACCATTGTACAGTCTTATTTTTCTTTTTTACAAAAAATACAAAAAAACTTAAAAATTTGTTTTTCATGCATGACCATAGATGGATCCTGTTGCACTATACTATGTTGGCTTCGCTGATGGTGCAAGCCGTTGGTCTCCTAATCTTGCCTCCGTAGCTTGGGTAATATATTCCCCTTCACATGAGTTGATCCACATCGACGAAGTGTGCATAGGTGCCGCCACAAGCAACCAAGCTTAGTACGATGCCGTGACCGATCTCTTGGCCGCTGCTCTCCAAATGAGCATAAGTCACCTTAGCGTTTTCTTGGACTCCCAGCTCCTTGTTTCCCAACTCAACAATGATTACCAGGTATGCGATCCCTATCTCTTCATAAAATTCATGCACACTAAACAAATGATTCGACAGTTTGAGTCCATTTCATTCAACATGTCCCAAGGAATCTCAACAGTGTAGCAGACCATATGGCAAAAAACATTCTTGATTGGTACACCAATCAAACCATGTAGAAAAAACAAAAATTTGCATCCACGTGCATACAGCGTGCCTCCATGGGCATATACAAAAATTTAAAATATTGCATCCACATGTATAATATGTGCCTCCATGGGCATATACAAAAAATTAAAATATTGCATCCATGTGCATAACATGTGTCTCCACGGGCAAAAAAATAGACAACAAATGCATCCATGTGCATACACGACTATATATCCAAACATACATATACATATATATGTCATCATTATAGTCAACATGTCATAGGTGCCCTCAACACCCAATATACAAAAATACATAGCCGTACAAAAAAGGTACATCCCCATATGCTCATCAGCATTTGGGGGAAAATACAAGATCAACTAGTCATCATGATCCCCAGGATCCTCTGGATCCTCCTTAGCTGGCTCTACCGGATCCTCCTGATCATGATCCCTCCTCTCCACCATCACAACTGCTGCTCTAAGTAGGATAGAATGCCACTCACGAGGAGCATCGAAACAACGCTCGATAGTGGCCCGGTCCAAGTTCCTCCACCCCTCCTCTGGTGCTCCTGCTAGAATCTCATCCAAAGTCTCTCGTACGCCCTCTAGGGCATCATCTCGAGGGTGCACAACCCCTCGAGCACGTGGAGGCGGTACCGCTGCAGATGGAGGAACGACCACCATTGCCCGTCCCCTACGCCTTACGTGATTAGGTGGTGGCCTTGGACCAATGTCTACACAATCACACAAGTGAACCAAGTCAATATCATATAAATATCTCTATCTATACTCATAACAAAAATCATCTAAAGACATGATATAATAGAGAACCAAAACATACCATCCAAACCCCAGGCCTGCCCCTAAGCCTGAGGCATCTTCGGATCTCCTCGATAATCCATGCCAGCATATGGATAATCATCAATCAGCATGGGGATCTGCTCCCACTGCTCATACATATCCTTTGAAAAGAAGCACCGGATACCACCACCACCCCGGGGCATCATCTGCCCCCACCGCACCATCTGCGGCTCACTAACGAAACCATCTTGAACCGACACACGCGACTACAAGGTCGATACTCGCTCAAAGAAAAAACAACAAAGAAAGGAGGCATAGCAAAACTCCCCCCCCTCTCGACTGACCTTGTCCATATCTCGTCGGGCATAGGCCAAAAACAAATGACCCCAGGCAAAGTAGGTCCCTCTCAAAATAGAATCTACCATCATCATTTTCCCCCCATACAAACGATGTGGCACTGCGGCACCCAACACACGTAGAACACAAGCTCCAACCGCTCGCATCTCCCACTCCCGCATAGATGTCAGACTCAATGCGTTGTTCTGTGCAATAGCCCCCGGAACACAAAATATCTCCAAGAGATTCTCAATGTCCAACCCAGCGGGGATCCTCGGCTGAAGAGGCCCTACCTCCTCCAAACAAGGCAACCCAGTAAGAAAATAAACGTTAGAAAGGGTGATCTCTAAGCGCTCACCCCCCACCACGAATGTAGCCTCTGCTGGAACCCAGAAACCCACCAATTTGTTCAGCAGATCTCTCACTGAACGCATTGGTGGAATCTGAGCGAACTTTAGGAGCCCACCTGCAACCAAGGCATCCCAGACACCCTAGTCGGTTCGAATACGCTCCATCAAGTCCACATCCATCTCTCACTCCCACCATGATACTAGCGGCCTCCTCAACATCCTGCCAAAAAACAAAGGAAATTTTTTTAGATACAAAATTTTTTCAAAAAATTCCATTGCGGCTTTCAGGCCTTTATCTGCACTGATCATCGCAGCTTTTCCATCAAAAGCCGCGATGATCATCGCAGGTATAGGCCCCACAGTCGTGATGAACATCGCGACTATTAGCTAAACAGCCGCGATGAACATCGTGACTGTCGGCCCCAAACCCGTGATGAACATCACGGGTTTCGAGCTGAAACCCACGATGTTCATCACAGAAAAGGACGCAAAACCCACGATATTCCATGTTGGAATGCCAAAGTGGAATTTCGTGGTTTTCATGGGCCCACCGCCAACCAGAAAGCAAATAAATTTAAAGGCTAAGGTGAATAGGATTACCTGAAACTCGCGGAACGGAAATCCAATGGTCGAATCTCCCACAAATCAAGAAAGAGCTCTGACCTCATTCAATTTCTTTGTAAAACTCACACGTAACAATGACACATGTCACATTGGGCCCACACCCTATTTATAGAGATTTGACCATTTTTCCAATAGCGATTTCGGTATCATACGACATCCTTTTTCCAAACCGTTGGAATCAACACAGCAAGAACTTCATGACAGTCCTCTCCTTTTCCCAATTCCAGCAAGTCCATTTTTTGAGCATTTTTCTCATGCCCCTCGTCGCCTTGATTTGCATGCCACATCAGTCGTCGTCCGTTTTTGACGAGTTTTATATCACCAGATTTAGTTTTGTGTGCTCATGATGATGCTTGAGATCATTTCTCGCTCTCACCTCCATATTTCCCAGGCATTTTTTTCCATGCCCCTCATCACCTCGATTTGCGTGCCACATTGGCCATCGTCCATTCTTGACGAGTTTTATATCACCAGATTTAGTTTTCCATGCTCGTGATGATGCTTGAGATTATTTCTCGCTTTCACGCCCAGATGTTTCCATCATTTTTTACCTGCCTCCTCATCGCCTCAGTCTGCGTGCCACATCGGCCGTTGCCCATTTTTTTTTACGATCTTTATGTCGCCGGATTCATTTTTCCGTGCTCATGACGATGCTCAAGATCATTTCTCACTCTAACCAATACCTTCTTGTTCAGTATAATTTTATCCCTTTTTCGGGTCGAGCAATTATTTTACGAAAAAGGCACTTATTGATTTTCTGTTAAGCTATTTTCTGACTTCTAAAACAATGAAAAGATCGACGAGCAACCTTGCTTCCTTTCATGCTCGCTAAAAGTATTTGAAAGGGCATCTACCTGGTATAAGTTTACCCCTTTTCTGGACCTTGTAGACTAATTACGAAAAAGGAATACTCTAGTCACATTGGCTAGAAGAGTTCTCCATCTGCATCATTTTATCCTTTTTCGAGCTTTGGAGACTAACACATGAAAAAGAACGCCAATGGACTCTACTTATCGCTTTTAGACTCTCAAGAAATGAAAGCAACCACGAGCAATCACCATCTTGGGCTCGTATAAATCCAAAGGACGGTACTCCACCACCACTACAAAGTCTTCTTATCATTTTCAGACTCCTTAAAAATGAAAGGACTCATGAGCATGAACAATCCTGGGCTCGCATAAATCCACAGGACAGTACCATTTCAGAGCATACTTTTATCCATTCTTGGAGCTCATTAAAACTATGAAGAAGGACCCAACGGTGCTTTTTGGTGCCACAACACACCCTCTCTACTCTTACGGTAGCTTCCCCTTTTTGGTCGCCTTTGTTCAGAGTATTCTGCAATATGTCACCCTACGAGTCCCTCTACAGCATCCATCAGCTTGTCCCCCCAGAGTCACTTCAATCTACAATACATACACTTCAGCCCTTAAAGCTATGATCCCCACACCTACAAGTCAGTTTCCTATGCTGCGAGGTCAACCATGTCATCATGCTTTGAACAAAGGAAGTTTGAGTCCACCCACTCTATGACCCCAGTTATTTCCCATCCCCATAGTATGTCAGTCCTACCATCAGTACTATCACACTTCAATTGTACACCTCGCAGTCCTATCAAGGAAACATCATTGCCTTGATAATTGCTAGTCTCCCTCTGTCGACGCCAACCAAATTTATTCCAGAGGATAGACCTAGAGGTCCCTATGCCTTGGACTCATCGCCATTTATAATGAGTGCCTACGAATCATTTCGGAAGGAATCCTTAGTGCCTCTCCAAATGATTGTTTCTCACATGCTCGACTTCAACACCTTGATCGCATTGTTGAGACTCATACAGGGTATTGGTCCTTTCAATTATTCATTAAAGACCCCATATATCATCTGACTCTACCACATATGAGAGTCTAATTAAGGATACAACCAGTTACATTTTCCTATAGATATCCGGGTTTCACTTGGCGACAATTTTAAGATGTACCACAATTTATACTCCTCAGAAGTTGACTCACAATCATTGAGTCCCTACAGATGTTGGACACCTTCAGTTTCAGCAGTTCATCAACCCTTATGATACCTTATTCAAAATGGTTGTTTCCTTTTTTCCAGTGTATCATTTATTCAGATTAGTCATGGTATGACCATGAGTACATCGCAGCATTGTGTCCCCTCTGGACCATTATGATGTATCAATCGATTTTTATGTATTATTCTGGTCCCCCTTATTGGGACTAATTGTTATGTATATGTCCTGATACGAGCATGGGTATGCCCGCCTCGTCCATTATCAGATATTATTCCTCATTCATATTGAGGCCATGTAATATTTTTTGTTTTTGCAGCTTCCAAGGGGTCGTTGCTCTAGTCTCCAACCGGTCTCTTCTCTTCTCCAAACCCCAAGAAAAACATAAAAGAACTATGATGTCTATCGGCCATACAATGAGCTTCTGCCCTCACACATCAGGGCGAAATTTGTTAACACCCAAAAAGTGCTCACTAGCTCATTCCCTTATTCACATGACCCATTTGTCCACTTTTCCACCATTTGAGCCTCTAAAGCCATCAAAAGGTCACCAAAAAGACCATAATACACCTTTTTCCCCTCAAAATATATATTTTTCCTCAAAAAACACAAAAAACGCTCAGAAAGGGTCCAGAATTCCCCAAAAATATTAAAAGGGAATAAAAATATTCAAAATATTCAAAAAAGAAAAAAGAGGGAAAAAAGACCTAAACCATGTTGGTTAATACCATTGGTTTCCTTAAAACCACAATGGTATTCCCCATCACCAAAAACTATAAAAATGTGATAGGGGCTCCTCACTTTCCATCCACATTTCATTCTATCCTTATGCTACCAAATTCCTTTTGAGAGCCATTGCCTCCCATTGTGAGTTTGAAGATCCCCATTCCAGCATCTTGGAGAAGAGACCATTGGAGCTTGAAGCACCTCAACCTTGGAGCTACTCAACACCAAACATCCTCACCATTTGAGGTATTATAATACAAAATCATTCTTTGTTATATCTCTTATTCTTTATGTTAATCTTTTTAAATTTATTTTTATATGCACATGTTAATGTTAGATTCAGTTCATTGTCATTTGATTTTTATTTGAAACTGCTATTATATTGTTAATAGGTGCACCATTACACATGCTTGGTTGAAAAACCAAGCAACAGTTTTTGGCGGCTCCGCTGGATCCAAATGATCCCCCAGGATCCGCTGCACCACAGTAGCAAATTACCTAGCTGTCGATTACCAGCATGCACAGTGCCACACTCACCATTTGCTTCTGATGTCATCAAATGATGTGAATCTTCAAACCCGTCAAAATCAATACGGATCTGCCCCAGAGGCCACACCTACCGACCCATCGTCGAGTACTCTCCCAACCGATCAACCACTTCACATGCCCAATATGCCCATGGACGGGGGTCCCAAAGCACCTCGTTTCCCTTTGCGATGGATTAACAATAACCCAAACGCTCGTGCAGCTTCTAACTATAACATTGTAGAGGATTTAGCTCAGTCTCCCGCCGCTATGTCTGCTCTAGAAATCTTACAAAATTGTCCTGCACAGAGAAAGTTGTTGTTATCTGCCATCGGTGCCATAGATCCTAATGACTCCAACATGATGGCTTTCGACTTAGAGCAAGCTGAGCCTCACATGCCTCCATCTCTAGCATTTCAAGTTTCCGTCTCCATTCGCAACCTCGTCATTCATCGATGCATAATCGATGAAGGGGCCTCTACTTGCATCATGTCGACTTTTGTATGGTAGAAACTTGGATCCCCAATGCTACAACCATCCACTACCGCATTACGAGCTTACGATGGTCGTGTAGCTCAACCTCAAGGCTCGTTAGTGAACGTACCCTTACAGCTTGGGGGAAAACTGGTTCTCATAGATATAGAGGTCATTAACGCCCAACTTGATTACAATCTCCTTCTGGGATGCAACTACATGTACAAAATGAAAGCTATTGCTTCTTCAGTTTTTCGTATCATGATGTTCCCCCATGAAGGGCGCGTAATCAAAATCGACTAGATTACATACTATGATCCCAATGCCCCCGCAACACTAGAAAATGTTCTTCCCATGATCGAACAATGCATTCTTAGAGCACCAACATCGTTCGTCTCATCAGTCAGACCTAGGATATATTTAGATACCCCCTTGACCACCACTTTCCCTTTTATCCCACCCCCTCCCCAGGTAACTAAAGTATCCGATTTGTGCACCTTATCGCACAATGAACAACAACATCCTCAATAACCTCAACCACCGCCACATGCACCCATTGTGCCTAGCCATATCGGAACAACACCAATTCACACAATCCCATTCTTGTTCCTGTTTTCAGGAGTTGTCAGCACGCCAGTAATGGCTAGAATCAACCTTCCAGGTTTAACAATAGGGTTACCAGTATGGTACTTCATGCACCAACTGCCCCGCGAACTCCGACCGTTGTTTTACAACCGGTACAACCCATGAATATGTCAAACCATCCATCACCTGGCATACCAAACCCCCAAAATCGCCCACAACCTGGTGGTTCAAACCCCCAAAACCAATCAATTCCAATAGGGGGCACTACATTGACATCTACTTATGTCCCCCCTCAATCCCGCCACACTAGGGGCAGAGGTCCTCAAACCTACAACACTGCACCCACAACTCGCACCCCTCAGTGACTCCTAAATTAGCCAAGAATCCCCCAACCCGTGTACTCCCTAAGTGCTCCTTATGCGACGATATTGGACATGCCACACATCTATGTCGACAACTACCAGCACTTCAAGAACACATGAATATGTTGGACGATGATGTCAACGTTCCAGTTGTCAAATTAGAATTACCATCTCAACCATGATAAATCATTGCACACAGACCACCCTTGTGCAATATGCGAAATCTATGGTCATTATTCACATCACTGCCCGGATCTCCTAGATTACAGAGCAGCCCTATATGAGATGAATAATGCTGACCTAGAGATATCCCCCCCACTTGTTGAAGAAATATTCCCTCCAGAATCGTGCCATTCAGAAGAAATCAATACCATTTACATGATTTAAACTACTTATAAAACTGAGCCAGTGAGTTTATGGGATTTCAACTACTTTCGCACTGATGAGGAGATTCTAGAAACACTCACGACCCCAGATTACCCTTGGGATGATATGCACCATCGATCATACTTCCTCCCCGAGGCATCTACATCCACCACAGCAAACCAACTATTTGTTGAATCCAAAGATTTGTTTCCAACCAAGGCCGATTGGTTCAAGGACCCAATCCCAGCTCCAGAAGCTTTTGAAGAAGGTAACATGGCTAACATTTCACCCATTATAAAAATTAATATCTCCACCACCCCCGGAAAGCCTGAGCTTATCTCTTTGGGTGCATCTTGCACTGAAAAAGGAACCCAAGCTTATAAGAAACTCTTCCAAGAGTTTCGAGATGTCTTTGCCTAGTCTTATACCGAGATGCCTGGTCTTGATTCCACCATCGTAGAACATCACATAGACACTTGGCCCAATATATCTCCGGTCCACCAGAAACAACATCCCATCCACCCATCCAAGCTTCCAGTTGTCAAAGAGGAAATCGAGAAGCTTCGAGCAGCAGGTTTCATATACCCTATTGCATATACCACCTGGGTTTCAAATCCAGTACCTGTTAATAAGAAAGTAGGCACCATCCGCGTTTGTACTGACTTCCATGACCTTAACCTAGCTTGTCCCAAAGACAACTTCCCCACACCATTTATTGACCAACTAATCGATGAGTGTGCGGGGCATGAGGTCCTCTCTTTTATGGACGGTTTCTCCGGATACAACCAAATCAAAATCCGTAAAGAAGATCAATACAAGACTGTTTTTACCACCCCATGGGGCACCTTTGCCTATTGTGTCATGCCTTTCGGTCTCAAGAATGTGGGAGCCACTTTCCAATGTGCCATGACTTATTGCATTCATGATCTGCATAAAATCATTAAAGTTTATCTAGACGACCTCACCACCTGATCTAAGAAACGATCTGACCATTTAGAAGATCTTCGACAAGTTTTCTTGCATTGCCGCAAATACAAAATTCGCTTGAACCTGCTTAAATGTGTATTTTGCGTAATAGCAGGCCACCTATTGGGGGCTGTCATCTCACTAAAATGGATCACCATTGACCCACTAAAATTTCAAGCCATAGTGGACCCCCCCTCACCACGTACATTAAGACAACTCCAAAGCCTCCAGGGGAAATCCAACATCCTTCGTCGTTTTTTCCTAGACTATGTAACCACAGTACATGGTTTCCTCTATTTTCTACGTCTTCATACCCGCTTTGTATGGGACAACCAAGTAGAAGGAGCCTTCACGGACCTAAAGAAAGCACTTCCAAGTGCCCCGTTGATTTCTCCACCAGATTTCACAAAAGAATTTACCCTTTACATTTCAGCATCAGATTACACCATTTCCGGAGTACTTGTCCAAGAAAACTCCGCCCGCCAAGAGCATGTCATTTACTATGTGAGCTAGACCATGTCAGACCCACCACTTCGCTACCCACATGAAGATAAAATGGCCCTCACCATCGTCTTTTTGGTACAAAAGCTGCGACATTACATTCTCCACAACCACACTACGGTTGTGGCCAATTCCAATCCAATGGTCTATCTCTTGAATCTTCGCCTTCTACAAGGCCGTGTTGCCAAATGGGTGATTATCTTACAAGAATATGACCTAACTTTTAAAATCCCGAAAAGCACCAAAGCGTTAGCACTTGCTCAACTTATTACGGACTTACCATCATCGTCACCATCACCGACCATCCATACTGATATTATCGACGAACATTTGTTCATCATCTCGTCAGATGACCCTTTGTATGGTGACATTTTGGTATACCTCCGCACACAGAAGTTTTGACCCAACATCGACCGTGATGGACGCCATCGTATCCGTCACCATGGCCCCTGTTATCTCCTCTTGGGTGATGTCCTCTATCGACATGGCATCGACACAATCTTACGATGATGCCTTTCCCAAGACGAAGCAGAACAAGTCCTTAACGACTATCATAGCGGTGCCTGCAGCGGCCATTTCTCAGGAATGGCCACTGCCCAAAGGATAATCCGCGCAGGTTATTTTTGGCCATCATTATTCACTGACTATATGAAAGCAGTCAACCACTACCAAAACTGCCAGCTCTTTGCCCCAAAGGTAAGAACCCCCCCCGCCCCCCTTCATCTAGTCATCACCGCCGGACCATTTTGCAAATGGGCCATTGACTTCATAGATTGCAATCCCATATCAGCCGGAGGTCACAAACACACTATTGTGCTTGTTGATTACTTTACGAAATGGGTGGAAGCCATGCCTACCTACAATTGCAAATCTAACACTTCAGCCCATTCTTTCCTCAACCATGTTATTGCTTGTTTTGGGGTACCAAAACAACTCGTATCAGACCACGGCTCTCACTTCAAAGACTCTGTTTAGAGAGAATTGTCCACACTCCTCAAGTTTGAACACCATTTCTCCTCCGCCTACTACCCCCAAGGGAACAGCCAAGTCGAAGTTGTTAGCAAAATTTTGAAAACCATCCTCCAATGCACTGTCGACAAACATAGATCCAATTGGCATCACATGATTTTTCCCGCATTATGGGAGTATCGTACGTTGACCAAAACCACCACCAGCTTTACCCCATTCCATTTAGTTCATGGCATGGAATATGTCCTTCCCATTGAATTCCAGATACCAACATTACAATTCTGTAGAGGTTCTCCCCGACACTTCATTGATTGAAGAATGCTTACTTCTTTTAGAGCATGCTGACGAAGATCACCGCGCATCTCTCCAAACAATAAAAGCTGCAAAGAATAGATCTAAACTTCATTATGATAAACATGTCCACCCATGAGCATTTAGTGAAGGTGACCTGGTACTTGCCTATGATCAAGCTCATGACAAAATGGGAAAAGGAAAGTTTGTGTCCATGTGGCAAGGCCTATATATTATACACACCTGCCTTGGACATGGGGCATATATTCTGACTGGCTCAGAAGGAAACCCCCTATGCAACCCTCGTAATGGGTTGTACCTCAAACGATTTTACCCATAGAAAATATGATGGACACCACAGTCCACCATTGTACAGTCTTATTTTTTTTTTTTAGAAAAAATACAAAAAAACCTAAAAATTTGTTTTTCATGCATGACCACAGATGGATCCTCTTCCGCTATACTATGTTGGCTTTGCTGATGGTGCAAGCCGTTGATCTCCCAATCTCGCCTCCACAGCTTGGGTAATATATTTCCCATCACATGAGTTGATCCACATCGATGGAGTGTGCATAGGTGCCGCCACAAACAACCAAGCTGAATACGACGCCATGACCGGTCTCTTGGCTGCTGCTCTCCAAATGAGCATGAGTCACCTTAGCATTTTCTTGGACTCCCAGCTCCTTGTTTCCCAGCTCAACAATGATTACCAGGTACGCGATCCCTGTTTGTTCAGAAAATTCCTGTGCACTAAACAAATGATTCGACAAGTTGAGTCCATTTCATTCACACATGTCCCAAGGAATCTCAACAGTGTAGCTGACCATATGGCAAACAACATTCTTGATTGGCACACCAATGAAACCATGTAGAAAAAACAAAAATTTGCATCGACGTGCATATAGCGTGCCTCCATGGGCATATAAAAAAATTTAAAATATTGCATCCATGTGCATAATATGTGCCTCCATGGGCATATACAAAAAATTAAAATATTGCATCCACGTGCATAACATGTGCCTCCATGGGAATACAAGAATCAAACATGCCTCCACAGGCAAACAAATAGACAAAAAATGCATCCATGTGCATACATGACTATATATCCAAACATACATATACATATATATGTCATCATTATAGTCAACATGTCATAGCTCAGCACCCAATATACAAAAATACATAGCCGTACAAAAAAGGTACATCCCCATATGCTCATCAGCATTTGGGGGCAAATACAAGATCAACTAGTCATCATGATCCCCAGGATCCTCTGGATCCTCCTTAGCTGGCTCTACCGGATCCTCTTGATCACGATTGCTCCTTTCCGCCATCACAACAGCTGCTCTAAGCAAGATAGAATGCCACTCACAAGGAGCATCGAAACAACGCTCGATAGTGGCCCGGTCCAAGTTCCTCCACCCCTCCTCTAGCGCTCCTGCTAGAATCTCGTCCAAAGTCTCTCGTACGCACTCTAGGGTATCATCTCGAGGGCGCACAACCCCTTGAGCACGTGGAGGTAGTACCGTTGTAGGGGGAGCAACGACCACCATCGCTATACTCATAACAAAAATCATCTAAAGACATGATATAACAGAGAACCAAAACATACCATCCAAACCCCAGGCCTGCCCTTGAGCCCGAGGCATCTCCAGATCTCCTTGATAATACATGCCAGCATATGGATAATCATCAATTAGCAGGGGGATCTGCTCCCACTACTCATACATATCCTCTAAAAAGAAGCGTCGGATACCACCACCACCCTGGGGCATCATCTGCCCCCACCGCACCATCCGCGGCTCACTAACCAAACCATCTCGAACCAACACACGTGGCCGCAAGGTCGGTACTAGCTCAAAGAAAAAACAACAAAGAAAGGAGGCATAGCAAAACTCCCCCCCCTCCCAACTGACCTTGACCAGATCTCATCGGACACAGGCAAAAAACATCTGACCCCAGGCAAAGTAGGTCCGTCTCAACACAGAATCTACCATCATCGTTTGCCTCCCAGAAAAACGATGTGGTGCCGCGGCACCCAATACACGCAGAACACAAACTCCAACCGCTCGCATCTCCCACTCTTGCAGAGATGTCAGACACAATGCGTTGTTTTGAGCAATAGTCCTCGAAACACAAAATCTCTCCAAGAGATCCTCAATGTCCAACCTAACGGGGATCCTCAGCTTAAGAGGCCCTACCTCCCCCAAGCGAGGAAACCCTGTAAGAAAATAAATGTCAGAAAGGGTGATCTCTAAGCGCTCAGCCTCCACCACGAATGTAGCCTCTGCTAGAACCTAGAAACCGACCAATTTGTTCAGTAGATCTCTCACTAGACGCATTGGTGGAATCTGAATGAACTTTAGGAGCCCGCGCCTGCAGCCAAGGCATCCCGGACAGCCTAGTCGGTCTGAATCCGCTCCATCAACTCCACATCCATCTCTCGCTCCCGCCATGATACTAGCGGCCTCCTAAACATCCTACCAAAAAACAAAGGAAAAATTTTTAGAAACAAAATTTTTTCAAAAAATTCCATCGTGGCTTTTTCAGGTCTTTAGCCGCGCTGATCATCGCGTCTTTTCCATCAAAAGCCATGATGATCATCGCGGGTGTAGGCCCCACAGTCACGATGAACATCGGAACTGTTAGCTAAACAACCATGATGTTCATCGCGACTGTGGGGCCTATACCCGCGCTGATCATCGTGTCTTTTCCATCAAAAGCCGCGATGATCATCGTGGGTATAGGCCCCACAGTCACGATGAACATCGCGACTGTTAGCTAAACAACCATGATGAACATCTTGGGTTTCGAGCCGAAACCCACGATGTTCATCGCAGAAAAGGATGCGAAACCCGTGATATTCCACGTTGGAATGCCAAAGTGGAATTTTGCGGTTCTCGGGGGTCCGCCGCCAACCAAAGAGCAAATAAATTGAAAGGATAAGGTGAATAGGATTACCTGAAACTCGCGGAATGAAAATCCAACGGTCGAATCTCCCACAAATCAAGAAAGAGCTCTGATCTCACTCAATTGCTTTATGAAACTCGCACATAACAATGACACATGTCGCATTGGGCCCACACCCTATTTATAGAGATTTGACCATTTTTCCAACAGCGATTTCGGTATCATACGACATCCATTTTTCAAATCGTTGGCATTGTTGGAATCAGCATAGCAAAAACTTCATGATAGTCCTCTCCTTTTCCCGATTCCACCAATTCCATTTTTCGGGCATTTTTCTCATGCCCCTTGTCGCCTCGATTTGCGTACCACATCGACTGTCATTCATTTTTGACGAGTTTTATATCACCGGATTCAGTTTTCTGCGCTCATGATGATACTTGAGATCATTTCTCGCTCTCACCTCCAAATTTCCCGGGCATTGTTTCCCATGCCCCTCGTCGCCTCGATTTGCATGCCGCATTGGCCGTCGTCCATTTTGTATGAGTTTTATATCACCAGATTTAGTTTTCCGCGCTCGTGATGACGCTTGAGATCATTTCTCGCTTTCACACCGAGATTTTTTCATCATTTTTAACCTGCCTTTTCATCACCTCGGTCTATGTGCCACATCGACCATTGCCCATTTTTTTTTACGATCTTTATGTCGTCGGACTCAGTTTTCCATGCTCATGACAATGCTCGAGATCATTTCTCGCTCTATCTAATACCTTCTTGTTCAGTATAATTTTATTTCTTTTTTGGGCTAAGCAATTCTTTTACAAAAAAGGCACTTAGGGAGTTTCTGTTAAGCTCTTTTCTGACTCCTAAAACAATGAAAAGATCGCCGAGCAACCTTGCTTCCTTTTATGCTCGCTAAAAGTATTTGAAAGGGTGTCTACCTGGTATAAGTTTACCCCTTTTCCAGACCTTGTAGACTAATTACGAAAAATGAATACTCTAGTCACATCGGCTAGAAGAGTTCTCCATCTGCATCATTTTATCCTTTTTTGGGCTTTGGAGACTAACACATGAAAAAGAACACCAATGGAGTCTACTTATCGCTTTCAGACTCTCAAAAAATGAAAGCAACCACGAGCAACCACCGTCTTGGGCTCGTATAAATCCACAAGACGGTACTCCACCACCATTGCAGAGTCTTCTTATCATTTTCAGACTCCTTAAAAATGAAATCACTCACGAGCATGAACAGTCCTGGGCTCGCATAAATCCACAGGACAGTACCATTTCAGAGAACACTTTTATCCCTTATTGGAGCTCATTGAAACTACAAAGAAGGACCCAATGGTGCTTTTTGGCGCCACAACAAACCCTATCTACTCTTACGGCAGCTTCCCCTTTTTGGTCACCTTTGTTTAGAGTATTCTGCAGTATGTCACCCTAAGAGTCCCTCTACAGCATCCATCAGCTTGTCCCCCCAGAGTCACTCCAATCTACAATACATACACTTCAGCCCTTAAAGCTATGATCCCAGCACCTACAAGTCAGTTTCCTATGCTGTCAGGTCAACCATGTCATCATGCTCTGAACAAAGGAAGTTTGAGTCCACCCACTCTATGACCCCAGTTATTTCTTATCCCCACAGTATGTCAGTCCTACCATCAGTACTATCACACTTCAGTTGTACACCTCGCACTCCTATCAAGGAAACATCATTTCCTTGATAGTTGCTAGTCTCCCTCTGTCGACGCCAACCAAATTTATTCCAGAGGATAGACCTAGAGGTCCCTGTGCCTTGGACTCATTGCCATTTATGATGAGTTCCTACGAATCATTTCGAAAGGAATCCTCAGTACCTCTCCAAATGATTGTTTCTCACATGCTCGACTTCAACACCTTGATCGCATCGTTGAGACTCGTACAGGGTATCAGTGCTTTTAGTTATTTATTAAAGACCCTAGATATCGTCTGACTCTACCACATATGAGAGTCTAATTAAGGATACAACCAGTTACATTTTCCTATAGATATCCGGGTTGCACTTGGCGTCAATTTTTAGATGTACCGCATTTTTCAGTTTATCTTGTATAGTTGTATGCTCCTATATTTATGTTTATGATAATTATTGCAGTGTTTTAACCACTGATTGTTTGCCATGGCAGGAGGTTCCTTTTCCGTTGCTTCTAGTTTCTCCCTGGTTTGGGTTTGGAGTCTCGATGTTGATGAATCAAGAAGATGATGAAACCCGGTGGTTGGCAAGACCACGGTAAGCCTTGGGCCTTCGCTATGATGCCTCTGTCAAACTCTTTCCTATGTAACTTCCAGCATTGGCCTTCATTGTTTGTTGTAAGCCTATTTGGCACTCGGTTATGAAAGAGGAAACTTGTATATCTTCTTGGGTTTACACCCAACATTGGGGTTTCAACCAACACTCCAATAATGAAAATTTACAGTGTTTATCTATCTCTGTCGAGATGGGTTGTTTTGTTAAGTGTTTTCATAATGTTGTAAATGCTTACAGTGTATAAAAGTTTGGGGTTTAAACCCCACTGTTGCGACTTGTATTTAGTTTGGAAGTTGTATGTTTATTAAAACTCTGTGTAAAAATTATAAGAAGAAGATATGAGAGGGAATTGATCCCTGGTAGAGTGTTCAACAAGTTTTAAGTTCATAATTTAAATGAATGCTTTGTAAACCCAAGGTTCCTCTCAATTCTTGAACCCTCGACTTATAATTTATTTAAGAGATTTGGATCCTGTTTTTCTCCTATTGAAATGTTATTAATTGTTGATGTCTATGTAACTTCGGAATGCATTTTACCCATGTATATTGTATTCCTATAGAGATGTTATTATTCCTCTATACATAAGTGTTTGTATTCCTATAGAGATGTTATTATTCCTCTATACGAAAGTGTCGTCATTTATATTGTAAGTGTTGTAACTTATAGTTGATGGGTTATTAGACCACCAAGTGTGGGATCGGCCCAGATTAATGTAACCATGGGTTATTAGGCTAAGTTAGACAAGTCGGCCCCACTGGTTTATTGGGCAGGATAGGACAAGTATAAATAGAGATCGGGATATCTCGATTTGATCATCTCATTTTACTCACTCTTCCATCACTTGGAAAGTGGCGCACATGTGAGGAGGAGGATCAGCTACTAGGAGAATTTTATCTCTTGTACTTTGGTTGTATCATTGCTATTTCTATCTCTGAGGAAGTTGCGGGGTTTTTCACCTTCTTGGTTTTCCTCGGTGAAACTCTGTGTCTCTTGTGTGCTTGCATTATTGTGTATGTAATGAACCCACCCATCTATCCAAGGCAAGGAAGGGTACATGACGACAATCTCTAGGGATTTTCATAAAATTCAGCCCATTCATTAGATTCATAGCCATAAATTAAATGTGTGCAGATGCAAATCAGTCAAACATGCACATCGGAATAAAACATATTCATCCACACACTCTTCATATGCATTCAACATTCTAATAACAACCATTAATTTAAGCATTGCAGAAGTAGATACATAGACATAAAACACCTATCTTCATTGTGCAATTGTCCCAAAACAACTAGATATGTCACTGCAACGTTCCACCCAACCATAGGCTCTTTGACGGCATATACTCAGTCCGTCCGAAGGCCACCCCTGAGCTGGGCATGATCCTTACAAGGAAAAGGAGGACATTCAGCTCATACACAGCCAATTAAGCATTTCATTTGTGCCAAGCCAGTCCATAGCTGGGTTTATCAAGCTACATCAGAACCCTGGATGCTTGCACTCAAGCTCAAGAAAAAACAATCGAGACCCATAACCCATACCCCAACATACTCTTTTCTCACACAACAAGCACAATCATTGGGCAGGGATACACATTTAACAATGGGATTTACAACATGATGGTCATGGGTTTTCCCCAATTCGTTTCCAGCCAAAAAAATATTATCGAATGGGGAAAAACACTCACATGGAGGAAAATGATTTCTTCCCCAACTAATTGAGCCTTAAGCATCCAGACGATCTCTATGGAACCCCTAGTTCGATTCCCCTTCTTCCCCAATGGTATACAACACAAAAAGGCTCTTCTCTCAGCTGAGAATGAAGGAAAACACATAAGTTCGATGGGGAAAAACACCCAGCAAGCTCCTAACTCATGAGAGATCCCAACTGGTTGATGGATAATGCCTTGGGGAGCAATTCATGGCTCTTTTCTTGCCCAAGAAGCAAAATGCGATTTCCCATGCAAGGTGACTTGCCCATACCCGAATTTGGACAGCCATACCTCTCATTCCCCAAGGCATTAACTACCTGAACCAACTCTTGGGAGAAATCAATGATTGGGTACAAAATTCAACATGGGTAGTTGAGGGTTTGATGGGTTCTCTCATTGACGCTTGGCTTGACTTGACTAGTTCCAAGGGTTTGAACGTTTTCCGTCCCAATTCCTTGTAAAATCACGCCCCCATCTCTTATTGCATTGCATAGCTAGTTGTGGGTATTTTATTAAAATGCATATTTACATGATGTTTGAAATTCCAATGTGTCTGGCTAGCACGCAAACCATATGCATCAATAAATCGATGACCGGGCCTTGGCCTTGAGCTCCTCACCATGATTTTATAACAATATTACATCATTTACAATTTTAATTCCATGGGGTTAAGATGGGGACATTACAGTGTCCATGATTGATATGTTGTAGATATGTTGTACATGTTATTCTCTTAGTTAAGATCTTAGATCATATTGAAAATTCTAAAAAACTAACATGGTATCAGAGCTAGCCTGAAAGAAGGCATGGTATGGCATTTATGACACTTGTTGCACTTGCGAAGCTAGGGCTTGATATAGAAAAAACCAACCATCGTAGCACTTTCGCTATAAATCCATTTTGGCAAAGTTTCAGGATCTAAAACATTTACAAGTCGAAGATAAGATCCCAATGTACCTTGTATCTAAAGCACAACTTCTAATTCATTGTAATTTGTGTTTTATGATCTATACAATCTAGGGTCTCTGCCTCTTCCAGATCTCAGTCATAAACAGGTGACCTAGGAAAAAAGGTCATAACTTGGGCTAGGAAGCTCCAAATGAAATTTTGCAAATGTGATAGATAGGGCATGGACTATACTTTCATAGGCTGAAGGTTCAGAGGCTGAAAGTGAACCAGTGACACGTGGCACTCCGTACAAGCTCACTCTCCTGTTTTATCCCATAAATAGGTCACGTTGCGACACTTGGAATAACTCTCTCTCAAAGAATCCATTTGAGGTCAGACTTGTGGCATTGGAAATATCATAGGTTAGGCTACCACAAGAATAATGTTCAGACCTTGTAGATTAGAAATTCCAGAATTACACTAGAAACAATCAGGTGCATATTTTTGTCAAAACAGAATTGGATTTTGAGCACCTTCATTGAGGTCGAACTTGATGTGACATCGCCTGATTACTGGTCAATGATGTATACCGTTAACAAACACGAGAAAACCCACCAATAATGAAAATGGGCATCAAGGCACAAAGCACAATCATCGGAGTGTGAGTAGATGAGTTGAAGTCGAACACTAAGATGAATCCATTGATAAGGGGACATTGATGAATTCCCAAAACTATCGATGGCAAGAGAACCTACCACTAATGACTGCAAGCCTCAAGGTACTCAACCGAACTCTAAGCCTCAAGTTCCAGAATAAATGGGTTGAAGTCGACGGAACGAGACTCGCTGGAAGGAGGGCATTAAGGCATCCCCCATCAACCATCATGAGGTACCAGCTACGTTGAAATATTTGGAAGAACTCAGGTGAAACGGACTGACTCAATAAGGATGGCCAACATGCAATAGTCAAAATATTTGAGGAGTCGCCAACTCTGGGTTCAGGACTTCCTTTGAACAAGAGCATGAGCAGATGGATAGACTCAGGTAGCATAGACTTGACATAAACTGTGCAATGCAAGACGCATTACAAGGGGCTCCATAATGACTGGAAGCTTAACCAATCGATGGAGTAAACTGAGAAACAAGTACAACTCCTAAGGTCCAACTACAGTCCTGACTCATAATGTATGGAGTGGAATTAATGCTCTGTTCAAAGGCAACACAAAAGCTGGCAACTAGAAGTAGTAACCATAATCCTCTCCGGCTTTTTGGAATATTTGATTTATTTGGTCTTTTACATATTTGGTGAAAGCTTGAAAAAGGATAAAATTGCTTATAGTACAACAAGTGAGGGAACGAGTGTCAAATAGCAAGCAGACTAGTTCCAAGCAGTGGGACATATCTATTATCAATGCAAGGAAGTGCATGTAGGATGTGGACACTCCAGGGGGTGTTCCCTCAAGGTCAAAAGGTCATCAAATTGTGAAGGGAAAATATAAGCTCTGCAGGGCTCAACAAGGAAAAGTGCTCAGGCACCAGGCTATGAACTGAGTAAGCGGGAGCTGGCACAAGGCTCAAGAGGCAAGCAGGATGATGCAATGCAATCACAACATGATATAACTGAGGGGAGTCCTTAAGGGAGATGGCCAGCATAAGACAAAGTAGAGTATGAGTCTTTATCGCAACGTCATGGCGTAACTACAAAGGACTCCCAATCCTAAGGACAAACAGCGGCATGGGCACGTGAATGCACAAAGGGGTTCTAACTAGGGTACCCATGTTTGGAAAATCCCTACCACCACATAACAACACTTCTATAGTAGTGTGAAGGTTCCATGTCAGTTAAGAAGTGGGGTCGCACCTAAGGTTTATGAAAGTGGTCAAAAGGTCAAATGCATAATGCATGTGGAAATGACATCTAACCTATATGCCAGGTGTGAAACGTACCTGTCGTAGGTGTGAAATGGTCCAAAACAACTTTCGCCAAAGAAATGTGAGTAAAAAATCTACTCCATGACATTATATTCATCCATAATGGAATCAAACAGTAAAAACTATAGACAAGTGGGTGTTGAAAATTATAAATAGTAATAAAAATTTACAATTTACAATTCATTTTTACTATTCACCCATTTGGAGCTTTGTGGTTAGTTTTCACCTGAAAGTTCAGTTGTCGATTCTGGGAGCTACACGCGTCCGTTCATCGAATCGTCTGGAGCAGGTTGGTAGTCTCATCCATACCTTTAATTTCATTGCATTCATTTTAGTTTTCAGCAGTGGGATTTTTAGTTTGGCCAAGCACTAAATGGCTTCAGTGCTACCCGTAGGCTATCATTATGTGGGTCACGGGTAGGGCACGATACTCGCAGTCAATGAATAGACTGACCGTGGGTACCCACCCCTGTATACAAATTAGCGCGCGGGTATGGTCGTGAAGTTGATTTTGCAAATAAAATTGACTAAAATCCTTGTTTTTTCTCACTCCAGGATGGTTCTAGAGTGGAGGGAGAGGGAGCATCACCAAGTAGATGAGGCCGTGCGGAACGATGTGCAAGCACAGCAAGCATTGCAAGCATGTGGGTTGTACAAATTTTGGAGTATAGGGGGTTTGAGGGCCCAAAACCTACTACTTCGCCACTTTATCGATTATTGGGATGTTGATGCACAGAACTTCAATCTCAAAGGGAAAATCCTCACACTGGAAGTGGAAGACATCTACTTCATTACTGGCTTGTCCCGTCGAGGTGAGGTGGCCAGTCTTCGGTCTCATACTGTGGGTGGTGGGATCACCATCCTTGATTACATAGCGCGGTATTGTCCCGCAAACACACGAGCAGTGGGAAGTCAGGTGCCCATCAATGCCATAGTAGATCTGAGCATAAAGATCATTGTGGCTACCTTAGTGTGGATAACGGGTTCGAAATATCTGCACCAGGCATCTAGGCTGGTGATGTTCTATGCATCACAATGCATGTAGCCTATAGTATTTGATTGGTGTACCACACTACTGGGGTCTATGAAGACCCAACTGATAGAATGCAAGGAAGGGAAGGCCAAAAACTTCGGGTATGGGAGTATCTTGTGCACCTTCTTCTTTGAGAGAGTTCTGGGGCTTAGTCCAAGGGTGGATGTCCCTCCTCGTAGTCTCCGGGATCCAGCCCTGACCTGGTGGGCTGAGATCTTGACACGACAGGGTGGTGGCCATGTGGAATTACCATATACTCAGGAGTTCTTCCGCTGGTGGGACCGATAAGTCATTTTCATAGAGGACTACCCCTATGCAGGGATAGACTTCTGCCAGGATCGGGACATGCCACTCCCACCAGATGCAGTGTTCAGAGACATTGGTGAGTACTCTTTTTAGGTTTTTATGTATATTGGATTTTTATGGATTTTTGATTATAGATGTAAATGCAAAAATATTCTTGGGCGGTAGTATCATAAGCTAATGTTTGACTGTTCGCTCGCAGACAAGGGCCCAGTGAGACCTGATGGCTTCCTGAGACATGGTCGCCGGGGCAGGGGTGATGAGGCAGGTGATGCTGCAGCAAGGTGCACTTTACAGAAATTGCGACGCAACCTATCACGGATGGTTTCCAGGGTTCCATAGATAGAGGTGGCATGACTACCTGAGGCCATGCAGCGCCAAGTAGTGGGGGTTCTGGGTGACTGGGTGTGGCTACTGCAGTGGGTAGCCAATGCAGTTCACTATTTCTATGAGAGACATCCTATTGGGGCAACAGCTAGGCCTCCTCGTAGGGAGTAGATATCTCAGGATCTCATTTTCTATCGATATCTATATTTTTTAGGGCTACGGGCTCCAATTTTGTATGACACTACCATTTTTGGACATATTAATAAAAAACTTTGGTTCTCCAATTCTACTATATGTGTGTATGTACAAATGTATGAATGTATTCTTTTATTTGTGTGCTTCATGGTGAATGTGACAAATGCCAATATAAGACATAGTTAGCGTATGCATCAGATATATGATTAACACTTCTCGGAACATGTATGTATGTAATTGAAACAAAATTTCGTTCCAAGAGTCTTACCCTTAGGAATTTCCGTAGTAGCGTAGGATCTCGCACACGGTACTGCCCATTCAGCTAAGAAACAACTAGCTGTGAATCCAAGCGGAATTCTAAAGACTGGATACCATGTGAAATGGCATGTCGAAGTAGCTCAATGATGGCACTGTACTCAGCCATAGTGTTAGATGTAGGACCAAGACAAGCACCTCCTGAGGACACAACTAGGTGGTCACGTGAGAAAATAACCCAGGCAACAGAAGCAAGCTGCTGCGTATGACGGCTACCACCATTGGCGAACCCTAGGAATGTAGGAAACTCTGCTGACATCTGTCAATCAAACGGAAGCTAATCAGTAGACCGGAAAACCAAAAGAAATCTAAACTATGTACAGAAGAAACTATACAATAGTATACAAAAGTGTCAGCCTGAACCAGAGATTCAAGCATAATACCGCTTGAGGTAGAGCCCATTTCTAGGCTCCTTCAAGATAGTCCCCTCATAGTCTTCTAATTCATAGGCTCCTTTTTCTAAGACACGCCTCACGATGTAAGGACCGTGCCACATGGGGTTAAACTTGCCTGCCCCTAGGGGTTCTTTAGCTTGGTCATATAAGAGGACCAAGTCACCTTCAGCATACTACCAGGGACAGACAGACCTATCATATTGAATCTTAAAACGACATTTGTTGGCATCTATAGCTGCGGCGGCATCTCGATGTTGCTCATCCATAAAGGGATCTTCATGAATGATATCCTCATCAAGTCTTGGGAGGTCCGACATAAGCTCAACAAACACCAACTATTTCACCGACTTCGCCGAAGCAAAATCGAGATCTAACTCCTGAAGGATAACAATCAATTTATTGTACTTCCCCCTAATAAGGCGTCGTGATAGCATGAACTGAAATGGATCGATATGCGTGACAACTGTGGTTGTTCTAAGAAAAATGTAATGTCATAACCGTTGGATTGAATGAACAGTCGCAAGTGCCAGCTTTTCCACATGAGTATATCTTAGCTCAACATCTACTAGATTTACACTAAGGTAATAGATGACATGCTCAACAAGCGCATCATCAACCTAAACCAAGACCATGCCAATCGTCTCTTGAGACGTGGCCACGTAAAGAATAAAATCTCATGCGAAGTCTGGTGGACTAAGCACAGGGGCCGATACCAAAGCTTTCTTAAGGACATCGAAAGACTGTTGGGCTCGCTCATCCCAGATAAAGGGCATGTCTTTCTTCAATAAGCGCACGAAACCTTTGGTAATATTAGCATAATTGACTACAAAACGACGTAGAAAAGTGGCTCTCCCTTGGAGGCTCTGAAGCTATAGCAAATTGCATAAAGGAGGAAACTGAAGTATTGCCTCAACTTTGAGAGGATCGACTCTAATACCCTCTTTCGAAACTATGAAGCCCAGAAGGCGACCTATCCTTATAGCAAATATGCATTTGTTAGGATTCAATCGAATCTTGTATCGTATACATCGTTGGAAAATTATCTGGAGGTGCTTGGGGTGGTCCATCCTCTTGCGAGAGTGGCCGGCAAGATCATCCAAGAAACTCTCCATAATCGTTTTAAGATCGTGAAAGGCATAGGTCATGGCATGCTGAAATGTAGCTCCAGCGTTTTTAAGGCCAAAGGGAATTTTTTGATATGAAAACGTTCCCCAAGGACAAATGAAAGTTGTCTTATGTTGCTCCTCGAGTTTGATTTGAATCTGGTTATATCCGAAAAAGCCATCAATCAAGGAAAAAATCTCACTTCGGTGTAAGCATCCAAGATTTGATCTATGAATGGTGTGGGGAAGTTGTCCTTCGAACATGCACGGTTCACATCTCTAAAATCGGTGCATACAAAGATCTTTCCCTGCTTCTTATCCACAAGAACAGGGTTTGACATCCATTCGGTAAGGGGAATGGGGTAGATGAAACAAGCTTTGAGCAGTTTGTCCACCTCAACCTTGATAGCAGCTACTTTTCTAGGGTTCACAGAACGTAAGCGTTGTCCAACCGATTTAGCATTGGGATACGTTCTAATCTCATGTTCAACAATGCGGGGGTCTATTCCTAGCATCTCCTCATATGACCAGGTGAAAGCTTCCCGGAGTTCTATAAACAATTTAGTGTAAATAGCAATCTCCTCAGGAGTGCAATCGTCACTGATGTAGACATTCTCAACTTTTCCGGCAGTATAAGAGATATTGATCGACGTAGTTGGGGAAATGTTAGCCATATTACCTTCTGCAAAAACATCATGCGACTCCAAAAGAGCCACAGGGTGACCAACCATCTCTGCTAGAGTCATCCTAAACTCTTCTCATTCAGCGAGCTCGAGGTTGGGAAGGAAATAAGAGCAATGGTGCATATCTTCCCAAGGTCTCTCACTACCACACATGGCCTCCATAATAGCTTTATAAGAAGGAAAAGTATCATCAAGAAAATCGTGTGAACAAGATGAGTTGGCTGCCCAAACTGGCAGCGTAATGGGATCTTCCTCAATTGTCTGAGAAGAAGTGAGATCCGGCTCTGCAGTGGCTTGTTGAATATGCTGGTAAGCAAGCTCAGCTATAGACAGTGGCATAGACATCCCGACATGTGTAATGTTTCCAGACGTGGAGCTCGTGGATGGTAAAGTCCATGGATCATCAAAATAGGAAGTCTGGAATGACATATTATGTGAAGGAGGAGACGCATCGTTGGTAATGGTTCCAATAAAATTCACAGGTGCGGCAAAATCATAAGTTCCCATTAATGAAGGGTACATGCCAACACCCATGTTCCCAATTGCTGGCTGAGAATGAGTAACCTGTAGGACTATGGATCCCATAGATGCTGTGGAAGAGGAGTCAACAAATTCCAACTAATTGATGGTCACAATCTTGCCTTTGTGAGGAAAGAAGATAACTCTGAATACAGTGGACGTGACAGCTTTCATGGCATACATCCAATTCTGACCCAGTAAAAGGTTGTAGTCGATGGGCACATCAACCACCTCGACTTCAATAGGCACAGATTTACCTCCCAAGCAGACAATAAGGGAAGGGATAATTCCATGCGGCTTAAATGACCAACCATCGAATCCAGTGAGCATGGTTCTAGACGCAAGTAGGGGAGGAGAGCCAAGAGCTTTCCAACAAGATAATGACATTACTGATGCAGAATCACCTTCGTCAACCATAGTATGTTTGACAAAATTCTGAAGGCACGCCACTTGGATTTGAAAAGCCACGTGGTAGGGTAAGCGAGGTTGGACATCAGTAGTATTGAACTTGATAATAGTGGGACTTCCCCTATCCTGAACTCCTAATGCACTCAAAAGGGCATGCTTCTGAGAGGGGCAGGCTTGCAAGACTTCAAGAGCCGACATGGCACACGGAATTTTGCCCAAATCTTCTACGATGGAGTAGTTGTGGGCCGCTTGAGCATTAGGATTATGCGTAGAGCGATTAAGAACACCTTTTGGTATCTGCGGCATATTAGAGGGCTTCTCGATATGCAAGGAATTGTCAGGAGGAGGGGGAGGCTCACTCCCCAAATTGGGTTGTGGTGCATCATAATCGCGCTGACGAGTGGCAACACTAACCTCTGACTGAACCATGTTCACACATCCATAACCACCAGTATTGGAAGAAGACATTTTCATCTCAGTAGGTCCATAACCAGTGGCAGGAGCATGCGAAGCCATGTTTTGGTGATGAGGTAGGGGATCCTTCAACACAGCTGGGCTCTGTGCCAAATGCTTCGATGCTTCCTCAATTCGAGGACATAAGTGAGTAAGATGGTCTTCCCCACAAAGCTTGCAAGGAAACTTCACCTTACGCCTAGGTTTACGGTCCTCACCAGCATTTCCGCCTTCCTGAGGAGAGTTGGCATTATCCTTACGGGGGTATTATGATTGCTATTGTTATTCCCATCGTTTCCACCCTTATGATTATTTCTCCCCTTTTTCTTACCACCAGGTTGCTGGTTACCTGATTGGTTCGTCATTTGCACACTATGTACATCGGACGACGGGGTGGAAGTGGACAAGGTGTGAACCTGTTCGGGAGTAGACTGGTTTAGCGACAAATTTTGCATTTGATCAGCTGCCAAATATACAGGGCGAGTGCTTGCGGATCCTACGATGCCATTGGCATGAGGTCCAAGAACTGACTAAGGCTCATGACATGTTCGAGGTGTGTCAGGAATAATGTCATACAAAATGCCAGACTGAGAGTATAATAAGTCTAACTGCTGGACTTTCAAGATGGCTTGTTCCTCAGTCACAATGCTGGACATCGAAACATCCTTAGCAATGTATCGGAGTAGAGACTTGAGGAACCATTCCAACAGGAACTCTGGAGGAATGTTGGATTTCACTAACCTCTTCCACCGACGCCACTCTTGAACATCATCAAAAATATGTGTGGCCTTGTTTTGACGGAAGGTAGATAAACGTTTAGTACCAGTATCATAGCGAACTAGCAACTGGAAATGATCTAAGAAAACCAAAGCGATCTCGTTAAAACCCCTATAACTGTTTCCAGGAAGCTGGATGTACCACTTCGTGGCTGGCCCCATGAGGGTGCGTTGAAATAGTTGCAATCTAACATAATTGTGATTCAATGAGTTGGATGAGCACCAAAGGTGAAATGTCATGACATGATCTCCCGGATCCTCACAACCTTTCCCCTCAAACTTAGGAATGTCCGAAGGGAGCTTGGTAGGGAACGAGGGCCAGGTAGGGTCGTGACACACTGGATCATTTGTGATCTTCGAAAGATCCAGAAGATTCAAGCGTGCAAGGAATGGGAGCTGAGGCTAGAAAGCTTGATTATAAGCCCCCATAAAGGTTGGTTGAACGGAACCAAATTATAAGATGGACCAAAAGCTTGACCATGAGGATTAAACTGTTGATAATGAAGACCTGACTGACCATAAGCTTGACCATGGCCGTAAGATTGATAACCTCCTCCTGCCTAACCCATTTGAGAGTAAGAAGGTATATAAGTGTTTTGGGCACCATATTGGGGTGGTGGGTTGTACTGGTGGCCAGCACCAACTTTGTTGTAGTAAGGGTTGCCACCATGAGTATGGGGCATATACGTACTATTCGTAGCGGGAACCGTGTTGTAATGACGATAATGGTATGGTATGTTCCCACCCCTAGCATTAGGATTAGCTTGAGCAGTCGTGTGGTGACCAGAAGCATGAGATGTATTCCTCACCCCAACATTGGTGTTACTAGTAGCAGGGATGGTGGCATTATGTCCATGTGGATAGGATATATTCCCACCCCCTACATTGGCATTACTAGTGGTGGCAGTGGATGCAAAAGTATGCGCTATATGTCCACCCCCGTGGTTACGAGGAGCATTAACATTTGCGAAGGTAGTCCTGGGTTGACGAGTAGCGGCATGTGTATTAGGTGGTGGATGGCGAGTCATGTTTCGAACAGCGTTCCTATTAGGTTGGGAAATCCTAGGAGGTGGTCTTCTTCCAACATTAGCATTGTTAGGAGGAACATGACCAGTCCCCATACTATGTGTGTGAGTGGACAACGTAGTACCCCTAGTGAGGGTAGTGCCCCTAGTGGGTATAGTATGGCTAACACCATGACTAGTGCCAGTGTGACTACCAAACGTAGTGGAAGGTTCAGCTGTACTATAATTAGGCAAACCAAAAGAGAGTGCAGTTGGGTTGACCCTAAAACCAGTGTTGTCATATAACTCTGGCATCCCATGTCTATAATTGCGTGGAAACAAAGGAATGAACGTGTCGTCCTAATCTTCATCCTCAGGCAGGGTTGGCATCCCATAAAGATAATTATCCATATTCGAAGGATCGAACGGATCTTGTTCAAGTTGATTCGGCCAAATCGAACTAGGTTGAGTCTCAGGTGGATCACCTCCCCACACCTCATGAGGAGTAGGGGAATCCGAAGTGTGTTCAACTCTACCCGATGGAGTCGAAGGTATTTCTTCAGTATCGGAATGTGCACCAGTCATGACGTCTTGGACGTATGTCTCGTAAGAATCCGAAGACTCAGAGGGAGCCCGCCGGTGTCCCGTAGCAACACGGTGTGAAAGTTCGGTAGGCTCTAAACCAGCCAACCGACAGGATCAACGGAGAGTATGGCTCCACGCCACGATATCTCCTGAGAGAATATATAATCAAAATGTCCCCTAAAGGCCAACTATCGATAAAAAATAGTAAATCAAAAGCACACACCTAGAGAAACTACAGCCAAGAGCAGACAAATAGAGTGGCTAAATGAGCTCCCGACACTAGAGCCGGTATGTCTCGCCTAGGAGAGGCTTGAGACTCCCAAACTATAGCCGGATTTAACAGAATCAGTTATAATGGCCCCTAGACTTCACTGCATGCACAGGGTCAAGTCCCTATATAGCATCAACTGTGTTGTCCGACCCCTATCTAACTCAGGACACAAACAGCATAACCACTGCAAGTACCCTATGCAATACCTAGGTAAGGAAACTATGGTCACCGCAATATAACCAATGCTCAGGAGGATAGTCACAGGTGGGATCCATCGTATGGGAAGGGTAGCTAAGCCCGAAGCACAAGAGGATGAACCTTTGGTACCCCCAGATATGAACAAACCCTAGAAATATCTCCCACATTCAGCCGGTATTAGAGGGATATCTCTTCAACCAACCGCCCATGACCTCGTGCTTAACTATGGCTTTATTAGAGCTTCCTGAGAACACCGATATATACCATGGATTCCTCCACTCCCTGGTTAGACACCTAATGTTTCGTCTAGTAGTCTTGGATTGTTAACTCACAATGATCGATTCCAAGACTCTAAACCTATGCTAGTTGGTGTACCCTATAAATAAAATTGGTCTGATCAATTTTAAGATTAAGCGTTAATTTTAATGGCTGTGATTACTCAAGGGATATGATCATGAAACTAGTGATGTGTAAGACTCAATAGTATGCAAAATCGTCAAATCCTAGACTCATCTATCCAATGAAAACAATGCCACTAACATGCATAATCAAACCAACAATTTCAAAATAAATATGCAATCCTTTTATATTTTTCGATGCATAATCAGAATCTAAATGAAGGAAGAAAGCACTCAATGCAAGATGCAATACATAAAAGCAAAAAAAAAATTGTATTTTCTGTTATAAACAAAAGGAAAATGCAAAACTATGTGTATTTTTGTATTTTTCAATATATGGAAATGAAAAATGCAAGCAAAATCCTACTATCTAGTCACTGATATGCTGTGGAGATCACTAAGACAACCTGGTAGATACCAAACAATAAGACTCAGCCATCAGAATGAGCTCAAAAGGAAAAACCCAACAAGGGTAAATCCAAAGATGGGTAAAAAACCAACAAGGCTCAACCAAGAGAAAAGAAGAGTTCTGGTCACAACCAAGGCATGGAACAGTCAAGAAACAGGCCAACAAAGACTCAGGATCAACCAAAACCAACCCAGCAGTGACCAAAGGTCATAATTCAACCAAAGCCAGAGTTGTACACTACTGTCAAGTTGTACACTACTGTCGAAGGAATACCTGTGGGTACCCGCGAGCAGCAGAGTAAACAAAGGTGGGTATACGCGGGCAGAGCTAAGCTAGCCCGCGGGTGAGGAAAGGAAAATGGGCAAACTGAGAGTCCAATGGGTCAGAAAAAGCAAGTTTTCTAAAGTGTATCTCAACGGAAATTGAGTGACATAGAGCTTTGACAAATAGCAACTCTAATTGTGGACTAATGCTCAAAAAAATCCCTAAAAATGGATGTTTTCCCCAGTGGAGTCGCCATTTCTGTGTTGGAGAAAACTCACTATGGCTTGGGGTAGACCACAACAAACAGATGACTACCGGAAATCAACTCAATTCTCAGAACTATGCTATATAAATGACAATGCTAAGATAATGGAGAATGTAACCAACCTCGATCCAAACGTTTGATGTAGATCCCCGTTGGAGCTTTTCAATCCATGCACTCGAATCTGCAAATTAGTCTTGACAGCCAATATACAACAAGTACATATAATATATAAATGGCATTAACATCATCAATAGCAATGGCCCATGATATAACAAGTAAATGCAACCCAATGTAAGATAAACAACATTGACAACATTAATGGACGAGAATATGAGTATTTCTATTAATAAAAAGAAGAAGTACAATGTGATACGACCTCTTGCTGGCAACCAATCTGAACCAAGATCTAGATCAATCCACTTGTGCCTCCACCACTTCAATCCTCCATGAATGGAAAACTCAAACTATGAAAGGAGTTTGGAAGGTGAACATAAAGGGTTCATAACTACAAGGATCAATGAGTGTAGACTCAAGATTGGGCAAAAATCCATTAGAGTTCTTTTGCTCTTCTTTTTCCTCCTGTCCATAAGCCATATGTTCTCAATATATAGTCCTCTCAAAGTTAAGTGAAAGGACACATCTAGGCGTCTCTTGGGCAGATAGAGAGCGAAAGGGCACCCAATGACCACTTTTTGGGAGTAAAAAGTAGTAAACTAGTGATTTTTACCATTTTACATGCTACCCGCGGGCTATAGTGATGCAACTCGTGGGTACGCTGGCTATAGTGATGCGGCTAGCGTACAAGGGAAAAAATAGGGAAAAATAGTGTCTGAAGGATATAAAGTGGTTCTGAGTCAGTGAAATGGATCCTCTAGGCCAAAGAGTGTTGATTCTCACAAGGTGGAAGATTACGTTGTAACAAGAGCGCAGGGGTAAGTTTTCAGTTTATCTTGTATAGTTGTATGCTCCTATATTTATGTTTATGATAATTATTGCAGTGTTGTAACCACCGATTGTTTTCCATGGCAGGAGGTTCCTTTTCCATTGCTTCCAGTTTCTCCCTGGTTTGGGTTTGGAGTCTCAGTGTTGATGAATCGAGAAGATGATGAAACCTAGTGGTTGGAAAAACCACGATAAGCCTTGGGCCTTCGCTATGATGCCTCTGTCAAACTCTTTCCTATGTAACTTCTAGCATTGGCCTTCATTGTTTGCTGTAAGCCTATTTGGCATTCGGTTATGAAAGAGGAAACTTGTATATCTTCTTGGGTTTACACCCAGCTTTGGGGTTTCAACCAACACTCTGATAATGAAAATTTACAGTGTTTATCTATCTCTATCGAGATGGGTTGTTTTGTTAAGTGTTTTCATAATGTTGTAAATGCTTACAGTGTATAAAAGTTAGGGGTTTAAACCCTATTGTTGCGACTTGTATTTAGTTTGGAAGTTGTATGCTTATTAAAACTCTATGTAAAAATGATAAGAAGCAGATATGAGAGAGAATCGATCCCTGGTAGAGTTTTCAACAAGTTTTAAGTTCGTAATTTAAATGAATGCTTTGTAAACCCAAGGTTCCTCTCGGTTCTTGAACCCTCGACTTATAATTTCTTTAAGAGATTTGGATCCTGTTTTTCTCCTGTTGAAATGCTATTAATTCTTGATATATATGTAACTTCGAAATTTATTTTACCCATGTATATTCTATTCCTATAGAGATGTTCTTATTCCTCTATACGGAAGTGTTTGTATTCCTATAGAGATGTTATTATTCCTCTATACAGAAGTGTCGTCATTTATATTGTAAGTGTCGTAACTTATACTTGATGGGTTATTAGACCACCTTGATGGAGTCGACCCTGTATGAGTCATGTGGGTAAATGGGTTATTAGACCACCAAGTTTGGGGTCATCCCAGATTAATGTAACCATGGGTTAGTAGGCTAAGTTAGACAAGTCAGCCCCACTGGTTTATTGGGAAGGACAGGACAAGTATAAATAGAGATCGCGAGATCTCTATTTGATCATCTCATTTTACTCACTCTTCCATCACTCTGAAAGTGGCACACATGTGAGGAGGAGGATCAGCTACTAGGAGAAGACTATCTCTTGTACTCTGGTTGTATCATTGATATTTATATTTCTGAGGAAGTTGCAGGGTTTTTTACCTTCTTGGTTTTCCCCGGTGAAACTCTGTGTCTCTTGTGTGCTTGCATTATTGTGTCCATGATTGATATGTTGTACATGTTATCCTCTCAATTAAGATCTTAGATAAGATTGAAAATTTTGAAAAACTAACATGGTATCAGAGCTAGCCTGAAAGAAGGCATGGTATGGCATTTATGACACTTGTTGCACTTGCGAAGCTAGGGCTTGACATAGAAAAAAACCAGTCATCGTAGAAGTTTCACTATAAATCCATTTTGGAGAAGTTTCAGGATCTGAAACTTTTACAGATAGAAGATAAGATCCCAATGTACCTTGTATCCAAAGAACAACTTTTAATTCATTGTACTTTGTCTTTTATGATCTGTACAATCTAGGGTTTCTGCCTCTTCCAGATCTCAGTCATAAACATGTGACCTAGGTAAAAAGGTCGTAACTTGGGCTAGGAAGATCCAAATGAAATTTCATAAAAAGTGACAGGTAGGAAACGGACTGTGATTTTGCAGACCGAAGGTTCAGAGGCGGGAAGTGAACCAGTGACACGTGTCATTCCGTACAAGTTCGCTCTCCTATTTTATCCCATAAACAGGTCACGTTGTGACACTTGGAATAACTCTCTCTCAGAGAATCCATTTGAGGTCAGACCTATGGGGTTGGAAATATAATAGGTCAAGCTACCAAAGGATGTATTTTCAGACCTTTTTGATTTGAAATTCTGGAGTTACACAAGAAACAATCAGGTGCATATTTCTGTCAAAACAAAATTGGATTTTGAGCACCTTCATTCATGGCTCCAGGAATTTAGGGCTTTGGAGAAAGTTGGAATTTTTGCAATCAGAGAGCACGGCTGGATGCTCTTCATCAAAATTGAAATTTAGAGACCAAGATTGAGTTTTTTGGTTGGGCAAAAGGTCGGGCTTGATCAAACCCTAGTTCGGGATTTTGATTGGAAAGGTGGAAAAGTAGGGCTTCTGCAAAAGTTGGAATTTCTGAAGTATGTGACCACGGTTGGAAGCTCCTCAAAAAAATCAAAGTTTAGAGCTTTGGATCAAACCTTTTGGTTGGGAAGAAGGGTGGGATTTCTCAAACCCTAGTTTGGGATCCTGTCCAGAAGATCCAGAAGTTTCAAAGGAAATTTTGAGGGGTGAAACTTTGCAGTTTTCAAACTCTGAGTATACCAGCTTGATCAGCTCATCAAGGCACATATTTCTATCCTTTCAAAAGTTTGAAATTCAAAGTTTGAATTTTTAGGGTTTCTTTGACAAACCCGAATCCAGCTCCAGATCCAGTTTTTGCAAATCAAGTGGATTGGGTTAATCCTAAAAGAGAATGGTTTGGTCACCTACATAAGTGAAGAAGTTCCTATTTCAGAGGGAGATGAGGCTAAGGCCTTACATAAGAAGATTACAAGCAATCTCGATAGGTATGACTTATCTAGGTATGTTTCAAGATCTGTTCATGATTAAGCTTATGGTATGTTTGTCTTCATTAAGATTAGTACAATCTTGATTAACTTTAGACTTGTTGTATCACCTTAATAAAATTATGAATGCAGATATTCATTGATTAGGGTTTTGACACTTATGATTGTACTAATGCATTGTGGTGTTGTATGAGGTTGATGTTGTCCGCTAACATGAAAGGTACATCAAGAAAGACAAATCATGTTCTAAGTTCAAGAACATATGACCATGGTGACATGAAGACAAATATTCATCCACTGTCATGGATCACATAGAATCTCTACTTACGAGGTATGTATAATTTGGTTCTACAATGCTTAACCTACGATATATGCAGGTTACTAGCACGAGTCATTGAAGAGAACAGGAAGACATTGCTAGACATAACTGGCAAATATGATAACTAGGTATGTTTTTCTTATATCAAGTTAGAATCCTACCTTGTGTTAGGATCTTATACTATTGTATGGTTGATAATGATTGTTCATGAAGTTAGAAATGTAAATAATCAAGGGTTTATGCATATTATGTCTCTTACCTTGATTGATGATATGACTAACCAGAAAAGTCCTTTCGGTCAAATAAAGAATATGCATGTGTAAAAGAAGTATTCCCTGAAACCTTGAATACTAATGCTTATTATCTGTGTTTGAAATGATCATGACTATATATGTTTAAGATTATTGTGTTTTGATAGTATTGAGATTATACTAATGAATGTATTTATGAGACCTCAAGGATAACACAATGATAATACTAGTAAGTATGCATAAGTGATCGAGGATGGATATAAGTTCAAGGACAGGTAATCCAGGAAGCAAAGATTAAGAGGGAGCACACTCCAGTAGTTCTTGCAAGGAAGCAAATATTGAGAGGGAGTCCACCCTACAACCAAACAAAGATAAGTATTTGAATTGTCATTTCTTGCATACTTGTTTGTTTAAATAATATTGTTCAATGATGTATATGCTTATGTTTCTAGACTCAGGGTGTGTATTATGCATATTAGAATAATTGCATTAATGAAAAGTATACTACTAATATGCATGTGATGGGTAAGTGGCCTATGGCACTGTACAACATTCCATTGCTACTTATCTAGAATGAAACCTCTTTGCTGACATGTTGGGAGTAGTGCAAACTCTTAACAAAGTTCTGGTAGAGATTGGAAGGCATCTAGAAAGTTATAGAATATGGATAAATGTTGTATTGAAGCATTGGCTAAGAAAATTGCATGACTATATGACATATTTATTTATGTGTAAGAATTTGTTCTGAAAACTATGAGATGTTTCTAATCATGCAATTTAACTTGTTTTGTAGGGAAGATCGTATACCATCACCTACAAAAGAAGGACTACAACATTTGTTTAGCAACAAAGTTATCTATTGAAGATATTGAAGTTCCCAGGATTCACGAAGAATGCCATGATGGAGGAGTACCAGTCGATCATGAAGAATGATGTTTGGGATGCAGTCCCAAGACCTGAAGGGAAGTCTATTATGACTTCCAAGTGGATCTACAAGATCAAGCATGCTGCAATTGGTAGCATAGAGAAATACAAAGCAAGATTTGTAGCTCATGGATTCTCCCAGAAAAAGGGGATAGACTATGAAGAGACTTTTTCTCCTGTAGCCAGATACACTTCCATCAGATCAGTACTTGCTCTGGCTGCAGTGATGAAATGGAAGATACACCAGATGGATTTCAAGACAACTTTCTTGAATGGTGTAGTTGAGGAGGAAGTGTATGTGGAGTAGCCACTTGGTTTTGAGACACATGATAGGGAGTCATATGTGTGGAGACTGAAGAAAGCCTTGTATGGCTTGAAGCAAGCTCCTAGAACTTGGTATGGTAGGATAGACAACTTTCTATCCAGTTTGGGCTTTATTAAGAGTAAAGCAGATTCCAACCTTTACTACAAGGTTGAGGAAGGAAATCTTGTGATACTACTCTTGTATGTGGATGACCTGTTTGTAACAGGAGAGGATGGATTGATTGTCGATACCAAGAGGAAGCTTGCTGCCGAGTTCGAGATGAAAGACTTGGGTATGATGCACTACTTTCTAGGCATGGAGGTGTGGTAGAGTGCAGATGGAATCTTCCTTGGACAAGGGAAGTATGCAGTAGAGATCCTGAAGAGGTTTGGGATGATGGACTACAAGTGTTGTGAATATTTAATTAATATTATTAATTTATAATTAAATGCAGCAACCGTATCCGATTGGACTGTTAATAGTCGAATCTGACTCTCATATTGAATAATAAATGATAATAATATATTGACAGATGATGATAAAATTACAATAAGATGGCCTTTATAGGGCTTGAGGAAGCATAGTGAAGGGTTACGCCCTTTCACTAGTAACCTAATAAATTATTAATTTATAATTAATAATATTAATTAAATATTCATAGCATTTCCTTCCCCTTAGGAAAGATTTGTCCTCAAAGCTTGAGTATTTTCCTAATATCGTCCTTCATTCAGATTCAGTGTCGGTATTAGAATCAGACTCAGTTTCTTGTGCAGAGACTTGCACTTCCTTACCATTGATGATTTTGCACTATATTTTCTGATTGTTCCTGCATTTATGGCCTAGGGTCCAGTCATCATCGCATCGACGACATATGCTTTTCTTCTTTGTTCTTTTATCAGAGTAACCGTTAGATGACTTTGAGATATTTTCCATTTCATAGGCATATGGTTGAGGTTTGTGGCATTGATGGTCGGGTGACCAAGTATCTACACAATACCTACATTGTGTCTCTTTTTCTTGTCGATAATGGTTATCGCATCTTGTTCTTATTCCTTCCAATTTGCGTTCTACAGCTTTTGCTTTATGTCTTGCTACTTCTACATTAGGTATGTCATGTAACTTTAACTCTTTTTCGAGGTATGGTTTAAGACCTCCTAAATAGGTTTTGAGTCTTTTTTTGTCAGACAACCCAAATACTCATGTCAATAAGGATTCCCACTGATGTGTGAATTCCTCAACGCTTCCAACCTGTTGTAATCTGGTAAGTTTACTAAAAAATTCGTCTTCTTTGATTCCTTGAAACCTATTAAAAAAATCATTTTGAACAAGTTCCAAGTGTAGGCAAAATTGTCTCTCTTCCATCATAAGTACCAATTATAGGCGTGCTCTTCCATATGCATGATGCATATTTCACCTTCTCCTCATCACATTGAATATTGTAAATGTCGAAGTATTCTTCCGCTTTGTTTAGCCAAGCAACGCATTGGTCTTCACTTCCATTGTATTTCAACAACTCTATTTTTACCTTAGGTGGGTACACTATGTAGGGATGATATTGATTGCCTTTTGCTTTACGGCTTGATGGCGACGCGGAACTACTGGATGATGCAAGTGACATATTTGAACTGTTTCGTTGTTGTTGGTGATTTGTAGCCTTTTTATTCTCTACTCTCTTACTGATAGCTTCTATTTTGTTGTTTAATTGTGCCTCCATATTGTTGGCCCAGGTTGAGACAAAGTTTTGGTAACACCTTTTTGACAAGCAGGGAAATCTGAGCTGAGTGCAGCTTAGGAATATAATTTTTCCTAAGTATTGAGGGTGTTGCGGAGCTATGCACAGCATCCAAGTTTTGATTAGGCTGTGAAGCTATGCGCAGCGTCTGAAGTTTTGGAAGCACCACGAAGACCAGCGCTGCGAGGAAGCAATGCTGCAAAGCAGTCAGGACAAGTGGAGCCAGCAAAGCGGAGTGCTGGACAAGGATTAGGTGTAGGTATCGGATGGACCAGTAATAGTCTAATTTTGGAAAGATGCTCCAGGAGTGCTAAGCAGTGAGCATGAGCAAATCAGGAAGGCGGCCAATGCACGAGTTTGTTGAGGAAAGCGACGTCTTGGCATGCTTGGTGGGCGAAACCGTTAGAGATGAACGATTTTATGAAAGAGATCTATTGGCATGCGTGTGACAGGGAGGCCGATAGCGATAGAATGAAGATGTGGATAACCGCCACAATGAAATAGATGCTACCAGATGCCAGCAAGTCGGTTTAGGGAAACTGACGCAGTTTTGTAAACCCTAAGGGTTTTTGGTTTTAGGTTTTCGACTTTGTAAAGACATGACCTTAGAGGCATGATCTATTTAGGAAGACAATTTTGTATGGGATGGGGTTGTTGTTGATGTTATTACGTTATACTGAGTTGGGTTATGACTTTTTGTATTGTAAAATCTCTCTGAGCTAAGAAGATTGTAAAGGCTCTGCAGCTATGTGTGCAGAGACCTGTCTGAGAGGAAGGAGAGTCTGCAGCTGACTGCATAAACTGAGAATGGTTTTCCCCATCCCTTTTAAAGAAATATATTACCAACCATTCTTGTGGATATAGCTTCCCACCCGGGGAAGTGAACCACGTTAAATCTCGTGTAGTGTGATTGTGTTTTATGAATGAATGCTTCTTTGTGTTTTCTGTAAATGAATGTCTAAATGTTTCCTTGCATGCTGTTATGAGAGAAATTTGATATGCATTTGCCTTCAAAAGAAGTATGGAGATGATATGTTAAGTTCTGTATGAATAGATGAACAATAAGCATTTAGTATTGTGTTGGAGACCACGAATCAGTCATTTGGTTAGATACTTTCTTATATGCAATAAACGAATGATTTATAATTGGATCGTATAGTCATATATGTTCAAATCGCAGCACCCCGAGTTAATGAGTGAACGTTAGAAGAATAGTCATTTAAGCGTCTGAATGAATGGATGAGTGATATTCATTTTAGTGCCTTAAGCATTTTCAAGATAATCCAAGTAGAGAATAAAGTTGGATTGTTTGCAGCTTCAGTAGAAGTACGGCGGTAGAAGAGTATAGTGGTGCAGACCGCAGCGTTGCCCATCGCTACACAGTCTCACCTCGCAGCACCTATTCTCTGTTGTGCTGCGCAGTACGTCTGTCCAAGCAACTTATCACTTATTGTGGAAACCTGGTTCCGCAGTACCCCATAGATACACCTCGGGTGAGACCTCAACCTGCTCGCAGGTTGTTGCCAAAAGAGTCGGTGCGAAGGGGTTTTGTTGGTCAAAGGGAAACTGCAAAGAACCTAGGTCTTATAAGAAAACCTCTGGGTCAGTTATAGCCAACAAATGGTTCCGTTGCCGCGCTAGAATCCATGATGAGTTGCAATCATGATGTGTGATGAAGGATACCAGTTCCTAGAAGGCTCTGAGAATTGGCATCCTGAAAAGACAGAAATCCAAGCTTGGTGGGATAAGACCATAAGAGACTTTAAAAGGCAAGAGAATAGACATCCGCATTTAAGCGACACACAGTGGTCGGATAAATATCTGTTCAATGATATTCACTAGATTTTCTAGGCATCATTTCCTAACGAGTTGCATTCGTGGATCTCGCGGCTCGCAGAGAAGAAAACTTGTTTTGAAGGAGGAGTTCCTACAGAGTGGACTCCCGAGCTCACGGTGTAGCTCAAAGCAATAGACAGCCCATTGGCACGTGCAGTTGATTTTTCAGTCGATCATATGCTAGAAGGCTTCGTAACAGAATTTGTTGTAGACACACTCAAATCCTATAGCCAAGCAGAAGCATACTTTTTTGGAGGATTTCAAGGTAAATTCCTGAACAATCTTAGTCTCTACATTAAGATGTTGTTAGCTGAGAAAAGTGTTTTAAGAATGCAGTAATATTCTTAAGTTTGTCATGGTAAATAGTATATTTAGTGATTCTAATGAAGAAACAAATAATCTTAGAAGTGGCAAGAGATATAAATTTAATAAGAATCTTGGAGGCTCTAGACTCCATATTAATACAGAGATCCCGTGTAACATTGATAACGAAGTTGTACCACCATTTACCCCTGAGAACCCACCAGCTACAGAGATCGCACCACCATTATCTCAAAACCCACCCGCTAGGCAGCCCACCCCACATAACACTCGGCCCAGTACATCTCTCCCGATAATCCCATTTGTTTTCACTACACAGATCCCTTTACAGCAGCCGCGCACTAATACGGGCACTCCACCACCTAGTAGCACAATGGAAAACACAGATATGAAGCTACCAATATTCAAAGGAACTGGCCTAGAAGACCCTGACCAACACTGGTTTCTTTGTGAAGCCGTATGGAGTGTAAGACAAATCCAGGATGATGCAGTGAAGAGAGCACAGCTCATCAGCACTTTTAGAGACAGAGCTTTACATTGGTTCATGAAATACTCTACCACACAACTGAGAACCCTTGCAAAAATTATAGCTGCGCTTGTGGCTGAGTTTAAGAAACCCAAATCTGAATCTCACTGTATTACTGAGTTGAAAGAAATAAAGGAGAAACCGACTAAAACGGTTTGGGAGTTTGATAAGAAGTTCAAGACCCTATTGGACCAAGTAAGCTTTGTCATAGCTCCAGAACAACACAAGGAATGGTTCATTGTTGCGTTGTTGCCCCATATTAGATTACCATTGATGCAGCAGAAGGTTGAGTCACAGGCAGAGGCCTTGGAGATCGCAATGAAGCTAGAAGCTTCGCCGACTGGTGAGACTAGTTCTGGGATGTCTCAGATCCAGAACCAGCTGACCACCCTAACACTAGAGCTGCAAAGCATGAAGAATGGCAAAGAACAAAGATATGAACCTAGACATGAGTCTAGTGTACCGGGAGCATTGCCCGTTATTCTGTGACTATCTTAATAGTCGTGTGCCCAACCCATTAAATCAGAATTAGGCCCCATGGTGTGAAATCTATAGAACCACAGGACACAGACCTGAATATTGCTATCTTATACAAAAATATGTCAAAACACCTAAAAATTTATACTACAACTTTTGTAAATTAGTTGGACATGATGAATCCAACTACCGCGCATATGAATTAATGAATGAAAGGAAACGGGATATGGACTCAATAAGAGGCATTGGTTTGTACCGCGTATAAGAAGATACCCATCCGAAACAAGAGAATGCACAATATGACCAAGGAGGATACAGAGGTCGTGGTGGTGGATACCGCAGCAGAGGAAGAAATGCTGGCCCGGCGCAGGGAAGAGGCCGTGCCCAGGTCATTTTTTATAACTATGGCCAGCCATGTCACATATCTAGAGATTGTGTTAACCCATGCACTACGTGCAATTATTGTAAATCATTTGAGCATGTTATTGAAGATTGTCCAGTGCTAGAGGTGGAAATGCAGAAAAGAAGATGGACGGATTCACCAAACACGAACGTCCAGTGGATCGCAGTAGAGAAAAGACAAGTAGACCCCAGCATCAATGTGGTCACGTGCAGTGGCGCTCAGACAGGCCATGATACGGGAGCAGAATCTTCCATGTCAGGGGAGGCTCACACAAAGTAGATCCCTCATGAGATAGAATGGATAAGGAAAGCTCCGGGAAAAATACCTTCTCTCAACCTACAAAATAACAAGGAATTCTTTATCGATGCGCAGGATAGCTTCAGAGAGCCAGCAATAGAAACATAGAGGATCCCGTTGCACAGTCAAGCACTGCATGTTGAAGACATCCCAGCATCCTATGACAAAACAAGCACTGCGACGGATGTCAGCACTTCCGTTGCGCAGTTCCTGCAAACTGCATGAAGCTACTTAAAAGTGAAAATGCTATAGTAGAGCTGCAGAAGCTCATAAACTAGTATGAACCGCAGGCTAGAATAGAGGCTTCTAATAGCGGAGTACATCACATAAGGAAACATAAAAGAACAGGCCGAGAAATGAGAGTTCCCACGCAGATTGGAGATTTTGAAATGGACAAATGCATCCTAAATATGGGATCTGAATTAAATGTCTTAACTAAGCAGACATGGCAGCAGATGGGTCGACCAAAGTTTTCATGGTCACCTATCCAGTTAAGAATGGCTAACCAAGAGAAATTCATACCTTTTGGCCAGTTAGCTGATGTACTAGTTGACATCGATGGAGTCCAAAGTCATACAGACTTTGAAGTTATTGAGATTGTGGATGATAGTCAGCCTTTTCCTGCTCTGCTAGGAATTGACTGGGCTATAGATAACTTGGCTATTATCAACTTAAAGATGAAGAAGATGATATTTGATGGAAAGCATCTTAGGGTCATTGCACTGTTGGATCTTGTAGATGGTGATAGATACAGCGAGCTGATTCAGGAGGAATCCAAGGCTCAAGACTTGGACAAACTATACCAACTCACAGTGAACCAGGAATATTACATTAACCCTACCGTAGATGGCACACTCAGTTGGAGATGTGACAGCTCCTGTGTCTCTGATTTGGAGGCAGGGATGGAAAATTGGCAAAGCTGGATGCATGAAGTATCAGCAAGAAGGTGCGTGCAGGTTACGAAATCACTGCACTGGATCGGGAAGGAGGTAAGTCCTATTCCCACATATGATGGTTCTGCTAATGTTTATACTTTCATCCAAGAATACACTACAGCTATTGCTAATGAGCATAGATTACTAGCATTGGATATGGCACTGTGTGACACACCCGCCAGATGGTGGAATGCGCACAAGCAGACATTGACCACTTGGGACCAATGCAAGATTAAGATGCAGATTCGGTTTGCCGATAGGGTTACTTTACCCTTTCATAAGTTTAATGGACAGACAGATCCTTGTTAGCATATTGAATTCTGTTCGCAGGCATGGCTGGGAAGGCCACGTGAAGAATGGGTGCACTTGTTCGTGCATACCTTGGAGGACGACATTCCAAAGAAATGGTACCTAGACCTGGAGTTGCGCAGAGAAACCACTGATTGGGAAATGTTGACTGTGAACTTCCAAAAGGATTTTAGCTTTGAGGAAGAAAACATGCTGATCCATGAGGCATTGCAAATAATTAAGGAACGCATATTCAGGGAAGACTATCCTCACAGAAATATGACATTGGATGAATTCTTTGGGGCAGAAACCTTTTCTGTGAACCTCCAGTCGGAATGGAAGAAACATGAAGAACACCTTATTGAGTGTTATAACCTAGCTAAAGAGGATGGGGATAGCAAGGAAGATGATGACGACGATCCGCGCAATATAAACATACCAGAATCGGAATGTGCGTGCGATGTAAAAGGACCTGCATTAGAAATCTTAGACATGAGCGGACCAGTAAAGACACCGAAGGTGAATATTGGCACAAGCGAACAACCAAAGTTTCCACCAATCAGAGATTATTGGGACGATCAGACTATTGCAGAGATCACAGATACCTAGAAGGACCTGCATTAGAAATCCCAGACATGAGCAGACTAGTAAAGACACAAAAGGTGAATATTGGCACAAGCGAACAACCAAAGTTTGCAGCAATCGGAGATTATTGGGACGATCAAACTGTTGCATAGATCACAGATACCTTGCATGTGTATCAGGAGCTGTTCCTGACAAAATTTACAAAAATGAAAGGAATTTTGGGAGACCTAGGAGTCATGAAAATAGCTTTGAAGCTAGGTGCAAATCCTATGAAGCAGAGATCGTACAGATTAAATCCGCGCTATAAAGAAAGAGTGCATGTAGAGCTAGATAAGATGCTAGAAGCAAGAATCATTGAACCTGTCGAGGAATCTGAGTGGATTAGTACCATGGTCATTCAAGACAAGAAAATGAAGGGTGAGATCAGGATTTGTGTGGATCTCGGAAAACTGAATGATGCTTCTATGTACGACCCATTCCCCACTCCTTTTACAGATGAAGTGCTTGACAATGTTGGAGAGAATGAGGCCTATTCCTTTACTGATGGTTTCTCCGGATATCATCAGATAAGGATTGATCCAGCAGACAGGCATAAGACAACTTTTTCCGTAGAATGGGGGTCGTTCCAGTACACAGTAATGCCCTTTGGCTTGAAGAGCGCACCTACCATATTCTCCAGAGTGGTCGTCGCAGCATTCAAAGAATTTATGCATAAGTTTCTTGAAGCTTATTTCGATGATTGGACTGTGTTTGGTCTATTGAAGAACCATTGTGCGAACCTCATAATGATGCTTGAGAAGTGTCGACAGCATCAGATCTCTTTAAATCTAAAGAAGTGTATTTTTTGTGTTCCTTATGGCATCCTACTTGGGCACATTGTTTGTAAGCAAGGACTCATGGTGGATCCTGCAAAGATTGTTATTATTGTGAATTTTCCAACACCAACATCAGTCAAGATGTTGCGCTCTACCTTAGGCCATACTGGATACTACAGGAAATTCATAAAGGGTTATGCATAGATAACCACAGCAATGGAAAAGCTACTAAAGAAAGATGCACCGTTCATCTGGAATGATGAATGCGAACAAGGGTTTGATACATTAAAAGAAAAGATGGTGACTGTGCCGATTCTAGTCTTTCCAGACTGCACGAAGCCATTTCATGTCCATGTTGACGCATCATGCATTGCCTTGGGAATCATACTATCTCAGCCAGGAGAAGGAGGTATTGACCACCCTATTGCATTTTCGAGCAGGAAGCTCTCAATGGCAGAGAAGAACTATACTACTACCGAGAGGGAAGGCCTTGCAATGGTATATTCCCTACAGAAATTCAGGCATTACTTGCTTGGTGCGCACTTCCTTATGTTCACTGACCATTCTGCATTGAAATACTTGGTCAATAAGCTAGTGTTAGGGAGGCGCATATGCAGATGGTTGTTGCCTTTCCAGGAGTATGATTTTGAGATTGTTGTTAAGCCAGGTAGACTGAACTTGGGACCTGATCATTTGTCAAGGATTGAGTCAGGAGAAGAGCCGACAAACATTGAAGACAGTCTGCCTGATGCGCAGTGATTTGCTATACAGGTTGGCGATGATTATTATAAGGATATCATTAATTTCCTAACAACAGGGCTGGCACTATAGGAATTATCTGTCCAGCAGAAGAAACAGCTAGTGGTATGTGCCGCAGACTTCACTATAATTGCAGGTCATTTATACAAACTTGGGCTGGATGAAGTCCTGCACAGATGCGTAATAGATCATGAGAAACCATTTATTCTAGCAGAATGACATTCAGGGATTGCGGGAGGTCACTATGCAGGAAGGGCTACCGCGCAGAAGATATTGCATGCAGGGCTATGGTGGCCCATGATCCACAAAGATTGCAAAGAATACTGTAGGAGCTGCAATGTTTGTCAAAGGACAGGGAAACCTTCACGAAGAGATGAGATGCCATTAAACCCGCAGTTGACCTTGCATGCGTTTGAGAAATGGGCAATTGATTTTGTGGGTCCCATAAACCCACCAGGGAAAAGAATTGGTGTGAGGTATATTATTACTGCTACTGATTACCTTACCAGATGGGCAGAAACAAAACCAGTAAAGGACTGCAGCACTAGTACTACTGCACAGTTCATTTTTGAAGAAATATTGTCGAGATTTGGATGTCTGAAGATTTTGATGAGTGACCAAGCTACTCATTTTTTGAACAAGACCATTGAGGCACTTACAGAGGAATTCCACATTCGTCATCAAGGCAGTACCCCATATCATCCACAGGCGAATGGTACTATTGAGGCTTTCAATAAAATTCTGGAGAACGCACTGACTAAGTTCTGCAATGTAAATAGAGATGATTGGGATATGCGCATCTCTTTTGTGTTATGGGAATACAGGACTACATGCAAGAAATTGACTGGACATACACCCTTCCAGTTGGCTTATGGGTAGGAAGCTATAATTCCAATGGAGTACATTGTCCCTAGTTTAAGGATTGTTGTGCTCATAGGAATGGAAGACCACGCAGCATTAGAAGAAAGGTTGCTACACCTTGTTGGGTTGGAGGAAGATTGCTTCATTACTGGCTTCCACCAACAAGCTCAGAAAGACCGTGAGAAAGCCTGGCATGATCACCATATAAAGAACAAGTGCTTTCAGGTAGGTGACCTAGTCCTCCTATATGATAGCAAATTCATGAAGTTTCCTGGTAAATTTAAGATGCATTGGATTGGTCCATATACTATAATACATGTTACTAACACTGGTGCATTCTAGTTAGCCAATTTGGCTGGCGATATCCTACCGAATTTGATAAATGGAAGCAGGCTAAAGCGGTATCATGACAGCCCTGCTTCGTAGAATTCTGAATGATAAGAAGAGAAAGATAGTTCCAAGTGTCAGGTACAGTTGAAATTGAACACTGGAAATGTCAAGGAGTTGGCACATGTATGTTAGGTAGAACAATCTGTGTACCGCGCAGCACTGTTGAAGCTGCGTGGAAAGGAAAAAAAGAGAAGAAGTAAGAGAAGAAGTAAGAAAAGAAGTAAGAAAAGAAAAAGGAACCGCGCAGTTGGAAAATTTTGGCTCTACAAAGTAATTGTGCAAGATCTGAGATGGTTTGCCACGCAGCTCAGCGCAAGACTCAGAAAAATAGCTGTTATACTACCGTTGGAAGAAAATAGTTGTTATGTGACCATTGCAAGCACAGCGTCTAAAGGCATCGAGTTCAATTGGTGTCAATATCTTCTGAATGAGTTCTTGGATGAGCTCAATGATATCGAGGAAAACGGCAAATAATTCCACTTCACATGGCTAATTATTCTCATCACCTTTTCCAGATGGAAGGAGCCAAGGGACTATGTGGGTGTCAATATAGAAACCAATGATCCCAGAGGATTCCGGTATGCCAACCTCTGGGCAAATATCAACGCAGAGCGATAGCATGCGACAGTTGAGGTTTTCTATCAATATTACACTCAGTTGCACGATGCGATTATCCATACAGCCCACATCACAAAGCAGGTAACGTCGAAGTACATTCACATTCTTGATTTTCAGGCTGACATGCGATGTATCTTCATTCCACCCAAGGTGAGAATGAAGAAGACAGAATGGTTCCCCGATAACTATCATATGTATGAGGAGGACATTAAATCCCTCATGAAGGATTGGCCCGCCGACTTCCATGTGGAAGTCATGGATGTTGAGACAGACTCTGAAGAAGATGAGCCAATCCCGCTGTCATGCCCGATTGTTGAAGAAACAGGAAAGTGGAAAGAGCTTGAGACCTCGCAGAAGTCGAAGGCACGAAAGAAGATGAAGGCCACAAAGACTCAAACTGAGACAGTGCTGAACGAAGATGACTTTGACATGATAGCAGAAAGGGTCTCAGAACAGATGCAGGAGCTCATGAATGACAAAGACAAAAAGGATCAAGTCATCTAGCATGATCTGCAAAAGACCAGGCTCGCACTGCAAGGCCTTATGAAGAAAATGGATGAGGTCTAAAAGAGCATAACCTTGCCGCGCGATACAGTAGGAGCTGAAGGGAGGTCAACAGGAACCTTGTAGAAAATGCCACCGCAGCTAGCCATAACGTTGCCATCCAAGACAAGGATTGTCCATGTGGACCCATTGGCTATTGCATTTCCAATGACAGAGCAGGTCGACCGGGACACAAAGGGAGTCGAACGGGTAGAGCTCGACTTGGCCAAAATTACCTTACCAAGCTTGCACTTCATCCACACACAGATTATCGAGGAGATGAATGAACGAATGGTAGAGTCGATGAAGTCACAAGTGAAGCTCACCGCAGCAAACAGACAGCTCAAGTTGTTCACAGACATGCAACTGCGTGATGAATAGGACCGCCGGAAACAATTGGAGAATACCATATCCACTGTTGCCTAGGATATTGAAGGCATAGAAGTCCAGGATAATCCTGCAGACATAGTTCTGAGGATCAGAGACAAGGTGAGATCCTTGAAGTCGGAGATACAGGATAAAGATATTTATTATGAGGCCGATATTTCCATGTTGAAGGATAAATTGAATAAGCAAACGCCATTAATTGAGCAGCAGTTAATAGAGCAATCCGTTAGTGCCGCCACGCAGAACATAACGAGTGGCATTGCTCAATGCCAAGATCTCTTGGAAAAATTTTCAAAGGCATTCACTTCCCTTGAAGAGGATTAGGGGCTACTGCAGGTAAAGACCGCGATAGAGGAAAAGCAGACCGCGCTAGAGAAATTGGATGCAGAGCTCAAGGCTCTGCCACCTAGGGAGAGGCTGTCCAGGTATAAGGAAGTATCAGGCTTGAAGAAGCAAGTCCAGGAATTAAGAGAGAAAGAGACTGAGATGGAAAATTAATCACAGTGACTCCTGGAGGATGCTACGGCAATGTCGCAGCAGATAGAAGAAAAGCTAAAGGAACTGCGTGACAACCAGGAGAAGGTACAGGGATAGATTGGACAAGAGATAACTCCAACACTACTTGAAACGGTACAACAAGTTGAACAGGATACCATAGAAGCAGTAGAGCAGTTTCTTGATGCATATAATGAGTTCGCGGTCAAACTAGTTCCACCGGTCACGGGGCAGAGTGAAATGACCGAAGCAGCAAGTGGCTCAGGGACGAGCCACATGTAAGTGTTAGGGGCATGTTGGGCCCAGGTTGGGACAAAGTTTTAGTAACACCTTTTTGACAAGCAGGGAAAGCTGAGTTGAGCGCAGCTCAGAAATAAAATTTTGCCTAAGTATTGAGGGTGCTGAGCTGTGAGCAGGAAAAGCTCAGCTGTGCGCAGCATCCAAGTTTTGATCAGGTTGCAAAGCTGTGCGCAGCGTCTGAAGTTTTGGAAGCCCTGCGAAGACCAACACTACGAGGAAGCAGTGCTGCGAAGCAGTCAAGACACGTGGAGCTAGCAAAGTGGAGTGTCGTACAAGGATTAGGTGCAGGTATCGGATGGCCCAGTAATGATCTAATTTTGGAAAGATGCTCCAGGAGTGCCAAGCGGTGGGCACGAGCAAATCAAGAAGGAGACCAATGCACGAGTTTGTTGAGGAAAGCAACGTCTTAGCACGCTTGGTGGGCGAAACCATTAGAGATGAACAGTTCTGTGAAAGAGATCTGTTGGCATGCGTGCGATAGGGAGGCCGATAGCGACAGAATGAAGATGTGGATAACCGCCATGATGAAACAGACACTACCAGATGCCAGCAAGCTGGTTTAGGAAAACCGACGTAGTTTTGTAAACCCCAAGGGTTTTGGGGTTTAGGTCTTCGACTTTGTAAAGACATGACCTTAGAGGCATGATCTATTTAAGAAGACAATTTGTATGGCATGGAGTTGTTGGTGATGTTATTATGTTACAATGAGTTGGGTTATGACTTTTTGTATTGTAAAATCTCTCTGAGCTAAGAAGATTGTAAAGGCTCTGTAGCTGTGTGCGTAGAGACCTGTCTGAGAGGAAGGAGAGTTTGCAGCTGAGTGCGCAGACTAAGAATGGTTGTCCCCATCCCTTTTAAAGAAATATATTACCAACCGTTCTTGTGGACGTAGCTTCCCACCCGGGGGAGTGAACCACGTTAAATCTCGTGTAGATTGATTGTGTTTTATGAATGAATGCTTCTTTGTGTTTTCTGTAAATGAATGTCTAAATGTTTCCTTGCATGCTATTATGAGAGAACTTTGATATGCATTTGCCTTCAGAAGAAGTATGGAGATGATATGTTAAGTTCTGTATGAACAGATGAACAATAATCATTTAGTATTGTGTTGGAGACCGCGAATTAGTCATTTGGTTAGATACTTTCTTATATGCAATAATCGAACGCTTCATAGTTGGATCGTATAGTCATATATGTTCAAATTGCAGCACCCCGAGTTAATGAGTGAATGTTAGAAGAATAGTCAGTTAAGTATCTGAATGAATGGATGAGTGATATTCATTTCAGTGCCTTAGGCGTTTTCAAGATAATCCAAGTAGAGAATAAAGTTGGATTGTTGCATCTTTAGTAGAAGTCCCACGGTAGAAGAGTATAGTGGTGCAGACCGCAGCATTGCCCATCATTGCGCAATCTCACCTCCCAGCACCTATTCTCTGTTGTGTTTCGCAGTACGTCCGTCCAAGCAACTTATCACTTACTGTGGAAACCTGGTTCCGCAGTACCCCATAGATACACCTCGGGTGAGACCTCAACCTTCTCGCAGGTTGTTGCCGAAAGGGTCGATGCGAAGGGGTTTTGTTGGTCAAAGGGAAACCACAAAGAACCTGGGTCTTATAAGAAAACCTCTGGGTCAGTTATAGCCAACACATATATGGGAGTACTTTTGTTTCTATCTCTTGTTTAAGCATCATATTGTTAATCTTTATTTCTTTTTGCAATTCTTCTTGATTCTTAGCAAGTGCTTCCTATATGGAAATATGAAATAAGGCATCTAGCATGTCTGGACTACCGACTTGGTCTTTTTTTTGCAATAATCTTTGTAACATTTCCATTAATGTATTATGGTTCTACGTCATTTTTTGGTCTAACATTTTTTGTTCCTTGATCATAATGTCGAACTTGTTGTCCATTTTCTGCTCCATTACTTGAATAACTTCCTCTTTAATTTCTTTCTTAAGTGCCTCCTGGCTCTTGGTGATTATTTCCTTGAAAGTTTGGACATCCTTCTATATTTTCTCGATTTGGTCTTTTAACTCTGTCGTCATGCTTCTTAAGTGTGGTGGTGAATAATTGGACCCAATTTTTTTATTTTTATGGGTGAAAAGTTACCTTAAGATTTAATAATAATAATAGTAATAACTATTATTATTTTGAATTGGTAGGGCCTTTAGAATTTAAAAAAAAAATATAGTTATAATAATAATATAAAAAAATAATATTATTATATTATATTTTTTTTTGTTTAATTGTGTGCAGGTCGTTCGAGATGGACGAAGGGACGGGAGTGACGGTGCTGGGTGGAGTTGTTGTTGGGGATGGTGACGGCCGAGGGAGAGGAACGTAGCCTGAAGGAGGAGGGAGGGCATATGGCACATGTGGAGGGTGGGGCGTGGGGAGGAGAGGGCACTGTGTAGGGAGCAGCGGTTGGAAGAAGAGGGGGCATTGTGTGGGGAGAAGCGGATAGAGAGATGTGGGGCATTGGAGCAGAAAGGAGGGATGGAAAGGGTGTTGCACGGCAAGCAGACGTGGGGCATTGGGAGCAGCGGGGAGGATGGTGGGCATGGTAGTGGTGGATAAGAATGGGGCGCAGGAAGTGGCAGCATGTGGGAGAGAGGAGGATACGGGAGGGGGGCGTGGCCGAGGAGTTGTGAGGGGAGGGAGTACGAGGTGTGAGTGTGGGGACCATGTGATGGCAGTGTGGCTTGGAGGTGACAGAGATGGGAAAAGAGAGAAGAGCTGCGTGGGTGGAACGATGGCAAGGGATGAGGGAGGTAGTGATGAGGTGAGGGGGATGAATAGTGGAGCAAGGATGAGTGTGGGAGTGCACAGGTGGAGTGGAGCATGGGTGTGGATAGAGCTCGATGGAATGGTGAGTGCGGCCGAAGTGGGGGTGCGGAAGGAGATATCACAAGAGTGGTGAAAGGGAGAAGGGTGCAGATGGCACAAGGAGAGCCGAGAGGGAGTGAGGGAGAATGAAGGATGTGGGATGAGCAGCGAAAGGTGAGAAGGGTGGTGGAAGAGGAGCCGAATCAGAGCTCTGAGGGGAGGAGCGAAAGCTCTGATACCAAATGCAGCAACCGTATCCGGTTGGACAGTTAACCGTGTCTGGTTAAGGAGTTAAGAAGCAAGTCCGCCTTCCCTATTTGAGATAAATGATAATAATATGTTGATAGATGATGATAAAATTACAATAAGATGGCCTTTATAGGGCTTGAGGAAGCATAGTGAAGGGTTATGCCCTTTCACTAGTAACCTAATAAATTATTAATTTATAATTAATAATATTAATTAAATATTCATAGTTGCAAGGCCATGGCCACACCTATGGAATCAACCTGAAGCTTCTGTGTGATGCTTCATCTGATCCGGTTGATGTCATGATGTATCGTCAGATGATTGGGTCCTTGATGTACCTAACGAATATGAGACCAGATATTTGCTTTGCGATGAACACATTGAGCTAGTTCCTGACGGATCCCAGAGGTCTTCACCTGGTTGTTGTAAAGCATATTCTGAGGTACTTGAAGGGTACAATTGATTATGGGCTCAAGTATGATGCGAATCAAAATTTTAACCTACAGGGTTATGTTGCATATTGGGTAGGCAGTGTTGCAGATAGGAAGAGCGCATCTGGGTGTTGCTTCAGTATTGGATTAGGTGTGATCTCTTGGTTTAGCAGGAAGCAATCCTACGTAGCACTAAGTACACTTGAGGCAGAGTATGTTGCAGCATGTTCGGCTAGTTGTGAGGCAGTATGGCTCCGAAAGCTACTGTCTGAGTTATTTGATCTCCCACTGGAGGCTACTGGTATCTTTTGTGAAAAATAGAGTTGTGTGAAGCTGTCTGAGAACCCGATGTTCCACGACAGGTCGAAACACATTGAGATCAAATATCACTATCTCAGGGATATGGTGCAAAGAGGAGCAGTGAAGCTCTTGTATGTTGCGACAGATGAGCAGATTGCAGATGTGCTGACAAATCCACTAGCTAGACTAAAGTTCGAGTACTTTAGAGAGAGGCTTGGTGTTCTTCAGATTAATGACACTTCGAGTAAGAAGTGATGGACACATTTGCAGGAGCCATTCCAAGCATGGTGAGAGGAGGATCCTTCCCATGGCTGTGGATGTAAGCACTGGATGATGAGCATCAGGACGATGTTCCAGTTACTGCTCTGTATATGCATCATGTTGGATGCTTGTTATGATTAGTTGAATCATGTATATGTATATGCATCATGTTGGATGCTTGTTATGATCAGTTGGATCATGTATATGTATATGCATTATGTTGGATGCTTGGACCATGTATCTGTATATGTATCAGGTGGATACGTTGTATGATCAGGTAGATCATGTATGCTGATATATATCAGGTGGATACATTCTATGATCAGGTGGATCATGTATGATGATATGTATCAGGTATATACTTGGTATGCATCAGGTGGATGCATTATATGATTAGGTTGATCATGGATGATGAGCTTTAGGATGTTGCTCCAGATGACATGCATCAGGATGATGCAGTGATGATGATCAGGTTGATCATGTGATGATGTACATCAGGATGATGTATGATGAGTATCAGGTTGATACTCTGTGGCCATGGACAGGTTGTGCATATGAGCATATAAGTAGACCTGGGAGATCTGATAGGTAGAGCTGTGTGCTCATAACATCCTGGGATTCTCTTTCGAGGCATTGCTCTAGGAGGACATATAAATAGACCTGGGAGATCCGAAAGGTAGAGCTATGTGCTCGTTACAGCCTGGGATTCTCTTTCGAGGCATGTAAGTAGACATGGGAGATCCGATAGGTTGGGATATGTGCCCGTAATAAGTCCTGGGATTCTCTTTCGAGGCATTGCCATGACCACATGTAAGTAGACCTGGGAGATCCGATAGGTTAGGCTGTGTGCTCGTAATAAGTCCTAGGATGCTATTTCGAGGCATTGTTGTGAGGGGTCACATGTAATACGTCCTGGAGATCCGGACAGGTTGTGCTACTCACGTAAAAGGCCTCGGATGCTCTTTAGGGTTATTGCTATTCAAGACACTCTTTTAAGGTTTTGTGACAGTCACATGTAAGTGGACCTCGGAGATCTTTCCGGTTGTGCTTTGGCACATAAATGGTCCTGGGATACTCTTTCGAGGCATTGTGACGCACATAATAAGTCCTAAGGATTCCATAGTATGGCCAATGATGATGAAGACCTATAGGTGGTGGGCCTACATCCAGTATGAAAAAGGACTGGCTCTGTAGAACTTCCTATGATGAGTAGATCGAAGATTGATAGAGATAAGAGCGGTAGTGATGATGACGATGATTCAAGGATGATGATTCGCTGATGATGATCTAGAGAAGAAGACTTGTGCTAGAAGATCTGTGTCGAGAAATACCTTCCTAGTTAAGAGGGAGTGTTGATGTATATGTAACTTCAGAATGTATTTTACCCATGTATATTGTATTCCTATAGAGATGTTATTATTCCTCTATACTGAAATGTCATCATTTTTATTGTAAGTGTTGTAACTAATACTTGATGGGTTATTAGACCACCTTGATGGGGTTGGCCTTGTATGAGTCATGTGGATAAATGGGTTATTAGACCACCAAGTGTGGGGTCAGCCTGGATTAATGTAACCATGCGTTATTAGGATAAGTTAGACAAGTCGTCCCCACTGGTTTATTGGGCAGGACAGGACAAGTATAAATAGAGATCGGGAGATCTCTATTTGATCATCTCATTTTACTCACTTTTCCATCACTCGAAAAGTGGCGCACATGTGAGGAGGAGGATCAGCTGCTAGGAGAAGACTATCTCTTGTACTCTGGTTGTATCATTGCTATTTCTATCTCTGAGGAAGTTGCGGGGTTTTTCACCTTCTTGGTTTTCCCCGGTGAAACTCTGTGTCTCTTGTGTGCTTGCATTATTGTGTCCATGATTGATATGCTATAGATTTGTTGTAGATATGCTGTACATGTTATTCTCTCAGTTAAGATCTTAGATCAGATTGAAAATTCTGAAAAACTAACATTAATTCTAGTCGTTTTCTGCTAGGTTAAACATATATGGTTTATAATTTTGTACTTAGGGTTTTAACCCTGTCGATTTGTAAATTCTTGACTGTTATAAATATTTATTATATAAATAGGGAGGTGATCTCTTTGAGATTCAAAACCTTGAGCTATTAGTTTCTTGTTGATTATGTTCAAATCCTTGTCTTTAAGGTTTACGGGCTTAAGTCCTTGTTTCTTGACTGCTCGATGCTCACCGAGAGCATAGATGTTATAAAAAGTTAAGTGGGATAAACCCTAATTGTGGTTTAAGTCTATTTTTAAATATTTTATTAAATCTTATGATATAATGAGTGTTAGAACATTTTTACACCTATGTACATTAATAATTTATTAATGATGATTAATTAGCCCAAGTGATTAATGATTACATCCCTAAGTTGATTAGATTGGTAAATGGTCAAACTGTCTTGAACTAGTTAGCAATGTGAACAAGTGCTGAGTCAAACCAGCTATGTGGAGCGCTCCCCAGGGCAATTAATGCATTCAGCATGCCTAGAGCGCCCTCCTCAGGTCATTTAATGCATTCAGCATGCTTCTCTTCTACCTAGGGCGCATTTGCTCAGTTTGTGGACAATCTTGCCAACTTTGTCATAATTTTGGCCAATTTTAGCTACCAAACCTCTAACCAACCAGTTTCTTCACATGTGTGAGGTCACATGGGCCTGTCCAGTCATTCCTAGCATTCACACAGCTGTTTCGAACCAGTTTGGGATGGTTTGGGATATTTTGGTCAACCTAGGGGGGTTTGAGCTATTTCTAAGCTAGATCAGTGTGAACACTCCAGATGGATTCGAATTCTTCCAGATTTGTATATATGGGTGTTCTTAACCTATGTTAAGGTTGGACAGTTAATAATATTGACATTATTCACCAATTTCATGTGTATTGTTCTTCATTCATTTAAATTTTTTATGCCATTCTTGCAAATGTTGTGCAATCTTTCACCAGTGAGGAATCCACAGTAGCTAGGTTCAGTTGTGATTGAGATTTTACATGGTATCAGAGCTCTTGGAGCTAGGATTCGAACCAGCAAGACTGTTGTAGTGGATTGCCAGAAGCAGTGGAGAAACCACATAATTCCTGAGGCCATTGCCTTGAGCTTACTGGAGAAATCTAGTGGCTCCTCTCAGGTGTGATGCTCTCCCGAATGCACCCACTATCCATATAGGGTTCGAATCTGTTAGTGTAGATCCCTCTAGAGTGATTTGAGAGTTGTCTGCAGGTATTGAAGACCAACATTGTCAGCAAGTGCGAATCGCAGCAGAGAAGAATGGAGCCATCTCACCCAAACGTGCTCACTCCCTTCAACTGTTTCGATTGGAAGGCAGAAATGGTGATTTTGCTGAGATCTAAGGGTCTCTACAGAGTTACAATGGGCACTGAGGTGGAGCCAAACTCAGCTGTGGAGAAATCCAAGTTTTTTAATAGAATGGATGAGGCATTTGGCCTCCTTTGTCTCAGCATTTCGAGAGACCTCCTGTTTCATGTAGAAAGTCTAGCAACTCCAAATGAAGTGTGGCTCAAGCTTGAGACCCTGTTTGGAAAGACTGATGAGATGAGAGGCCACCAGCTCGAAAATGAGCTTGTCTCACTGAGCCCAGGGAATTTCGATTCCATCCAGGACTTCTTCACCAAGTTCAAGAACTTGGTCTTGCAGATCAGACAATGTGGCATAGAGAAGAAAGAAGAACAGTTGGTGTTGTCCATTCTCTCCAAATTGGGTTCTGAATACTCAGTTTTTGTGTCTTCCTTCAACTCCACAAGGCTCACAGTTAGAGGTTGGAAGATGCCATCTTTGGCTGACTTCATGGAGATGCTAACTCAAGAGCAAGACAAGCTGGTCTTGATGGGCTCCATCAAGCAAAAAGATCAAGTTCTTGCAGCTGGAGATTCGAAATGTGGAAGAGGCAAGCAAAAACCCAAGGGGTCGAAACCTCAAGAGAAGAAGAGGAAGGATGAGAGGCCCAAATCCTCTGAGGGGGTTTCGAATCCTGTCAAGAACAAAGGAAATAAGGCCGAGAAGACAAAATGTAGCTACTGTCAAAGAGGTTTTCATCCAGAGAGCTCATGCATGAAGAAAACCATAGACACCATGACCCATCTCCTACAGAAAAATAATATTCCTCTTCCTGAAAGTTCCAAGAAGAAGGAGTGCGTTTCTGAAGAAAAGGAGAGCTGCCATGCTTTGGTGGCTAGTTCATCTCATTCACCTTTGTTCATCATTGATTCAGGTGCCTCAAGGCACATGGCTTCCTCAAGAGACTCGTTTTTTGAACTTGCTCCCTACAGTGGCCTCTCAATTCGAATGGGAGATGACTCAGAAATCCCTGCTCATGGCATTGGGAAAATTTCTATGGAGAATGGCTTCTTCTCCAATGTGCTGTATGTTCCAAATCTTGCAGCAAAATTGCTCTCTGTATATCAAATGACTCATACTGGAGCAGCAAAGAAGGTGGTCTTCACTCAGGATGATGTGGAGATATCAGAAGTTTCCACCGGGAAAATTGTTGCAAAGGGTGTTGCAGACCATGACATGAAGATGTACAAGTTCTCCCACTTCCTCGAATTCTCTTCACCAAGTGTGCTTCTGTCACATGGGAATGAGACCAGCAAGCTATGGCATCAAAGGTATGGTCACCTAAACTACAGATATCTTCAAGTTTTGAGCAAAGAAAAGATGGTAGAAGGGCTGCCACAAATCAGTTTTTCAAGTGGAACATGCAAGGGTTGCATGATTGGGAAGCATCCTGAAAAGAAGTATGACAAAGGGAAGGAAAGGAGGGCTGATCAACCACTTGGAATAGTGCATTCTGATCTAATAGGGCCACTCCCCACTCCCTCCTATGGCTGCAGCAAATATGTGCTCACCTTCATTGATGACTACTCAAGGTACTGCTGGTTATTTTTCCTTAAACAAAAATCTGAAGTCTTTGAATGTTTCAAAATTTTTAAGAGCATGGTTGAGAACTTCAGTGGGAAGGCCATGAAGGTTTTGAGGACTGATAATGGCAGAGAGTATGTCAATAACAATTTGCAGCAGCTCTGTCAAGAGCATGGCATTCAGATGCAACACTCAGTGCCCTACACACCACAACAAAATGGTGTTGCAGAGCGCAAAAATAGAGCACTGAAAGAGATGGCAACTTGCATGTTGCAAGCAAGGGATTTGTCTCCCAAATTGTGGGCTGAAGCTATGAATTGTGCAGCATATGTTCAGAACAGAGCACCACACAAAGCTTTGCAAGGAATCACTCCATTTGAAGCATGGATGGGCCACAAGCCCAATGTCTCACATTTCAGAATTTTTGGCTCAAGGGCTTGGGCCAGAATTCCACCGGAGAAGAGAAAGGCATTGCAGCCCCAAAGCAAGGAGTCAATCATGGTTGGGTATGCAGAGGATTCCAAGGGCTACAAGCTCTTTGATCCATCCACTCACAAAACTTTCATTGAAAGAAGTGTCAAATTCGAAGAGGAAGAATTCTTGCAAGCTAGTGAACAAGGTGATGGGGAATGCTCATTTCCTCGTCTTGATGATGAAGTAAGTAGTGATTCTTTCTCTGATATTTCTGATTCTGATATTTCTGAAGATGATGTTGATATGGATTCTGAACATATCCCCCCTTCAAGGCCCAAGTGGGCAGAGAAAACAATTCAAAGTGCCGGAGAGCTTGTGGGAGATCCCCAATATGCTAGGAAAACTAGATCTCAATTTCACAATTCCTTTGCATGTGATAATTCTGATTTGAGTGAGGCATGTTACTTGATGGTTGGATCTGATCCAATGTCATATTCAGAAGCATGTACAGACCCAAGGTGGCAATCAGCCATGCAAGAGGAGATGAACTCACTCCATGAGAACAAAACTTGGGATTTGGTCCCTCTTCCTCCCAAGAGGAAACTAGTGCAATGCAAGTGGATTTATAGAACCAAAATTGGATCTGATTGCTCTGATCTGAAGTATAAGGCCAGGTTGGTGGCTAAGGGTTACTCTCAGGTCCAAGGAGTGGACTATACAGAGACATTTGCACCGGTGGCAAAGATGGACTCCATAAGACTAGTTTTGGCCATTGGGGCTTCCAATCGATGGGAGATTCATCACATGGATGTAAAAAGTGCCTTTATTCATGGGGATCTGAATGAGGAGATATATATGCAGCAGCCTGAAGGTTTTATTTCTGATCATACACTTCTTTGCAGGTTGAACAAGTCACTCTATGGGCTCAAGCAAGCTCCTAGAGCATGGTATGCAAAAATGGACAATTTTCTGCTATCTTTGGGGTTTGAGAGGTGTAAGTCTGATCCAAATGTGTATATGCAGCATGTTAGTGATCTGATATTGATTATTGTACTGTATGTTGATGATATTTTGATCACTGGTAGCTGCACCAAAGAACTTGACTCAGTTAAGAGAGCATTGCACAGTGCATTCTCCATGACCGATCTAGGATTGCTAAAACAATTTCTGGGTTTGGAGATAGATCAATCTGTGAATGGAATTTCTGTATGTCAGTCAAGGTATGCTTCAGATTTGCTGCAGAAATTTAAGATGGCTGAATGTAATTCTGCAAAATTTCCATTTCTTTCAGGAGTTAAGCTTACAGAATGGGGTTCTTCACCACTAGTTGACAGTTCGTTGTATAGGCAACTTGTTGGAAGCTTGCTATATCTTACTCATTCTAGACCAGATTTGTCATATGCTGTTGGGGCTGTTGCAAGGCACATGCAAGAGCCTCATGATATCCATTGGAAGGCAGCCAAGAGGATCCTTCATTATGTTCAGGGTACTAAGTCCTTTGGTATCCATTATGCTGCTGGTTCATCCCTTGAACTAGTAGGATTTACAGATTCTGATTGGGCCGGTGATTGTATTGATCGGAAGTCAACTTCCGGTTATGTCTTTATGCTTGCACATGGACCTATATGCTGGTCAAGCAAGAAACAAAGCACTATTTCCTTATCTTTAGCTGAGGCCGAGTACAGGGGAGCAGTTAATGCAGCCACACAATGTGTTTGGTTGCAAGGTATTCTTGCAGAGTTCGGGATTGTCTTTGATTCACCCACTATTCTTTGGTGTGATAATCAAAGTACAATCAAGATTTCTACCGATCCAGTACAGAGACAGAGGACCAAGCACATAGAGATACACATGCATTACATTCGGGGGTTGGTGCATGACCGGACCATAGCATTGCAGTATTGCCCATCCAGTGAGCAAACTGCTGATATCTTCACCAAGTGTTTTACCGAGAAGACCTTCACTCACCTTAGATCTTTGCTTGGGGTGAGTGATGCATGGTGATGATTGGTGTATTTTGATATATGCCACATGTCCATTTTAGAGGGGAGGTTTTATTTCCCATGTGGTTTTCCTCCTTACCTTGGTTACATGGACAAATAAATTTTCATGATGTAAAAGGTGACTTGAGCCTAGTTGCCAAGGCCTTAATTTTTTATATTTCACTAAGTATAGCTTAAGGGGGGGTGTTAGAACATTTTTACACCTATGTACATTAATCATTTATTAATGATGATTAATTAGCCCAAGTGATTAATGATTACATCCCTAAGTTGATTAGATTGGTAAATGGTCAAACTGTCTTGAACTAGTTAGCAATGTGAACAAGTGCTGAGTCAAAACAGCTATGTGGAGCGCTCCCTAGGGCAATTAATGCATTAAGCATGCCTAGAGCGCCCTCCTCAGGTCATTTAATGCATTCAGCATGCTTCTCTTCTACCTAGGGCGCATTTGCTCAGTTTGTGGACAATCTTGCCAACTTTGTCATAATTTTGGCCAATTTTAGCTACCAAACCTCTAACCAACCAGTTTCTTCACATGTGTGAGGTCACATGGGCCTGTCCAGTCATTCCTAGCATTCACACAGCTGATTCGAACCAGTTTGGGATGGTTTGGGATATTTTGGTCAACCTAGGGGGGTTTGAGCTATTTCTAAGCTAGATCAGTGTGAACACTCCAGATGGATTCGAATTCTTCCAGATTTGTATATATGGGTGTTCTTAACCTATGTTAAGGTTGGAAAATTAATAATATTGACATTATTCACCAATTTCATGTGTATTGTTCTTCATTGATTTAAATTTTTTATGGCATTCTTGCAAATGTTGTGCAATCTTTCACCAGTGAGGAATCCACAGTAGCTAGGTTCAGCTGTGATTGAGATTTTACAATGAGGAATACCCATTGGTATTGAGCCTTTCGACAATAATAGATGATCTCCCGAATTGAAAACATTCTTAGACTATGATGTGAAAAATGGGAAATTTAAATACTTATATATTAGGAATATTTTACTTCGCTTTGAGTGATGAAATCCATTCTAGAATTAATAGTTTTTGTTAAGATAGTAAAATATTTTACTGATAAAGTTCCGAGTTAAATAATTTTGTTTTATTAGATGAACTCAAGGTTGGTCCTTTATATCATATTAAAGATGCCAACAGAGTTATAATAATATGTTTGTAGAATCTTTATGAAATGAGAAATGGTCATACTACTCTGATTTGTATATTATTCGGTTAAGGGTTTAGATAGTTATAAAAGATATAAGAGATTTTATGTGCTTTTACTTTGTGAAACTATGATGTTGTAAGAGTAGATTTCCTTCTTTGTCTTCAATATTACTTTGTAAAAACATTGAATATATGTATAAAGTATTTAAGGCAGCATTATGCCTATAATCTATCTGTTTAATTGTCAATATTTTACTGTAGAAAGAAAAACACAAACAACTCTAGCACATTACTAAGTTCTGAATATTACTTCTATGCAATCTACGATGATACCAATATTTGGTAACAATTTATTCTAATTACAAGGTTGGAATCATTTTTAATCTCTGTTAATTAAATACCTTCCTGTACTAGAGTACATCACTTTTAAGTGAAAGGAAAAATATAGGAAGAAATTTATATTCATCATTCTATATTTAAATCCAATTCAGTCTATTCAATCATTTGTACAGAAATAATTATCAGTTGAGTAAATTATCATTCTAACAACAGAAAAATTTATAAAGGAAAGAGTTAAATAAATTGCAGATAGAATTATTCAGAAATAACATAGAGAGTCTATAACTGATAAAGTAAACAATGCAGAACCTATTTAAAAACCTAGTAGGTGGACAAACACCCAAAGAATACCATTCCTCCCAACTATCTCCTGAAAGCTGCCAAGTCTTACTTGCTTTAGGATCCCCGAGCCTGTTCACTGAACCACCAGGACGAAGATTCCATGTAGAAGCATATGACAATCACTTTGTATCTTAGCAATCATGAAGACTTGCATACTAAAACTCTCTACAACTCAGCAGTATAAGACAATCCTACACTTCAACTCATTAGTTAGCCAGTCCCCTCATCGAATCTCTTGTGTGCTCAAAAGAGTTTCTAGCAACCACAAGGAAGTATTGTATCTCATCTTGAGAATGTGTGATCTTCTAGCTCAAATTCGATGGCTATATGTAATCTTGCCTAGGTCTTAAGATTCAGGTTATCAATTAATGAACCACCTGCTCAGTTCCACCATCCTTGGGGAACATGACCACGTTTTAAGGGAAGTTGCACCCTGCAACAACTAGTAAGTGAGTGTAGATGTTGTCACTTGTCAATTTCCTTCTACAACGGTTTCATTCCTCCCAGTGGGCTAGTGAACACTCTTTCAACAGTCCTATTTGGATGAGTGTTTCCTATTTTAATTTATTAAGTAATAATAATATTCAATTAAAGTCATCCTTGAACATCCTTGGTCATACAAATTTACAATAAGTTTAAAAGTAATGTTTTTCCACAAACATAAAATGTTTCAAGTACTAGGTAGGTTACAAACACCCCCTCTAAAGTTCAACATCTTCCTCGATGTTGCTTAAGCATTATCTGAGTCCTCCTGGAACAGAATTGGATATGCAACTTGCATATGACTCTCCAATTCCCAGGTTGCTTCATCTGGACTAAGGTGATTCCATTGCACCTTTACCTGTCCAATGGTGTGATTCTGGAGTAAAATTTCTCTCCTGTCTAGGATACAATCCGGTTCCACCTGAAAATCTCCTTCTGGTTCCACCTGTATATCATTCCAATTGATTACATGAGTAGCATCATGTACATACTTTTTCAAAATAGAAATATGAAATACATTATGTATTTTTAGACTTGGTGGTAGGGCTAACTGATAAACCATTGGTCCAACTCTGGATAATATTTTGAATGGTCTACAATACCTAGGTGCTAATTTAGCACATTTCCCCAACTTAAATGAGCTCTTTCTGGGTTTTACCTTGACAAACACATGCTCACCAACTTGGAATTCTTTCTGAGTTCTTTTTAGATCTGCATAACTCTTTTGTTTTGCTTGTGCAATTTTCATATTGTCGTGTACATGTTTCACTATTAGTTCCATCTCTTTCAATAACTCAGGTCCTAACATTAACCTGTCAATTGGATTACTCCATGATATGGGTGTATTACACTTTCTACCATACAGAATTTCAAAAGGACTAAGTTTAGATGGAGCTTGATAGTGATTATTATAAGCAAATTCAACTAAGTGTAGATACTCTTCCCACTTATTTGGCTGATCTCTAACATACATTCTTAACATATCTTCTAAAATCTAATTTACTCTTTCAGTTTGTCCGTCAATTTGCAGATGAAAAGATGTATTGAAATTTAACTTGGTATCCAAACCTATAAACAATGATTTCCAGAAATTTCCAGTAAATTTAGAATCTCGATCATAAATTATTACCTTAGGAATTCCATACAAACGAAAAACTTGCTCCATAAACACATCAGCAATATTAGCAACTTTAAAAGTAGTTTTAACAGGTATGAAATGAGCTTCTTTACTAAGCTTATCTACCACTACCATTATTGAATCATTATGCTTTTGATTTTTAGGCAAACCAGTTATAAAATCAATGGTGATAATTTCCCACATCCAATCTGGAATCGACAATGGCTGTAATAAACCAGCTGGGTGTTGATGCTTAGCTTTAACCGACTGACATTCAATGCACCTAGCTATGTATTCAGCCACTTCATTCTTCATCTTTGGCCAGAATTAATCTTTTCTCAACATAGTTATCATCTTTTGGTAATCAGGATGTCCTGAATAAGGACTTTTATGTACTTCATTTAAAATCAGCAACTTAACTTCCCGTACATTTGTTAGATACAGCCTATTTTTATATAGCATTAGACCTTTTTCATTTAGACTGTAATCTATTATTAAATTTTCAGATATATTTTCAACAACTTTTTCTTGTAATTTTTTATAATTTTCATCCAGTTTTATCCCTTCATCAATCTGATTTTCCAAATCTGTTTGGTAAGTGCTGACTGCTGCCATAAATTTTAATTTTTCATTTTTTCTTAAGGCATCAACCACCTTATTCTCTTTTCCATTTATATGTTTAATATCGAAATCATATTCACTAAGGAAAGCTAACCACCTACCTTGCCTTGCGTTCAGATTTGGTTGATCCAACAAATATTTTAAACCTTTATTATCAGTCATTAAAAACGTAGTCTACCAATTATATGATGATGCCACATATTTAAAGCATGTATCACGGCCATCAACTCTAAATCATAGGTAGCGTAATTCTTTTCATGAATTTTCATCTTTCTTGACTCATACGCTATTACGTGACCTTCTTGTGTTAAGACTCCACCAAGGTCGTCATTGCATGCATCAGTGCATACAACAAAGTCCTTGTTTGGATCTGCAACTTTTAGAATAGGTGCAGTAGTTAACAGTTCTTTCAATTTATTAAAACTTTCTTCACACTTTTGATCCCAAACAAATTTCTTTCCCTTTTTCTGTAAAGAGGTTATAGGATTTGTGATTCTTGAGAATCCTTCTATAAATTTTTGCACTAACCTGTGATTCCCATAAACGATCGTACACTAGTTATATCTTTAGGGACAAGCCATTCGTTAATTGCTCTTATTTTATTAGGGCCAGCTGTGATTCCATCCTTGGATATCACATGACCTAAATGTTTTATTTTATCTTTGAAAAAATCACACTTACTAAATTTAGCGTACAGTTGATGTTCTCTTAAGACTTGTAAAATTATTCGTAAGTGTTCATCATGTTCTTCTTTAGTCTTTGAATAAATTAAAATGTCGTCAATGAAAACAATTATGAACTTATCCAAATACTTATGTAAAACATTATTCATTAGACACATGAAAACTGTTGGAGCGTTAGTCAGCCCAAAAGGCATAACTACAAATTCATAATGCCCGTAACGAGTACTAAAAGTAGTTTTAAAGATATCTTCGTCTTTAATTCTGACTTGATGATATCCAGATCTCAAGTCTATTTTCAAAAATGCTCCACATACTTGATCAAACAGATAATCTATGCATGGCAAGGGATATCTGGTTTTAATCGTCATTGTCTTTAAGTGATGGTAATCTATGCATAAACGCAAGGTACCGTCCTTCTTTTTAACGAAAATGACCAGTGCTCCCTAAGGAGACAGACTTGGTCTTATGTATTTTTTATCAATTAATTCTCTTAACTGCGATTTTAATTCGTTAAGATCTAGGATATTCATCCGGTAAGGAGCTTTGGATTCAGGTACCACACCAGGTACTAACTCAATGGTGAAGTCCAATTCTCTTTTCGGAGCTAATCCTGGAATTTCTTCTGGGAATACATCTGAAAAGTCTCTTAGGATTGGTATATCTTCAAGTTTTAATTTATCTTCCTTAGTAGCATGTTCATCATTTATTACATTCACAACAAATACTTTACATCCCTTATGTACAACCCTTTTCATTTGTAATGCAAAAACCTGTCTAATTGATGTTTTTCTAGGGATTCCTTTTACTGATACTATTTCTCCTTTATCATTCAAGCATGTAAAAGTATTTTCAAAACAATTTAGAACTACCCTATGCTTTTCCAGCCAATCCATTCCAATTAAAACATCATAACATCCTAATGGTAATACATTCAGCTTAACATGAGTCTTAAACTGATTCACAAACAATTCGCAGTCTTTAACAAAATCAACTACCTTTCTTTTGGTTCCTATAGCTAACTGCACTAGCCAAGATTTTTCAAACTTTTCTACCTTTAGTTTACAGTTTTTCACTATATCAGGTGATACATAACTCAAACTAGCACCTGGGTCAATTAAAATAGAAATAGGTCTATTTTGTAGCATACCTTCTATTTCGACCATTGAATTCTGATGATCATCCTGTCGATTTTCCAAAGATGCATTGATCTTGGGCATTTCCCTCGCTAAGTCACCAACTGTTGCCTCTTCCTGCACTGTATGGATGTTGCTGACATTGCTTTTTTTGTTGGGACAATTTGTTGCATAATGTGTTCCTTGTCATTCAAAGCATTTTACAGTTTTCTTTTGTTCATTATTTTTAGCATAATTATTAGACATGTTTTTCTCTCTTGCGGAATTCCTGTTAAACTTAATATTTTTCCTTCTTTGTTCAAAATTACTTGGCCTATTTACCTTCCAGCTAGGCATAGTTTCTCTCTTCCTGTTCTATTCATAACAGAAACTTGCCTTCCTCATGGCTTCTTCAAGAGTCTTGGGGTTGTCATACTCAATTATGTCTTTAATATTAAAAGGAAAACAACTAAAAAATCTTTGTATTTTAGGCTTTTCGTCAACAATGTAAGGTACACACCTTAATAAAATTAAGAATTTACTGTTTAGTTCTTTTATGTTCATAGAGCCTAGTTTTAAATCATAGAACTCTTTATCTTTTTCTTCAACGTATTGACCAAACATAAATTTCTTCTTAAAATACCTTTTAAAAGCACTCGAAGTTACACTCTTTTCTTTTATGCCTTTTACTCTCTTTATATCTTACCACCATATATTTGCTTTCCCTGTCAGATTATAAATGGCCATCTTAGCTTTCATCCTATTAGAATAGTCATATATTTGAAAGTATTTCTTCATTCCAGACAGCTATGCTTCGACTTCCTCTCCCTTTTCTATGTCACCATTGAATGTTGGGGGTTTTATCTTCTTGAAATCCCTTGATATGTCTTCATAAGGTTTGTACTTCCTCTTCTTAGGACTGCAGTCACTATCACTGCTATCATTGGAATACCTATGTTTTCTTCTATGCATTTTAACATTAGCTTCAGAAGATGAATCACTTTCATTATTATAGAATTTTAACTTCTTACCTCTGTGTTGATAAGACATGGTTCCAGATTCAGATTTAAATTTAGTCCTTTTATTTGTTCCATCATGATGAAATTTATCTAGTAGTTTCTAATTCAGTCCTTCTTGTGCCTTCAAAATCCTTTCATTTTATTCCTTAACAGTTTTTATTTTAGCCTTTAAATCTTTAACTGTTCGAAGTAATTTAGATGAATTATCATTTAATTCTACAAATATGTTTTCTTCGTTAATATTTTCATGTTCATTATTCTTTTGTTCATGATGAGATCCGTCCTCCACAGATTCCTTTGGTCCTTCCATAATCTGCAAATTAAATATAGAATGTGTTGTACATAAACAAATTTGAAACAAAAATCAGTAATTGTATTTTTCTGTTTTGAGGGAGTTGAGCCACTTTTAGGCCTAGAGTTTGAACTTGTGTTCTGATAGCACATGTAACATCTCCAAAATTTCATCAAAATTTAAATTTTTTGTAAGTAGTATAATCGATATTAAATACTAGCGTAAATTACACCTGTGAACGTTTAGTTCTAATTTAACTGCTTAACTATCACATTTATTTGCGACACTTACTTATTTACCAAAATTCGTCATCTATTAAATGTGTCTTAGCAACATTAAGATAATGATAAGATGTTATGTCTATATTTCAATGGTGACTGTTCATAAAAGTTAGTATTATACTTGCAGTATTTCTTTTAGCTTAAAAGTGTATAAATGTCTCTTGCATTCATTAATGCTATTCGGATATTCATAAATTCGACATTTGTTTAAATTGACTTTAAAGCATTGAAGTAGGATTATTACTCTTATTATGTATCATCGTTATAAGCATTGATCGTCTTGTTAATTCCAATGATACTCTAAGTTGTGTATAAATTCTCAATGTATGTAAGTCATCACTCATCAAACGACACTATTTGTCTTAAGTCCACAGTCTTTCTCTTGTTATATTCATCGTCATTGTAGATTCTATACATTATGTGATATTATGATGTTGACTATCATTTTTGCTTGAAAGGGGTTCTAGTGATACCCCGGAGCTTACTTAGATATTATAGCTAACGTCTATTGGAACTTACCTTATGTCCAGGTTACATGTAAGAGGTTTGCTTCAGTTATTCAATTTAATTGTCCAAGTGATAAGAGGTCTAAGTGTTTGTCAACAAGGACATTAATTAAGGATTATTAACATGACTAGCTTTCTAGAAAGATATAATTCTTGACTTTGGTTTAAGTTCATGGTGATGACATTACCCTAGTTACATCCATTAGAATGATGAGGCACATGCAATGATTTGAGGTCAACACTTTGGATAGACCAAGGTTTTGGGTGCAATGATTTAAGTTCCTTTGAAGGGTCAACAAACAATGCACTAAATTATACAAAAATGAGTTTTAAATTGAACGTAGTGGTGGAAAGACAAACGAATTTAATGTGATCACGTGAAGTTGTTGGAGGGCTTCCACATAAGGTTGATCCCTAACTAAGTGCTAGGGGTTTGGTATTATGCATTGTTGCTTGTCTTTGAAGGTGGGAGAGACGAGCTCTCTTAGTCTCCATGGACCTAGGGAAAACTTTGCTCAGTCTCTGCGTTGCTCCTCCACGAGGTAGTCCATTGAGTGTTCTTTACAATCCATGGGTTATGTGTTTTCAGTTGGTCTGGTTGCAAAAGGATTAAACTCTCGGCTCTTGCCTTCTCATCCATTTACAAACTATGGTTTGTTGGAATAACAAAGGCTCTCTACTATCGAAAGCTTACTATTTAGAGCACGGGGGTAAGTTTTCAGTTTATCTTGTATAGTTGTATGCTCCTATATTTATGTTTATGATAATTATTACATCGTTTTAACCACCGATTTTTTGCCATGGCAGGATGTTCCTTTTCTGTTGCTTCCATTTGATCCATGGTTTAGGTTTGGAGTCCCATCATTGATGAAACAAGAAGATTATAAAACCTAGTGTTTGCCAAGACTATGGTAAGCCTCGGGCCTTCGCTATGATGCCTCTGTCAAATTATTTCTTATGTAACTACCAGTGTTGTCCTTTGTTGTTTGTTGTAAGCATATTTGGCACTTGGTTATGAAAGAGGAAACTTGTATATCTTCCTGGGTTTACACCCAGCGTTGTGGTTTCAACCAACACTCTAAAAATGAAAATTTACAGTGTTTATCTATCTCTGTCGAGACTGGTTGTTTTGTTAAGTGTTTTCATAATGTTGTAAATGGTTACAGTGTATAAAATTTATGGGCTTAAACCCTACTATTGCGACTTGTATTTAGTTTGGAAGTTGTATGTTTATTAAAACTCTGTGTAAAAATGATAAGAAGCAGATATGAGAGGGAATCGATCCCTGGTAGAGTTTGCAACAGGTTTTAAGTTCGTAATTTAAATGAATGCTTAGTAAACCCAAGGTTCCTCTCGGGTCTTGAACCCTCGACTTATAATTTCTTTAAGGGATTTGGATCCCATTTTTCTCATGTTGAAATGCTATTAATTGTATTCATTTTCTGCTAGGTTAAACATATATGGTTTATAATTTTGTACTTAGGGTTTTAACCCTGTCGGTTTCTAAATGTTGGATTGTTATAAATATTTATTATATAAACAGGGAGGTGAGCTCTTTGGGATTCGAACTTTTGACCTATTAGTTTGTTGTTGATTATGTTTAAATCCTTGTCTTTAAGGTTTACGGGCTTATGTCCTCGTTTCTTGACTGCTTGATGCTCACCGAGAGCATATATGTTATGAAAAGTTAAAAGGGATAAACCCTAACTGTGGTTTAAGTTTGTTTTTAAATATTTTATTAAATCTTATGATATAAGGAGGAATACCCATTGGTATTGAGCCTTTCGGCAATAATAGAGGATCTCCCAAATTGAAAACATTCTTAGACTATGATGTTGAAAAATAGGAAATTTAAATACTTATATATTAGGCATATTTTACTTCATTTTGAGTGATCAAATCCATTCTGGAATTAATATTTTTTGTTAAGATAGTAAAATATTTTACTGATAAAGTTGTGAGTTAAATAATTTTGTTTTATTAGATGAACTCAAGGTTGATCCTTTATATCATATTAAAGATGCCAATAGAGTTATAATAATATGTTTGTTGAATCTTTATGACATGATAAATGTTGATACTACTTGGATTTGTATATTATTCGGTTAAGGGTTTAGATAGTTATAAAAGATATAAGAGTTTTTATGTGCTTTTACTGTGTGAAACTATGATGTTGTAAGAGCAGATTTCCTTCTTTGTCTTCGATATTACTGTGTAAAAACATTGAATATATGTATAAAGTATTTAAGGCAGCATTATGCCTATAATCTATCTGTTTAATTGTCAATATTTTACTGTGGAAAGAAAAAAAGAAACAACTCTATCACATTACTAAGTTCTTGTAATATCCCGATTTTGACCCTATTGCATTAAAATTGTAAATGATGTAAATATTGTTATTAAATCATGGTGAGGAGCTCAAGGCCAAGGCCCCTCCATCGATTTAGTGTTTTATGTATCGGCAATTAAGAATAGATGCCTATGGTTCTTGTGCTAGACAAGAACAATGTTAATTAATACATCATGTAAATACGAATTTTAATGAAATACCCACAACTAGCTATGGAATGGAACAAAGAGATGGGGGCATGATTTCACAAGGAATAGGGAGGGAAATTATTCAAAAAAAAACCTTGAGCCAATGGTGTAAGCCAAATGTCAATGAATGAACCCCAACTACCCATTTTGACTTATGCACCCTGTTAACACTCAGATTTTATCCTGGTTGTAAAAGAATAACACCTAAGGTAACTTATTTCAAACCAAACTTTAGGTAGAAAACTTAGCCATTTTTTCCACCAGAGAGGGCTCTCTCACAAGATATTGTAAAGGCTAAAAATATATAGAAACATGCTCAAAATTTCTCAAAAAGGATTTAGTTGGTTGAAAAGGAAACAAGAAACATTGGGAATGGAGTCAACTTTCAAATATCTAACGTGCCAGCAAGAGATTTATACCAAATAGATTTTCACAGAGGCAAGATAGCAACCATATCACAATCAATTTAATTTTGCAGGTGGTATAGAAATAAATAATGACAATCCATCAACAACAGGCATCTAACTAGGATGAATCTATTGTCAACTTTGGAGAAATAATGGATACTTAAATGCGATAAAACGAGGCATAACTAGTATGAATCCCGATTTATTTCAAACGTTCATTTAAGCATAGAAGAAGAACATAATGGAATATATAACAAAGAAAGTAAACATGCACATATAGAGATGAGGGAAAAGACAGACTGTAAAAATGATCAACACATGAATCTCTGATCTCCAAAGATAGGTATTTCCACTGTACGGCTTTTATTATTCTATCAAAATCCGACTTCAAAACTTATTGTCTCTCAAAGAGTTTCCAACCCTTTCAAAAATGATTCTCATTGTCTTTTATACAAAATTCGAAAGAAGATTGATATAACCGCTTCTTTTAACTAGTAACTGAAAATGTCTTAACTCGAAATATAACTGTCTTTAAACAATAAACCACTGTCTTTAAACAATATTACAAATTTTTTAAAATAAAAACATCATTTTTGCCACTTGGAAAAAGTTCTGAATGTATCTTCATGAATGAACATAATATCTTGTCCTTCCATATTTATCCACATAGTTCCATTGGTCGACCGTGGGTAGATCATAACTGGTCATTTCCTTCACCAAGACTCACATTTCAAGGTGATCTGCATAAGAAACAAGAGGAATATTCTCACAGATTAAGATCAACATATTTAAAATTTCAAAGTCCTCCGCAATTTTCTCCATTAAAATCTTTCCAGTAAGCATATGATCCAAATGCTGAAACTTTTTGTGATCCATTCTTCTGTCAAAAAGTAACCTCTTATATTCATTTGGAGGAGTCAATTCGTGCTTTTCATCGCAAAAAGCAGGGAATCCTTTGTTTATTAATTTTTCAAATCGCTTCTTAAACCTTATTACTTCCTCTTGTATATCTCCAGCTTTAACTTCAATATTTTCAACATGTGAGTACTTTCCTAAAATTCTTATAGCCCATGTGATGACTGAAATTCTATTCATTATATTCATTGCTGTCAAATCTGCTTCAGTTAAACTAGTTAGGAAAGTTATTTCCTTTTGTGCTATTTCCTTTGGCTTTCTGTTTAAATTCTCTCTGACTGCTCTGCAACTTTCAAAAGTGTCTTTCGCCACTTTTTCTTTGATTCTCATATAATCAAGATAAGGTCTTAATTTTTCAACTTCCTTTATAATTTGATCCCATACCATATGCTTGCAACCCTACATTGCAGCTTGTTATGTTACATGAGCTGCCAAACCTTTATTATTATCAGACAATTCCTGATTCCTTGCTTGCAAAGTTTTAATTTCCTTATCCTTTGTCTCATTTTCTTCTTTTAGCTTTTGTATTCCAATTTTCAATTCTTTAATCTCGACATCTTTCAAACTTACCTGGGACATGGCTTGTAAGAGACTGTCCAATCCAGTTTTATCTTCATCTTTATCTGCATGTACCTATTGCTGACCTAATTCTGCTAACTTTTTCTTCGTTTCTTCCAATTGCTCTTCCAAACAAATCTTCTCTTTTTCCCAATGAACTTTTTCTTCAGTGAGCTTCAACATTTTTGCGGTAATATCTTTTACTTCATTTGACAGCTCTTCTTTTTCTTTTTCTAGTACTGTTAGTTCGGCTCCTTAGATAAGCAAAGTGTCTGGGATTTTTAGTTTCGGCCTTAACATTTGGATTGTGTCATCCTTTTCTTTGAGTAAATTTGTTGCTGCATCTCCCTCTTTGTTTATCAAATTTGTTTGCAATCTTTTTATTTGCTACTGTTGAGACTTATTTTCTGTTGTTTCTTGTCTCAACTGGTTATTTAATTTATCTACTAAAATTTTCAACTTGTCTATCTTTAAGATCGCTCCCAAATAATCTAAGTATATAACTTCTCTTGTTTGTCTATGTAATAAAATTTTATCTGGGGCATTGATTTTTGTCAGATCAACTTTCATCTCTGAGATCTTATCTTTAGTAACAACTGAAAATTTTAGAGAATTTTCTTTAACATTTCTACTAGTAAATAAACTGACTTCTGTGTTGGATATATTCTTAACCTTTGGAAATAAATGACTGGTTTGTCGAGAGGATTCCTGTTTATTTTGACTGTGCTCATTAAATACATCCATCAGATTGTGTGGTTTATTTACATCATCTTCTATTGGGAATTCTTTAATACTGTACTCATTTACCATGACCTCTGGTATTTTAACTTCAGTTTTTCCTTCCTCTTCTGAAACTGCCATTAACTCTTGTTGCTCTTCCATCTTTAACTTTTTTCCTTTTTCTGCTTCTTCACTTTCAATGTTGACTACATCTTGTATGGGCCTTTTAAACCCTACCATTGCAGTATTCATCGTGCTTTTTGCCTCTGCTGTCGTATCTGTCAATATCATTTCTTTATCATGAGAATCTGGAATGATTTCTTCTTTATAATCTAACCAATTTGTTCTATCAGACATTCCTTCAATCACCTGATGATTCAATGCTTTGATGCGATGATTCATTCTCTGTTTTGATATTATGTTTAACGGATCATATTCAATAGCCATGTCTGTCTCAAATTCCATATCTCTCAATAATTTTTCTATATAAATAGAAGCGCTTTTGTTCTTCACTGTGAATGGGCCAATTGTGAACGGATATTTGATATCTGTTGCTTGTTTGAAAAACAAGAAATTATTATCTTCAACAATCAATTTCTCCCTAAGGAACTCCAAGGCGAAAACCCTTAAGGTAAGAAACGCCAGTAAAACATAGGGTTTACATTTGAAACCATATAACCTGATCATTGTACTATCTTTTGAGAAGAACCAATCTCCTACAGCGTATTCTGCACTTAATTGCATACATGCTTGCATTTCTGGTAATACTCTAGGCAATCTTTCACCAAAAATCATTCTATAAATTTCTGAGAGCATATAATTTATGTAATTAAACATATTATTTTCCAATAACTTTGTGAAAATGATTTTAGGGAATTGTAATTCTTCATGACTAGCCATCATTATCATTTTCATCGAAAATGACTGAAATCTGAAATGTCTGAGAGTAGGGAAATTGACCATCTGGTCATGGATCTTTTCAGCCAGGAATTCTTCAAAGTTCAGTCAAGGAATTTGATTTTCATCAATACCTGGTGGAATTGCACTCATTTTATACAAAAGGCTTAACTGAAACTCAGTTACATACATGTATGTGTCGAAACCTAGGATTAAAGCCAACAATGTCATACCAGCTGGGTATTTTCATCAAATAAAGTGACATCTATAGGATAAGGGATATCTGAAATGTTTGTTTCTGGTTTAAGACACGTAGACAAGAACTTTTCTCTATTATCTTGAATGGTTTGACGATAACATTCAATAGTAGAGGTTTCGGAAAAACTTTCAGACTCGAGGGTTTTGGAAAAATTCATTTCTAGGGCTTTAATTATGACGGCAGGATCTATTTTACAGATGAATCTGGTTTTTCGACTGTCTAAAACAGTTCTTTCTTCTCTGGAATAATTATCAACACACCACGACACAAATTCTGGAAAAGACGGGATTTGGTCTTGGAAGAAGGCTAACAAGGATGACTGGTGGACTCTTTGTATGTCTATACCTTCTTCTAATAACTTACACAACTTAAGCTTGACCTCAGCGACCGGTAACCTGATTAGGGTATCGTAAATGTCCCCATCTCTATCTTCTAGGGCTTCTTTGGCTTTAAAAACATCTATATCATGCACAATTTCCATTTAAATCATTTCTACAAACAAATTTCCTTTAAAATATGTGAGCCAGGTCACCAGACCCTACCTGTATAGACACGTCTTTATCTTTCTGTCGCAACTGCCGATCTCCACCAGTATTTAGAGCTTCCAGGAATAGCGACACATAGACAAAATGTCATTATTTGAAAACCCTTCTGTTTTATATAAGCTCTTTTTCTTAACTTTCTGGAAACTTTCCGAATGTACTTTATTTCCAACCGTTGATCCCATGCTTTTTGATTTGAGCCGTTAGATCTTGTGCCTCTTTATTTCCCATGGTTGCATCCACGATCCCAATAATGGTTTTCCTTTCCGGTTTTAATTGTGTGCGGATCAACCATTTTCTAACACCTATTAAAGTGGTTTAATTACCGTAACCACTCTTTCCTTTATTGAGTGTGCACTTCCCATGATGCGGATGAATCTCGTCCTTAGATTTGATGCCAATGTATATTGTCCATCCAATTTATGTCAACATATGGCGTATTCCCTTGTGCCTTCTGTGTTTGCCACGTGCTATGGCCCACGTTTACCCCGTATTATCCTTTGGTGGTTCTGCACGGTGCTGTAGTGGTTTGTGATACCACTATCATGTTGATGTGGGGCAATAACAATGCGACACGTACTCCAACGATATTATGTCCGCAACCAATCACCATTGTTTGCAAATGAACTTTTGGGCGGTGCGGGGATCCACGATAACTGTTGATCTTTTCCTTCGTCATCTCTGCCATTGGAACTTCGCTCAGATTTAACCTTTTCAATAATTTCCTTTGGACTATTGTACTTGTAGGTTTTTGCTTTGTTGATTTTGTATTATAACCCTTCATTCAACACATCCTTAGTAAATTTACTTCTTTTGTGTATTTTTGACAAACCTTTTAGGGTTTCTTTGAGTATTTAAAATATGGTGTCAACAACTGGCTCCAACTGGGGATGCTATCCTCCCTGTGAGGTAGCAAAGAACATCGTAGACCAGGTGCCTGATCCATTGGGCTGCATTCAAACTTTTCTGCAAATCAAGCTTCATATCATCATTTTTTTTTTTTGGTTATGCATGGTAAAGGAAAATATATACACTATACAAAATTCTCTTTCACCTCTGTCCTTTAAGAGAGATAATGTTTGAGGTGTCTACCATTTACTGGTCCTCCAGGAAAGAATTATCCATTGCAATTTTTAAGGGTGAATGCATTTTCTCCTTGGTGTCCTGCAACAATATATGGACCTTTCCACAGATGCTCAAACTTCCCATGGTGATCTTCATTTCTAGAGTCCCATTTCAAAACTAAATCATTTATCTGAAAATTCTTTTCTTTAACCTTTCTGTCAAAAGTTTTTTTCATTTTCTCCTGATGCATTTGGGTTTTATTGTATGTTTTTTCTCTAACTTCATGTAATTCTATCATTTGATTTATCCTCCTCTGCATATGATTTGGTTCTTCGTCGACTTCTTGTAACAATTTCATAATCGGCAAACCCAAAGAAACAGGAAAAATTACCTCTGTGACATACACCAACTAGAAAGGCGAAGTGCCAATTGCTCTTTTTGTACTGATTCTATCTGCCCACAAAGCATATTTTAATTTAATGTGCCAAGCCCTCTTTTTATCTTCTAGCAACTTCTTTATGATCCTCACTAGACTTTTAATTGAAGATTCAGCCAACCCATTTCCTTGTGGATAATAAGCAGTGGAATCATTTAAATGTATGTGATATTTGTGACAAAAATTTATCATCTTTTTTTATTTAAACGCTGGAGCATTATCTGTCACTATCCTTTTAGGACAACCAAACCTGGATAAGATGTTTTCTTCTAAAAAGTTCATTATCACTATTTCTGTGGCGTTTCTTGTTGGAATGGCCGCAATCCATTTCGTGAAATAATCTATAGCAGTCAGAATCCACTTATGCTGCCCTGAGGAATTTGGGTTAATTTCGCCAATGAAATCTAACCCCCACTGTTGAAAAGGTGCTTTAACTGAAATAGGTTTCAAAGGAAATGGTAATAGTTCTCTTTTCCCATCAAAAATTTGACACTCATGACATTTGGTCACTTCCTTATATACATCTGAATACATGCTGGCCAGTAAAAACCAGCTCTAAGAATCTTGTTCACTGTATCCTTCCATGAATGTTGTCCTCCACACATGCCTTTATGAAATTCCACCATAATATGCTGCACTTCATTCTCCAATAGACAATTCAATAGAATACCTCCTGGATCTTTCCAAAATAAATTTCCATCTAATATGCAGAACTTGGCTGCTTTCAACTTCACTGATCTTGCTCTTGTTTTTTCCATATTTGCAGGTGCTTGAAAATTTTGCAGTACATACACAATGTCTGCGTACCAAGAAGATAAAGAGAAATCTTCGATTACTTGGCAATTTGGAATGGTTTCTTTTGAAATTTCGAAAAGAAAATTCATACCTAGAGAATCCCAATTTGTCTCCGTCATCATTTTAGCCGAACCTTGGCCTTATATCAGCTTTGTAGGCTTAATGTCGAGATCATATTCCAATAATACTGCTATCCACTTTGCTCTTTTTCCTTCATGATCTGGCTGGGTAAGAATATCTTTCACTGCTGCTGATGGAACATGTGCTATGATATGAGAGTGCAATATATATATCCTGAAATCCTTCAATGCTTTCACTAAAGCATAAGCTTGTTTCTCCATAATGTTATATTTTAATTCTGCATCCCTCATAATTTTACTGAAAAATGCAATTGGTTGTTCTATACCTTCATGGTTCTTTTGTAACAATACTCCAGCTACTGTGTGCTCTGATGCATAAGTAAACATAATGAAATATTTTGAATAATCTAGACTAATTAACGCTGGTGCTTCAGTCAATGCCTTTTTAATATCATCAAAAGATTGTCTTGCTTCATCAGTCCATTTAATCTCCTTGTCTTTTCTTAGCATTTCAGATATGTTTCTCAAAATCTCAGCAAAACTAGGGATGAACCTTCTTAACCAATTTACCCTTCCAATAAATCACTGAATCTCCTTCTTATTTCTAGGGATTCCGACTTTCTGAATGGCAGATACTCTCTCTAGGTCAATCTTGATGCCTTCTTTTGATATAATGTGTCCCAACAATCTTCCTTCTTCCATGCAAAAATGAGATTTCTTTGGATTTAAAGAAATCCCAAACCTTCTGCATTTCAAGAAAACTCTTTCCAGATGTTTCCAGTGATCAACAACATTATTTGAATATATAGTGATATCATCCATGTATACTACCACGAATTTGTCTCTTTCATATGCAAATGCAATGTCCATGGCTCTCTGAAAGGTTGCGCCTGCATTCATCAAACCAAATGGCATTTTGGCATACATAAAAGTTCCCCATGGAGTAGTAAAAGCAGTTTTCTCCTGATCTTCTGGATGAACTTTAATTTGATTGTAACCTGAGAAACCATCTAACATGGAAATTCTTTCAGCTCCTACAAATTTCTACAAAATATGATCCATCTTTGGGAGTGGGTAATTATCTTTTAAAGAGACTTTGTTCAAATTTCTAAAGTCTACGAACAACCTTATTTCGCCATTCTTTTTCCTTACTGGTACTAGGTTAGCCAACCACTTAGAAAATCTCAAGGATACGATTATCTTAGCATCAAACAGCTTTCTCACTTCTTTTTCTATTATTGGAAGGAACTTGGGATTTATTCATCTCAACTTTTGCTTAAAAGGCTTTTCATCATGTTTGATAGGAATTGTATGCTGTATAATAGAAACATCATATTCTTTCAGGTCTTCATAACTCTAGGAGAAAACATCTGAAAATCTTTTCATCACTTCCACACTTTTATTCTCTTCCTTTCTTGGTATTTTATTTGAAATCTTTACTAATTTGGGATCTTTTTCAGAACCTAAATTGCAATCTTTGACATCCTGAGGTTTAGGTTCTACTTTTGGATTTTTCACCACGTCATTTTATCAAACAATTTTTCTAAAGGAATCAAACCTCTAGGGATAACGTTATTCTTCAACTGAATTATATCCTTACCTCCAATCCTTTGCTTGAACTGTTCTGTTTCTTCAGGGGAATCTTTTTCATCTGGACCAGCCTCAGCATCTTCTGCATCAATAGACCTGTAATTGAATTCATCAGTCATCTCTAAAAAGCGTTTAATCTGTTGATCATCCTCAAAAACCTGCCAGTGTTTGATATTGTCTGGGATAGATGGTCTGTGTATAGCCTCAATATCATATTTCTTTTTAGAAAAGATAGGGGTTTTGAATGCAGCTCCAGCAGTGGCTAAAGAATCTGCTACGATGTTATTAACTCTGGGAATTGTAACAACAACATTTTCATCGAAATTTTTTTCCAATAAATCCCACACTTCATTCCTGTATGTCCTCATTTTAGGATGTTTGGTTTGATAAATAGCTTTTACCTGATTTATTACTAATTCAGAAACTCCAAACACTTCAATTCTTTTTGCTTTTAAATCTCTCAATACATTCAACCCCAGAATCAAAGCTTCATATTTTGCAACATTGTTTGTATATTCAAAATTCAATTGATAAGAAAACATCAAGAATTCTCAATCAGGTGTGATTATGCATACTCCTGCACCAGCTCCTTCTCTACTCCTAGCTCCATCAAAATGCATTGTCAAAGTTCTTTCTTTTCTAATTTTTTCTCTTAATAGTATTTCTTTTTCATTTTCTTTAGGTTCGATCAAATCCATCTTTTCTTTGCATTCAACATCATTGTACATAATACATGACCCCAAATCTATGTCTACTAAATATATAGCATGCTTTTCAGGTTCTTTTAAGTCACTTACAAAATAAGCAACCATTTTTTCAGCATATAATATTCTGTGTACCCCTAACACTGGAATAGTAGCAAAAGACATATCCATCTGCAAAGTTCTTTTAACTTTGAAGCCCAGGATCTAGACAACATCATACCAAATTTTGCTAGAATATCAGCAACGACCACATCCATGAGGATACCTTTGACTGCTATTTTACTGAGATTGACTGTCAAATCTTTAATCAACCCTAAACATTTAACTTTCCTTGAATCAAAAGAGAATAGGTCATCATATGGTCTTGTGATCTCCAACCCCAAAGATTCAACTACAAGTTTCGGCATCAGGTTATGAGAAGCTCCCGAGTCTAACATACAATTATGCACAACTTTATCATGAACGTTCAAATCTACATAGAAAGGAGAAATCTCCCCAAAACTATTATCTTCCATTCTTGAACCTAGACAAATATTAGGAGCATCATTATCCAATTCCAAAGTATCTGCTTCCATTGGATTTTATACTTGCATCATCTTAAAATTTTTTTCCTTGTATTCTTTATTCTTTAATATCTCATTGAAAGGGACATAAATCTTGACTTTGGACATTTCACTTTGTATATTGAAAGGAACTAAATTTTTATCAACTTCTTTTATTGAATCTTTCTTTTTATCTGAAATCCCTTTTGGCACATCTTCGTTTTCTTTTCTTCTCGTTTGCTGCTCATTCTGACTGGTGGAGGGTTTATCTATAGATCCTTTTGATTTACCCATTGACTCTTTTCCTTTGTCTATTATAACGTCTCTATTTCTCAGATTTATCTTTCTTTGAAGATCGTTTATAGCACTTTGGTAACCAATCTGGTATTGATCAGTTTCTGTCTCCAAATTACAACATTCTCCTTCTGCAAGGAACATATCATGTTCATGTTTAGTCAGATAGAATTCTGAATCAAAACTGCCACAATGGTGAATGTCACTCTCAGCCATCTCAGCTTCGGCTTCCCCAGCAATATAATTTTCAGGAAAAGGAGGTCTAACTGGATCTTCTTCTGCATTCCTTGGATTCCTTTGATCTCTTGGCCTTATGGGTTGTTGATGTATATGTAACTTCGAAATTTATTTCACATATATGTATATTGTATTCCTATAGAGATGTTATTATTCCTCTATACGGAAGTGGTTGTATCCCTATAGAGATGTTATTATTCCTCTATACGGAAGTGTCGTCATTTATATTGTAAGTGTCGTAACTTATACTTGATGGGTTATTAGACCACCTTGTTGGGGCGGCCCTGTATAAGTCATGTGGGTCAAAGGGTTATTAGACCACCCTATTGGGGGTCAGCCATGTGGGTCAAAGGGTTATTAGACCACCCTAGTGGGAGTCGGCCCAGTCAATATTATATTAAGTGGTTAAGTTGAGGCCGACCTAGTTGAGTAAAGGCCAAGTCAAGTTAGTGTATAAATAGAGAGTGTGTCTCTCTCATTTTACACATTCTATTATTTCACTCACACTTGGGAGAGTGGAACACTTGTGGAGGAGGAGGCTCTGCTGCTAGGAGAAGACTATCTCTTGTATTCTGGTTTTATCATTGCTCTATCTATCTCTGAGGAAGTTATTGGGGTTTTTCACCTTTATGGTTTTCCCCAAGTAAACTCTGTGTCTCTTGTGTGCTTGCATTATTGTGTCCATGTTGTTCTCTCAGTTAATATCCTAGATCAGATTGAAGTAAATTATGAAAATTTAACATGGTATCAAAGCTAGCCTGAAAGAAGGCATGATATGGCATGTATGACACTTGTTGCACTTAAGATGCTAGGGCTTGATATAGAAAAAACCAGTCATCGTAGCACTTTCACTATAAATCCGTTTTGGAGATGTTTTCAGATCTGAAAATTTTACAGGTCGAAGATAAGATCACCATGTACCTTGTGTCCAAAGGAAAACCTCTAATTCATTGTACTTTGTGATTTATGATCTGTACAATATAGAGTTTCTGCCTCTTCCAGATCTGAGTCAAAATCAGGTGACCTTGGGAAAAAGGTCATAACTTGGGCTAGGAAGCTCCAAATTAAATTTCGTAAAAAGTGACAGGTAGTACACAGACTATACTATTTCAAGAAAAATTTTCAGAGGCCGAAGTTGAACCAGTGACACGTGGAACGCCGTACAAGTTCGCTCTCCTTTATTATCCCATAAACAGGTCACGTTGCGACACTTGGCATAACTATCTCTCAGAGAATCCACTTGAGGCCATACCTATCAGGATGGAAAGCTAACAGGTCGGGCTATCTCAAGAAAAGTTTTCAGACCCTGTGGATCGAAAATTTCCGAGTTACACCAGAAACAATCAATTGGAATTCTTGTAATCAGAGACCACGGCTGAATGCTACTCATCAAAATCGAAATTTAGAGACCAAGATCAGAATTTTTGGTTGGGAAGAAGGTCAGGATTGATCAGACCCTAGTTCGGGACTTTGATTAGAAAAGTGGAAAATTAGGGCTTCTGTAAAAATGAGAATTTTTGAAATCTGTGACCACGACTGGAAGCTCCTCAGAAAAATAGAAGCTTAGAGCTTTGGATCAAACCTTTTGATTGGGAAGAAGAGTGGGCTTCACCAAACCCCAGTTCAGGGTCACGTCCAGTGAATCCGGAAGTTTCAAAGGCAAAATTGAGGAGTGAAACTTTGTAGTTTTCAAATTCTGAATATACCAGCTTGATCAGCGCATCAAGGCGCATATTTTTATCCTTTTGGAAGTTTGAATTTTTGGAGTTTCTCTGACAAACCCTATGACAGCTCCAGATCCAGTTCCTGCAAATCAAGTGGATTGGGTTAATCCTAGAAGAAGATGGATTGGTCACCTGCATAAGTGAAGAAGTTCATGTTTCAGAGGGAGATGAGGCTAAGGCCTTACATAAGAATATTACAAGCGATCTCGACAGGTATGACTCATCGAGGTATGTTTCGAGATTTGTTCATGATTAAGTTTATGGTATGTTTGTCTTCATTTTATTACGGTTAGTACAATCTTGATTTTAGATTTGTCGTATCACCTTAACAATATTATGAATGCATGATAGAAGATATTCATTGGTTAGGGTGTTGACACTTATGATTGTACTAATGCATTATGGTGTTGTATGAGGTTTATGTTGTCTACTAACATAAAAGGTACACCAAGAAAGACAAATCATGTTCTACTTCAAGAACATATGATCATGGTGACATGAAGAGAAAGATTCATCCATTATCATGGATCACATAGAAGATCTACTTTCGAGGTATGTATAACTTGGTTCTATAATGGTTAACTTATGAGACATGCAGGTTACTAGCACAAGTCACTGAAGAGAACCAAAAGACATTATGCGGGTATGTTAGACATAACTAGCTAGCATGCTAATCTAGGTATGTTTTTCCTATATCAAGCTAGAATCCTACCTTGTGTTAGGATCTTATACTATTGTGTTGTTGATAATGATTATTCATGAAGTCATAAGTTTGAATAGTCATGGTTGTATGCATATTATGTTTCTTACCATAATTGATGATATGACTAACCAGAAGAATCATGAAGGTATAGGTTAGAGTAATCACGGGTTTATGCATTGATGATTTAACTAATCAGAAGAGTCCTATGATCAAATAAGAATATGCATGAGTAAAAGAAGACTTCCCTGAAACCTTGAATACTAGTGTTTATTATCTGTGAATGATCATGACTATACATGTTTAAGATTATTGTGTTTTGATAGTATTAAGGATATACTAATAAGTGTGTGATTATGTGTGAGACCTCAAGGATAACACAATGATGATACTAATAAGCATGCATAGTGGTTAAGGATGGATATAAGTTCAAGATCAGGTAATCCAGGAAGCAAATATCAAGAGGGAGCACACTCAAGTTGTTCCTGCAAGAAAGCAAAGGAGCACACTTCAGTAGTTTCTGCAAAGATGCAGATATTCAAAGGGAGTTGACCATCTTTCTACATTCCACAACAGAAAGGTGTAGAAGAAGCTACTTCAACAGCTCCTGCAAAGAAGCAAAGACTCAAAGGGAGTACATCCAGCAACCAAACAAAGATAAGTATTTTTAATTATCAGTTCTTGCATATTTGTTTGTTTAAATAAAATTGTTCAATGATGTATATGCTCATGTTTCTAGACTTAGGATATGTATTGTGCATATTAGAATGATTGCATTAATGAACAGTATACTACTAATATGCATGTGATGGGTAAGTGGCCTATGGCATTGTACAACATTCCAGTGCTACTTATCTAGAATGAAACCTCTTTGTTGACATGTTGGGAGTAGTGCAAACTCTTAACAATGTTCTGGTAGAGACTGGAAGGCATCTAGAAAGTTGTGGAACATGGATAAATGTTGTATTGAAGCATTGGCTAAGATAATTGCATGACTGTATGACATATTTCTTTATGTGTAAGAATTTGTCTGAAAATTATGAGATGTTTCTAATCATGCAATTTAACTTGTTTTGTAGAAAAGACCATATACCTTCACCTACAAAAGAAGGACTACAACATTTGTTCAAGCAACAAAATTATCTATTGAAGATATTGAAGTTCCCAGGATGCGGAAAGAATGCCATGATCCGTCGATCATGAAGAACGATGTTTGGGATGTGGTCCCAAGAGCTGAAGGAAAGTCTGTTGTGACTTCCAAATGGAACTATCAGAACAAGCATGTTGCAGCTGGCAGCATAGAGAAATATAAAAGTGATGAAATAGAAGATACACCAGATAGATTTCAAGAGAGCCTTCTTGAATGGTGTAGTCATATATGTGTGCAGAACTTGGTAGGATAGACAGCTTTCTATCCAGTTTGGGCTTTACCAAGAGTAAAGTGGATTCCAACCTTTACTAAAAGGTTGAGGAAGGCAATCCAGTGATACTACTTTTGTATGCGGATAACCTATTTGTTACAGGTGAAGATAGATTGATTGCTGACACGCAGTGGAAGCTTGCTGCCGAGTTCGAGATGATGAAGAAATTGGGGATGATGCACTATTTGTTTTTGGTATGGAGGTGTGGCAGAGTGCAGATGGATTGATGGATTGCAAGGCCATGGCCACACCTATGGCATTGAATCTGAAGCTTCTTTGTGATGCTTCATCTGAGCCGGTTGATGTCTCTATGTATCGTCATATGATTGGGTCCTTGATGTACCTGATGAAAACTAGACCATATATTTGCTTTGCGGTGAACACATTGAGCCAGTTCCTGACGAATCCGAGGAGTGTTCACCTAGTTGTTGTAAACCATGTTCTGAGGTACCTGAAGGGTACAGTGGATTATGGGCTCAAGTATGAAGTGAATCAAAAGTTTAACCTACAGGGTTATGTTGATTCAAATTGGGATGGCAGTGCTGCAGATAGGAAGAGCACATCTGGATGTTGCTGTAGTATGGGATCAGGTGTGATCTCTTGGTTTAGCAGGAAGCAGTCCTGCATAGCACTGAGTACAACTGAGGCAGAGTATGTTGCATCCTATTCAGCTAGTTGTGAGGCAGTATGGCTATGGAAGCTACTGTCTGAGTTATTTCATCTCCCATTGGATGCTAATGGTATCTTTTTTTATAACGAGAGTTGTGTGAAGCTATCTGATAACCTAGTGTTTCATGACAGGTCGAAACACATAGAGATCAAATATCACTATATCAGGGATATGGTGCAGAGAGGAGCTGTGAAGCTCTTGTATATTGCGATGGATGAGCAGATTGCAGATGTGCTGACAAAGCCACTAGCCAGGATGAAGTTCAAGTACTTCAGGGAGAGGCTTGGTGTTCTTCAGATTGATGACACTTCGAGGAAGAAGTGATGGACACATTTGCAGAAGCCATTCCAAGCATGTTGGAAGGAGGATCCTTCACATGGCCATGGATGTAAGCGCTAGATGATGAGTATTAGGACGATGCTCCAGTTATTGCTCTGTATATGCATCAGGAGGATGTTGGATATGATTAGTTGGATCATTTATATGTATGTACACATCATGTTGGATGTTGGATATGATCAGTTGGATCATTTATATGTATATGTATGTACGCATCATGTTGGATGCTGGATATGATCAGTAGGATCATTTGTATATGTTTTGTATATGCATCATGTTGGATGCTTGGACCATGTATCTGTATATGTATCAAGTGGATACTGTGTATGATCAGGTAGATCATGTATGTTGATATGTATCAGGTATGATCAGGTGGATCATGTTTTGTATTTGTATCAGGTGGATACATTGTATGATCAGGTGGATACATTGTATGATCAGGTGGATCATGTATGATGATATGTATCAGGTAGATACTTGGTATGCATCAGGTAGATGCATTATATGATCAGGATGATCATGGATGACAAGCTTCAGGATGTTGCTCCAGATGACATGCAGCAGGATGTTGCAGTGATGATGATCAGGATGATCATGTATACATCATGATGATGTATGGTGAGTATCAGGTTGATACTCTATGGCCATGGATCATGTAACGCCCATATTTTTGATTCGGCATATTTATTAGTTAGATACACCATACTTTATTTCTTATATATTCTGTTGAACTCAGCTCGACTGAGTAAACTATATTGGACCTCATTATATGATGTTACTCTGTTTTATGATTTCACCATGATTATGATGTTACTATGTTATGCGATTATGATGTCATGATTATCATATGATTTCCTTATTTTACGATTGCAGTATATGTTTATATGTTTTCATTAATGAAATGTGAAATATATGATTCGGTACGTGGATACCATCTTCTTATATGAATTATTGAAATGTTATATGTCATACGCATCTATGATGAGCTAAAAGGTTACATGAAATAAAATGATAACATGGATCAATTGGCGATCAATGGAAAATGCTTTCTATAAATTGTATTTTGCAAAATACTAACCTACAGGACACAAGGGCTATGGGATAGCCAGTTACTTGATCTGATATATATTGGAAAGGAAAAACATGTTCATACAGCAAACCTTAGCAGCCAAAATGAGGATACGATAACACAAACTGATAATCCCGATAGCAGCAAGTATGAGTTGATAATGGCGTAGGCCCAGTATGTTGAGAGGGATGGATGTGTTTCCCACCCTATGTTTCCATGAGACCCGAGGTCGTGGGAGGGCCGTGCTGAGACACGCTCCCCATGTTGTTGTGATGACGATGGTCGGATGCCTACTAGGGGAGGATAGGTCCGCTGTTCAGCCGACGCTATCGCTCTCAAGTTCTATGTGGTCAGATCGGTGAGTCCGACATCCACTGTTGTACTAGCAGAGGAAGGATAGGGAGGATGCTGGACGTAGGTTATGATGGGAGGATGTGTTAGTTAGTACTGTTGGGGGTTTAGTATTCCTTGATTCCGAGTTAGTGGAAGTAGGCACCCTTCCTTGTACATGATTGATTAAACTAATGTAAAGATAAAGAGAATGATGTGATTCGTAAAGAATTAACTGTTAAATAACTGATAATGTTGAAGTAATTGTACTATATATATTATGTTTTCTTCTACATGGGGGTAAATACTACTATTAGTTAGCAGATATGCATAGGCCGGATGGGGTTTGTCTATAGTACATTTATGATGTGTGCATACGCTGGCCACGCATGCACACCTTGCACATGTACACTAGTATCGAGATACAAACACTTAACATATTGAATAAATGTGTAAGTTGTCATAAGTAAATAGGTTAATCATGCATTGACCGAATTCAGATAATGAATATAAAGTTATCTAAGATGTGTAAAACAAGTCAATTAAGCTACGCATTACCCGTTGGTAAACATTGTGATATACAATTGAGACAAGTGTCATCAGTTAACATTGTCGTCTGAGAATTGTTGTAAATAAAGTAAGGGTACTGTTTAGTTAATTAGTAAGGTTGTTTAAGCACTTAAGGGTGCTTTGTTTAGAAGAACGATGATACTATGTAGATGTTAGGGTACTCATGTGATAAACAAATGATGTAAAAGACATCTTTATTAAATTCACCATTATTATTACCTTATGGGGATTTAAATTAATATTATTACCTAAAATTTATTTTAATAATACTACTACCCATGTCGTAACAATTGAAAAATAGGTGAAATTTAAATATTGATTAATGAATGATTAGAATGTGATTATTTTACATTTCTAAGCTAGACATAATAGGATAACTATTTTTGGAATGAATGTGATGTGATGGAAAATGGTTATTTAATTATTCAATGTTAATCTTGGAATTTAAACCTCAAGATAAGTGATCTCGACGGATAAGGTAGACCATTAAGACACATCATGTCCAAGTTGAAAAGGGTCAACTAATTATATAATATTTTATTAATTACATTAATAACATTAAAAACCAAGGATGGCGAATAGACTTGTAATTAATGAAGCTTGTCCCGAATGGATAAACTTTGGGTGATAATTCCCACCGTAATAAATACTTACGACCGTCAATCCAAAACCAACTAATTTTTCCATGAGAGTAATTAATTATACATTTCTATAAAGAACCGTGTATGAATGAACTGGTGATAGGAGTAAATGTTGAGGGGCTCGAGAGGGGGATTTTGGGGCGGTGGAGTAAGCCCAAGATATTCTCGAGGAAGGGAAAGCATATAGAGGGGGAGAGCTTGGAGTAAAAGGGAGGTTTTTTTGGGGACGAAAAGAAGTTTGGAGAACCGAAGAGAGGACTGCTCTCGGGATTATCAGATTGTGGGCTCGGGGGCTTGGAAATCCTTTGATTTCCAAGGGCCAGCAAGATAATAGCTGGTCGGTAGGGTGGACACTTCAGTTTGGCTGTCTAAGAGGATATACAACCTGCTACAACCTATGGTTAGCATCAGCCTTAGGTAATTTCTGTGTTATTTACGTTATTTGATTATTATGCTTAAACTTACTGCAAACATGCATAACTTGCTATTTACTGATTTACTAAGTTGTGAAGCATAGGCTGGAACATGATTATAGAAAAGAAAATATTGATATGTTTGTTTGTTTTAAATTACGAATGTAAGGTTGATAAAACACGATAGTACACTGAATATCACTTAGACGCATAGTAATTGTTAGAAATTTACTCCCATACACTTGATAAAGTTTAAAACGTAGAAAATTAACTGAGAAATTTTACATAGTGCTCTGCTGTAAAAACCAGAGCACTACAGATGGTATCAGAGCTCCAGGCTCGGAAACTCAGACCTTAAGGGCCTACTCACAAAAAAAAAGAAAACTAGTCTAAGAAATTAGATCTACACTAGAAAATTCAATTAGTTACCTAGATTCGAGCTCTTGCCAAACTTAGCAAAAACAAAAAAAAATTACATGCAAAACACACACAGAGAAAGTTACACAAAATCCTTCTTTCCAATAGTTGTAAGCACCAGGAAACTAACTACCTGCATGCATAGAAAACCAAGATATAATTAGTTTTTTTTTGGTATATAATGCATATAAACAAAGGAGTTCTAACAGAATATATATATATATATATCCTGGAAATTGTAGGTATCTAGTTTTTGCAACAGAGAAAAAGAAAATTACTTTCGTATATTTTCTGCCAAAAGGGAGAGCCTTGTAAATAGTGTTACAACATAGGCATATTATTGAAATGGCCTATTTTTTTTTGTTTTTGTTTTCTTTTACAAACAAGATTGCCGTCACTAAATTTTATAGGGTAAAAAGGGCAAAAGGTAGAATTGAAAAGAGTATGCATTTACAGGATTTATGCATTTCACTCTCTTCTCTAGGTAATTAGTTTAAAAATAAATTAAAAGAAAAGTAAAACTTGTGCAAATAATAGAAAAGAATGTAACCCTAGCAGAATACGACTTTTACACAATTAGAGATCCTTAGCATAGCTTAACGGATTCAATTCGACAAACTGAATTTTTACTTAGTGCTCTGCTGTAAAAAAGAAAAAAAGAAAAAAAAAAAACCATAGCACTTACCAGGGAGAATAGAGGTTAGAAGCGCCTATATTGGATGGTACCACCATGACTGGAGCTCGGGATTTCGACTGTTATGATCAAATGCCCAAATTTGTATAGACTTTTCATTACTATCCAAATAAACACAAAGCACAAGTTCTCCCTAGAGTTTGGACCCAACATTTACTCCAGATAATACATAAGCGAAAACCTAATAGCAGTAATGTGTATTATGGGATAAAAGTATTCTGCAAAAGGAAGGAAGACTTCTTGGAAATTCACGACGACAAAGAGAATTGTTCATCATTCATAAAACACAGTAATTGCTATTTTTTTTTGTAATTTTGATTGCTGCATAAATATTTATTCTTCTATTCACATATAGCGTTTTCATTATCAAGTAAAATATGATAGGGTAATTATGAAGATTTTCAGGTATCAGCTTTCAGTACCTTCAGACAAGGGTCGAACCCACATATAAATTAAAATAAATCTACAAATGAGTAAATACAGTTAAATTCTTAATGCATATAACGCTCAGATCAAGAAAGGTTATGCTAAACGAATTTATATCATAAATTTCAGAATTCTATTAAGATTACACTAAAGGAAGAAATTCTTAGGTCAAGCCAGAACTTCCTGTATTTTCTCAAAACCTTTCTGTCGTAAAATAACTCGAAGCTGTGAACAGTGCATTTGCCCTCGATTGTGTCAGCACTCTGGACATCGAAGTGGTCAGAGAGGAAGAGCTCCTTGGCGCCGTGGAACTGCCTCCGCCCACCGATCGATTCCTCGGGCCTGTAATACCACCGAACCTTCACTTTCACGTTATTTCGGATATCGCTCTCGCTTTTCTCCACTCGAGCTACATACGGAGGCTTATCAGAATCCGAGGGACGCATCAACACGTAATCTCCCGCTCTGACAACTTTGTTGGTTCCCTTGATGGTATATGAATCCAATGATTTCTTTGCAGGCCGCGTCTTAGCCATATTACTCCCGCTCCTGCTGCTTCTGCTACTGCTACCACGATCACTGTGTATATATCTTCTTCTGTAAACCCCTTTTGCTTCTGTAAACCCCTTTTGCTTCTGTAAACCCCTTTTGCTTCTGTAAAACCCTAGCCGTTTCTGCTGTTGCTCCTCTCTTCCAACCCTAGTCTGGCATGTGTAAAAAAATTATACATACCCAACGCAACAGAGTCTTATTCTATGCGTTATCCTTATTATTTTGCTAAATAAGGAGTTACAGGGTTTAACCCTATGCGCATTCTGCGTTTCTTTCACCAAACAACTAACGGTTTGTCAAAACAAAGTTATAAAAAGAAAAAAAACTCCTAGCTGCTGCCGGCCCTGCGCCTTCTTCTTGCTCAATTCTGAAGGCCTGAACACAATCGTGTTGTATAAGAACAAGAAGGCAATTCTTCAACTGTGCAGGCAGCTACATACTTTCCCAACAATGTCGCCGAAATGGCTTGTAATGAGTTCACGGGCGAGCTTCTGAGGGTGCCGAGCAACCATTTTTAGCCTGCTCGAGCTCAATGTTTTCTGAAAATCACGCTGGTATTTTCCCGCTGGGCCAGCCTCGAGAGTGCTTCTACCATAGAAGATGGGAGTTGCAGAGCTAAAACTCCAAGAGAGAGGGTGAAAATGGCCGCGTCTTGGGGATTGACCCTATTTAGGGTTTCCCCCACTTTCCCATGGCGGTGGGTTGCTTGGAGAGACCGCGTGTCCTCCATGCGTACTCACTCTTTGCATGGTGGTGATCTAAGTGGAGAGGCCACCCTCCTTGCATGGCGGTGAGAGGCCGCGTGGCGGTAAGCCTTCAGACATAGGAAGGTGTAGACCGAAGCATTAAGGGGGTTCGATTTGTATATAGTTATAAATCTATGTTCTATTTTGTATACGGTTTATAAATATATGTCCTATTTTGTATACGGTTTATAAATCTATGTTCTATTTGTATTAAAGTTTAAAATTATTGTTATATAATCTGATAAAATATATGTTTTATAAAATTAAATTTATTCATATTTTGTTAAGAATATATGTATTATAAAAAAATTAATTTTACTTTTTATGTTATAATATATGTGGTATTAAAGTTTAAATTTATTGTTATATACCCTCATAGAATATATGTTTTATAAAAATTTAATTTATTCATATTTTGTTAGAATATATGTATTATAAAAATTAATTTTTCTTTTATGTTATAATATATGTTGTTAAAAATATGTTTTATAGAAATTTTAATTTTTAGTAGTAAACTTAACTATGATTGGTTGAGGTTTAACAATTAATGTTAATTAGGTTAATGTAAATTGGGTTATTTAGATTAAAGGGTAACATTTAAAGTTAACTAAAATAGAGATATTGAAAATTTTGTCGAGATTTCAACTCCTAGTCGAAGGGATGAAAGAGACCCGAAATCTCAAAAACAAGACACCATTAAGACCAGCATGACGAGCTGAACACCATGACAAGATTGTTTAAATAAAAACGACTATAGATTTTACTGCGCTAATCTTGACAATTTGTTATCTCATGATGCAAGTTATTTCTTACGCATAAGTATAAGTGTATGAATACCTACATTTTAGTTCCGCGTATATTTGATTGAACAACTAAGGATATGATTTTATTGCAATAACTCAGGAACTATCATGGTAACAACACGCAGAGGTCAAGGTCGGGGTCAAGGTCGACCCCCGTCACCGCCACCTCCGCCACCGTCGTCGCCGCCAACACCGCCACAACCAACCTCAACACCAGAAATGCAGATCATAATGAGGTCTTTGGAGGCTATTATGACCACGATGAACATGCAGTCGGAAAGGGCCGTCGAGGTGGAAACCACTCAAGTGAGTCGAGAGAACTCTGAAAGGGCACATGGCCCAAGACTGGAACCGCTTCAGGACATATCGAGGGAGTTACAAAAGATAAAAGTTCCAGAGTTTTCAGGAGGACGAACCGGTAAGCATGCAGAGGCATGGCTGGAAGGCATGAAGAGATGCTTCGCATTGAATGAGTACACATCTAGTTCCAAGGCTAGGATGGCCGTCTTTCAACTTAAAGGTGATGCTTTGAATTGGTGGTCAGACCTCGAGAAGCAGTTGCACCTTACTCCTCTTACAACTTCTTGGGAACTGTTCGAGGAGAGGTTCCACATGAAGTATTTGCCAAATTATTACAAGGAAGAACAGGCAGGTGCACTCCATGCCTTAGTACAGGGAGACAAGACAGTGGAGGAGTATGAATCTCGGTTTATGGAACTGGTAAAATATGTTCCTTACCTAGATGCAGATGATTGTCAGGTAGAGCGTTTTGTGTATGGACTTAACTACAAGATTAGAGCTGCGGTGCGGATGTGGAAGCCAACTTCAGTTGCCATGGAAGTTGAGTATGCTCGTTATGCAGCTGATATGTCAGATGGAAAAGGGGGCAGTAAGTTGACAGGAACCAATCAGTATGTTTCAGGGAAGGCATCACGTCCTTACTTCAGGGAAGACAATCTAGACCTCCTCCTTATGGTAACCGGTTCACACCGAGGGGTAATACTTCAGTTAACTCAATCTCGCAGGCATCGTCCGCAACCCACCAAAGCCAGGGACGTACACAGGGAAGTTCCTATAGAGGAGCAAGGGGTTTTAGAGGAACCAGGGGAAGGAACTCATCTCAGAGGATTCCTTCGAGCAACATGCAAGCCCCTCCCAATCTCTCTTGTTGGGGATGCGGAGGTCCTCATTTCCAGCGAGACTGTCCCAAGTGTCAGTCAAGCAGTAGGAACAGGGAAGGAAAAGCACCCATGGATAGTTCAGGTAACAGTCATCGGATTCATGCAGCGGTGCATAACCACCAGGCAGAACATCAGTCTACCGTAGTAGAATCCACTGGTAATGTAAACAATGTCAAACTTAAAATTTTGTTTGATCCAGGAGCAACTGATAGTTTTATTTCACCATTTGCATTAGATAAATGTGGGTTGGCAGCCTACGAGCACGATGATTTCAAACTGGTTGAAATGGCTTCAGGAGCTAAGCAACCAGTAGGTATTAAAGTGACAGGTTGTGAGGTTGACTTAGGAGTTTGCACCACTAAGTTGGATGCTTATGTCACCAATTTGGGGACTTATGACCTCATTATTGGCATGGATTGGTTAGAAGGCCATAGAGCTTTCTTAGACTTCTATGCGAAGAAGGTGTTGTGGCTCGATGACGAGGGAAGGACAATTCAAATCCAAGGCTTGAAGAGGAAGGTATCCCTCTGTTTCATCTCTATGGTGAAATCTAAGCGGTGCCTAAGACAAGGATGCCAGTTGTTCGTAGTGGAGGCCGTGAGCGATAGTAAAGGACCTTCCTTGAATTCTTACCCAGTGCTTTCCGAGTTCAAGGATGTCTTTCCGAAGGAATTGCCAGGACTACCTCCAGAAAGAGAGCTCGATTTCACAATCGAACTAAAACCTGGTGCAGAACCTATCTCAAAAACTCCTTATAGAATGACAACTCCAGAGCTCCGTGAGTTACAGATCCAGTTAAAAGAATTGCTAGATTTGGGACTGATTAGACCTAGTATCTCACCGTGGGGAGCACCAGTGATCTTCGTTAAGAAGAAGGATGGATCTCTGTGACTGTGCATAGATTACATAGATTTGAACAAGGCCACCGTGAAGAATAGGTATCCCATACCAAGAATTGATGACCTCTTTGATCAAATGAAAGGTGCGTCAGTCTTCTCAAAGATTGATTTGCGATCAGGATATCACCAGTTGAGGATCAAGGAAGGCGACATTCCTAAGACTGCCTTTCAAACTCGATTTGGGCATTACGAATTTGTAGTGGTACCATTTGGTTTGACCAATGCTCCAGCTGTATTCATGAGCCTCATGAATGGGGTCTTCCGAAAATACTTGGACCACTTTGTTCAGGTCTTCTTAGATGATATTCTTATCTATTCTAAAAATGAGAAGGAGCATGAGGAACACTTGCGGTTAGTCTTGACATGCCTGAGGGAACATAAACTTTATGGTAAATTATCAAAGTGTTCCTTCTTCCAAAAGGAGATTCACTACTTGGGGCACATCATCTCAGGTGAAGGGATCTCTGTAGACCCAGAAAAGGTAAAGGCCATTGAAGATTGGCCAATTCCAAGGAATGCTCATGAGGTGCGCAGCTTCATGGGGTTAGCAGGCTATTACCAGAGGTTTGTGGAAGGATTTTCTAAAATTGCAAAACCTATTACCACCTTGCAACGCAAGGGAATCCGATATGAATGGATCGATGAATGCGATGCCGCTTTTACAGAGTTAAAAAGATTGTTGACAAGTGCACCGATCTTGCGGGTACCAGACATGGATAAAGATTTCATGGTATGCACCGATGCCTCGAAGCAAGGATTAGGAGCGGTGTTGATGCAGGAAGGTGGGGTAATAGCTTATGCATCTCGAAAGTTGAAACCTCATGAGGAGCAGTATGCCACGCATGATCTAGAATTGGAAGCAGTAATGTTGGCACTAAAATTATGGAGGCACTACCTAGTTGGTAGAAGCTTCACCCTTAAAACAGACCATCAGAGCTTGCAATACATCTTTACCCAAAGGGATTTGAATGCTAGGCAAAGGCGATGGAGTGAGTTCATGAGTGAGTATGACTTTGGTATCTCTTACATCAAGGGAAAGGAGAATGTGGTGGCAGACGCTCTAAGCCGAAGGCCGAGACTTTTCTCCTTAATTCCCTTGAAGGTTGACTTGAGGGAAAGGGTACTAGGACAACTATTAGGTGATAGTTGGTATCTAAAAGTAACCTCAGCTATTCAGAATGGAAAGGAATAGGAATTGAAGTATGATGGGTACCATCTCGAGGAAGATGGATTGTTGCGGTATCAGGGAAGGATGTATGTTCCAAAGGAAGGTGATATCAGGGAAACAATCCTTAGAGAGGCCCATAGATCGCATTACTGTGCGCACCCAGGGGTGAAGAAGATGTATACTGACATGAAGCAACTCTTCTTCTGGCCAGGTATGAAGATGGCTGTAGTGGATTTTGTGTCAAAGTGCCTTGAGTGTCAACAAGTTAAGGCAGATCATCATCACCCAGCCGGTCTCCTACAACCGCATGATATTCCTATGACTAAATGGGAAGTCATTTCCATGGACTTCGTTGTAGGACTACCACTCACATCTCTGAGACATAATGCTATTTTGGTGGTAGTTGACAAACTGACCAAAAGTGCTCACTTCATTCCAGTCAGAGACACCTATGATGTGATAGATGTGGCAAGGGTATTCATAAATGAGATTGTACGTCTTCATGGAGTTCCTAAGAAGATAATCTCTGACAGAGACCCTAAGTTCACCTCCAGATTTTGGACAATCATGCAGTCAGCATTGGGGACACAATTGAACTTAAGCTCAGCTTATCACCCCGAGACAGATGGACAGACAGAGAGGGTGAATCAAGTGATGGAGGACATGCTTAGGATGTATGTTATGGATCAACAGACACAGTGGGAGAAATATCTTCCTTTAGTGGAGTTTGCATACAACAATAGTCATCACAGCTCCATCGGTATGCCGCCATATCAGGCATTGTATGGGAGGCCGTGCAGGACACCACTCAGTTGGGACAGGTTAGAGGATCGAGTTTTAATTGGGCCTGAATTGATTCAGGAAATGGAGGCGCAAGTGATACAAATTAGGCAGCGGCTGAAGGAAGCACATGATAGGCAAAAGAGTTACGCTGATGCACACAGATCAGATAGAACTTATGGAGTAGGGGATCGTGTATTTATTCGCATCAGACCAAATAAAAGTACCATTCGGTTTGGGAAGGGTACCAAGTTGTCACCTCGCTTTATAGGTCCATTTGAGATTCTTGAGAAAATCGGACCAGTTGCTTATCGTCTCGCGCTGCCACCCCACTTGCATAAAACTCATAATGTATTTCATGTTTCTGTATTACGACATTACATAGCTGATGAGACTCACAAAATTCATTGGAAGGAATTGCAGGTCTCGGACGAGGGAACCTTCAGGGTCAAACCATTACGTATACTTGATCGTAGGGTTCGACAGCTCCGTAGTCGCCATGTGGACCAGGTTAAGGTCCAATGGGACAAGTACAGCCCAGGGTCTGCTACCTGGGAGGATGCAGAGATCATGCGTCGAGATTTTCCCTCACTATTTTGACCATAACTTCGAGACGAAGTTTCCCGAAGGGTGGGTGTATGTAACGCCCATATTTTTGATTCGGCATATTTATTAGTTAGATACACCATACTTTATTTCTTATATATTATGTTGAACTCAGCTCGACTGAGTAAACTATATTGGACCTCATTATATGATGTTACTCTGTTTTATGATTTCACCATGATTATGATGTTACTATGTTATGCGATTATGATGTCATGATTATCATATGATTTCCTTATTTTACGATTGCAGTATATGTTTATATGTTTTCATTAATGAAATGTGAAATATATGATTCGGTACGTGGATACCATCTTCTTATATGAATTATTGAAATGTTATATGTCATACGCATCTATGATGAGCTAAAAGGTTACATGAAATAAAATGATAACATGGATCAATTGGCGATCAATGGAAAATGCTTTCTATAAATTGTATTTTGCAAAATACTAACCTACAGGACACAAGGGCTATGGGATAGCCAGTTACTTGATCTGATATATATTGGAAAGGAAAAACATGTTCATACAGCAAACCTTAGCAGCCAAAATGAGGATACGATAACACAAACTGATAATCCCGATAGCAGCAAGTATGAGTTGATAAGGGCGTAGGCCCAGTATGTTGAGAGGGATGGATGTGTTTCCCACCCTATGTTTCCATGATACCCGAGGTCGTGGGAGGGCCGTGCTGAGACACGCTCCCCATGTTGTTGTGATGACGATGGTCGGATTCCTGCTAGGGGAGGATAGGTCCGCTGTTCAGCCGACGCTATCGCTCTCAAGTTCTATGTGGTCAGATCGGTGAGTCCGACATCCACTGTTGTACTAGCAGAGGAAGGATAGGGAGGATGCTGGACGTAGGTTATGATGGGAGGATGTGTTAGTTAGTACTGTTGGGGGTTTAGTATTCCTTGATTCCGAGTTAGTGGAAGTAGGCACCCTTCCTTGTACATGATTGATTAAACTAATGTAAAGATAAAGAGAATGATGTGAAATCGTAAAGAATTAACTGTTAAATAACTGAGAATGTTGAAGTAATTGTACTATATATATTATGTTTTCTTCTACATGGGGGTAAATACTACTATTAGTTAGCAGATATGCATAGGCCGGATGGAGTTTGTCTATAGTACATTTATGATGTGTGCATACGCTGGCCATGCATGCACACCTTGCACATGTACACTAGTATCGAGATACAAACACTTAACATATTGAATAAATGTGTAAGTTGTCATAAGTAAATAGGTTAATCATGCATTGACCGAATTCAGATAATGAATATAAAGTTATCTAAGATGTGTAAAACAAGTCAATTAAGCTACGCATTACCCGTTGGTAAACATTGTGATATACAATTGAGACAAGTGTCATCCGTTAACATTGTCATCTGAGAATTGTTGTAAATAAAGTAAGGGTACTGTTTAGTTAATTAGTAAGGTTGTTTAAGCACTTAAGGGTGCTTTGTTTAGAAGAACGATGATACTATGTAGATGTTAGGGTACTCATGTGATAAACAAATGATGTAAAAGACATCTTTATTAAATTCACCATTATTATTACCTTATGGGGATTTAAATTAATATTATTACCTAAAATTTATTTTAATAATACTACTACCCATGTCGTAACAATTGAAAAATAGGTGAAATTTAAATATTGATTAATGAATGATTAGAATGTGATTATTTTACATTTCTAAGCTAGACATAATAGGATAACTATTTTTGGAATGAACGTGATGTGATGGAAAATGGTTATTTAATTATTCAATGTTAATCTTGGAATTTAAACCTCAAGATAAGTGATCTCGACGGATAAGGTAGACCATTAAGACACATCATGTCCAAGTTGAAAAGGGTCAACTAATTATATAATATTTTATTAATTACATTAATAACATTAAAAACCAAGGATGGCGAATAGACTTGTAATTAATGAAGCTTGTCCCGAATGGATAACCTTTGGGTGATAATTCCCACCGTAATAAATACTTACGACTGTCAATCCAAAACCAACTAATTTTTCCATGAGAGTAATTAATTATACATTTCTATAAAGAACCGTGTATGAATGAACTGGTGATAGGAGTAAATGTTGAGGGGCTCGAGAGGGGGATTTTGGGGCGGTGGAGTAAGCCCAAGATATTCTCGAGGAAGGGAAAGCATATAGAGGGGGAGAGATTGGAGTAAAAGGGAGGTTTTTTTGGGGAAGAAAAGAAGTTTGGAGAACAGAAAGTTTGGAGAACCGAAGAGAGGACTGCTCTCGGGATTATCAGATTGTGGGCTCGGGGGCTTGGAAATCCTTTGATTTCCAAGGGCCAGCAAGATAATAGCTGGTCGGTAGGGTGGACACTTCAGTTTGGTTGTCTAAGAGGATATACAACCTGCTACAACCTACGGTTAGCATCAGCATCAGGTAATTTCTGTGTTATTTACGTTATTTGATTATTATGCTTAAACTTACTGCAAACATGCATAACTTGCTATTTACTGATTTACTAAGTTGTGAAGCATAGGCTGGAACATGATTATAGAAAAGAAAATATTGATATGTTTGTTTGTTTTAAATTACAAATGTAAGGTTGATAAAACACGACAGTACACTGAATATCACTTAGACGCATAGTAATTGTTAGAAATTTACTCCCATACACTTGATAAAGTTTAAAACGTAGAAAATTAACTGAGAAATTTTACATAGTGCTCTGCTGTAAAAACCAGAGCACTACAGATCAGGTTGTGCATATGAGCATATAATTTGGCCCTAGGAGATTTGTAGATAGTATTTCGAGGTTTTTCCTATGGCATATAATTTGGCCCTGGGATATCTGGAAAATGCTCTTTCGAGGTTTTGCTTGGGAGGACATAGAATTTGTGCCCTGGGAGATCTGCAGATAGTCTTTCGAGGTTTTTCCTATGGCATGTAATTTGTGCCCTGGGATATCTGGCAGATGCTCTTTCGAGGTTTTGTCCTATGGCATGTAATTTGTGCCCTGGGAGATCCAATAGGTTGAGCCGTGTGCTCATAATCAGTCCTGGGATTCTCTTTCGAGGTTTTTCCACGACCACATGTAATTTGTGCCCTGGGAGATCCGATAGGTTGAGCCTTGTGCTCGTAATCAGTCCTGGGATTCTCTTTCAAGGTTTTGTGGTGACCACATGTAATTTGTGCCCTTGGAGATCTGATAGGTTGATCCTTATGCTCGTAATCAGTCCTGGGATTCTCTTTCGAGGTTTTGTGGTGAGGTCACATGTAATAAGTCCTGGAGATTTGGACAGGATGAAAAAGGCCTCAGATGCTCTTTAGGGTTCTTGCTAGTCAAGAGACTCTTTTAAGGTTTTGTGACACACGTAATAAGTCCTGAGATTTCCATAGTATGGCTAGTGATGACGAAGACCTACAGGTGGTGAGCCTACATCCAGTATGAAAAAGGACTGGCTCTGTAAAACTTCCTATGACGAGTAGATTTAGAGATTGATTGAGATAGCAGCAGCAGTGACGATGATGATGACTCGATGACGATTATCCAGTGACGATGATCCAGAGAAGATGACTTGTGCTAGAAGACCTGTGTCGAGAAATACCTTCCTAGTTAAGAGGGAGTGTTGATGTATATGTAACTTCGGAATGTATTTCACATATATGTATATTGTATTCCTATAGAGATGTTATTATTCCTCTATACGGAAGTGGTTGTATTCCTATAGAGATGTTATTATTCCTCTATACGGAAGTGTCGTCATTTATATTGTAAGTGTTGTAACTTATACTTGATGGGTTATTAGACCACCTTGTTGGGGCGGCCCTGTATAAGTCATGTAGGTCAAAGGGTTATTAGACCACCTTATTAGGGGTCGGCCATGTGGGTCAAAGGGTTACTATACCACCCTAGTGGGGGTCGGCCCAGTCGGCATTATGTTAAGTGGTTAAGTTGAGGCCGACCTAGTTGAGTAAAGGTCAAGTCAAGTTAGTGTATAAATAGAGAGTGTGTCTCTCTCATTTTACACATTCTATTATCTCACTCACACTTGGGAGAGTGGAACACTTATGGAGGAGAAGGTTCTGCTGCTAGGAGAAGACTATCTCTTGTATTCTGGTTGTATCATTGCTCTATCTATCTCTGAGGAAGTTATTGGGGTTTTTCACCTTTATGGTTTTCCCCAAGTAAACTCTGTGTCTCTTGTGTGCTTGCATTATTGTGTCCATGATTGATATGTTGTAGATTTTCTATACATGTTGTTCTCTTAGTTAAGATCCTAGATCAGATTGAAGTAAATTCTGAAAATTTGACATGGGTGGGACAAAGGGTCTCCTAAAATTAGGGTTTCTGATTTGAGGTTCTGTTTGTTCTCTATTCGGAGATTTTTTATCCACCACTAACCTGTCTAACAACTTCTCCATAGTTTTCATCATTGCTTCAAATTTTACATCCATGGAAGAAGAAGAAGCTGTGTTTTGATTATCTTCTTTACTTTTCTTTCGTTATGTATCTCTATGCCGCATCTTGCCATAAGCCATCATATTAGCTTCAACTTCCACCGCATCTTTCATCATTATTGCCAAAGTGGTAGATCTTCTTTCTCTTAATGTGCACGAAAAATCACCTTCAAAAGCATCTGCATAGTGTAACTTGGCTGCTCCTACTGGAGGTTTTATGTCTGCAGGGATAGAGTTATAAACTTTCATAAATCTGGCAGAGAATTCTTGAACCAACTCAAAACCTCCTTTCTTCCGATTGTTATACTATGTCAACATATGTGAAGGATTCTTTTGGTCTTCCCATCTTTCAATGAAAAGAGTTGTGAAAGCATCATAATTAGCAATTGATCCTGCACCTAAAGCTCTGAACCATTTTTTGACTTCACCTCGTAGGCTTTGAGCAAACAGCCTCATTTTTGCATCATCATGATCCACTTCTTCTAAATCAATGAAATCACTAAAATTATCAACATGTTGCTGTGTTGTATAATTACCATCATCATCAAAAGTAACGATTCTCTGTCCATAATTTTGAGGCAAATCGTGTAAAGCAGCGGGCAAAACCAATGGGGCAAATCTGGCAGCCATGGGTGGTAGATTATAAGGTGGAATAATCACTGCCTGTTGTTTTATAAATTTATGAATTTGCATAGGTATTCTTTGGGCCTTGGATATTTTGGAACTAGCCTTTTTAGATTTTTGCAAATTTTCCCAGACAGATTTTAAAGAATAGTCCCATAAACTTTTTGGATCAACCTTTGTTTCTTTCAAATCAGAATCTGATTTAGTTCTAAACAAAACTTTTTCACTTGAACCAATATTTTCTTCCTCAAACAGATTTTCTTGAAAAGAAGGGAATATATTTGAAAACTAAGGAATACCTTCTTTTGTCTTGCCTTTTCCTTTATCCGTCTTGAGGAGCTTTTCCGGATTATCCACGCCTGAGAAGAACTGTGAACTGGGATTTCTTCTTGTAGCCACAATTGTCTATTTTTGAATACCTTCAAAAAACCTTGAAAATTTTTCACAAGTGAAGTCGCCAGGGCAATATCTACAACCAACTTTTAAAACTTCAAACTTCCTTGCCCAAGAAATTTGACCTTTCTTTGTCATTTCTCCCAGGGAAAATTTCACTTTCGGTCCCAGGAAACGGTGCCAAAATGTTAACACTCAAATTTTATCCTAGTTGTAAAATAATAACACCTAAGGTAACTTATTTCAAACCAAACTTTAGGTAGAAAACTTAGCCATTTATTCCACCAGATAGGGCTCTCTCACAAGATATTGTAAAGGCTAAAAATATATAGAAACACGCTCAAAATTTCTCAAAAAGGATTTACTTGGTTGAAATGGAAACAAGAAACATTGGGTATGGAGTCAAATTTCAAATATCTAACATGCCAGCAAGAGATTTATACCAAATAGATTTTCACAGAGGCAAGATAGCAACCATATCACAATAAATTTAATTTTGCAGGTGGTATATAAATAAATAATGACAGTCCATCAACAACAGGCATCTAACTAGGATGAATCTATTGTCAACTTTGAAGAAATAATGGATACTTAAATGTGATAAAACGAGGCATAACCAGTACGAATCTCGATTTATTTCAAACGTTCATTTAAGCATAGAATAAGAATATAATGGAAGATATAACAAAGAAATTAAACATGCACATATAGAGATGAGGGAAAAGACAGACTGTAAAAATGATCAACACATGAATCTCTGATCTCCAAAGATAGGTATTTCCACTGTATGGATTTTATTATTCTATCAAAATCTTACTTCAAAACTTATTGTCTCTCAAAGAGTTTCCAACCCTTCCAAAAATGATTCTCATTGTCTTTTATACAAAATTCGAAAGAAGCTTGACATAACCGCTTCTTTTAACTAGTAACTGAAAATGTCTTAACTCGAAATATAACTATCTTTAAACAATAAACAACTGTCTTTAAACAATATTACAAATTTTTTAAAATAAAAACATCATTTTTGCCTCTTGGCAAAAGTTCTGAATGTATCTTCATGAATGAACATAATATCTTGTTTTTCCATATTTATCCACATAGTTCCATTGGTTGACCGTGGGTAGATCATAACTGGCCATTTCCTTCACCAAGACTCACATTTCAAGGTGACCTGCATAAGAAACAAGAGGAAGATTCTCACAGATTGAGATCACATATTTAAAATTTCAAAGTCCTCCGCAATTTTCTCCATTAAAATATTTCCACTAAGCATATGATCCAAATGCTGAAACTTTTTGTGATCCATTCTTATGTCAAATAGTAACCTCTTATATTCATTTGGAGGAATCAATTCATGCTTTTCATCCCAAAAAGCAGGGAATCCTTTGTTTATTAATTTTTAAAATCGCTTCTTAAACCTTATTACTTCCTCTTGTATATCTCCAGCTTTAACTTCAATATTTTCAACATGTGAATACTTTTCCAAAATTCTTCTATCCCATGTGATGACTGAAATTCTATTCATTATATTCATTGCTGTCAAATCTACTTCAGTTAAACTATTTAGGAAAGTTATTTCCTTTTGTGCTATTTCCTTTGACTTTCTGTTTAAATTCTCTCTAACTGCTCTGCAACTTTCAAAAGCGTCTTTGGCCACTTTTTCTTTGATTCTCATATAATCAAGATAAGGTCTTAATTTTTCAACTTCCTTTATAATTTGATCCCATACCATATGCTTGCAACCCTGCATTGCAGCGTGTCCTGTTACATGAGCTGCCAAACCTTTATTATTATCAAATAATTCTTGATTCCTTGCTTGCAAAGTTTTAATTTCCTTATCCTTTGTCTCATTTTCTTCTTTTAGCTTTTGTATTCCAATTTTCAATTCTTTAATTTCGACATCTTTCAGACTTACCTGGGACATGGCTTGTAAGAGACTGTCCAATCCAGTTTTATCTTCATCTGTATCTGCATGTACCTATTGCTGACCTAATTCTGCTAACGTTTTCTTCATTTCTTCCAATTGCTCTTCCAAACAAATCTTCTCCTTTTCCCAATGAACTTTTTCTTCAGTGAGCTTCAACATTTTTGCAGTAATATCTTTTACTTCATTTGAAAGCTCTTCTTTTTCTTTTTCTAGTACTGTTAGTTCGGCTCCTTGGATAAACAAAGCATCTGGGATTTTCAGCTTCTGCCTTAACATTTGGATTGTGTCATCCTTTTCTTTGAGTAAATTTGCTGCTTCATCTCCCTCTTTGTTTATCAAATTTGTTTGCAATCTATTTATTTGCTACTGTCGAGACTTATTTTCTATTTTTTCTTGTCTCAACTGGTTATTTAATTTATCTACTAAAATTTTCAACTTGTCTTCCTTTAAGATCGCTCCCAAGTAATCTGAGTATATAACTTCTCCTATTTGTCTATGTAATAAAATTTTATCTGGGGCATTGATTTTTGTTAGATCAACTTTCATCTCTGAGATCTTATCTTTAGTAACAACTAAAAATTTTAGATAATTTTCTTTAACATTTCTGCTAGTAAATAAACTGACTTCTGTGTTGGATATATTCCTAACCTTTGGAAATAACTGACTAGTTTGACGAGAGGATTCCTGTTTATTTTGACTGTGCTCATTAAATACATCCATCAGATTGTGTGGTTTATTTACATCATATTCTACCGAGAATTCTTTAATACTGTACTCATTTACCATGACCTCTAGTATTTTAACTTCAGTTTTTCCTTCCTCTTCTAAAAATGCCATTAAGTCTTGTTGCTCATCCATCTTTAACATTTTCCCTTTTTCTGCTTCTTCACATTCAATGTTGACTACGTCTTGTATGGGCCTTTTAAACCCTACCATTGCAGTATTCATCGTGCTTTCTGCCTCTGCTGTCGTATCTATCAATATCATTTCTTTATCTTGAGAATCTGGAATTATTTCTTCTTTATAATCTAACCAATTTGCTCTATCAGACATTCCTTCAATCACCTGATGATTCAACGCTTTGATGCGATGATCCGTTCACCATTTTGAAATTATGTTTAACGGATCATATTCAATAGCCATGTGTGTCTCAAATTCCATATCTTTCAATAATTTTTCTATATGAATAGCAACGTTTTTGTTATTCACTGTGAATGGGCCAAGTGTGAACGGATATTTGATATCTGTTGCTTGTTTGAAAAACTAGAAATTATTATCTTCAACAATCAATTTCTGCCTAAGGAACTCCAAGGCAAAAACCCTTAAGGTAAGAAACACCGGTAAAACATAGGGTTTATGTTTGAAACCATATAACCTGATCACTATACTGTCTTTTGACAATAACCAATCTCCTACAGCATATTCTGCAGTTAATTGCATACATGCTTCCATTTCTGGTAATACTCTAGGCAATCTTTCACCAAAAATAATTCTGTAAATTTCTAAGAGCATATAATTTATGTAATTAAACATATTATTTTCCAATAACTTTGTGAAAATGATTTCAGGAAATTGTAATTCTTCATGACTGGCCATCATTATCATTTTCATAAAAAATGACTAAAATATGAAATGTCTGAGAGTAGGGAAATTGACCATCTGGTCATGGATCTTTTCAGCCAGGAATTCTTCGAAGTTAAGTCGAGAAATTTGATTTTCATCAATCCCTGGCGGAATTGTACTCATTTTATACAAAAGGCTTAACTGAAACTCAGTTACATACATGTCTGTGTGTCGAAACCTAGGATTAAAGCCAACAATGTCAAAACCATCTGGGTATTTTCATCAAATAAAGTGACATATATAGGATAAGGGATATCTGAAATGTTTGTTTCTGGTTTAAGACACGTAGACAAGAACTTTTCTCTATTATCTTGAAGGGTTTGACGATAACATTCAATAGCAGAGGTTTTAGAAAAACTTTCAGACTCGAGGGTTTCGGAAAAATTCATTTCTAGGGCTTTGATTATGACAGCAGGCTCTATTTTACAGACGACTCTGGTTTTTCGACTGTCTAAAATAGTTCTTTCTTCTCTGGAATAATTATCAACACACCACGACACAAATTCTGGAAAAGACGGGATTTGGTCTGGGTAGGAGGCTAACAAGGATGACTGGTGGACTCTGTGTATGTCTATACCTTCTTCTAATAACTTAGACAACTTAAGCTTGACCTCACCAACCGGTAACCTGATTAGGGTATCATAAATGTCCCCATCTCTATCTTCTAGGGCTTCTTTGGCTTTAAAAACATCTATATCATGCACAGTTTCCATTTAAATTGTTTCTACAAACAAATTTCCTTTAAAATATGTGAGCCAGGTCACCAGACACTAACTGTACAAACATGTCTTTATCTTTCTGTCGCAACTGCTGATCTCCACCGGTCTTCAGAGCTTCCGGGAATAGCGACACATAGACAAAACGTCATTATTTGAAAACCCTTTTGTTTTATATAAGCTCTTTTTCTTAACTTTCTGGCAGCTTTCCGAATGTACTTTATTTCCAACCGTTGATCCCATGCTTTTTGATTTGAGCCGTAAGATCTTGTGCCTCTTTATTTCCCATGGTGGTATACGTGATCCCAATAATGGTTTTCGTTTCCGGTTTTAACTGTGTGCGGATCAACGATTTTCTGACACCTGTTAAAGTGGTTTAATTACCGCAACCACTCTTTCTTTTATTGAGTGTGCACTTCCCATGATGTGGATGAATCTCATCCTTAGATTTGATGCCAATGTATATCATCCATCCGATTTATGTCAACATATGGTGTATTCCCTTGTGCCTTCTGCTTTTGCCATGTGCTATGGCCCACATTTACCCTGTATTATCCTTCGGTGGTTCCACACGATGCTGTAGTGGTTTGTGATACCACTATCATGTTGATGCAGGGCAATAACAATGTGACACGTACTCCGGCGATATTATGTCTGCAACCACTCACCATTGTTTGCAAACGAACTTTTGGGCGGTGCGAGGATCCACGATAGCCGTTGATCTTTTCCTTAGTCATCTCTGTCATTGGAACTTAGCTCAGATTTAACCTTTTCAATAATTTCCTTCGGACTATTGCACTTGTAGGTTTTTGCTTTGTTGATTTTGTATTATAACCCTTCATTATATGCATCCTTAGTAAATTTACTTCTTTTGGGTATTTTTGACAAACCTTTTAGGGTTTCTTTGAGTATTTCAAATACAGTGTCAACACATCCAATCATTTAATTCTTCCAAGAGTTGGTTGAGGTAGGTAATGCCTTCGGAATGAAGAGGTATGGCAGCCAATTTCATGCATGGGCAAGCAATCAATCTGGTAGAACATAATTTTGCTTCTTGGGAAAGAAAATACCCACGAAATTGTGTCCAAAGCCATTCTTCACCCATGAACTTGGCTCTCTCACGCAGTCTAAGCTAGCTAGGGATTTCTCCTTAATGTTTTCCATCCTTTTCCTGCATTTTCCATGGCTGGGAACTCATTTTTGTATTACACAGTGGCTGGGAGGAAGGGAGTCACGATTTGGGGGTTTATGGAGACTGTTTCTGTCCTTTGAATGCCCATAAATGTTTTATGGAAACGATTTTGCTCTCCCAGGGTTGATTCCCCAATTGCCATTTCATTTTTGGTTGCCCAAGTTTTTCTGCAGCTAATGGAAACCCCATTTTGTACATCCCATCGTAAAAACGTTTCCCTTCATGCCCAGCACTTGTGATTTCATTGTTATGTGCATCTCTGTTTTGGTTTGAATCTGTGAGCAAGAAATTTGGAGTGGAAGTGGACCAGAATTGGCTTGATAAACCTAGTGAGGAAGGTAACCTCTCAAGAAGATCAAAAGGCCTGGTTACTCTTCTATGCATACCTGGAAGAACACTAGAATGGGAGGTATGGCCTAAGGGATTGTGCAGTAGTGAAGGGAATACTTCCTTGTTCTAGGTGTGTAGGTATTGTGGGGACCAAGCTAGATAGATGTTGTAGAGGGAATCCATATCTCTGTGGTTGAGCTCACTAGCTTAGCAATTCTTCCTTTCCATTACCTTAGCAGCCTGATAAACCCAAGTGTGGATTGGGTTGGCTGATTTTGGTGTATTTTGGCTATGTGTGAGTCTGTTGTTCCCTTTTTCCTTGTAGAAATCATGCCCAGCTCGAGGGTGGCCATTGTGTTGAGAGATTGATGAGCACAACTGGCCTATGGTTGGGCGGAACGTTGCAGTTCCATAGCTAGTTGCTCGGGGCTACCTCGTTTCAAGATAAGTACTCTCTTTTACAAGTTCTGCAATGTCTTTATTTAATGGCTGTCATGAAAATATTGAATGTATGTTAGATATTAAGATGATTTTTAATTCCGTTTTGTTTCTACAATATTCATATGTATATGTATTTTATTACCAATGAGTTTTACTTAATAATCATGGGGCTAGATGCCCAATTTTTCGTGCCATGTTCTCTCCCTGGCTCGGTCTGATGGGAGGGGACTTGACAGTTCTGAATATTACTTCTATGCCATCTACGATGATATCAATATTTGGTAACAATTTATTCTAATTACAAGGTTGGAATCATTTCTAATCTTTGTTAATTAAATACCTTCATGTACTAGTGTACATGACTTTTAAGTCAAAGGAAAAATACTAGAATAAAATTATATTCATCATTCTATATTTATCCAATTCAGTCTATTCAATCATTTGTACATAAATAATTATCAATTAAGTAAGCTATCATTCTAACAACTGGAAAATTTATAAAGGAAAGAGTTAAATAAATTGTAGACATAATTATTCAGAAATAACATAGAGAGTTTATAACTAATAAAGTAAACAATGTAGAACCTGTTTAAAAACTAAGTAGGTGGACACACACCCAAAGAAGACCGTTCCTCCCAATCGTCTCCTGAAAGAAGCCAAGTCTTACTTGCTTTAGGACCCCCGATCTTGTTCACTGAACAACTAAGACGAAGATTCCTTGTAGAAGCATATGACAATCACTTTGTGTCTTAGCAATCATGAAGACTTGCATACCAAAACTCTCTGCAACTCAACAGTATAAGACAGTCCTACATTGCAACTCATTAGTTAGCCAATCCCCTCATCGAATCTCTTGTGTGCTCAAAAGAGTTTCTAGCAACCACAAAGAAGTATTGTATCTCCTCTTGAGAATGTGTGAGATGCCTGCTCAAATTCGATGGATATATATAAGATTGCCTAAGTCTTAAGGGTTAGTTTATCAATTAATGAGCCACCTGCTTAGTTCCATCATCCTTGGGGAACATGACCACTTTTTAAGGGAAGTTTCCCCCTCCAACAGCTAGTAAGTGAGTGCAAATGTTGCCACTTGTCAATTTCCAACTACAACAGTTTCATTCCTCCTAGTGGGTTAGTGAACACTCTTTCAATAGTCCTCTTTGGATGAGTGTCTCCTATTTTAATTTATTAAATAATAATAATATTCAATTACAGTCATCCTTGACCATCCTTGGTCATAAAACTTTACAATAAGTTTTAAAGTAGTGTTTTTCCACAAACATAAAATGTTTCAAGTACTAGGTAGGTTACACCAATTGACCCAGAAATATCGCTTAGAAAGGGTCATCTACCATTAGTTGAGCTTGGAATCACACCATTCACTCCCTCAAAGCAACATTTTGTAGCAAATCTTGACACCATTTTTTTTTTCCCAACAAGAAGACCATCCTAAGGAGATCATAAAAAAATACTAGAGATTGGTAAACAACCTGATATTGTGACTGTGCAGGAGAGCCCTCTAGTAGAAGGTAGCAATAAATATTTGAAATTCACTACTTCTTTTAATATTGATGCTACACAAGCTAATGCAGACAACGTGGATAAATTGATGGATGATTTAGAACACAACAAAACAAAAATGTTAAAATGAAAGGATAATTTAGTACAAGCTTGAAGTGAAGGAATTGAGATGAAAACAAAGCGAGATACCATAGAAGTAGAGAAAGCAATACTTTTGTTGGATTACCAAGGCCTTGAAGATGAAGAGGATTCCTTTCACATACAGTTAGTAATTATGGAAGGAGAAATAATTGATTTCCAATCTCAAATAAAGGAATTAGAAAGAAAAGAAACTCAGTTGAATCAGCATGTAGAATCCCTGACGGTTGAAAATGGATCTCTGCAAGCCCAGATGGATGAATGGATGAAAGAAAATGAGTCTTTTATGGAACAAATCAATATTGCTCAGGATCAAAAGCATGACATGGAACCATTTTGTGAACATGCTTGTGAACTAAAAGAACATATTTTTCACTCCCAAGAGTTATTAATAGAGGAAGTTTATGAATTAAGAGGAATAATGGATAGAATGAAACAGATCTCTGCAGAAACTGCCATTATAAAACATAGATTGGTAGACACATTTAATAAGGTAAAAAATATAATTGGGTGGAAAGGGAAAGTGCAGGAAATTCCTGATCACTTGCCTAAAAGGACAGCTGTTGAAATAAAGCTAGATATAGCTCTCTTGGAAAGTTGTCGAAATTCAGCCAAGAGAGTACAAAGTGAAGTACAAAGATCCATTACAAAGTGTGAAGAAATTTATCAGATTGTATACCAAGCACATGAGAAATGCCATATTCTGATTTCTAAAGCTATTGATGAATTACCATCCAAAGAACAACATTTAGTAGAATTGAGGAATAGTTTGGGTGACGATTTGGAGTACATTAAAGAATTGGGCATGCTCACTATAGAGAATCTTCAGCAACATGTGGGAAAATCAACTCTAATTGCATATTTCATAGGAGAAGGTCACAAGGCAACATCAAAGGGATTGACAAACATAGTCAAAGAATTGTCTACTCATGAAGTTGGTTTAAAGTTATTGGAACCTCAACAATTTAATGTGATATCTTATGAAAGTGATATTTGGGACAATTATATTTCAAGTCTAGAGAATCCTCCAACAAATTAATGTAATTTGTATTTTATTATCTATTCTGGATTGTGTAACCACAAAAGGACAAAATGTGGAAACCAAAGGGTAAAAGGGAAGGTGAAGTGATTATTCAAATAGAGACAAACTTCATGGGGGGTTCACTTAGTTGACTTGTTACATAGCACGATCGTTCGCATGATATTAAAGAATATCCCTAATTTCACTAAATATTGGAAAACAGATCCTAAAATTGTATTTTTGAAACCCCCTCCAAATATGCCTTTCCAATTAGGAAAACCCCTAGTTTCACCAGATATTGTAGGTGTCCATTTTTATCAGCCCATTTTTAATACCCCCTTTATATCATATTATCAAGTTTTAACAAATAGGATCCCTAAAACATCTTAGTATAATTAAACAAGATGCTAAATAAAATAATAGTATAATGTTAATACTGATCCCATAAAGATTGCAAGGGAAACTGATCAATTTGTAGCATTGGATAGTGTAAGGCCTAATGAAGTAGTATTGGGGAAGGAAAAATGTGTAAAAGGAAACCCAATCAAGAGATCAACATAACAAAGAATGTAAAAGATTGATAGTGCACTAGTTAGTGTAATGCATATAAAATATGAGAATTGCCAATGTTTCACACCATAGCCTGCCAATCTACGAATTTTATATCATGTAACTACAAGTATAGCCATAGAGAGATCATGTTTTCTATAAGCTTAATAAATTATATCCATAAAAATGAAAAATTGAAACCCTTTTGTGGATAGACTCCCATACCTTCCTATCAAAACAAATATCTTGGTTCCAATGAGCCAAGAAAGATTGATCTCACTTTTCTTGGTTGTCGTGGAGCAAGGTTTGATTGAATATCAATACCCACCTAAACCCCAACCTAGAAAATGAAGAGTTGGATATTTTACTCAAATTCCTACAAAAAATACAGTACAATCGTTCAACTCTTAAACTATCGATTAGCTACATATCTCAACTTAAATATGAAAAAAATATAACGTCAACTCAAACCAAGCCTAAATAAGTTATTAAATGAGTATTTCTCAAGTCAAGTAATCCAAAGAGACTTCCATCAATATTATCATGAGTACACTATTATCATATTTATGCAAAACTTGGGATCACAAACAATATCAAATAAAAATGGAGGGTCCATAAGTTTTAGATGGGTATGAATTGGGCCAATGATTTGGTGGTATGAATCAATCCCACCATTTGGAGGTTATTCCTCATCCCACCAAAATAAAATAACCCCCAATATTTATATTACTATGTCAAATTAAAACCCCCCTTGACCCCTTAATACAGAGCAATATATTTTTGAGGTTTTTAAGAGTATTCAAACCCCCAATATGAATGGATATGATATGATATTGCCTCGCTAGTGAACCCCCCGTGACAAACTTTTGCAAAGATAAATAGGGGGGATTAGAAGGAAAAAGGGGGGTTTTGGCTGGTGTAATAGAATCAAGTAACATTTTGTATGATAATTATTATTCTGCTAATGAGACGGAACTATTTTACTGGTTGAAACATTACATGGAGTTTGCATGGAATGTTATGAATTAAGGTGCATAATTATTTCTTCCTTCATTCATCTTTATACCGTGAGATTTTTCTTGCTTTATTGGACTATTCTAATGGTGTATGACTGATTTTTACTGATTTCTATTATAAAATGCAAATGTTTGTGTAGAAATGAGTAATAAATAGAATCAATGAATATCGAAGCTATCTTTGTGTATCCTTTTACTTTGATTGTGAATACTTTATTTCAGATAGTTAACTGTTGAATTTGTACTAGCAATCTGAGATATTACTCATATTTTAAAATTCACTCCTTGCAAGATTAGATTAGTTAATTACTTAAAAAATGTACTTTATTAGAATAGTGTTAATTGATTGATAAGGTAGAAGTGATAAGATGAGAGGTAAGAACCTATGTATCACTTGTGAGGCTTCTACCTATCAATTATAGTTTTATGCATTATTAGTATTTGTAACATCCCCAAAAATTTCATCAAAAATTTAAAAAATTCTATTTAGTATAACTACTATAGTTTATGATGCGTAAAATATACTTATGAGTATTTAACTCTTAATCGACTGTTTAGGATATATTCGTATATATGATACATGATACTTCAAGAATCATCATTTCTTTAATGTGTCTTAACCACTGCATTCAAGTTCTTTTAACTGTCTTTACATGATGATTTAATGCTTATGACGACGTTAAGATTTAACTTGTCATTCTTCAAGGTCGTAACATGATTGTGTAGTTAGACTTAATACTTTAATACTCAAAGTGAATTCTTTCGCTGAAGGGGTTCTCGGCAACACCCCGAGGCTTACGTAGCTTTCCTAGCTAACGTCTCAATGGTTACTTGGGCAGGATTACAGGTTTGGTTTTCATCTTTTAGTTATTAATGGTCTTATGACCATGTATTCATGGATAGCTAACTTCTTTGAAATAGTTAAAAGTTATGACTATAAGTTTGATTGATTCCAAGCTTAAGGGATGAAAATCCCTAACCAAAATATTCGATGGTGAATATCCTAAGTGACTCAAAACTATGGAGAATAGGTTAATTAACAAGATGACGCCATGGTAATAATACACGTTAAGAAAGATGGTTATTAACTATAGCGTCGATGGTTTAAATTTCGACGTTGGTGGTCGGCAGCTGTAAAATTTAATGAAGCCATGTGACAACTTGCCAACTCGGCTCCTTGGTTTCGAAACCCAAAACCATACCATCGCAAAATCCATGCAAGTGTTGTTTCGCTCATTTGAAAACTTCGAGATCTTGGATCTTTGAGGCTCTTGACCGCCATGGTTGCTGATCTTTCCACACACAATGTTAAGATATGGTTCTGGTTAAGTTCAGTTGTGATCGTGGTGTTTGGTTAAAATCCTTTTGCATGCAAACAATGGAGTATCCTACTCTCGATTCTTTGATTTCTCAGATGAAGGCGTGGTCATACATTTAAACCCTACGAAGCTAAAACCTCGTTCTTCCCAAGAAAAAGCTTAATATTTTATAAATTATTTTATGTGATTTGATGTTCATCCCTTTTTAATCACTTGTGTTCTTGTATTGACAGAGATGGTCTTTCCTTCTGGTTTCATCTTGGTTCTCGTCGTTGGCTCTGGTTTAAGGGAAGATAGCTCCAATGGTGGTACAGCATGGTAAGCTTCGGGCCTTCCACCCAATGGTGCCTCTGTCAATAGTTTAGGGTTGTTTGTTTGTTTGTTTTGTTTGGAAACGAGCCATTCAGAAGCTTAGGGAAGTAAGCTATGCTAATCTGTTGAGTATGCTTAATGGTTCTTAGCTTAACTCTTTGGGAACTCTTGTATACCAAGCAGTAACATTGCATTGTAATCCTTTTAATATTTTACAGAGGCCCATGGTCTCAATGCTTGGTTCAAAACTTATATTAAATGAGTCTCTACTCCGTCTCTGATTTTTTGGTAGTTTTTTAAGTGTTTATAAAATAAAATTTTAAGTGTTGTGAAACTTTGTTTTTGGGGCAAGCCCTGAAATCATATGTTGCGTTAATTCTTGGCTTCGGTGATGATAGTAGTTTTAAAATGCAATAGGGTTTTAATCCTGCACCATGGCCTAACTGGGTTGGATTTGAGTTCATTTGATGAAATGTATTTGTTGATCTTTTATGCATACCTGTGTTATCGTTTGTTGAAATGTTAAATAAATTGTTGGGTTGATACAGGGTGTTAACCCTAAACCCTTCCCGTTTATATATATATTTTAAATAAATAGAACAAGGGTGAGCTCTCATGAGACTCGAACCCTTCGTTTAGTATTAATCTCCTAAAACTTAACTATTTCATTTTTATGCAACGCTTTGGTGGCGTTGGGCTCCATCCCATAGAGTCCGTCAACTGTATATTATTTTGGTTATGTGGATAAAGAAATCGATTACATTCTTATGAAACTTCCAGAGTGTTTCTTATGTAATATTTTGGTTTATATTAAGGTTTTTATAACTGTTTACAACTAGATAGAATGTTTTGCTTACTAAATTATTAACTGGGCATAGCCCTGAACTCGTAGTATATTTAGAAATGATTTAAGCGAGAGGCTAAAGTATTTTGAAGGGATAACCCTAAATTTTGAAAGATGTTCTTTATGCTGGTTTTTTTCTTGGTTACACCATTATTGTATATTTACGGTGTTAGCTCTTTCATTAAATTGGGCGTTAGGCTGAAAACTTAGTTTGTAACTTGTATTTAAAGTGATCTTCTTTTATGTTTTAGGTATCTTTTAAAAGAGTTTCATTCTTTTGACTGTTGGGCGAGATGCCTTCCTTTAAGATACTGATACGTAGTTGATTTGTTTACGATATTTTTATATAAATAACAGAGTGAGCTCTAAAAGGCTTGAACTCTAGACCAAAATGTGATTACATGTACATAATGTTGACTTTATAATAGATGTATTGTTTATACAATGTCTATTAATAACATACACTATTTTTATTAGTAAGTATGAAAGCTTACTACTTAAACTAAGTATTATTCTGAAATCATATGAACAGTAAAAGACATAATCTATATTCTTAAATTTTGTGAGTGTTATTTCAGTAAATAATTATGTCTATATCTTTTTGTAAAAATAGAAGATCCACATTCAAATCTAGATATTAAAAGCATCATTCAATCTATCCATATGTGATCATTTGAATCTACTTACTTAAAAAAATCTTTATGTACTAGAGTACGTTTCTTCGGAGAGTGGAAAAATACAGAGAATAATTCTATTCAATCATTTATTCATTCATTCAAGAAATAAACTAACAGTTCTGTATTTGTAGTCTAGCAATTAAGTAAAATGCTACATTTAGATGTAGATTAGCAATCTGGAATTAAATAACTAAAACAGTGAAGAACCTGATAACTGTAGAGGGGACAAACACCCAAAGGAGATCGTTCCAACCAACCTTTTCTTGAAAGCAACCAATGTTACTTGCCTTAGGATCCCCGAGCCTGTTCCTTGAACCACTAGGACAAAGATACTGTGTGGAGGCAAGTATTTATCCTTCTGCAACTCAACTGTAATGTTTTCTGTACTTAGTAGTATGACTTCTCCATTTAACAGTATGAACTCTACACTCAACAATACTAATTCAAAATGCATACTTACTTCTATCATTCACTCCCTAGCCTTCCCCTCATCGAATCTCTTGTGCATTCCCACGTTGTTTTCTCAGAATGCCACAAGGAATAAACATAGTGAGCCACTAGCTCAATTCGATGGGATTAAAAGAGTGCCTAGTTCTTTTGGTCAGTTTCATAATTATTGAGCCACCTGCTCTATTCCACTTTCTTGGGGAACATGACCATAAATATAGGGAATTTTCCCCCTGCAATAGCTAGAAGTGAATGAAGAGGTTGCCATTTGTCAATTTGCTCTCCACCCTAGTTCATTCCTCCTAGTGGGTCAGTGAACACTCTTTAACAGTCCCCTTTGGATATTTGTCTCCTCTTTTATTTATTAATAATAAAATATTAGAGTATTTAATTACAGTCATCCTTGACCCCACTTGGTCAACAATCATAAAAACTTTACAATAACTTATAACATAATGTTTTTCTCACAACATAAAGTATTCATATTTTTGGGCTACAATCGGTAAAGATTTATTCAAAAACATCTATGGTAGCCAGACTATTAACCAGACGGATTCCCCATTCCAAACAGTGAATAGTCTAATTGGGACTATTCATTGGGGAGAATCTCTACTGTCGACTTAAGGAATTTTTCAGGCATCAACACACTTGTAATATGAGGTTTCCCTTTCTGAATGAACAAATGAAGCTCAATATGTCTCTTAAGCTCATGCGTAGGGTCAATTAAAGGCATGATCGTCATGGTTGCGGCAATTCTACGCGACATTAAGTCACCATTAAACATGAGAGGAGGTTGAATCTGTGTGTAGCACGCTCAACTGCATGGAGGGGAAGGGTAATGAAGGATCCACTACATCGATTCCCCCCACGGATTCCCTGTCAGCCACATCACATTCATTCTATTGTGATCTCCTTTGTGTCACCCCATTTGGGGAATTTTATTAATGTTATTAATTGTATTAATGTTATTAATTGTATTAATGTTGTTGTCAATTCTTGCTAGCTCACTCGATTAAGGTGTGGGCCTCTTCTGCAAGGCGACCTGAGTACATTTCCCCTTGGGGTGACTTAGTTGGGAGGTGACACCCAAAATCAACCATGTTGAGACTGGTGTGGTCCATGGTGGGTGCGATCCCTGGGTGATTTTGATGGCTTAGATGCCCTTAGGTCATAGCTTCTTAGACCATAGGTCACTCTTGCAAGTTAGAGAAATTTGAGAAAAAAAATTATATTAATATTGTTAATATTAATATTAATGTTTTCTAATGTTATTATTAATGTTAATGTTGATGTTTTCTAACATTGTTGATAATGTTAATATTAAACATTGTTAATATTAATTTTATTAATAATTAATCAAATTATTCATGAACCATATAAAATTTATAACCAAATATATAAGCTAAATAAACATAATGATAATTCTTATATTATCATTGCGCCTAGAGGCGCTCTACAACCCAGTATGAGGGAGATCTTGTAACATGTGAGTGTTTGTCGAGTAAAAAAATGAAAATAATACAAAGTAAACAAAAAAGAATAATACAAAGTAAAAAGTAATAAATATAGTAATATCTTGGTTTTTACTTGAGACCTAACAATTATCAGATCAAAGATTGGTGGTGGCTTATTCGTAAAGTTCAAGCACGTATTTCTCATTGGGCTTATAGAATGCTTTCTGTTGGTGGCAAGTTAACTCTGGTCAAGGCAGTTTTATTGGGGATTCCAGTCTATTGGATGTCACTCCTGGAGGTTTCGGTCTTCATCCTAAATGTTATTAGACAATTAATCTTTAATTTTCTGTGGACTGGTGGAAGCGATCGTGCATCTTTGGTTATGACTGGTTGGGAGTCCCTTTCTAGGCCTGAGAAATTAGGCGGTTGGGGGATCAAAGACTTGTACTCCTTCAGTATGGCTCTCAGAGTTAAGAGTTTGTGGAGATGTCTTTTCGACAATTCATTCTGGTCCAGAATTATTTCTGTCAAATATATTAATATGGATATCATTTCCTGGATCATGAGCTCGATGCCTGCTAAAGTAGGCATTTCAACTATGTGGCGTGGTCTGCTTAAAGTTTCGAAGTGGATTATTGGGGATCTGAAGTGGCAAGTGGGGAATGGTGTGGATATCAGGATTGGGAAAGATAAAATTATGGGTGTTGATGATACTGTTTCCCTCCCTCGCAAAATTATGGACTATTTAAAGATATATGGGATGTTTTCATTAAATAATATCAGAAACAGTTCAGGTGTTTCCTACTGGCACAAATCTATCGACCTGGGTTTGGTTGGTCCGGATACTTCAGCCTGGGACAATTATATCAATGCTCTCAATGCGGCAGGTGTTAAATTGAACACTCAATCTTATAGATTGGTTTGGTGTGGAAATGAAAAATATGGAAAGGTAACTGCTAAAAAAACTTATGATAGAATTTTACAAGATAAATATATTTATCCTTATAATTGGTGGTATAAGCAGATTTGGAGGTGGGATCTTCCGTTAAAATTCAAGTGTTTTTTATGGCATTCGTTAGAGGGTACATTAAAAGCCTGGGACCATCTTCTGAAGTGTGGTTGGAATGGCCCAAATTGGTGTATCCTTTGTAAGAAGGATTCTGAAAGTATCAATCATTTGTTCAGTACATGTTCATTTGGTAGAAGTGTTTGGAATCTTTGGTGTGCTGAACTGAAAGTTGATATGGATTGGGAAGAGAGAGACTTTGGACAGTCTCTTCTTAACTGGTATCGAACTACAGAGGGTTCATTATTACAAATATTTGTTACTTGGGCTCTCTGGTATGTTAGGAACTTGGCCACTTTTCAAGGGATTAAGACAGAGTTGAAGGTTTGTGGAATTATTGCTTTCAAATTTGCACATCAATTTAAATCTGATTATTCACCTGCTGGAGATAGAAGGATTGGTCAGTTTTATTTTTCGGTTGGGCAACCCATCCTCTTTTTTGATGGGGCTGCATAGCTGGGTTTATGTGCTACGGGGGGTGTCATTCATTTGAATGAGAGCCACCATTACACTCTCTGACTCAACTGTGGTAATGGAAACAATATGAAGGCCGAGCTTTTAGCATTATGGTGTGTTCTGAAATGAGCTAATATCTTTGGGCTGGTTAATTTAAAGGTCTTTGGAGACTCATGTGTCACGATTAAATGGGAAGCTGGTGAATTTGATTTAAATGTTTTGGCTCTAAATTAGTGGTGCTTGCGAGTTAAAGAGGAGATTGGACAACATGATTACATCTCTTTCAATCATATTTATAGGGAGCACAATGACTTGGCTGACATTTTATTGAAGCAAGCCCTTCTTGGTCCTGAAGGAACTCTTTTTTGGGAAGATTGGATGGATTCTTACATGTTGGAACATGGAGAAGTCCCTTTCTATTAGTAGTTTTTTTTTTCTTCTTTTCTTTTCTGACATCAGTTTGGGTTGTTTGTGTTTTCGTATATGGACATATAGTATGTCTAGTTTTTCTTCTGGAAGTATTTTAGACTTGATAGGTGTTTTGGACATTTTGGTTTCTGTTTTGGACTAGGCTGTAAACCTTATGTGAAAGGTTGTATATCATTGTACTATTTGATTCGAATGAATACTGATAGTACATTTTTTTCGGTTGAAAAAAAATAAATATTATGTCTGCCGTAAACAAAAAAGAATAATACAAAGTAAAAAGTAAATATGAGACTTAAACTAGAGACTTTAGAGCTTAGGATTAGGTGATAAATATTATGTCGGTCATAAACAAAAAAGAATAATTCAAATTAAAAAGTAAATATGAGACTTAAACTAGAGACTTTACTTTTTACTTTTAATACAAAGTAAAATGTAAATATGAGATTTTAGAGTGTTTGTCAAGTAACAAAATAATACAAAGTAAACAAAAAAGAATAAAACAAAGTAAAAAGTAATAAATACTATGTTGGACATAAACAAAAAAGAATTTAATACAAAGTAAAAAGTAAATATGAGACTTAAACTAGAGACTTTAGAGTATAGGATTAGGTGGCTCAGGGATTCCACTCAAGGAGCTATTCAAGGAGAGGTTTGCACCTCGGGATATTTGATCCCTCTCAGCGCTTGATAGAGCCTAGGATTTGGATCTATGCTGGTAGAAATTACAATGTTTGTATATTTGAAATATGATTATGAGTTTTCATTTTTTATTATTATTTTTATATTATTATTATATTTTATTTTGAAGTATGAAAATATAAATCATATTATTGAAGTGCGTTTAATAAAGGAATTCGTTTTCTACCCATTGAAAATGATTCATAGATTAGAGCTCATAAATTCAATAATAAACATAATGATATCATTGTATAGTTAAAATAGTTTACTACTACTTGATACTAATTATGAAGTGATTATGAACGTTATGATACTTTTCTAATAGAAATTTGGCGAAATCTTATTTTTAAATATTAAATTTATTTTTTCCATTGCAAATTCTACCATTTAATTAATATTCCTCAAGTTTACTCAAACAATAAAATAGGATAACATAAGCAATATCTTGAACTCACAAAACATGGATTCTATCTACAAGGTATCTGCTTTAGCAACTTTGCTCAGTATTAACATCACACAATGAACCCAAAAAAAAATCAAAATTTGCATATCCAATGTTGAGATCAATAAAGTTTGAACGTACCCACTACGAGCACTGTAGGCATTATTTAGGCATTATTTTGCGGTTGCCATGGGAGTTGCATGAGGTGACCTCTGATCTCTTTCCTCAAACTCTTCTTCTTCATTTGGTTCAGTCCATTCCTCAATGTTGCATTTTCTAGGGTGAAACATCTAAACACCTCTTCAATATTACTTTGTTTTCATTTCAGAGATGACATTTTATTTCTAAACTTTTGACATAAACTTTTTTTCTCTTAGTATTAAATAAATAAATAAATAAATATACATTAGCATACCCATTTAATTTGTGGTCAATAAACACTAATATGTTATAAGTTTATTGTCATAGACAAATTATTTGGTATAAATATTCATTCTAATTATATACATTTAAAAATAAATAACAAATAAATAATTTCCTTCATAAATAATCTAGATTATTTTTTAATATAACTTATCACTTCAATGTCTCAATATGCAAACTATGTTTTTATAATAAAAATGATCACTTTAACGTTAATATCCCATTACACAAAACCATGACTTTCTAATCACACACTATTCTTTATTTACATAAATTATATGGTTGTAAGCCCGTCTTTAATGCCTTCCTTCTCTATCATAAATATCCTTCCTTTGTACTTCCGTTTTTATCAGCTTGACATAAAAAGGAAAGATATTTATGATCGAGAAGGAAGGCATATCCTCTATGGAAATATCCTCAATAATAAATATTCCTCTATCTCGCCCTTGATAAGGTTGGTAAGGCAATGAACCGGTCCATCAATTAAATCTTTTGTCGATTTTACTTAGAAAGATGCTTTATCAAAAACCTTTGTGAACGGGCCTTTATGATAGATGGATTAACTGGCCTTGTGAGCACTACTGGGTTGAAGTTTAGATGGTTAGTTCCGGTGTGCATGTTTTGTTGCCGCTGGTAACTTGGATTCCAGTGGTGTGAGTGTTGGCGTTTCCCTATTATATTATTTAATTTGTGGACATAAAAATGTATATTTTATACATGTTTACGTCACAGTTCTTTTCATACTATGGATGCTTTTAAAGTGAGAAAATATGCAGGCTGTAGAATAAATGTAGAATAAATTTATCATGCTACATGCTGATTTGAACTTTCTACCCATTATAACTCAATCTACAAGTTCATCCAATCTTGAGTGACTCAATCTATTAATTAAATTACCATTACAAGTTAATTTTTCCCTGTAGTGAGATGCTCTCACCTCTATTACAAAATTCACATTGCAATCAATTTGTATGAATCTCAAGTAAAGTATTTCTCCATAAGCCTTTTATAAAATGTACAGTGTAATCGTAGTCATAGAGTAATCGTAGGCACAGAGTTAGCTCTACGTATAATAACAAAGCATAAAAATGAAATTAATTTACCAAGTTGTTTTGTTAAAACAACTCTGGTATGCTAATTGTTGTTATATTCCAATGACATCTTGCCTTGTGCCCTTCCCGAGGCATGCAATGCTCAAAAACAATATATTTAAAGGACAAATAGTGATCGCTGCATATAGCTTTGTGGCGTGCAAGGATAAAACAAACATGTTCTTTGCGATAATGCTGGCAACTCTTATACTTGGACTCTCTAGACTCACAGACTAAGCCGAGCGATGCCACCCACCGTTGGAAGCTGCAGTTTGAGTTCTTCGAAGTTCAGTGCAAGACAAACGTTGAAAGAATAAAACGTTGGTTGTGTAGAAGAGTTCACTATTTCAATAAAAGATTCCATCAAAACTAATAATTGGTGGTCATTTAGATTCATTGCGCCCTAGGTACCTATGGGATTAGTTTGTTATAGGTTACAGACATGATCCTCAGCATTGCAGAGTGATGCAACAGCATTAGTCTTCCAATTCTAATCGTAAATGCTTGTCAGACCTTTAAGTCTAGACATCAGCCCAAGGAGGGTCCATTGTAAAAGAAATTGTAAATCTTTTGTGAAAGTGTCTAGTTAGATTTGGGATGGAAGATTCCAACTAGATAGGTGTTTATGTGTTAAATAGATTATGTAAAGGTGTCAACAATTAGTGGCATCTAGTGGCATCAGTTGAAGTGGGTTCAAGAGAATTAGGAGCGTTTCATTAAGAAAGATTAAGGATGAATTCTATTATTAGAACTAGTTGCTGAAATATAGGAGTTGGGTACAAGTTTTAGGAGTTTTGTTAAAAGAAGTAGAAAAAGCTTTATTTTTAGCAGGAAAATCAGGAGTCTCGAGAGAGGATGGGAGAGTTCTAAGAGATACTTGTACAATTCCAATATTCAATGAAAAAAGGCAGATTCACAATACTGTGTGTGATTGGTTTATTTTGCAATCTGTGTATGTAATATGATTGAAACAAATTGATGAATATGGTTTAAGCTATGCGATTGGTAGCTGTTATATGTATCTTGATGAGTGAATAGAGTCCTTTCTCGGTGTGAACGTAGGGCTTGCAGGTTTTCAGCACCTGTATGAGCCTGATACTATGGCTAGAACTGGGTAGAATCATTGTACATGATTCAAGTCTACATTGAGTTTGGATAGGACCTTTAAGAGGTTCCATTTTCTGAGAAGTACAGAGAAATGGTATTTGTTATCTGACTGGCAAGATCGGTGTTGGAGGTCGATTGAGAAAACCAAAGAAAGGCCCTGCGCACAAGTCAGACTAGTGGTAGATCAAAGGTTATTGGGCTGTGGTCAGTTAGAGCACGGCTGCCATGAACAAGCCAACCTCGGGAGGAGAATCTGGAAGCCAGAGTACTAGTGCACGTTTGATGTATGTGTAAACTAGCGTGGAGTTAATTGGAAGATAATGGGGGCGAGGGTGATAGTCACTTTATGGAGGTGAAAGAGCAAGTCAAAGCTTGCAACCCGTGTATGAAGACTCTGTATAGTGAAATGGCAGAAATAGTAGACCGATTGCGCAAAGAGTGGTCGTCTTTAGTTGGGCGAGGAGTGGAATTTCGAATCCAGTGAAATGCCAGGGCGACTGGTTCTGAATTTGTGTCGAAGAATGCAAACTAGGCCAAATATTCGGAGTTCCTGCGCAGTGGCAGCTGAACGAATTGTTGACAGAAGATGAACGCCTTCTATTCGTTCTTAAATTAATCAAACGGTGGAAGTTGAACCCCTGCGGCCAATAGAGGTACATGGTTAAGTGTTTCTGTCATAGCAACAAGCTGAGAGCTGAGAAATGTGGGTTGAAACCCTTATGGCACTAAGATAGTCGACATTATGTGTTGAAGGGAAAGGTGCGATAAGTTTGTGTGAACGTTGAACTATGGTTATGTGCAGTAGCAAGGGGCCGCTAGATGGGAATGTAAAGCACCTTTGTGTGAAGGCAAGGGACGGTGAGATTTTAGCCGGTGACCACATGCTTATGTGAAGGGTTTCAAGTGGTGACATGTGCCCCAGTTCAGTCTTGTAAGCCCTAGAGAGCTTGGAATGGTCGTATGCCTTAAGAGCGAGTCCATGGTGAAGCTTGAGGCGATGATCACATGTGATACACAAGGACGTTCTGCGGATTGAAGAGCAGTGTGAAAGTCAGTACTGAATCTTAAAAGTATAAGTCTGATATTGGACTATGTTGGCAGAATGACTCTAGTTTTGAGAGAAGTCTAAATTTAATTAAACTACTAGAGTTAGAATAAAAGCTTGGTATGTGCTAAGTATGGTTAGTGGGATTTGGAGTTAGCAGAGTATGTATAAGATGACAACACAAGAAGAGTAATCCTAGGTTATCGGCGGGGCTCTGGTTTGGGCCTGCATCAATTGGTATCATAGCGGGTTTATCCTGCAGGTGGAAGGTGGGAAGAGAATACTCTTTGATAGAGTAAAGCCAGAATTTGAAGGAAAGAAGACAAGAAGAGAAGCTCGTGAAGAAGTTTTGCAATAAGAGTTTGCGGACAAAGAGAACAGATAACAGTAGCAGCAATTGGTGAAGTATCTCAGCAAGAAAGTCATAGTCATTGAGGACAGTGGTGAAGGAAACTAGTGAGGGTTTCTGAGAGAAAGAAGACTCGTGTGGCCAGAACCTAGTACTTCAACTGAGGTTGAAATACAAGAGGACAGTTGTGTTCTCGAGAGTAGATGAGTTGTGAGTGCAGCTCATAGAGAGTGGAAAGAACTCAAAAAGATGACTATCAAGAGTCATAGCAGAGGTTCAGGAGGCAGCCACGAAGTGAGGGAGGAAGATGCCAAGATAAATGGCATATGGAGAAAGATGAATGATGAAGAATATGAGAGGGAGAAGGCTGAGATAGAAGTCTGTCTAGGAGTACTAATGGAGTTGTTATAGAAGGATGAAGAAGACCAGAGGTGTGGTTTTCTTATGAAAAGAAAGTTGAAGTGGCTTAGGCTACAAAGGAGAAGAGAGCAACTGATAAATACTCAATGGAAGGATGAGATACTCAAGGAAAATGAGTATCAGGAAGAATACTTGAAGCCTGAAGCTTCGAGTGAGGCCAAGAGGTCTCAATGTTTGAAAACTAATACTTTGTTTGTGCTTGCAGGTACAATGAATAAGAAGAAGCAATTTTCTGATATTGTCATGGAGAAGGAAGAAGATAAGCAGAATCAAAATTTTGTTTTGAAGAAGATGAGACAGTTGTGTCTCATTCAAAGGCACATGCACAATTCCAAGAAGGTGTTCCATTTCAGCATGCAGCAAAGGCTGAAAGCAAAGAGAGCTTGGCTTATGATGACAACCAAGAGCAGGAAGAAGTAAAGGAAGACATCAAGCACTCTGATGTTGTGTTTGAGGAAGCTGAGAAGAAGAGCATGGAAGACTTTATGAGTCATGTAGAAGGCTTGGAACACCAGAAAGATTTGATGAATGAATAATCAAATGAGAGCATTGGGTCTGATAGTTTTGAAGTTAACAATCCGAGTGTGTTTGCAGGTATTGTAGGAGGCAATCCATCTTTTGGGATTGTCTTGGATGAGGTTGGAAGTTGCAAAGCAAGATATGATGAGGAATGTCTTTCTGATGAAGACAAAGATGAGTTGTTGCAGCAGAAGGAACTCATAGATTCCTTATTTACTGAGGGCAACATCTCCAATGGATGTGAGACAATTATGTCTCATTCGAGGGAACTTGTTCTTGATGAGAACAAGGAGGAATTGGCATGCTTCAATGGCCAAAGGAAGACTGAGGAATTAGAGAATCACAAATTTATTTTGATGAAGAGTGATGAAGTAGTGTCACAGAGAAATTGGACTTGTGACAGAGAAGGAGGTAGTAGTGAAAATGAAGGTGAGATCAGTATGCCTCATGCTAAAGAGAAATCAGTTTTTGATTGGAATAAGGATGAACTAACTATTGGAATCGGTCAAAGAGTTGAAGAGAAATCACTGGAGGTTGTCCACGAAAAGGAAAAGAGTTGTGCTGAAACTGAAATGCAGCATACTGATGAAGTACTTGAGATGAATCAAGTAGTAAATGAATGGTTGACACATTTACTGAAGGCAGTTGAGCAAGAGGAAGCGATTGTAGTAATTGCTAGAAGAGTGTCTCAAGTTATCAAAGAGACAGAAGCAGATACCAGTTCACAAGTACTCTATGCTATGTTAACTAGTATACTGAAAAATTTGAGTGATTGTGTTACTGCAGTCAGGGATTTGGTGGACAATTTATTTTTTGAAGTTAAAATTGCAAACAAGGAGCAGAAGAGGGATATGGAAGAGGGAGATATATTCAAGGATATTCAGGAATATAGGGAGGTAGCAATACTCGGGACAATATCTACAACAATCTCAATAGCTAAAGCAGAAATTGTAGCAAGAAGAGCTAAAGAAAGAAATCAGCATCAAAACAAAGTTTGGGATCGAGGAAAGATGAAAATAGAGGGAACATGATGAGGTGATCATGTCTTCTTTCTACTTTGGGAGTCCGATGCAAGAGCGTTAGTCTTCCAATTCAAATTGTAAATGCTTGTTAGACCTTTAAGTCTAGACATCAGCCTAAGGAGGGTCCATTGTAAAAGAAATTGTAAATCTTTTGTGAAAGTGTCTAGTTAGATTTGGGATGGAAGATTCCAACTAGATAGGTGTCTATGTGTTAAATAGATTATGTAAAGGTGTCAACAATTAGTGGCATCACTTGAAGTGGGTTGAAGAGAATTAGGAGCGTTTCATTAAGAAAGATTGAAGATGAATTCTATTATTAGAACTAGTTGCTGAAATATAGGAGTTGGGTACAAGTTTTAGGAGTTTTGTTAAAAGAAGTAGAAAAAGCTTTATTTTTAGCAGGAAAATCAGGAGTCTCGAGAGAGGATGGGAGAGTTCCAAGAGATACCTATATAGTTCCAATATTCAATGAAAAAAGGCAGATTCACAATACTATGTGTGATTGGTTTATTTTGCAATCTGTGTATGTAATATGATTGACACAAATTGATGAATATGGTTTAAGCCATGTGATTGGTAGTTGTTATATGTATCTTGATGAGTGAATAGAGTCCTTTCTGGGTGTGAACGTAGGGCTTGAAGGTTTTCAGCACCTGTATGAGCCTGATACTATGGCTAGAACTGGGTAGAATCATTGTACATGATTCAAGTCTACCTTGAGTTTGGATAGGACCTTTAAGAGGTTCCATTTTCTGAGAAGTACAGAGAAATGGTATTTGTTATCTGACTGGCGAGATCGGTGTTGGAGCTCGATTGAGAAAACCAAAGAGAGGCCCTGCGCACAAGTCAGACTGGTGGCAGATCAAAGGTTATTGGGCTGTGGTTAGTTAGAGCACGGCTGCCATGAGCAAGCCAACCTCGGGAGGAGATTCTGGAAGCCAGAGTACTAGTGCACGTTTGATGTATGTGTAAACTAGCGTGGAGTTAATTGGAAGATAATGGGGGCGAGGGTGATAGTCACTTTATGGAGGTGAAAGAGCAAGTCGAAGCTTGCAACCCATGTATGAAGACTCTGTATAGTGAAATGGCAGAAATAGTAGATCGATTGCGCAAAGAGAGTTCGTCTTTAGTTGGGCGAGGAGTGGAATTTCGAATCCAGTGAAATGCCAGGGCGACTGGTTCTGAATTTGTGTCGAAGAATGCAAACAAGGCCAAGTATTTGGAGTTCCTGCGCAGAGGCAGCTGAACAAATTGTTGACAGAAGATGAACGCCTTCTGTGCATTCTTAAATTAATCAAATGGTGGAAGTTGAACCCCTGCCGCCAATAGAGATACATGGTTAATTATCCGGTTCTTTTAACATCGGAGATTACATACCATACCTGGCCTGGATAGATCATCTGCGAGGTCGTAACAGTCATTTGAAGAACTTGCATAACACACAAGACCAATTCTTTGAAAAAGTATTAGAAGAACACGAGGTTAATGGGCAGAATGATCCCAACATCCCGCGAGATCTTGTGGATGTTCTACTTGCAGCATCTACAGACAAAGATATGGAACTCCAAATTACACGAGATAATATAAAAGCCGTTCTCTTCTGTATGTTAAAATGGATTAGATTTCTGTGCCTTTTAAAATAATATATATGATGATCAATTTATATATGTGATATTTTGAATTTGATTTTGGCAGGATATGCTGTCGGCTGGCATGGACACATCTTCTACAAGCATAGAATGGGTAATGTCCGAAGCATTGAAAAACCCACCAGTGTTGAAGAAGCTTCAGGACGAGCTAGAACGCGTAGTTGGAATGGGGCGTATGGTAAGCGAGTCTGATCTTCCTTGCCTCATTTATTTACAAGCCGTAGTTAAAGAAACGCTCAGACTCCACCCAGTCGTGCTCTTTGCGATTCACTTCTCTATGAAGGACTGCACTGTTTTGGGATATGAAATCCCCAGCAACACTACCCTTCTGATTAACCTTTGGGCGATTGGAAGGAACCCTAAGTCATGGGGGGAGGATTCCCTAAGTTTCAAGCCCAAGAGATTCTTAATTGAAGCAGAAGCTGGCTTGACCCACAAAACTCTTGAAAATTTCGAGTGGATTCCGTTCGGAGCAGGCAGGAGAGGATGCCCCGGACAGCAATTGGGAACGCTTGTTGTAGAGTTTGCGGTGGCGCAGCTCTTGCACTGTTTCAACTGGAGGCTTCCCCTGAGTGGGCAGGAATTGGACATGACTGAAAAGTTTAATGGACTGACCCTTCCCAGAGCACATGAACTCTTGGCTGTTCCAACTCCTCGGCTTCCAGTGCTGTGATATTAGGAAATAATACTGTACACCGTCAAATAGATCATCGTGTAGAACCTATTGAAATACTGTCTTTCAGCAGGTGTATGCTTATTTACTCATTATATAGCTAGATTTTATGCTTGGGATCAATTTTCGTCATCTTGATGGGCATTTCTTCATTGTCAAGGGTATTTTCAATGCTTCAATTTCTTCTCAGAGGTATGTCTTTTTCGGAGAGGTTAGGGATGTACTCTATGTTGAAAATCTACATATTGTTTTTGGTTGGTGGGATGTTTTCCACACATTAATGAATTTTTCTGTGTGGAATATATCTTTACATAGCATATGGGTATCCAAATTCTCTTATTTATTACATTTTTAATTTTCCAATGAGAAATGAGATATAATAAATGAGATATAATAGGCAGGGCTGGAATTTCATTTCTAACTTTACTTTTCTAACTTAAAAGAATTTCTTTAATAATAATGTTTTTATCAAAAATTTAATTTTCAATTAAAAAATCAGTTTTAATTTCCAATTAAAAGATAATAATAGACTCAAAAGTAACATGTGTTAGCATTATGCATCTAAAGTACATTAAATGATAAATTTAAGAAACAAACAAAGTGTAGAACCTAGAATCCTTTATAGAAGGTTAATGCCAGGCTACATGTAATGCAACATATAAAATTTTGCAAAGTTAACATGTTGCATCAATTGTGTAATTGAAATTGTGAAATTTTAATTTTCAATTAAAATATATGTTTTTATTAAGGAGTTTAATTTCGAATTAAAAGATAACAATCAACTCATTTACTTGTGTTTTTCGTTGATCATGTACTTTCAAAATCAAGGATGGAAGGGTGGAACAAAAAATCCTACTAAGAGTGACAAAGAAGGTGTAAACCTAGAGTCCTTTCTACAATGGTGTAATTGAAATTGTGGCATTTTATTTCAAAGAACTTGAGTTAAAAGGTGAGATAAGTATAATATGCCCCTTCTAGAGGCATATTAAAAAAAAAAATCCAAATTGAGATTGTACTATGATGTTCTCCCTATCCTTTTTCAAAAGAAGTTTAATAAGGCCGTTTTTCCAATGTATGTACTATTTTGGATTCATCAACTATTATTGCATGTGAACTTGCACATACCAAGTTAAAACAAATATTTCACTAATTGGAGTTTTGTATGTATTATCCATGATGCAAATCTTATGGTAAAAACTATTTTTTGGAAAAACATTTTGCTAATATAGAGCCAATGAGTGATACATTTTTTCCATAAATTGACAACCATGAGATTCAATTTAATTATCAATGTGTTTTTGTGGGGGAGGGACAAAATTTGTACCAACCAGTTCATGGTTCCTACTTTCTTCTTTGGGACATTCACTTTCCCTTGACTATAAATGGATAAGAAGAAACCACTTTCAACTTCACACTTGTTTAGAAGCTTTTTTACCCACCTGAGTAAAAGTAATTGTTTCAACAAATTAGTAAGATTACAAGAATAATAAAATGTTACTAAGTTTTAACATATATCAAATAAATCATTTAAAAAAAATGTGAATAGATAAGTGGAAAGATTTTAGCAACAAGACCTATAAATTGTAACTTGGAAGTATTTGAAGTATACAAAGTGAGATTGGGAGCCTCCTACAACAAAATACCATGTTTCCATGCCTTTGTCTAGTCACAAGTCTTAACCCAACTCAATATCAAAATAAGAAAAACATTTTCATGTTTAAGAAAAAACACATAATAATTTCATTAAAATTTGTTTTTAGATTTGGTTGTTTATTGTTAACCCACACTTCAATAATTAAAGGTGAGAGGAAATTTGCGGGAGAAATTTTTAATTGGACGAAGTTTCGAACCTATTAAACAGGTAACAAGAATCTCACTTTCTTCTTTGCACTAGGATGTGAGGAATAAATACTCATTTCCAACATGCTTAATCTTTATTATTAATTTATTGTTAAAGTCAGTTCACCCCGTTTAAAGTTAGGGTATTAGTCATTTATTAATTTTTTATTTTTAATTAACCAATTAATTACGTAATTTCTTAATAGTTAGCTTTTTTTTTTATGATTATATATTTCTTTTTGTTTATATATTCGATAATTATATATATATATATGTTGTTATTTTAAGTTATTGTGATGTTTTAATCCTATGCGAGGTTTAGATATTTGTAATATTTTAATTATATTATTACTATATTTATAATATTAGTTGTATTTTATAATATAGAATTTATATTATTAATATTTATTATAATGTTTTAAATTTATATTATTAGAATTTTTAAATATTAATTTATATTATTTAGTTGTATTTTATAAAAATTAAACTATTAATATTCATTATAATGTTTTAAAATTATATTATTACTAATCATTAAATATTATACTATTTAGTGATATTAGGTATATTATTTAAATAGACATTAGAATGTAACTATTTTATTTTAATATTAAAAATCTTTTCTAATTTATTTATGAATAATATAAATATTACTCATATTAATTTTTTAATTCGTTTTGTGAATCATATAAATATAAATAGTATGTTATTGTGATGTTGGCAATAGGTTACGTTATTAGATCTTAAAATTAGATCTATTTTATTTTAATATTAATATTAAGTATGATTTTTATTCTATATTATCTATTTAATGGAGTAATGTTTTTAGGGTTAAGAGTTATTTCTTTGTTAGGAAGACAGTGAAATTCTGGTTCTCCTGAGGCTAAACCTGCTTAATAGGTTCGAAACTTGTGGAATTGAAAAATTCTCATCACATATTTCCTCTCACCTTTAATTGTTTCTGTGGCTCATAACCAAAAAGAAACGTCCATAGGTGATGTTTTGTAGATTTGGTACGATGATAAATTGATGATGTTTGATAAATTTGGTAGCTAATAAATGGTTGATGCTTGGTGGGTGGGTGGGTTAATTCCTTCATTAACATAGTTTAAAACCGACTTAATCTTCTAAAATGGTACCCACCTCTCTCTTGTTGTACTTTTGAATTTGAAAACTAACTTATCTTCTAAACCTCATATTGGAACAACGCTAGGACAATGTAAGAAAGAAAGAACAAATGAAATGAAATAAAATCCATCCCCATTGAAGGAAAACTTACCCACCTATTCTTCAATCAAATGAGAAAGTTTCAATCTCCATTTTTACATATATAATAACATGCCACCTAATGTAAACAACTTATATAGTCATACACATATCTTAACAAGCTTATTAATAAAAATTAATGGCAATTTGGAAAAATAATTAGCCCACAAATTGTTTGCCCCTTCTTCGATAAGGTTTGTTAAAAAATTTAACCATATTTTGATACGTAAAATAACTCATGATGAACATATACCTGTCAAATTCCATCCATGATAGGCTACTATACTTATTCCAACACGGTAGGAATTTGGTAAAATATTCACACGTCATTTTTTACGGTAGGTGTTTTACACATTCATTTGTTTTATTTGATGGCGAGCTCAACATCAAATTTCTGCATGTAAATGTTTAATAAAATGTAGATAATATTATTTTTATTATTAGATATATTTCCAAATTCTAAACTTAGCTAGTAATAAAAACAAAAGTCAAACTCTTTCTATCTTTAATTTTAAAAGCAACATAATAAATTTCAAAGTTTGTTTTTTCACATTTTCTTCTTCTTTTGGATCTTGATTGATTATCAAAGTTTGCTTTTCACAAATTCTTCATCTTTTGTTCCATGATTGATTGAGATGACTTCAACTAACCAATGGAAAATTCAAGTTATTTCTATAACTGACAAAAGCAAGATATTTTTTTTTTTCAAAATTCCAGCATTTTGTGGTTCCTTTTTTAGAATTTCTCCATGTGGTATCATGATTGAAATGACTTGTAACAAACAAAAGAAAAATTGTACCTCTTTCTATGTTTGTCCTGAACCATTAACAAAGAAATTTATGATAGCTTGCTTTAAAAAGCAGGGAGTCATGTTTCCATAGCGAACGGCTGTCATAAGGGTGTTTTTTTAAATTTTATTTTTGTTAAATCTTTTTGAATTGTATTTTTTTATATGTCAATTTCGGTTACCTGGATTACATGCTTATATAAGTTTTGCAAGTGGCTGACCATTGACAACTGATTGAAGCTTATTGGAGTGGGTCATTTTAACGACAAGTGATTGAAAGTTCAATGCCTGACAATATCTTTTAAATTGCAAATGGAGTATTTATTTTTATTGAATGGCTGGGTTAGCCAATATAGGAGAGTTAGCCGCTTAAGGATACGAATGAACATTACTGGTGAATCATCACTGAAATATATGCTTCTTTATCGAAAACCTCAAAGTTGATATTCTATTTTCTTGGAAAAGCGCAACGTCGTTGAAAGTTTAACCCTAATATGCTATCCAACCCAAAATCATATTTTTATTTATTTTTAAATAAAAAAATTATATTGGTTATTATTTTTAAAGTTTTTTATATATTATTATATAGTTGAAGGATGAACAAAGTCACTTAATTTATGGTTGACCAATTTGTGGTTGGTCAATATCTATAGGTTGCAAGTGTCATGAACAAGTTATCTCTTACTTGTTCTCCATGTTTAATTGTGGCTGGACAATATCGATATGTCACAAGTGTCATGAACAAGTTATATATTACTTGTTCTCCATGCTTAATCTTTAAAGTTTTTTATATATTATTATATAGTTGAAGGATGAACAAGGCCACTTAATTTGTGGCCTGTCAATATGGATATGTCACAAGTGTCATGAACAAGTTATCTATTAGTTGTTCTCCATGCTTAATCTTTAAAGTTTTTTTATATATTATTGTATAGTTGAAGGATGAACAAGTCACTTAATTTTTGGCCGGTCAATATCTATAGGTCACAAATGTCATGAACAAGTTATCTTTTACTTGTTCTCCATGCTTAATTGTGGCTGGGAATATCGATATGTCACAAGTGTCATGAACAAGTTATCTCTTACTTGTTCTCCATGCGTAATCTTTAAAGTTTTTTATATATTATTGTATAGTTGAAGGATGAACAAAGTCACTTAATTTGTGGTCGGTCAATATCTATAGGTCGTGCACATGCCATGAACAAGTTATCTCTTACTTGTTCTCCATGCTTAATTGTAATCACATGTTCTATGCTTCAGCTACCTTCTTTACTGCATGTTATTTATACATGAGCTATGAGTTATCCTTGAATCAACTATCTATCTATCTATCTATCTATATATATATATATATATATATATATTATATAATTGTTTGTTTTGATGTAATAAAATTTTATTTTGTAAATTAATTTAGTTAATAAATGTAAATTAAACCAACCTAGATCCAAATCCTAGGCTCTATCAAGCGCCGAGAGGGATCAAATCTCCCGAGGTGCAAACCTCTTCTCGAAAAGCTCCTTGAGTGCAATACCTTAGAAGAGGTTTGCACCTTGGGAGATTTGATCCCTCTCGGCGCTTGATAGAGCCTAGGATTTGGATCTAGGCTGGTTTCAGTTGTGAGTGGTGACACAAAACTAGAGTTTGATCAGGATTGTAAGGAGCAGGTTAAGTTGAAAACACAGATACATTTACCAGGATTATTATAATGTAAGTAATAAGTATTAAGGATTGAGTAAATTGTTAAACTGGAAAATAGAGACAATTCGCCTATTTTTTTTTTCAATTCTCTTTTTGTTGATCCGTGTTTTGTTTTGTTTGTTCTTCTCCTTCTTCTACGGTCATTTCGTCATTTCGTACATTTTGATGTATTTGTTGTTCTGCAAACTGATTTTTTTGTTCTTCCAATTGCTTCAACTTTCTCTCTCGATACGCTCTTTGTCGATCAATGTTTCGTTTTCTTTGTTCTTCTCGTTCTTCTGCTGTTAATTTGCCTAACTTTTTTTTTCGATTTTCTTTTTGTTGATCTTCATTTTGTTTTGTTCATTCTTCTCCTTCTTCTGTTGTCATTTCGCTATTTCGTGAATTTTGATTTATTTGTTGTTCTGCAACTTGATTTCTTTGTTCTTCCAACTACTTCAACTTTCTCTCTCCATACACTTTGTCGATCAACGTTTCATTTTCTTTGTTCTTCTCATTCTTCTGGTGTCAATTTGTCTAACTTTCTTTTTTCGATATTCTTTTTGTCGATCTGCGTTTTGTTTTCTTCGTTCTTCTAGTTCTTCTGCTATCATTTCATCCAACTTCCTTTTTCGAAATTCTTTTTGTTCTTCTACTTTTCATTTCAAGTCTTCTTCTCGTTCTTTTGTTGTCACTGAAATCAATGCATGCATACACTGAAATCTATGTGTCCATACACTGAAATCAATGCGTCCACAGAATAACATCTACAATGAAAAATATGCAATAAAAAACCCCATACATTGAAATCTATGCATCCATACACTGAAATCACTGCGTGCATACAGTGAAATCTATGTGTCCATACACTGAAATCAATGCGTCCACAGAATAACATCTACACTTTAAAATATGCAATAAAAAACCCCATACATTGAAATGGATGCGTCCATTCAATGAAATCAATGCGTCCATACATTGAAATCTATGCATCCATACACTGAAATCAATGCGTCCACACAATAACATCAACACTGAAAAATATGCAATAAAAAACCCCATACACTGAAATCTATGCATCCATACACTGACATCAATGCATCCATAGAATAATATTTACACTGAAATTTATGCGAGTATAAAATTCACTTTACATGATAATGAAATTCAATTTATTTATGAAATTCTATATTTAAAAAAAATGTAGGTGATCTAGAAGGATTGAACCTTGGACCTCATGCCCATTATCCCAACACCCTTACCACTATACCACATGTAGTTCTTATTATACATAATAAAGAACTTATATACTTGTATGTAAATATTAATATATATTTTGAGGGAGGGAGGGGTGCGAGCTACACCGAAAATTATGCACTAAAAAAATTCCATACACTAAAATCTATGCATCCATACACTGAAATCAATGCATCCACATAATAACATCTACACTAAAAAGAATGCAATAAAAAGACCCCATACACTGAAATCTATGCAAGTCTAAAACTCACTTTACATGAAATTCAATATATTTACGAAATTCTATATTTTTTTTAAAAAGTAGGTGATCCAGGAGGATTGAACCTTGAACCTCACACCCATTATCCCAATACCCTTACCACTATACCACATGTAGTTCTTATTATACAATGTACAGAACTTATATACTTATATGTAAAAATTCATATATATTTTAATTGAAATATAAATATAAATTAAATGTTAATTTAAATATAAATATAAATATAAATTCAATATAAATATTACACTAAATTTAATTTTAATCTATGCAAGCATAAAAATCACTTTACATGATAATGAAATTCAATTTATTTAGGAAATTATATATTAGTTTTTACATTTTATTAATTTTGACAAATGTTACATGTTACTTTTTACATTTTATTATTTTAGAAAAAGGGTTACATGTTAGCTCCTTTACATGTTACAAGATCTCCCTCATACTATTACTTTTTACATTTTATTATTTTCGATTACATGTTACAAGATCTCCCTCATACTATTACTTTTTATATTTTATTATTTTCCACAAACCTTACATGTGACATGTTACATCCGTTACATGTTACAAGATCTCCCCCATACTGGGCTATAGAGCGCCTCTCGGCCCAAAAATCTTTGCTCTTAAATAGAATCTAAATATCATAGTAATCCGTTTGAATGTAGATTTGAACTTGGGTGAGAGAAGAATTACAACACAACCTCTCAACTACCCAATTTACATCCTATCGGTGTTTACAATACCAATTATCTAAACTAATAGAACAAATTAGCAATGTGCTTAAGATTTCCATATAACAAATAAATATATGACTAAATAAAATTTGTAAATTGATAAAATTTAATTAAATTAATAAAGTGTTTTTTTAAATGGTGGTTCACCATTAATTAGATGACAAATTAATAAAATTTATACATTAGTGAAGTTTAATTAAGCCACACATGGACATCTCTCGAATCCTCGATATTGAGATAAACAACATAATGAAGTGGGCGCATGAATGGTTGTACTGCCAAATTTCGATCTCAGATCATAAACACTTATGAAACAAAAATCCAACTAATATGTTTGTAAAGCATCCAATAATATTTTGTTTTATTTTAAATTAATTTATTAAATTTGAATAATTATCTGTGTTCCATTTTACCCCATTAGAATTAAGATGACGTTTATGAAAATGAAAATCGTCTAAGTTGAAGGGAAAGTGCCGAAATTTTATTTTTAACATTTATTGTAAAATTAAAAATTAAAAGTGTTTAGTGAGTTTCACTTTTCTTACAATTACTAGGTTCCTTTTAATGTGGAAGTAGTTACTCTCATTTCGTTTAATTTTACTATATGAAATATTACATTACAATGAAATTTAAATTCAATATTTTGCTTTTAATGTTCAACTAATTATGAAATTTAATAATTTTTTTTTATGTCAAAGTAATTATGGATCTTTAAAAGATTAATAATTACATTATGCATCGAAATTAAGAATGGTATCTAGCTTTTGGGTTTCCCTCCATTCGTGATTTTGGCTCTTTACTTTGAATAAGAAAATGACTCTTTGTGTCCCCAATGTTGAAGCGTGTAATTTCCCATTTCCAATTAGTGACGCAAGGTCATCCCTATTAGCACCCAAAATGGATCTTAAGGTTGCAAAAAGGTCAATTTGGGGTAACCACAAAACCACTTGAGGAAAGGTAAGCTCGCTTCTTCCTCTCCAGAGAGGGATTTCTCACAGATTTGTCAAACAATGCCAAATATGCGAATAAAACTGAGATAGAATTATTGTTTGGTTGAAAATAGTGCAGACGCTCCTTGAGCAATGGAGTCAAATTACCAAAACGATTGAAGGGACATTGCTTTGCCAAGAAATCTTCATAGAGGCAAGATAGCTACCAGCTTACAGTCAAAGAGCAATATTGGGTGACGAAGAAGAAAATATGAAAAAACCATCAATACATAGCACTTAAAAAATGAATTCTGTATCGATTTTAACAGAAAATGTTTGTGGATGCCTAGAATGAAAGAGACAGAGCATAATATTTATGAATTCGGTCTCAATACTTACTTATCCAAGCATGAAAAAGAATAACAACATGAATTAAACAATGAGGGAAACATTCACATGAGAAAAAAGGGTATACAGACTGCAAGACAAGAAAACATAGGAATCTCTGATCGAAATCATTAGCTCGGCTCTGCCACTCCTCTTATTAAATGTATCAAAAATGCTTAACACAAGAGCATCTCAGGCCTCCAAAAGTTCCAACCCTTTTGCTATCTCTATTACATGGATTATATAGATTCTCTTCGTTCTCAGGCATCAAGCTGTCTCACAAGCAAATTGTTACAACCGTAATGACACTCAAATGGCTCAACCCATCGCTTTCAAGAACTAACTGTAACATAAAAAGATGTTGGAAGAGAGGACTGGCTACATTTACATGTGTCTTTGCACAATTGCGGGCTGCAAAACTCCCTAGGCAGCTGGTAGGTTCTTAGTGGCCTCAAAATATAGGACTATTACATATCCAAAAAGTCTGAAACAGATTGATACGGCGGGAAAATGAAAATATCATAAACAAGCCACCACCCTACATTGGAACTATTACTAGGCCTCGCTGGTCAAAGAAATCCTCCACCTTCAGAGAATTGTCCGCTTGTTCTTTTCCTGTTGAAGGAGGAGGTGTCACTATCTCAGTGGGAACGATGAAATCTTTGAGAATTTCCATGTTCTGGTGAGTGTTTTGCTCCACTTTATGGATCTCTCCCTTCTCCTTCTTCTTCCGTCGAGCCTTCATGCACACTTGTCGAGCTTGCTGCTCCTCGGTATCGCTAGCGGTGCTCTCTTCTAAGTGATCGAACCTTATAGGGGATGAGGGAACGTGCTCATCCTCCACACCGGACCACACTTGTCCTGGTATAAAAATCACTTTGGCTTCTTGATTTTCTCCCTTGACTGGATCTTAACTGAAAATATCCAGGCCTTTGGCTCTGCCACCCTTTCCGAATATGGACGCGAACATTTAACATCGGGAGCCCTTTTATGATGAGATGGTAATCAAGGATAATCATTTGGCATGATTGCTTGACACAACTCCTTACATCCTGCAGGATGACGACTGAGATCTGGTGTGGCATTAAGCGGATTTGACTAGACTTTCGCGTTGTGTGGAAAAGCATATGACGGCCCTGATGTTGCCCCCTTTCCTTGGGCAATGATTTGCTTGCAACAGAGGTGCTTTTTTAACCCTTTATGTCCATGATCGACTCAACACCATCGATCTAGGCCTTATTTGCATCTAGACCGTCGAACGGCGTGGCCCCTACCAAGTTCGTGGATTTCAACTTCATGAGTGTCTCGGACATGTCTAATCCGCAATTAGATTCTCCACCATTGATCTTCACCCCTGCTAGATCCATGGCGTCTAATCCTGCGACCTCTATCAAAAATTTGCGAATATAAAAATTATCATCCCTCGCGCTTATCAAATCGACGAAGTACACCAGGGCTGTAGATTTGCATTGTTGGCCATTGATCAGGCTTCTAACATGCTCACTGGTTAGTCCACCATGCCTTCGCGAAATATGGCCCCAAATCCCTTTCGCGAGGTGCGTTCATGGCTGCGGATCTCCATCGCCACAGATCTCCACCTTTCATTTGCGGCATCGTTTATTTGGGGTGGGTTTTTGCGTTTTTAATCCTTTCTCAAGGCTTAGAGCTTAGGGTCTCAAATTATTTCATTTTCCACACACCCATGGCTCTCATTTGGCGCCCCATGGTCTTATGATCTGAAGACCAAGGCTACGACATACTATTTGAAAGGGTCTAATCCTCCCATTTACACAGGACAAAACTGGTGCTAACAATTGGCTCCAATTGGGGATGCTATCCTCCCTGTGAGGTAGAAAAGAACCCGCAGACCCATTTCCTGACCCATTGGGATACTCCCATCACAGAGCTCCAACCTGTAACTCTTTATTGAAAGGAGACTGAACACTCCGGCCCGACCACCCGCTCCAAAACTGAATTGAACTTAAACTTGAAAACTGAAATGGCTGAAACCAAGACGAAATTGAACTGCACATACTGAAAGACTAACTGAAAATTGAAACATGCTACTACAGCTAAGAATGCTGAAAAGGTGCTCGCCATGTCGAGCTTATTTATGCACAGATCACCATACCCTATGCTTCCAGAATGGCTTCCAGATCAAGTGATACAAAAGTGCCAATGTAACCAATCTAGCAAATGACCCAATAGGCAAACTCTCTCATCATGGTGGACTAAAATCAGAAAATAAGAACATAATGACAAAAAACAATGGTGATAGGTGCAATCTTCTTGATAGATGCCAAACCAATCACTCCAACTGAAGAGTTTCTCCATGTAATTAGCTACTGGGTCATAAAAGGCATGATATCCTCCAAATTTCTCTACCATTTCTTGGGCATGGCAAGGATGCCCTAGCTGTAACTTATCTAGAACCCTGTCAAGCTCTAGTCTTACTTGTGGACTGGAAGACCTACCTTTAAAGGGACTGAAACTAGGATTCCCATCTCCTTTGTCATTTATGCTAGATGTAAGAACTGGATGTTCATGACAAGTTTCAAGTAGGACCTGAAAATCATGTATGCTTGATCCCTTAAGCAACCCAATAGGACTAAAAAAATCAGCTTCATGCATACCTTTCTGCTGTAAATGTATCTTTGTAACATGGGAGGTTGTTTATACACATGGGCTATCAATATCCTCCCCCTCTTGGCTATTTAGAATTCCTCGGTTAAAAATTTGATTTTGCTCTAGTGTTTTGAAAGAAATACCATCCTGATTTTCAAATGGATCAAGAAGAATAACTTCTTCTTGATGTGAAGACCCTGAGAACGAATGGCATGAAGAAAGGATAGACTGGATATCCTAGTTCTTTTCTAGATTACTCATAATCTAACCAACATGCTGACCATCTTCATTAAATTCATGAGAAATAGTAAGAAATTCTTTATTGCTACCACCATCTACTCCATCTTCTGCTAAGGGAAAAACCCTGGTTTGCTGGGAACCTTCATCAGGTTTACTATCTCCATGGCTTGCAATGATGGAATCCAGGGCTACCATCTAATTTCTCTCTATGACTGGCTTTTCTATATAACAGGACTGAGTGTATGCTTGTTTATTCCTTTCATCCACTTCTAAGAGATTTATGACACCTTCTACCACTTCGACTTTCTGCTTTTGGTTAGGAATTTCATTCCCCTGCTTCAACAATTTAAATGAAGGATAACATAAAGGAAAACAGTCATTTTCATCCCACTTACTATCCACACTATTTTCAGACCCTAGACCATAAATTTCAATCGTATTTTCTTCACCAGCTGCCCTATAATTTCCAAAATTTTCTACTGGTTGTTTGTGTACCTCATCCCAATATTCATCCTCATATTTATCATATACAGGGGGACTGAAATCTCCTTTAAAATCTTTTATAACAAAATTTTTAACATGCTGACAGCAATCTACATAAAACAGATTTGTGTCACCTCCTTCCTGTGCATCACTGGGTTGGTCATCTCTTCTATTCCCCATGGAAAGGATGGGGAAGCAAAACAAATTCTTCATGTTCACATCTTTCTTCAAACTCTAATTTCCTTTCCACTTCACCCTTACTGCCTTGTTCTGATATTTTTCTAGACATCCTGAGATTGTCTTCGACCTCCAATGAATCAATAAACATATGCTACAAGGTGGGAGACCTTCTCTCTAAAAGGAGAAAAGACAACTCAAGAGGGAGGGTAGATGCATAATATAATTTAGTATCATTTTCTAGAGGTTGAATTTCCTTTGGCATGTTATAATAAAAGCTTTCAAAGCTCCTGTTAAAACTAGACATGGTTTCACCTTCTTGTCTTTTCATGGAATAAAACTCTGAAAGGACTTGGTCCAATGACCTTCTCCTACCCCAAAACTCCAAAAATACATTATAGAACTCTTCCCATGTATGAATGGATTTAGGTTGCAAGTGCTTAAACCATCTCTTCACATCTCCTTAGAAGGATTGGGTGAAATCCCTCATACAAACATCATCATGCTCTATTTCAAAAAGGTCCAACCTTGAACATGTTTCTCAGCTATAAGACTCCCATCTTCTCCATCAAATACAGGGAGATATATTTATGGTATTTGGGGGGATATTCATGAAGAACAGGGGGTAGCTTCAACGGACTATATCTCTACTGAGATCTAGAAAGTGAAGGAGTATGTATAGGGGAAAATCCATCACCCTCAATCTCCTGGGGTTTGCAAGGCTGATTATGGATCTCACATGGTTCAAAAGAAGGAACAGGATCAGCTATAGGAATGAAAGAAGAATGTACATCTGCAATATCTAATGAGGGATATACAAAGGAATCTCTCTTATGACTTAGAGATTTTCGGTGAAACAGAGATTCCTTGATATAAATGCATAGAGATAAAAAACAACCAATGCAAAAGAACAAGAACTCCTTGAATAAATTAACACTTTGGCACCTGAACCTTAATTCTTCCATGTTTTGCTCAGCTGGGCTCGTTCTCCATTTAAGCTTGCAAATTTGATTGAATCATGAGTGGAGTCACCAAGAGACCTCCAACATCTCAACTTTGACATGTAGTCACCAATCTTCCCAGTGGAGTCACCCTCATACTAAAATATTGATGAGTGGAGTCGCCAGGTGAATGGTATACAACCTTCTCAATGTTTGACTGTTGTTCACCATCAGTAATCAGATCTAAAACCTTTTGTCGTTCTTCCCAGGGACAATATAACATTCGCTCCCCGACAATGACGCCAATTTGTTAGCACCCAAAGTGGACCTTAAGGTTGCAGAAAGGCCAAGCTGGGGTAACCACAAAACCACTTGAGGAAAGGTAAGCTGGCTTCTTCCTCTCCAAAGAGGGATCTCTCACATATTTGTCAAACAAGGCCAGATATGCGAATAAAGTTGAGATAGAATTATTGTTTGGTTGAAAATAGTGCAGACACTCCTTGGGAAATGGAGTCAAATTACCAAAACGATTGAAGGGACAGTGCTTTGCCAAGAAATCTTCACAAAGGCAAGATAGCTACCAGCTTACAGTCAAAGAGCATTGTTGGGTGACGAAGAAGAAAATATGAACAAACCATCAATACAAAGCACTTCAAAAATGAATTATGTATCGATTTCAGCAGAAAATGTTTGTGGATTCCTATAATGAAAGAGACAGAGCATAATATTTGTGAATTCGGTCTCAATACTCACTTATCCAAGCATGAAAAAGAATGACAACATGATATCACTTCAGGTGATTTCAAGACATTGAGATCTGACAATGGAGGATAATTCACTTTAGGTGATTTCAAGAAGTTATGCAGTGATTCAGGGATTAAGAGGGAGTTGATTTCTCCCTACAATCCACAACAAAATGGAGTTCCAGAAAGGAAGAATAGAACAATCATGGAAGTAGCACGGGAAATCTTGCATGACCAGGATCTACCTATGCATCTATGGGCAGAAGCAGCTAGGACAACTGTATATGTGCAGAACAAAACACCTCACAATATTTTGGACAACAAGACACCAGAAGAGGCATTTTCTGGTAAGAAACCTGAAGTCAGCCATCTCAGAATATTTGGTTGTCCAGTATGTACACATGTTCCAAAGTAAAAGAGGACAAAGCTCGATCCTTCAAGAAAGAAGGGCATCTTTGTGGGGTACAGTGAAATCTCAAAGGATTACAGAATATACTTTCCAGGGTTCAAGAATATTGATGTCAGCAAGGATGTAACATTCGATGAGGACTCAGCTTACATCAAATCAAAGAAGGCACTTGTTGAAGATCATGAAGAACCAAAGGAAACCAGATTTCAAGACACCACTATGATTGAAGCAATTCGAGAAGCAAATCGTGAAGTTGAAGATCCGCAAGAACCTGTAGATCCACCTCGTGAGAAGAACTCTCACAAGAGGAAACCTACATGGGATAGAGAGATCATTCAAGATGCAGAAAGATATGGCATTCCAGAAGAAGAACACAGAGAAAGGAAGAGGACTAGATCACATACCAGTTATGTTTCCCTACTCTGTGATATAATGAACAAAGAACCTTCTAGTTATGAAGAAGCAGTCAAAAAGAAAGAATGGAAGGATGCCATGGTCGAGGAATACCAGTCGATCATGAAGAATGATGTTTGGGATGTAGTCCCAAGACCTGAAGGGAATTCGGTTGTGACTTCCAAATGGATCTACAAGATCAAGCATGCTGCAGATGGCAGCATAGAGAAATACAAAGCGAGATTTGTAGCTTGTGGCTTCTCCTAGAAAGAGGGGATAGACTATGAAGAGACTTTTTCTCCTGTAGCCAGGTACACTTCCATCAAATCAGTACTTTCCCTGGCTATAGTGATGAAATGGAAGATACACCAAATGGATGTCAAGACATATTTCTTGAATGGTTTAGTAGAGGAGGAAGTGTATGTGGAGCAACCACTTGATTTTGAGACACATGACAGGGGGTCATATGCGTGTAGGTTGAAGAAAGCCTTGTATGGCTTGAAGCAAGCTCCTAGGACTTTCTATCCAGTTTGGGCTTTACCAAGAGTAAAGTAGATTCCAACCTTTACTACAAGGTTGAGGAAGGCAATCCTGTGATACTACTTTTGTATGTGGATGACCTGTTTGTTATGGGTGAGGATGGATTGATTGCCAATACCAAGAGGAAGCTTGCTTCCGAGTTCGAGATGAAGGACTTGGGGATGATGCACTATTTTCTAGGCATGGAGGTGTGGCAGAGTGTAGATGGGATCTTCCATGGACAAGGGAAGTATGCAGTAGAGATCCTGAAGAGGTTCGGGATGATGAACTGCAAGGCCATGGCCACACTTATGGCATCGAACCTAAAAATTCTGTGTGATGCTTCATCTGATCTGGTTGATGTCACCGTGTATCATCATATGATTGGGTCCTTGATGTACCTAATGAACACTAGACTAGATATTTGCTTTGCGGTGAAAACATTGAGCCAGTTCCTAATGGATCCCAGAGGTGTTCACCTAATTGCTGTAAAGCATATTTTGAGGTACCTGAAGGGTACAATTGATTATGGGCTCAAGTATGATGCGAATCAAAATTTTAACCTATAGGGTTTTGTTGATTCAGACTGGGTAGGTAGTGCTGTAGATAGGAAGAGCACATCTGGGTGCTGCTTCAGTATGGGATCAGGTGTGATCTCTTGGTTTAGCAGGAAGCAGTCCTGCGTAGCACTGAGTACAGCCAAGGCAAAGTACGTTGCAGCATGTTCATCTAGTTGTGAGGCAGCATGGCTCCGGAAGCTACTGTCTAAGTTATTTGATCTCCTGCTAGAGGCTAATGGTATCTTTTGTGACAACCAGAGTTGTGTGAAGCTGTCTGAGAACCCGGTGTTCCACGACAGGTCGAAGCACATTGAGATCAAATATCACTATATCAGGCATATGGTGCAGAGAGGAGTAGTGAAGCTCCTGTATGTTGCGACAGATGAGCAGGTTGCAGATGTGTTGACGAAACCACTAGCCAGAGTGAAGTTTGAGTACTTCAAAGAGAGGCTTGGTGTTCTTCAGATTGATGACACTTCGAGGAAGAAGTGATGGACACATGTGCAGGAGCCATTCCAAGCATGCTGAGAGGAGGATCCTTCCCATGGCTGTGGATGTAAGCGTTGGATGATGAGCATCAGGACACTGCTCCAGTTACTGCTTTGTATTTGCATTAGTTGGATGCTTTGATCAGTTTGATCATGTATTTGTATATGCATCATGTTGGATGCTTGATATATTTGTATATGCACCATGTTGGATGCTTGATATGATCAGGTGGATCATGTATTTATGTACCAATTGGATACATTGTATGATCAGGTGGATCATGTATTTTTATGTATGTATCAGGTGGATGCATTGTATGATCAGGTAGATCATGTACTTATGTATGTGTTAGGTGGATGCATTGTATGATTAGGTAGATCATGTACTTATGTATGTATCAGGTGGATGCATTGTATGATCAGGTAGATCATGTACTTATGTATGTATCAGGTGGATACATTGTATGATCACGTAGATCATGTATGATGATATGTATCAAGTAGATACTTTGTATGCATCATATGGACATATTGTTTGATCAGGATGATCACAGATGATGAGCTTTAGGATGTTGCTCCAGATGATATGCATCAGGATGATGCTATGATGGTGATCAGGATGATTACAGATGATGAGCTTCAGGATGTTTCTCTAGATGACATGCATCAGGTTGATTCTATGATGATGACCAGGTTGATCATGTGATGATGTACATCAAGATGATGTATGATGAGTATTGGGTTGATACTCTGTGGCCATGGATAGGTTGTGCAGGTAGCATAGAAAAGGTCCTTTAAAATCCGGAAGGTAGAGCGGTGTGCTTGTAACATCTTGGGATGCTTTGAGTAGGTTTTGTGAAAGTTCACATAGAAAATATTCTTTAAAATACAGACAGGTAGAGCGGTGTGCACATAACAGCCTGGGATGCTCTATCGAGATTCAGACAGGTAGACCGGTGTGATCGTAATATCCTGGGATGCTATGAGTAGGTTTTGTGAAGGTCAACATGTAAAATATCCTAGGATATCTGATAGGTTGAGCAGTAAGCTCGTAATCAGTCCTGGGATTCTCTTTTGAGGTTTTGTTGATGCACGTAATCAGTCCTGAGGATTCCACAGTATGGCCAGTGATGATGAAGACCTATAGGTGGTGGGCCTACATCCAGTATGAAAAAGGACTGGCTCTGTAGAACTTCCTATGATGAGTAGATTGGAGATTGATTGAGATAGCAGTAGCAGTGACGATGACGATGATTCGAGGATGATGATTCGCTGATGATGATCCAGAGAAGAAGACTTGTGCTAGCAGATATGTGTCGAGAAATACCTTCTTAGTTAAGAGGGAGTGTTGATGTATATGTAACTTCGGAATGTATTTCACCTATGTATATTGTACTCCTATGGAGATGTTATTATTCCTCTATACGGAAGTGTCGTCATTTGTATTGACAAGTTTCGCAAGTGTCGTAACTTGCTGTGATGGGTTATTAGACCACCAAGTGTGGGGTCGACCCAGATTAATGTAACTGTTATAGGTCAAATATGCACCTCTCCGTCTGTGATCACCTTGAACTGTTGATCACACAAAATGACAACTTGGATGGAGGAGCATGATGACCTTAGATGACACTTTGACCTACTCCACCTCCTTGCAAGCTGGCAAAAACCCTAAAAAATATCATTTTGAGGCATGGGCGCTACTCTAACTTAACAAACTAGCGCATGTGCTCTACTCCAGTGTGCAATAGTAGTGCTCACCTCCTTATGGGCGCTACTCCTATGCAGTAGACTAGCACACAACATCTAAAAAGTGGTGAATGCTTGTTATAAAACACTATAGTTGCGCCCTGGGCGCTACTCCACTGTGAAATAGTAGCGCACACCTTAAAATATGATCAAAAAATAATTAATTTGACGAATGGGGATTAGTTGCAGTTGGTTTCCCAACTTCCCCAACTTCCCCTACAACCACCTCTTGACCTGAACTGCCTCCCTTGTCCTATAAATACAAGGAGGATTAAAGAGAGGGGTTAGACATTGAGACATGAGAGCTATAGAAAGACTCTTTCATAAGAGAAGCTTGCATTGGAGGAGGTTATGCTGAAATATTTCCAAGCCAGAGAAGAGTAGGAGCCCAGGATCAGGTTGCATGAACATGTTGCAAAGTCAGGTATACTTTGTATCATTCATTTGCTTTTGACAATAAAAGGTTGAAACATATTTCTTGTCCCAAATCAAGTACTTATTGGATTATGTGTTTATTTGGATCATGTTGGTTAATGCTTGATGTTTGAATCATTATTTCAATTTCATCATTATTATACTAGCCAGGATACGCTGAGAAAGGTATTTGTGTTGCAGGTTTATCGAACGGGAGATTGACTTGAGGATTGAGAGCAAGGTTGGACAAAAGCTAGGATCAAACTTCATTCATAAGGTATGTTCTCCAAGTCTTTAATCTATTTCCATTCATAAACATCTCTGTAATACAATTAATATGCTTACTTGTCACCCCCTTAAGTTGATAGTGTCCATTTCCTCACTATAGGGTAGTATTTCCCGCCAATAGACTGGCGACTCCGCTAGGGAAAGGTTGTTTTTCTTCAATAGGAAACCTTTCTTGTTTGTCTTTCCATAACCTCTTAACCCCTTTAATCTTCTGAGAAGCCCTGTAGGTATCCCCTGCTTGCTTCTCTCTATTTGACTCAATCTTTTTGCATCTTTTCAAAGTTAGTTTTTAACTCTTTAAGACCTATGCGCTACTCTATTATGCATACAGTAGTGCCCAGGCACTAGTTTGTCTTTGCACAGTAGCGCCGACCCCTCCAGATGCGCTAGTTTCCCTACTATACAGTAGGGCACATTCCTGTAGCTTTCTGTTGGTTGTTTGGTTGCGTTTTCTGCCTTTTTGGGTGGTCTTCTGACTTTGTTTTAGGTCTCCTTGACTGGTCTTTGAGGTCTGTAACTCTTCTTTGAGTCTCAGTACCCTTCTTTCAGTCTTTTTTCCATCTTTAGGTCACTTGTTTACTTTTGAAGTGTTTGGTTCATTTGTAACTCTTTTTGGAGACTAGGAATTGTTCGTTAGTAAACACAGTTGCTTATCCTTACCCTGATAGTGTGTTGTTGACCTACAAACCTGTATGCTTCACATTTGCTGTTTGTAGCAACACTTGTTTGCTCTTTACATTTATTATCCTTTGTTTTAGGGTTTGATCCGTTTTGAAGCCTATGGGGTGTCTTCCAAAACCCTTTTGAGTTCAAACATTTCTTGACTTCATTGTCTTTTCCAGTATCAAGTGAGTTTGGAGTACTTTAGTTTGCTTCATCCTTCAATCTTTGTGTCAGTAGGGTGTTTGTTAGTTCGCTTGCCTACCGATTGCTTGGCTTAGTGGTCTTGTTAGGGTTTGGTGCTTTGGGTAATTTCTCTTGAGTTTGATTTCAAGTTTTGAGCATCTTTCCTCTTTGTTTTCTTTTCGCTTTGTTTCCAAGTGTGAGGGCTTTTTCTTTTGAAAAAACTTGTAGAACAAGTCTTTGTCGAACCATTGTTTTGACAGCTGTGAGCTTAGGAACCATTTTTCCATACTTACACATCTGCTATAAGTCTTATTTGCTTCCTACTTAAAAGTTCTTTTTCGTTCATAATAACAGGAAAAAGCAAAATTTTGGTAGCTTAAAGATAGTGAGGCTTATATCTTTTGCAAAATAACATAGTTTATTTCGTTCATAATTTAAAAGAAAACAAAAAAGAAAATTTGCTTAGATTTACTTCAGTTTTCAATTTGGAAAGAACATTAAATGAAAAAATAAAAAGTTTTGTTGTAGAAAGTTATAATTTATGCACTTTGTTTTTTGTTGCAACCACGCCACACAAACACACTACCTTTGAGTAAAAAGTAACCCTAAATTTTTTAAATAAAATTAAATAGCAACAATTTTCTTTTTTAGGGTTAGTATTGGTTAGGATCTTGGGTTTAAATCACCTTAAACCACTCAAGATCACACATTATGCAAAAATCGTAGTTCGACTATCACAGGTAAACAAACTTCATTCAAAGCTTGCTCGGGATCTATGCAGTAGGTCTTGTGAGATTAGATTGTTGGGAATACTCCTCCTAGTTTCTGTTTCGAGCATATACCAGGATTGGATCACGTTTGGGGACTCTTTTGAGTTTCGAGCTCAGTTACCCTACCCACACCTTCTGATTCGACCTGAGACTGTTCCCCCAAGAGTTTTTGGTGTGGTGGTATCCTTAGTATCTGACCATAGATTCATACATTTATATATTTATATTAAATTTTAATTATATATTTATATAATAATTTTAACATTAAAAAAATTAATAATAATGTTTAAATTTATTTCATATTTTTATGTTGTTATTTGAACTTAATAACATTTAAGTAATTATTAACTAATATATAATTAATTAATAATTAAATTTGATATATTGAATTATATATATTTATTATATGAGAAAGTTATATTAAATATTCACCTTTTTATTAATAAATTAAAATAAATGATAGATGATATATTAACTTAAAATCATCTTATTATTATTAAATCTATTTTAAAATTTATTTAATAATAATTAATTAAAATTAATTGCTTTGTTAGTAGATACATAATCTTCATTTTCCTTTTTATATTTTTATATTATTAAATTTTAATTATATGTTTATATAATAATTATAACATTAAAAAAGAATGAGTAATAATAATGTTTAAATTTATTTTATATTTTTATTTTGTTATTTGAACTTAATAACATTTATTTAATTATTAATTAATAATTAAATTTGATATATTGAATTATATATATTTATTATATGAGAAAGTTATATTTAAATATTCACCTTTTTATTAATAAATTAATAAATTAAAATAAATGATACATCATATATTAATTTAAAATCTACTTATTATTATTATTAAATCTATTTAAAAATTTATTTAACATTAATTATTTAAAATTAATTGCTTTGATAGTGTTTGCATAATCTTCATTTTCATTTGTATATTTTTTTATTATTAAATTTTAATTATATGCTTATATAATAATTATAACATTAAAATGGAATTAATTATAATAATGTTTAAATTTATTTTATTATTTGAATTTAATAATATTTATTTAATTATTAATTGATATATAATTAATTATTAATTAAATTTGATATATTGAACTATATATATTTATTATATGAGAAATTTATATTCAAATATTCACCTTTTCATTAATAAATTAATAAATTGAATAAATTAAAATAAATCATAAATCATAAATTAACTTAAGATTTACTTATTATTCTTATTATTAAATCTATTTTAAAATTTATTTAATAATAATTATTTATAATTATTTGCTTTGTTACTAGATGCATAATCTTCATTTTATTGTTATTTATATTGTTAATCTTCATTTTCCTTTTTATATTTTTTTAATTTGTTTTTAATGAGAGTAATACGTGGTTAATCTTTCATGATGATGAAAGAAACAACATAGTAAGTGGTTAATTATTTATGATTATGAGAGTAACAACTATAATTTTTTTATTTCATATATTTTGATAACATAATTTGTTCATATTTTTTATATTAGGGAAATTTTATGTACTTTTTATTAGGATTTTGGGTTTATTTTAACTTTTTATTAAATGTATTAAATTTAGGTCTTTTTTATTGTTATTTGTTTAATGTAACAACAATTATCTTATCAGATTGTTATTTTTTAATAAGATCTTACTATATTTTTAATTGCATTTATTAAGACATTTGTTATTAATTATTGGTTTAGTATGGAAGGTGGCAAACAAAATAACAATATTCATAAACTTTCTCTAGGTAGTGAATAGCCAATTTAGATGATCAATTTTTATATTTTTCTTTATGGTTATCAATAGTACATTTAAAAAATACTATCTATTATTTATTCAAACTACATTATCTTTTAAAAAATACTATCTATTATTTATTCAAACTACATTATGAGATAAATTATATATAGCTCTAACATATAACAATTAAATATTAATACTTAATAATTTAAAATAATATTTCAGGTATAACATGTGCATTTTTTAAATGTTAAAATTGTTATTTATATTGTTAATTTTTATTTAAATTATTATTATTTATTAAGTTAATTTTTATTTATTAGATAATTGCTTTGTATATAGCTCTAACATATAACAATTAAATATTAATACTTAATAATTGTAAAAAAATATTTTAAGTATAACATGTAAATTTTTTAAATGTCAAATTAGTTATTGTTATTTATATTGTTAATGTTTATTTATATTGGTATTATTATTAAGTTAATTTTTATTTATTAGATAACTGGTTTAGTATGGAAGGTGACAAAGAAAATAACAATGTTCATAATTATTTTGTCTAAGGTGAGAAAGGCTTCTTTATAGTTTTATCTTATTAGATTGTTATTTTTTATAAGAACTTATTATATTTTTAATTGCATTTATTGAGACATTTGCTAATTATTGGATAATTGGTTTAGTATGGAAGATAACAAAGAAAATAACAATGTTGATTTCCACCCAGTCGTGTCACGTCATGCAATATTGAAGTACATTGCAAAATATGCTTCAAAAGCTTAACGAAGATCAGAAAGCTATCAAGACATCTTAACAAGAATATCCAATGATGTGGATGTTGAAGATCCCCCTATATGTGCATATAAAAAGTTCATTGCTGAAACTATTGTGGACAGAGACATAGGAGCGCAAGAAACATGCCATATGTTGATGTCCTCCATGCATGCTATGAAGCGAGACTGTTGAATGCACAATTGTTTTAAATTATTGTTTACTTAACGATGATTACAAATGTTTGCTACATTCAGCTCACATTACAAGATTTTTATTTATTTATTTTCAATCCTACTTTATATGTTTCATGAGTTTGATTGAAATATTATCCATTTTCAAGATGTTTTTGTATATATCCGGAGTTTGAACCTCTCAAACAATGGGCAGTTATTAATTTTTGCAATGTCTTATTATGTATTCAAATTGACACGCTATAGAATGAATTAACCATTACAACATTGAAATCATATACCAATTACATTACAATTTGTATCAAGTAAAACTCCCAACCCACAGAATAAATGACAGAGCAAAGATGGACAGTATTGGGAAAACCAGTCCAACCTGCAAACAAAGGACACCAGAAAGACAAAGAAAGATACTGGGAAGTGGTGTGACTTCCATAAGAGGCCTTGGCATAACACTGTTGACTACCGCTCAAAGCAGTCGCTGGTGGCCGAAGTGAAAGCATGTGAATCAGATGCAGGTTCTGAATCTAAGTCCGAACCAGAAAGGGGAAGATGGATCATTGATGTAGAACCCAGTGCCACCATTGCTACCACCAAGCTCCATCCTAATGAACCAGACGAGCCAGAAGAAGGAGAACACCTCTTCCATTCACAGATGTGGGTAAAAGGAACCCCGCTGCACTTCATCATTGGTAGCGGTAGCCAGAAGAAACTCATCTCAGCAGAGGTCATCAAGCGCCTGGACCTACCGACAATGCCGCACCCACAACCCTACACCATTGGATGGCTCTGCAAAGGAAGCGATCTTCACGTCAGCCAATAGTGTCGACTGTCATATGGCATCAAGCCCTTCAAGGACAAGGTATTGTGTGATGTTGCTCCTCTCGAAGTTTTAGATGTTCTTTTGGGCCAACCTTATTTATGGAAACGTCATGTTGTATATGAGTCTAGGCCTCGTAGTGTTATTATTTCTTTGAGTAGGAAATTGTACAGGATACCTGAGGTAGTCCCTCCTAGTGCTATTTCCTTGATCTCTGCCAAGAAATGCAGGAGGGTCATCTCTCAAACCGAGAAATTTGTCTTCTTCGTGATTCACTCTCATAGTGAGAGAAAGATCGCAGCCACATCTAGGGCCTCCACGATTGATCTCTCCACACAATAGAAGCAAGTGGATAAGGTGGTGTAAGAATACTCAGATATCTTCTCCTCTCCTACCGAGGTACCTCTACACTTCCAGGTCAAGCATCCCATCAATTTGACCCCAGGTGCACCGCTACCCAATGGGCCAGTCTATCGTCGCTCTCTGTTGGAAAACGAGGAGATCAAGAGGTAGATCCAATAATTGCTCCACAAGGGGCACATCCATCCGAGCTCAATACCTTGTGGGAGCCCAATCGTGCTGGTGTAGAAGAAAGATGGGACATGGTGACTCTACATTGATTACCGGGCCCCTAAATAAAATCACAGTCCGCAACCGATACCCGATTCCCTGAATAGATGACCTCCTTGATAAGCTCATGGGGGCCAAATACTTCAGTAAGATTGATCTAAAGTCTGGCTACCACCGGGTCCCAATAGAATAGACATATGTATGGAAGACTGTCTTCAAGCCAAAAGGTCCTTTTTGTAGTGGTGTATCTCGATGACATCCTCATCTATAGCAAGACTTGGGGTGGAACTCTTGCATCATATTCAGCAGGTTCTCCACACCTTGCGGCAGCACAAACTATATGCAAACTTGGAAAAATGCTCCTTCGGCATGGACAGGGTCCATTACTTAGGCTACATCATTGATCGACATGGTCTACATGTGGATCTAGCCAACATCCAGGTCATCTAGGACTGGCCAACCCCAACCACACTCACTGAACTTCGGAGCTTCCTGGGCCTCGCCAATTTCTATCATCGGCTCATGCTGGGATTCTCTCATATCGCATGGGCCCTCAACCAAGTAATAAGGGGTGGCGGTAAGGAAAAATTTGTGTGGGGCCTGTCCCAACAACAAGCCTTCGATGAATTGAAGAAGCATTTGTGCTCATCGCCAGTACTCTCATTACCAGACCTGGAACATCCCTTTGAGATCGAGACAGATGCTTCAGATTATGCTGTGGATGCCGTTCTCACTCAACACGACCACCCTGTGGCATATCATAGTGAGACACTATCAAATGCTGTCCGTAAGTACCCTACTTACGACAAAGAAATGTACTCCATTGTGCAAGAGTTCCGCCAGTGGAGACATTACATTCTTGGAAGGAGACAGTCATCCACACTGATCACAAGCCACTATAGTTCATGCAGACCCAAGGAATGTTGCAGAATGACCGCCATCAGAAGTGGTCAACATACTTACAATAGTTCCACCTCAACATCAAATATAAAACAGGGAGTACCAACCGGAGTTGCTGATTGCCTCAGTCAACCTCTAGTTGCGACACTCACCACATTGCTAGACTCTTGTGGGCACGAGACCTCTGGATGGCCCCACCTCTACATGACAGACCCTGACTTCTCCACCACCTACCACATGTTGGGCACCAGCTCCGTGGTCGCTAATTTCAATCTTCAGGGCGGATTATTGTGTCGACTGGGCCATCTCTACATTCCATCAAGCGAGCATGTGAAACTGATTTTGGAAGCTCACTACAGTTGAGTGGCAGGACACTTTGGCGTCGAAAAGACTGTGGTAGTGATGCAGAAACATTTCTACTGCCCAAAATTTCGACAGGATGTTAGCAAGTATATCAAGTCCTGCACAGATTGCACTATTACCAAACCGACCACTAAGAAACAGAGCCTGTACACCCCTCTTCCTACTCATGACAGGCCGTGGGAATCTATCTCAATGGACTACATGTCAGGCCTCCTGTCCACCAAGAGGGGAAACGATTGTGTTTTTGTGGTTGTTGATCGCTTTTCCAAGATGGCGATTCTAGCCGCTTGCAAGAAGAACAACACAGTAGAAGCCACTACCAAGCTCTTCTTTGAACAAGTATGGGTACATTTTGGGATCCCATAGACCATTATCTCAGACCGCGACAGTCGGTTCCTCAGCTCATTTTGGTTGAGCCTCTGGTCACTCCTGGATACCAAGCTCACCAAATCCACTGCCTTCCACCCCCACACAGATGGTAAAACCGAGGTCGTAAACTTGATGGTCGTACATATTGTGTGCATGTACAATTCAGCACACCCCCACACATGGGATGAGAGTCTTCCCTATGTCCAGCATAACTACAACCGAGCCCTGCATAGCTCAACTGGCTACAACCCCTTTCAGGTGGGGTTGGGATTCCAACCATTGGGCCCCATGGATGTTGCACTTCCCCTAGCGACCACCTCGCCGACTCATCCCCAGAAGCTGACAAAGCCACCCGGTTCATTGCACGAATCCGTCATATCCGCCAATAGGTTCAGGATATTCTACAGAAGTCTAATGCCAAGTACAAGTAGCACCATGATCAACATCGGGGTGCCACATAAGTTTTAGGTGGGTGACAAAGTTTGGTTGCATTTGTAGAAAGAACGCGTTATAGGGACCCATCGGAAGCTTTGCCCACTCCATTATGGGTCGTACACCATCACCAAGGCAGTGGGTGACAATGCTTTTGAGCTCAACATTCCCCTTTCCTTGGTCTGCATCCAGTCTTCAACATGGCTCTCCTTCGGTCATATTTCCAACCATTATTAGACACCTCAGAGATAGCAGAGTAGTTGACACCAACAGATCTCAACCCTGACTACCTGCAATAGGCATCCAATGATCATATTGCAAACACACAGATCAAGGGCCCTCGACATCAAAGGATCCATCTTTATCGAGTTGTCAAAGCAGGGCAGCTCCTGCACTAAGGAAAGTCGCTCACCTAGGGCCAAATTCAGCAAAAATTTCCTCATCTTATGGGGGAACTCAACGCAATGGAGACCATTTCTTCCTAAGGAGGGAGGATTGATCCATGTGGATATCGGTGGCCACCCACCTTTCCAACTGGCTCAAAACAGTTTTCTATCACTTTTTGTAATTTACTATTTTTAGTAGTTTTTTCGGGTCCTGAACTTCCGAAGCCGTTTTGAGGCCCTAAACAACGTTTTTTTGGGCATGTTGCAGTCGCAAAAATCCATCATTGTACATCTTTGTTTGAATTGTGGTATTCCTCGAATAGATCTTTCCAACGAGCTATCGTGTGCCCCAAACGGAGATCGTATGCAAAATTTATGACCCCGGAAGTTGACGTACTAACTTACCCAAACAGGGCCCACATGACTTTTGGCGCTTCATCTCCCAGGGTTAGGTTTTTGGATGTCTAGGGTTTTTTTACATTCCTGTTTATCATAAAAGGACTTGAGAGCCTCACTGTAAACATCATCTTGCGAATGAGCATAGCCGACACATCTCTTCTCAGAGATAAGCTGCCACCATTCCAACAAGCTTATTTTCCGCTGCATTTTACAGTTTTACCTTATTCCCTTATTGAATAGAAAACTAGTTTTACTATATCTCTATTATTTTGTGAAGCATCTGATAATCATCTATATTCATTTCATTTTGCTCATAAAATCCGGATCAGCAACATATTCACAATGTGAAATTTGTTATTCATTAAGGTTTGTGTCGCATTGTGATGCTTATCAAGGCTTATGTTGCATTGTGGTGTTCATCAAGGGTTATGTCACATTGCGACGATACCCAAGATGTGAAATTTGATGTTCATAAAGGTTTATGTTGAATTGTGATGTTTAACAAGGGTTATGTTGCATTGTGATGTCTATCAAGGGTTATGTTGCATTGTGGCATTCATCAAGGGTTAGATGTGACAGATTCACAATGCAAAATTTGACGTTCATCAAGGTTTATGTCGCATTGTGATGTGTATCAAGGGTTATGTCATGTCCCAAATTTGGCATTGGGTCACAATGGCCTAATCACATTGGCCCTATTCATTAGAGTTTGTCAAATTGATGCTAAAGGTCAAATAATTGCCGAGGAGGAAAATTATTATTTTCCTAGGTTTGGGGTGGAAGCTTCGGGATTTGGAATAATGGGGATAATAAATGATGTTTGAACATTAGAATGGCATAAATATTTAATAAAGGAGCTAAATAAATATATACAAGTGAAAATCAAAGTGGAATTTGATCATGAAGACACATGGAGGAAGTGGGACCCACATATGGCTAGATTTCCCCACTACACTTGGCATCATTCTCTCACCAATTCGAATTCAAGGTGAATGGTAACATACTTGGGGGAGTCCAAAAGGTATTATTCATGGCATGACTAGTCCAAGGTTGAAATATAGAGGAAGATTAACTCCCATGGAAGAGGAAGAAGCAATTTGGAGCTAGTGAGACACTTGGGCTAGATTCCCTAGCTCTATGACAACAATGATGAAGATGCTATAACACCTATGACACAAATCGGACCTGAAGACTGACATATGACATATATGACATGTCAGGGCTAAAAATAGACTCCAAGAGGGTTCTCAAGGGTGTTAGGGAAGCTAAGATGCTTCCACATGTGATTTGGTGGAAGTGGGAGACTAGGAATTGGTGTACAAGTGGCGTTCTTTGGAATCTCTTCCCAACTTGAGTTGGAATGAATCTCTTGGAAGGAATTCGACCCATGGAGGACATTAGAACTTTATAAATGTCAATAATAAAGAATGAAACTAGATTTTGATCATTTGTAAAATTTTCAATTGCATTTGTGAAGAAGGAGAGCTAGTGGATGACTAGTTTCTTGCCTTAGCCAATTTCGAGGGTGAAAGATTCCCATCCAAGTTGGTAATTGGAAAGGCCATTCAGACCTTTCATTTGGATATTTAATGGAGTCTTTATTTGCAAGTGTATGCTATAGGGAAGCTCATGGTTTCTTCTATTGCAACTCACTCCTTCAACCATTTCCAGTTTTGATGGTATATTCTTGATCCTTGAGGGAGGGCATTTTTGGTGAGCTATTGTACTCTTTGGGGGATATTATAATGCCCCATTTATTTTTTAATATGAATTAAATACTCTATTCTTCATCTCCAGAAAGTTTCAGGTCGAAATTCCAAGTAGAAATGTATAAATCTCAATTTTAATGAAAGAATAGTGCCATTTCCCCACTACCTTGTTGTGAATCAATGTAATGCTGATGATTTCGAATGACTGGATGATTATATGATATATTTGTGATCAATATACTTCCATGGATGTCTTATACAAGTTTCATGTACTGTACTTGAGCATTTGAAGTATTTTTACTCAGTTTAATTGCATTGGGAGAAGACACAGTGCCATTTCCCCAAGGGTCGAATTGGTGATTTTTGTAGTTGAATGGGAGAGGGTTGGAACAGATATAATAATCAATTAATGGTGCACATGAGACCTTATTAACATCCTTAATACATTCCCTACCTCTTTTCATAAATTTGAGTGGGTTTGGAGGCATTTGGGAAGCCATTTTCAGTACTTACCCCAAGGGGATTTGAACCCCAAATTACTAGTAAAATTGCATACTTGGTCCAGAATCTTAAGAGAGTTTTCATAGGTATTTTGGTGGCCATATTCCATCCTTGAACATCATATTCAATTTATAATATCATTCATACACCTTCCTTGAATATTTGAAGGCATTTGGAGTCAATTTGAGACCTAGAGACCAATACTAGTCAAAGGGAAATCACTAGTAAAGTTACCTACATTGCCCAGAATTGAAAGAGGATTTGCAGAAGTATTTTAAAGGTCCAAAGGCATCCCTGAAAAACATATTTATGTTCTAATATCATTCATATACCTTCTCAGAAGATTTGGGATCATCTGGGGCAAATTTGGAACCTAGAGATCAAAACTAGTCAAAGGTCGAACTAGGGAAAAAAGTGGAAAATTGTCATTTTAATCAAATTCATAACAAGGGACATTACAGTGGTATCAGAGCATGATCTTGGCACCTGATGTGGTATGATATTTATGATGACAAAAATTTAGGGACCAATCTTATACATTGGAATCAGAAGTAATATTGTTGAAGAGGAGGAACTAGGAAAAAAAAAAGGAAAGAAAAGTGCATTTTGAGAAAACTATGACTATGGATAAAAAAGGAACCTTAGAGGAGAATGAGGATTTTATAAAATTACTGAAACCATCCTTTGAAGACAAGTGGAGGCAACGAAGGAAAGAGTTCGAATTGTCGATGAGTCGGGTTGAAAGCAACATGGCAAAAATAATGAGCAATGGTTCTGTTTTCAAGAAAAAGAAGGAAATGGATGAAATAATTTATGTCATGAAGGAGGAACCTAATGTAATGCTGGAACATGAGGTACATGTTGATATGCAAGTTCTTGAAGATGCTACACTCAAGCAAGAAGAAGGACAAGCACTTGTCCTTGTTCAGAGGGATTATGAGTTTCCTCATGGAGAGAGTTGCAAAGCCATGGAGGAGGTACATGATCTCACAATAGTTGGACCAACCAATTATAGAGAAGATGAATTAAATATTTCAATGGGTAAGAGTTGTAAGGATTTAAGGTTGGTTCATAATTCCTCACCCCCCTACTTCGTTTTCAGCCACATCAATTGGGGATGAAAATTGGGTGAAAGGTTTTTTTGTAATGGTGCCACATGAGGGGTATGAAATGCCTACCTCTCCTTTTGATAATGACATGAATAGAGCACCTCATTATTTACATTTGCAGTAGCATCCTTTTTTTACATTATGATGATACATATCTTCATGGATGCCCTTATGATGTTCACCTGAGTCACTTGAAGACTCATGATTTTCCTTTCTCCTTGCTCAGTTCAATTGATGTTGGATAAACTTCATTAACTACTTGGATGAAAGAATACAAGGATGATTTTTTTGATGCATCTTACATAGTTTTGGAGCAACATTATAGGTCATGGGATACTCACCTATGTCATTGGAGCAGATTTGATTGTTCACTTGATGCTTGTATGCACCTAGAAAATGGTGGTCTACTTACTTGGAGGTATAAGCACTTTCATTATTCTTTGATGAAGCACCTCCTTGATGTACATTTTCATTATGTTGTTATGTATTTTGATGATATATATTTTGTAATCATGATGTTTGGAAGAATGCATACAAGAAAATGGGATCCAAGAATCCTCTTATCTAATGGTGGGGGTTGGAGAGCACTCTTAATTGTGGGGGTGCAATACAAGCAATGGGACCCTGGAATAATCTTTATCTCATCGGTTTCAAATTTTTTTGGGGAAATAAGCAGTATGGGAGATGGATTTCCCACTTAATAAAGGGATTTTTATCAAAGTAGTGCAGCAGCAAGCATAGTGGTTCCTCTCTAAAATCTTCATGGAAACTCAAAGACTCAAGGTTGGGCAACTCAATGGCAACTTCAAAGAATTATACAGAAAGCAGGTTCTTCAACACCCATGTTTAAAATTGCTTGAGGACAAGCAATATTGGGAAGGGAGGATTTTTCATGTCCCAAATTTGGCATTGGGTCACAATGGCCTAATCACATTGGCCCTATTCATTCGATTTTGTCAAATCGATCCTAAAGGTCAAATAATTTCCAAGGAGGAAAATTACTAGTTTCCTAGGTTTGGGGTGGAAGCTTTGGGATTTGGAATAATGGGGATAATAAATGATGTTTGAACATTAGAATGGCATAAATATTTAATAAAGGAGATAAATAAATATATAGAAGTGAAAATTAAAGTGGAATTTGATCAAGAAGACACATGGAGGAAGTGGGACCCACATATGGCTAGATTTCCCCACTACACTTGGCATCATTCTCTCACCAATTTGAATTCAAGGTGAATGGTAACATATTTGGGGGAGTCCAAAAGGTATTATTTATGGCATGACTCATCCAAGGTCAAAATATAGAAGAAGTGTAACTCCCATGGAAGAGGAAGAGGCAATTTGGAGCTAGTGAGACACTTGGGCTAGATTCCCTAGCTCTATGACAACAATGATGAAGATGCTATGACACCTATGACACAAATCAGACCTGAAGGCTGACATCTGACATATATGACATGTCAGGGCTAAAAATAGACTCCAAGAGGGCACTCAAGGGTGTTAGGGCAGCTAAGATGCTTCCACATGTGATTTGGTAGAAGTGGGAGACTATGAATTGGTGTACAAGTGGCGTTCTTTGGAATCTCTTCCCAACTTGAGTTGGCGTGAGTCTCTTGGAAGGAATTCGACCGATGGAGGACATTAGAAATTTATAAATGTCAATAAAAAAGAATGGAACTAGATTTTGATGATTTGTAGAATTTGCAATTGCATTTGTGAAGACGGAGAGCTAGTGGATGACTAGTTTCTTGCCTTAGCCAATTTCGAGGGTGAAAGATTCCCATCCAAGTTGGTAATTGGAAAGGCCATTCAGACCTTTCATTTGGAGCTCTAATGGAGTTTTTATTTGCAGGTGTGAGCTACAGGGCATCTCATGGTTTCTTCTATTGCAGCTCACTCCTTCAACCATTTCTAGTTTTGATGGCATATTCTTGATCCTTGAGGGAGGGTGTTTTTGGTGAGCTATTGTACTCTTTGGGGAAGCTCTTAATACCACATTTATTTTGTAATATGAATTAAATACTCTATTATTCATCTCGAGAAGGTTTCAGGTCGAAATTCCAAGTAGAAATGTATAAAAATCAATTTTAATGAAAGAACAGTGTCATTTCCCCACTACCTTGTTGTGAATCAATGTAATGCTGATGATTTTGAATGAATGGATGATTCTCTGATATATTTGTGATCAATATACTGCCATGGATGTCTTCTACAAGTTTCATGTACTTTACTTGAGCATTTGAAGTATTTTTACTCAGTTTAATTGCATTGGGAGAAGAAAATAATGCCGTTTCCCCAAGGGTCGAATTTGTGATCTTTGCAGTTGAATGGGAGAGGGTTGGAACAGATATAATAATCAATTAATGGTTCACATGAGACCGTAATAACATCATTAATACATTCCCTACCTCTTTTCAGAAATTTGAGTGGGTTTGGAGGCATTTGGGAAGCCATTTTCAGTACTTACCCCAGGGGGATTTGAACCCCAAATTACTAGTAAAATTGTATACCTGGTCCAGAATCTTAAGAGAGTTTGCAGAGGTCTTTTGGTGGCCATATTTTATCCTTGAGCATAATATTCAATTCCTAATATAATTCATACACCTTCCTTGAATATTTGAAGGCATTTGGAGTCAATTTGAGACCTAGAGACCAATACTAGTCAAAGGGAAATCACTAGTAAAGTTACCTACATCGACCAGAATTGAAAGAGGATTTGCAGAAGTATTTTAAAGGTCCAAAGGCATCCTTGAAACACATATTTATGTTCTAATATCATTCATATACATTCTCAGAAGATTTGGGATCATTTGGGGCAAATTTGGGACCTAGAGATCAAAACTAGTCAAAGGTCGAACTAGGGAAAAAAAGTGGAAAATTGCCATTTTAATAAAATTCCTAACAAGGGACATTATGGGTTACCTTGCATTGTGGCATTCATCAAGGGTTATGTCGCATTGTGACAATGCTCAATATGTTACACATATGATGACACAACCCAAGATGCAACATATTCACATTGCGAAATTTGATGTTCATTGAGGTTTTTGTCATATTGTGATGCTTATCAAAGCTTATGTTCCATTTTGGAGTTCATCAAGGGTTATGTCGCTTTCAGACGATTCCCAAGATGTGAAATTTGACGTTCATCAAGGTTTATGTCGCATTGTGATGTTTATCAAGGGTTATGTTGCATTGTGGCATTCATCAAGCGTTAGATGCGACATATTCACAATGTAAAATTTGACGTTCATCAAGGTTTATGTCACATTGTGATGTTTATCAAGGTTACGTTGCATTCTGGCGTTCATCAAGGGTTATGTCGCATTGCGACAATGCTCAATATCTGACATATATGTTGACACAACCCAAGATGTGACATATTCCACAATGTGAAATTTGACGTTCATAAAGGTTTGTGTCGCATTATGATGTTTATCAAGGCGTATGTTGCATTGTGGCATTCATCAAGGGTTGTGTCACATTGCGACGATGCCCAAGATGTGAAATTTGACATTCATCAAGGTTTATGTCGCATTGTGATGTTTATCAAGGGTTATGTTGCATTGTGGCATTCATCAAAGGTTAGATGCGACATATTCACAATGTGGAATTTGACATTCATCGAGGTTTATGTCGCATTGTGGTGTTTATCAAGGGTTACGTTGCATTGTGGCATTCATCAAGGGCCAGATGCGACATATTCACAATGTGAAATTTGACGTTCATCAAGGTTTATGTCGCATTGTGAGCGCGTCCATCCAGCGGGTGAGGGGACATCCAGATGAAGCTTCTTGAAGTGCCATTAACGACGAGAGGAGGAAGGCATCCAGGCGGGTTAATGCATGGTGCCACGTCGTGGGCTCCCATGTCGAGGAACCTCCAACATGTGTCGACCAGTTATCGTGGTGACACCCGCATCTAGAGATATGTATTATATCAAGTTATAATATTCTTCATCATTATTTTGATACTCTAATTTATCATCAACCTATATTAATTGTTTTAATTAAATTATAATATAATGTACTATAATTTAATGAAATTATTTTTTAATTAATTATTATTTTATAATTGATTAATATCATATTTAATTAAATTAAAATATATTTAATATCTCTATAATTTAATGAAATTATTATATTATAATTGATTTAAATATCATAATTAATTAAATGATAATATATTTAATATCTCTATCTATAATATAATTATATTATAGTCAAATAGTAATATTTTGAATTAAGCAATATTACTTTATTATTACTTTGATTATAATATTTTAATTAAATATTATTTTCTTATTATAGAATAATATAATATTATATAATTAAAAGTATTATTATTATATTTAAAAATGATATTATTATTTAATTAATTGTTGAATAACAATTAATTAAATAATTATTATATTTTTTAATGTTTTATCATTTATTATTTTTATTTACTAAAATATAATTAACTAATAGTTTTTATAATATATTATTATATTACAAATAATTAAATTAGGTTATTTTATTAAAAATTATTATAAAAAACATTATTAACATGTCAAATATATGATAATGTTAATAAATATCTCCAAAATATATCATAATATTACACATATCTCCAATATTAATAAATTTAAATTCATAATGTTAATTAATTATAATATAATAATTAACTATTTATATAACAAATAATTATTTAATGTATTATTAATTATTTAATTAATTAATGTTATTATTAACTAAATAACAATAATTAATTCATTCACTAGATTATTTTATATTTATTTTGTTTAATTATTATTTTTTATATATTTAATTAATTTATTTATGTGCCTATGTTAGGTCTATGGTATTCAAACACATTACATTACGGGTGGGCCCATATACATATCTCTCAAATATTAATAGAATAATATTGTTTAATAATTTTAATGAAATACATAATTTAATTGTTTGATTAATAACATTGTTTAATTAAAAAATATTATTATTTTATAATAATTAATTAAATATAATAATTATAAAATAATTTAAATCATATTATAGTTATTTAGTTAATAATAATATTAGTTAATTAATTAATTAATGATTATTTAATTAAAAATATTAATAGATTAATATTATTTATTGATTTTAATGAAATCCATATTTTAATTATTTTGTTTAATTACTTATAATAATAGTGTTTAATTAATAATATTATTTAATTAAAAAATATTATTAAACAAATTATTAAAATATGGATTTCATTAAAATCATTAAATAATATTAATTTATTAATATTTTTAATTAAATAATCATTAATTAATTAATTAACTAATATTATTATTAACTAAATAACTATAATATGATTTAAATTATTTTATAATTATTATATTTAATTAATTATTATAAAATAATAATATTTTTTAATTAAACAATGTTATTAATCAAACAATTAAATTATGTATTTCATTAAAAATTATTAAACAATATTATTCTATTAATATTTCAGAGATATGTATATGGGCCTACCCGTAATGTAATGTGTTCGAATACCCAGATAGACCTAACATAGGCACATGCTTTTTATATTAATGTTTTTTCCTATAAAATGTGTCTCATTTAAGCCTATTCACCAAAACACATTAATAATTATTAATATGGCTGTTGCTTGTTATTTTTACATAAAATAAACATTGTTTTATTATAAAATTGTTTTGAAATGCTAACAATAACTTATTTTGTTTCATTTTTTTAATATTTGATATTAAGATTCGATAAGATATTAAGAAAAAAGTTAATATTAATCATTATTATGAAACTTGGAGTTCAATCTTTTCATATATCTCATAAAATTTGTTTATAAAATTAAAAATTCTTATTATAAAAATTTTAATGATTAAATAACATATTTCATAATCAATTTTTTATCACAGAATTTTGAATTATTATCAAATGACAAATTTCCATTCATCAAAATCCCAATTTTTCATAACTGAATTCCATCCGTTTGCTGAAAAATGGTCCATGTGAATGGTAGTTGGATATGATAATTGGTATTTTAAAACATTTTGACCTTAGTGCTTGTCTTTATAACGTTTGGGGTGCACTTCAATATATTCCCAGGTACGAGGTATAACCACGAAATAGTGTAGCGATAATTGTTAGTGGGTCGCTCAGAATGGGCCAGGAGTTGGTATCTGAGAAGAGGTCCGTTTGGGATTACGCAGCGTTTTATATTGAAGCCCTGGTTGCATTGGTGGCGGCATGGAGTTTCTTCATTTTCATCTACCGCATCTATCGGAGGCGGTTGCACTTGCCCCCCGGGCCATTACCGTTACCCGTTATCGGAAACCTTCACCTGCTGGGAAAGCTTCCCCACCGGGCGCTGACAGCTCTTTCTCTGAAATACGGCCCTTTCATGTCTCTCCGCCTTGGCTCCTCCGCCCTGACCTTAGTCATCTCTTCCGCCGATATGGCTGGAGAGTTTATTAGGACTTACGATCAGCTTTTCGTCGGCAGACCTTCGTCTGCTGCTATTAAGTACTTTTCGTATAATCACTCGAACGTGGTTTTTGCTCAGTATGGGCCTTACTGGAGGCAGATGCGCAAGGTCTGCGTTTTGCAGTTGCTGAGCTCCAGACGCATTAATTCCTTCAGTTTCATAAGAGAAGGCCAAATCTCAGCCATGATTTTCTCTATTATTAATTCAAATTCAGATCCTCAGGATGCCTTTCGCCCGTTGAACATTAGCAAAACCATGTCAGCTCTGACAAATGCTATAATCTGCAAAATGGCTTTCGGTAGGGAATATTCAGACGAAGACGTAATTGGCAGCACTGGATTCGATTCCTTGATCAAAGAAATTTTTCGATTATCCGGTGCTTTTAACATCGGAGATTACGTACCATACCTGGCCTGGATAGATCATCTGCGAGGTCTTAACAGTCATTTGAAGAACCTGCATAACACACAAGACCAATTCTTTGAAAAAATGATAGAAGAACACGAGGTTAATGAGCAGAATGATCCCAACGTCCCGCGAGATCTTGTGGATGTTCTACTTGCAGCATCTAAAGACAAAGATATGGAGCTCCAAATTACACGAGATAATATAAAAGCCGTTCTCTTTGTATGTTAAAAATGGATTAGATTTCTGTGGCTTTTAAAATAATATATATGATGATCAATTTATATATGTGATATTTTGTATTTGATTTTGGCAGGATATGCTGGCGGGTGGCACGGACACATCTTCTACAACCATAGAATGGGTAATGTCCGAAGCCTTGAGAAACCCATCAGTGTTGAAGAAGCTTCAGGACGAGCTGGAACGCGTAGTTGGAATGGGGCGTATGGTAAGTGAGTCTGATCTGCCTTCTCTCGTTTATTTACAAGCCGTGGTTAAAGAAACGCTCAGACTCCACCCAGTTGTGCCCTTTATGATGCACTTGTCTATGAAGGACTACACTGTTTTGGGATATGAAATCCCAGCAACACTCGCCTTCTGATTAACGTTTGGGCGATTGGAAGGAACCCTAAGTCATGGGGGGAGGATGTCCTATGTTTCAAGCCCGAGAGATTCTTACTTGAAACAGAAGCTGGCTTGACCCACAAAACTCTTGAAAATTTTGAGTGGCTTCCGTTCGGAGCAGGCAGGAGAGGATGCCCCGGACAGCAATTGGGAACGCTTGTTACAGAGTTTGCAGTGGCGCAGCTCTTGCACTGTTTCAACTGGAAGCTTCCCCTCATGAGTGGGCAGGAATTGGACATGACTGAAAAGTTTAATGGGTTGACCCTTCCCAGAGCGCATGAACTCTTGGCTGTTCCAACTCCTCGGCTTTCAGTGCTGTGATATTAGGAAATAATACTGTGAACTCCTACACAGTCAAATAGATCATCGTGTAGAACCTGTTGAAATACTGTCTTTCAGCAGGGTGTATGCTTATTTACTCATTATATAGCTAAATTTTATGCTTGGGATCACTTTTCGTCATCTTGATGGGCATTTCTTCATTGTTCAAGGGTATTTTCAATGCTTCAATTTCTTCTTGGAGGTTATATGCCTTTTTCGGAGAGGTTAGGGATGTACTCTATGTTGAAAATCTACATATTGTTTTTGGTTGGTGGGATGTATTCCACACATTAATGAATTTTTTCTGTTTGGAATATATCTCTACATAGCATATGGGTATCCAAATTGTCTTATTTTTTAGATTCTTAATTTTCCAATGAGCAATGAGCAATGGGAAATGAAATACAGTAGGCATGGTTGGAATTTTATTTCTAACTTTATTATTTAACTAATTTTTTTGATGTTATTGAAGTTTTATTAAAAAAAAAAATTTAATAATAATGTTTTTTATTAAAGAATTTAATTTTCAATTAAAAGTTAACAATAAACTCATTTACCCATGTTTAGGCTGATTATGTACATGTGCCAGCATTATGCATCTGAAGTATATTTAGTGATAAACTTAAGAAACAAACAAAGCCTACAACCTAAAATCCTTTCTAGAAGGTTAATGTTAGGCCACATGTAATGCAACATATAAAATTTTGCAAGGTTGACATGTTGCATCAATTGTGTAATCGAAATTATGAAATTTTAATTTTCAATTAAAATATAGGTTTTTGTTAAGGGGTTTAATTTCCAATTAAAAGATAACAATCAACTCATTTACCCATGTTTTTGGTTGATCATGTACTCTGAAAATCAAGGGTGGAAGGGTGGCACAAAAACACCCATTAATAGTGAGACAAACAACTCAAAATTAACATATGTTGTCATTGTGCATCTCAAGTAGATTAAGTGATAAAGTTTGGAAACAAACAAAAGGTGGAACCTAGAATCCTTTCTAGAGGTTAATGTTAGTCACATGTAATGCAACATACCAAAATTTTCAAGGTTAACATGTTGCATCAATGGTGTAACTAAAATTGTGACATTTTATTTCAAAGAACTTGAGTTAAAAGGTGAGATAAATATAATATGCCCTTTCTAGAGGCAATTTATTAAAAAGCACATCGAAATTGAGATCCTACTATGATGTTCAACATGTCCTTTTACAAAAGAAGTTTAATAAGGCCGTTTTTCCAATGTATGTACTATTTTGGATTCCTCAACTATTATTGCACGTGAACTTGCACATACCAAGCTACAACAAATCTTTCACAAAGTGGAGTTGTCTATGTATTATCCATGATGCAAATCTTATGGTAAAAACTATTTTTTGCGCACAGTTTTGCTAATATAGAGCCAGTGATGTGATATATTTTTTCCATTCAAATTGACAACCATGAGATTCAATTTAATTCTCAATGTGTTTTTGTGGCAGAGGGTCAAAATTTGTACCAACCATTTCATGGTTCGTGGTTTCTTCTTTGGGCCATTCACTTTCACTTGGCTATAAATGGGTATGAATAAACCACTTTCAACTTCAAACTTGTTTAGAAGATTTTTTACCCATGAGTAAAAACAATTGTTTCAACAAATTACTAAGACTACAAGAATAATAAAATGTTATTAAGTTTTAACATATATCAAATAATTCATTTTAAAAAAATGTGAATAGATAAGTGAAAAGATTTTAACCCTGTTTTCATTAAGATTTGTTTTTAGATTATTATCAATTTAAAAAAAAAAAATGAAGATAACATCTTACCAAAATTAGTAGCTTAAACAAAAAGCAACGGTGTCTGAAATTCCATAGGTGATGTTTGGTAGATTCGGTACTATGATGAATTGTGATGAATGGTAAATTTGGTAGCTAATAAATGGTTGATGCTTGGTGGGTGGGTGGGTTAATTCCTTCATTAACATAGATTAAAACCGACTTATTTTTAAAATGGTATCCACCTCTCTCTTGGAGTTGCACTTTTGAATTTGAAAACTAACTTATCTTCTCAAGGAAAAGCACAAAGGCAGGGGGAGACACTAAAAGGAAGGGCACGACCTCATATTGGGACAATGCTAGGACAATATAAGAAAGAAAGAACAAATGAAATAAAAGAAAATCCATCACCATTGAAGGAAAACTCACCCACATGTTCTTCAATCAAATGGGAAAGTTTCAATCTCCATTATTACATATATAATAACATGCCACCTAATGCAGGCAACTTATATAGTCATACACATATCTTAACAATCTTATTAATAAAAACTAATAATAGTTTGGAAAAATAATTAACCTAAAAAATATGTCCTAGCAAATTGTTTACCCGTTCTTTAATACCATTTGTTAAAAAATTTATCAAATTTCATCCCTGATAGTCTACTACAGTTATTTCATAGTCTACTACAGTTATTTCAATTCATATATATAAATGTTTAATGTTATTTTTATTAATAAATATGTTTCCAAATTCTAAACTTAACGAATAATAAAAACAAAAATCGAACTCTTTCTATCTTTAATTTAAAAAGCAACATATTTTTTTTCAAAATTTGCTTCTTCACATTTTCTTCATCTTTTGGATCTTGATTGATGGTCAAAGTTTGCTTTTTCACAATTTCTTCATTTTTTGTACCTTGACATGACTTCAACTAATCAATGGAAAATTCAAGTTATTTCTATCTATGGCGGTGAAAAGTAACATAATTTTGTTTTTTTCAAAATTCCAGCGTTTTGCTTAACAGATCGGTTGTTTTTTTAGAATTTTTTCATCTGGTATGATGATTGAAATGACTTGTAACAAACAAAAGCAAAATAGTAAATTTGTAGGTCTTTCTGTGTTTGTCTTGAACCATTAACATACAAATTTACGATAGCTTGCTTTAAAAAGCAGGGAGTCATGTTTCCATAGCGAACGGCTGTCATAAGGGTGTTTTTTTAATTTTATTTTTGTTAAAACTTTTTGAATTGTATTTTTTTATATGTCAATTTCGGGTATCCTGTGATAAATGCTTATATAAGTTTTGCAAGTGGCCAACCATTGATAACTGATTGAAGCTTTTTGGAGTGGGTCACTTTAAGGACAAGTGATTGAAAGTTCAATGCCTGACAATTGCAAATGGAGTATTTTTAATTGCATCAATGGCTGGGAACGGAAGTCCCGAAAATAATAAATTGCAAGTGGATTCTTTTTTAAATGACATGAAAGTCTGGACACCACATTGAAATATAAAAAATATTTTGAAGTGGAATGGCACATGTCAATATAGGAGAGTTAGCCGCTTAAGGATACCAATGCACATTACTTGTGAATCATCACTGAAATAGATGCCTCTTTACCGAAAATCTCAAAGTTGATATTCTATTTTCTTGGGAAAGCGCAACGTCGTTGAAAGTTTAACCCTAATATGCTATCCAACCGAAAATCATATTTTTATTTATCTTTAAATAAAAACTATCATATTAGTTATTATTTTTAATTATTTTTAAAGTTTTTTTTATATATTATTATATAGTTGAAGGATGAACAAAGTCACTTAATTAGTAGCGGGTTAATAGGTCACAAATGTCATGAACAAGTTATCTCTTACTTGTTCTCCATGCTTAATTTTGGCCCGGGCAATATGGATATGTCACAAGTGTCATGAACAAGTTATCTCTTACTTGTTCTTCACCCTTAATCTTTAAAGTTTTTTTATATATTATTATATAGTTGAAGGATGAACAAAGTCACTTAATTTCTGGCCGGTCAATATCTATAGGTCAGAAGTTTAGCTACCTATTACCTTCTTTAGTTAAATGAGTTGTCTTTATTACATGTTATTTATACATGAGCTACGAGTTATCCATGAATGAACTATATATATATATATATATTATAATTGTTTGTTTTGATGTAATAAAATTTTATTTTGTAAATTAATTGAGTTAATAAATGTAAATTAAGAAATCTTTACTCTTAAATAGAATCTAAATATCATATTAATCCGTTTGAATGTAGATTTGAACTTGAGTGAGTGAAAAGAATTACAACACAACCTCTCAACCACCCAATTTACATTCTATTGGTGTTTCTAATACCAATTCTCTAAATTAATGTAACAAATTAAGATTGCTGAAGATTGCCATATGACAAATAAATATATAGTTAAATGAAGTTTGTAAATTGGTAAAATTTAATTAGATTAATGGAATTTTTTTTAAATGATACTTCACCTTAATTTGAGGGCAGATTAAAAGAGTTTATACATTGGTGAGTTTAATTAGGGCATGCATGGACCTCTCTCAATGTTGACATTGAGATAAACAACATACTAAGGTGAGCGCATGAATTGTTGTAGAGAGGCTTCTTACCCTGCCAAGTTTCGATCTCAGATTATAAACACTTATGAAACAAAAATCCAACTAATATGTTTGTAAAGCATCCAATGATATTTTATTTTATTTTAAATTAAATCAGTAAATTTGAATAATTATGTGTGTTCCATTTTACCCTATTAGAATTAAGATGACGTTCATGAAAATGAAAATGGTCGAAGTTGAAGGGAAAGTCGTGACAAAAAATTGGGCATCAAATCCTGAAGAGAATTAATGACAAAAAATTCAAAGCCATGACAAATCATCGAATGACAGAACCTAAGAGGAGCATCGGACACTGGAAAGATGTATTTCGTTGAAAATTTTAGAAATTGTTAATTTTGAAAAACCCGATGGTGCAACTATAAAACAAAAAAGCCGAGAGGGTTTTAGTTGAGGTTCACTATTTTTTAGTTGAAGCCAAGAAGGAACCATTATTAACAAAGCTATCAAGGACACAACTAGATTAAAATCCTAAGAATTTTTTGGTTGAGAAAATGTCTACGAGCAGTTAGGTCTTTTCACATATTCCTCCTCTCACAGACAAAAACTATGAAATCTAGTTAATTAAGATGATGACCTTATTGAAGGCCTAGGATGTTTGGGAACATTTATCTTGCGGGTACAGAGAGATGAAAGACAGAGCAACTGAATTGGCCCTAACAAATAACTAGAGGAACACACTAAAAGAGAATAGAACCATGGATGCAAAGGAATTGCATTTCTTTCAGAGTGGTGTGGATGAAACCATCTTCCCAAATATTTCTCTTGCGATGAACTATTAGCCTCCTCAGAGATCTTGCATAGCAATTATCAAGCCATAAGTGAATACACTAAAACTGCAAACCGTAAGAAGGGACTTTAAAAGCTTATAAATGAAGGTGTCAAAATTAATAAATGAGTACATGAACTGTGTAATGGCCACGGTAAGACAATTGAAGATATACGGTGAATATACGATGGATCATAAGGTATTATAGAAGATTCTCAAAACCCTAACCAAAAGATTGGATTACGTGGTCATGAAAATTAAAGAAGCAAAATATTTGAGTCATCTTTTGATCCAAGAGGATCTAGGATCACTCAATATTTAAACGTCTTCAATGCTGATGAAAGTGGCACCATCGTGAAGGGATTGACAAGAGATTTCCGACAACATTCATTTTGCATCAAATGAACTCCGAATGAAGACAATATTCACTTCTGAAGTTTCGGTGGAACAATGATTTATTGGAAAAATTGGCCAAAAAGGTTCCACGTGGCACCACTAAATGGGTGACACATGGCCTTATGATGTCTATGTGGAAGCCCTTCATGGAACCACATGGAACCCTATTTGGAAGGCCTGGTGATGTGGTAGTCGCATGGAAAGTTAGAGTTGAGTTGGCATCTAGCAGCAATGGTACCATGGCATCGAGGTGGACCAATCTAGTGAGGAGACACAATAGATTGATTCAAGCTTATTTGATTTATATTCTACCCTAGTTGGAAGGCCTGGTGATGTGGTAGTCGCGTGGCAAGTTAGGGTTGAGTTGGAATCTAGTGGAAATGGTGACATGGCATCGAGGTAGACCAATCCAGTGAGGACACATGTTAGATTGATTCAAGATTATTTGATTTCTATTCTACCAACAAAATGTGAGGGTGCAGGAGTTGAACTTGCCACCTCATATTCTCTAGCCACAATCCTTTACCAACGCGCCGCTGATATTACTTGTTAAGCCATATGGTAAACATTATATTTATGTTTGATTTGGGCAAATATAACCAAAAGAGGGGGAGCGGGAGCCCATGGGTTTGAACTCGGGTCTCTCTGCCAACAACCGAGTGTTATATTTGGTGGAAGTTACCATTATATGTGGCACTTATATATTCCATTTTGCCGAGTTTGGTGGTGGTTTTGAATCGACAAAAGAGTTGGGCATATTAGCCCAGTGGGCTAGATCAAGTGGTTGAGTGCTGTAAGTTGTGAGAAGAAGGTCTCGGGATCAAATATCCAGGTGGCTATGCATTGCTATATAACAGCCTCACTTGATGTCCCCACCAGGTTAGGCCCCGTAATCAAAGTCGATGGTTTACCTTGGGTACTCTCCTTAAAATGAGGGGAAGTACCTACGGGTTTCCCCATGACATGCTCCAATGAAACAATATATATATATAGTTGTTATTATGTCTGCGTGGACAAATTCCAAAGGGTTTTCCTGAATTAGTCCTTTCGTACAAGGGCCTTGTTGCAAGAGGGAATTTTTTTGCAAGGTTTTGGCCTAAGTTGATTTAAATTCAAACCTCATAATTTGGTGCAAGGGCTTCGGTTGCTGCGTGTCCCCTGCACTTGCCAAATGCCATTAAAGTGTTTTGGTCTTGTAACAGGTGAGAATGCTACATTGATATTGTGAGGGGGTTTCTATAATTCCTATGTGTGTGTTGTTTTAAGGCACGGGGGAGCTACATTGAGTGGATTTTTGAGCTAACTGGAAGGGTGTTAACACTGGTGCGACTATAACAGGAGCAAGGTATCCGGATTTTGTGATTTTTTCCAGAGGTTGTGGGTTTTTGGGGGTGTCGACTTCAGGGGGTAGGTGCCGAGGGGTTTTGTTGCGTGTGCGTTGGAGTTTGAAGCCATCGTCTTCGGTGACATATTTCTTTTGTCATCACTTTGTTTTAGTTTCTCTTTGTGAAGCTCATTGCAATGGAGTTTTAGGGTGGTTTTGTTCTACCGGTAGAGGGTTGTGGTGATGGTTTTTGGGCGGGTAGTTATTGAATTGGCGATGGTGTTTAATGATGGTTCATGTTGGATATCGTGGTGGCTTTGGTATTTAGAGTGGCTCGGGGAATATTTTCCTATTTTCATTGGCTAATTGCAATCGCGAAGAAAAATATTTGTGGGTCAAATCACTTGCGACGGGGATTGTGGTGCTTTTGGCGAGGATCATTTCATTAGTGGTGGTGGCGAGAACATCTAGGTATGTAATGCATAATTGGGTTTGCTTTACCTGTGCCCATTTGTTGCAAACCTTTATTTTTTCTTAAAAGTTTTGCTTGTAGATATTGAATGTTTGGATGATAAATTATGTGGTTAATTTTGATAATTTCCTGAATGGCTTGCTCATTGTTTCTATATTAACTATGGCTTCCCCCCCCCAATTTACATTTTATTTATATGGGGTTTCCTCCCATAGTTTAGGATCATGGAACTTAGAAATTTAACATGGCCCTTTTCCTATACAGTGTTTGTTGCTCTGTCGTAAAATATAGAGGAATTTCAATCTGTTTGTCCTGAAAGTTTTGTTTGCATAGATTAAGTGTTTGAATGGTAATTTTTGTGGTTAATGGGGTGAAGTTTACTAGTGCCTTGTGGACGTTGTTGGTAATGCTATTTATTAATGGTTTTTCTATGTATTCCGCAATTTCTTGGATGGCTTGGTCCTAGTTCCAATTTGCATTCGGTGATTTCCCAACTGGCTTGCTCCTTGTTTCTATCTCGAATGTGGTTTTTTTCCCCCAATTTACATTGCATGTAAATAGGTTTCCTCCCAGATTTTAGGGGCATGGTACTTAGAAATTTAACGTGACCCTTTTCCTATACAGAGTTTACTACTTTGCCATAAAATATAGAGGAATTTCAATCAGTTTATCCTAGAATTTTTGTTTGCAGTGATTAAATATTTGAATGGTATAATTTCTTGGATGGCTTGCTCCTAGTTTCTATCTTGACTGTATTTTTTTTTGTTCCAATTTGCATTGCATGTATACAAGGTTTTCCCTTAGAGTTTAGGTCCATGGCACTTAGAAATTTAACGTGCCCATTTTCTGGGTGATTAGTTTTCAATGTTTGTTCATGTGTTCATATAAATTAAAAATGTAGGAAGTGTTGTGTAGGGAAATCGAAATAAATAACAGTTATTTTTGGTATACAGTGCTTGCTCCACTTTTGTAAAATATAAAGGAATTTCATGAGGTGAAATGAATTTATTCTATTGAGTTGAATTCTCGACTCTTTTGCATTGTCAAGCTCTCTCAATTCTTGTGCGTATTTGAGATTTTCCCTTGATCTTACTGCTTCCAAGGAAATTTTTTGAGTGTGCCTCTTTGTATTGAGCCACATGTTGCAAAATTGCATAGTATTCTTGTTGATTGCTATGTTGGCCATCTAAAAAACATCTAACATTTTAGCCTAAAGTATACAAAATTAAATTGAGAAAATCTTCTGGTTGGTCGAGTTTTCCACTTGGCCGAGTCTGGAAAAACACTCTACGGTAAAGACTAGAATCGAGGAAATTTGCAAATTGAGTCTGGGTTTCAACTTCAAGTCATAGAGTTTGTCAAGCTCTCAAGTCATATTTCTTTCTTTATATGCATTGGTCTATTTGGCGAGTTTGGTCTAATATGAAAAGCTAGACCACTAATAGAAGTGATGGAAACATACACATATTTAGGGTGTTGACTTTTTACAATCAAAATAAATCTATAATTAAAATGTGATTCTAACTAGGCATATATCTATAGGTTTAAAAAGTGTCTCCAGAGTCTACACTACTACATATGTCTCAAATTTTCCATGAAATATTGCCACGAATAAGTTAAAATCGAAACTTTCATGGATAAACAGATAAAAAATTTGGAAAAAAATGTTTTGTCCCCCGATAATCATCGCTATAGAGACATAAGCACCATGATGTCACTATAGTGACAAATGTTCATCACTATAGAGACATATATGAGTTCGTCACTATAGCGACGCTAAAAGTTACATGTGCGACGTCAACAATTATACATAGTAACGGTCATTGACTTTTTTTTTAAATTTGATCGTTGTGCATTTTCGCTGGAACCGGGATGCTCATTGATCTATAAATACATGTTCTTAAGACATATTTCCACAAATTATTTGCTAGACTTGCAACAATTTTTCTGTTGATTATTCGTTCTGTGATTTCAAGAGTCTGGTACTGGTTTGACACATCGAAGTTTTGATCTCCTTCCTTTTCCAGGTTAGTTTCACTTCAATGCACTAGTCGTTTTTGTAGTTGCGCCCTTTGGGTCCCAACTAGGGATTCAATGCAATGGAGAAAATGTTTATATAGTTTGGGATTTTTGTGTCAAAATGTAATTTTTTAAATTGTCATTTGTGTTAAAATGTAAATTTTTAAATTTTCATTTCTGTTAAAATGTAATTTTTTAAATGGTCGTTTGTGTTAAAATGCTTTTTTTTTTGCTCCTTCGATGTTTTTTATTAGTAGCCTTTGGTTCTATCTAGGTGAATGAAAAATAATAACAAGGATATCTCCAAGCTAGATATATTTAAAATTAGCTATTTCAATGAAATTATGGATTATGCATCTTTTGGATTCATAAATTGTTATGAATTCAAGAAAATCCTAGAATATACCTCTTCCCATTTTAAAATTATTTACATTGACCTTGGGCCTATAAATTTGAATGTTTCCCATTCCCTACTTTAGAACATTGTACAAAAAATCACAATTTTTGATAAGTCACATAATTAACAAATCACAAGAAATATAGCATCCATAAACCATGGAATTAATATCATTTCCAATGTTAGTATTGAAATTGAAATGTTCTGATACATCAATTATGTATCGACCACATTTTATTTTCCATCCATTTCCTACAATCATTTAACAATTGATCTAGTCTGGTGTATAACTAGCAACAACTCACACATCAACCTAGCAAGTTGGAAAATGATTTTAGTGATGGTGATGCTAATGACGTCGGCGTCGATGAAAATCATCATCATCACCATCAACACCATCCTGATCATCATCATGATAATCATTGTCATCATTATCACATCATCATCATAATCATTGTCATCATTATCACATCATCATCATCATAAGCATCTTCGTCATCGTTAGTAATCATCATCATCATAAGCATCTTCATCATCGTTAGTAATCATCATCATCATAAAAAACAACACCAACATCATCGTCGTCATCATCATCATCATCAGTGACGATCATGATGATGATGTTAATAATGAAATCATCATCATTGTAATCAATAGGACCATCATTGTAGATTTCAACACTATCTAATTAGATTTAACTAGCCCCCTCATAAACAACCAATGAGACCACAAAGGTGTATCCTTTCAAACTTTGATAGTCATTTCTACTAAAGTCGAATTTTCTATAAAAAAATTACATAGTGTATGGAATCATTGGGAGGCCATTAATATGTTCTATCCTAGAGCAAGATCTCTCCACTTGAATGGGCGTGTCCTTCACTAGTGTGGTTTCCATCCAATTCCTTTGTAAATGGAATCATCACTATACCATGAATACATCAAATTGTTGATTATGCTCTTAATAATTGTAACACCCTTCCGAGATGACGCCAAATACAAAAATAATGTATGTCTACTTGGGTGGGTCTACATCTATATTCATAATCCCATTTGACAATATCATTACAATGTGTTGAAACATTTTAATCTCTAGTATAATGAACATGAACAATATTACCAACCCCTCAATTTCTTCTACATTAGATCCATTGGCACCATAATGTAGACCTTCTTGCAATTAATAATTATAAACCAACGTAGGGAACCAATTAACTACTCATTATCCTATGGGTATTACCAGTTGGAAAAATGGTGTAACAACTCCTTTCACAAATACACTTACAACCCAACATACTAACCAGCTTGGACATTTAGATAGCAATTCATTACTTTATAAGGAAACCCCATATTTATTAACATACCAACACATGAATTGAAGTAATATGTAAACTCCTAATTTGTAACATCATTAACACAATTGCTTAGCCCCTTTTTTAAGGCAATATCTAAATTCATGTTATGTAGAATCAATAACCATTACCCAACATACGTCAATTATTATTGGAACATGTAGTAATCCAAGGGAATTACTTAGGTAATCCTCTAATCACGTCCTTTAATTTTCTGTCTCTTTTAATATACATATACTATATTCAATTTACTTGTATATTGATTGAGTTTTTTTTGTTCTTATAGGCTATCAGAATGTCAAATAAATATACTTGGGAAGAAAATAATAAGAGGTATGCTAAGTTTAAGGTAGCATTGGAGGCGAAGGGTGATGGAAAGTGTTATTTCCCTTGCAATGATTGCAGAGGTTTGCAAATGAGAAGAATTTTAAGAGCAATAGCTGGAAAACATTGTAAGGAGAGGGGGAATGCTGAAGGGGGGTATGAATGTCATCCCTTGGTAAAACGTTATTCATTACATAATATAATTCTTGTAATGGTATTGATCATGTATTCACAAAATGTTTTATCATTTTAAATATATGTGTTGTATATTATATACTAATGTTATTGCATTGTTTGTAAATATAAAGACAATGCCCCCTAAATGTCAACTTCCAGAGAGTTATTTTCCACATAATAGTAGAAATACTACTTTACAAGGTGACGAACATGGAGATCAGGATATTGAATATCGATTTCTTAATGATCCTATGGACAAAGATGACGTTATTGATACAAATGGCGAAGATGAGATAAATAGATTTCTCCAAGACACATTTGCTCCATTGGATGAGGACAACCTCCATGATATTCATGATATTCCTATGCTTGAGAAGTCCCAAGAACCTCTTTATGAAGGCTCAACAACCAATATTCTATCTACTATATTGTTGTTGATGAACATGAAGGTTTTGAATGGTTTATCAAACACTTGTTTCACACAGCTCCTAAGGTATGTAAAGTTGATTAGTTTCCTCTATTTTTAGTGTTAATTAATTCGTAAATTAGGGATATGCAATTTTTATGATGAATATTGTTTACATTTCATTTTTTTTGTAAATGTTCCAGATTGTTGGGTGAATTTCTATTACCACCATCAAATAATTTACCACGCACATGTCGAGAGGTATTCTTGATTATGAAAGAAATTGGAATGGACTATCAAGCTATTTTTTTTTTTGTAACCAGCATAAGGAAATTATATTAGAGTACAAAAAATGATACAATCACATGAGAATCAATATATTTGAGATCTTTCTGAAGCTTCTCATGGAGCAAAAAGAACAAGAAAGAACCTGCCCATCTATGGGCTGAGTAGTAGTGACATAATTACAGTTGACCAGTAAAAACATAGACTGAATTAGACCAAAGAGATAAACTAGAGTTTGACAGTAAGCCATTAGATAACACAAAGAAAACAAGTAACGCTAACCGCAAAAAGAGAAGAGATGGGCTCACTTAGAGCGGCTCTAGGTGCTCGCTTCTGCATTCTGGGAACCTGGTTTGCCTTCAATGATTGGGCATCTTCCAAGGAAAACTTCATCCCAATTTTGGGTCGGGAGTTTGATAGGCAGAGGATCTATCTTGCGTGGAGTGACAACATCATCCTCGGTCTTTCTTACCCGCTGGTAGTGCAAGGAATCAATCATCGAGGGTATGGGGAAGGATGTTCTACTGGAGGAGATCCCTGTAACAAAACCATGGTGGGGGAACTTGGGCTTGATTTGGGGCCCTGAACTGGAGCCGAACCATCCGCAGCAATCACACTGAAGGATTCATGCAGGGAACTGTTAGTTTCCTGGGTGTGTGCTGTAGTAGCAGTGCCATCCACCTGAACATTCATATTTCCATCCACCTACACATTCATATTACCATCCATTCCCTTAGTAGGGCCAGAATTATGGGGAGGAGAGGAGTGGTGAAAGAGAGAGTATCTTCGACCAGTCAAATTGGCTTCCAAGCATCCAGCATGCTGTACAAATGGGCCATCTTCGACCAATGTTCCCAGCATATTCTTCATTAACCACTAGTAATTGACTTGGTTTCCTTGGTTGCCAAAGGCCAAAATCTTAGCCACATTGTGCGATTCCCAGTCGTCAACCAATCTGTGAACACGGAAAGAGACATTGTCTTCATAGCCACTATTGGATTTCTTCGCCTTCTCAGCAAGAGTTGCAGACTTTTCGATGCCATGACCAGCTCCACGCTTGAATGTGCCTCGCATACGATTCATGGCATTGTCAGCTAGTTCACAGGAAAACAGAGACGGAGAGGAGCTTTCTGCAGTGGAAGCGGACATAAAATAACAAAGGCAGGTGATGACTGCAGGGGCGTGAAGGGGGAGCCTCATATCAATGATTTCGCAGCTGGTGCATCCAGACTTCACACAAGAGAACGTAAAGCTTCGACTGAACCGATTAAGGAGATGGGACATAGACACCCGCACCAACTTGAATGCCAACCACGAGGCCATGGGGGTAGTAAATTTGGACTCGCGTGAGGACGACTAGTGGTCTTGCACATCTATTAATGATGGAGCCATAGGGGAGGCACTGGAAGAGGACAGATGCCAGGTGGAGGATCCTCGGTTCTAGGTGGCCAGGTGGCATCTCTTGCCTTGGAAATGTCACTCATGGCACCCACATCTAGGGATGGAGTATCAAGCTATTGATGCATGTCCTAATGATCATATTATATATTATGGACAATATGAATCAGAAAACAAATGCCCACAATGTGAAATTAGTAGATATCGAACTGATCAAGTAACAGAAGAGGTCCCTCGCAAAGTTCTTCGTTATATTCCCATAATTCCATGTTTCCAACGACTATACAGGTGCCAAAGTATAGCACAGTTTATGGATTACCATGCAAAGAAAATAAGTGAAGATGGTTTTCTTCGACTGCCTGCAGATAGTTCTGCATTGAAGAACATCGAATAAAAATGGCCCATATTTAAAGATGAACCTCATAATGTTAGACTTTCATTGGCAGCTGATGGTTTCAAACCATTTGGTGAGCTTCGTTCTACTTACTCAGCATGGAATTTTTTCGTCATAAACAATAACCTACCTCCTTGAATGATGATAAAGAGAGAGCACACAATGTTGGCAATGATTATTCCAGGTATGTTTTTGAAAGTAATTATATTATTTCATTAATTTATTTGTTTAATTGTAGCATGAGAACACCTTTTATATATTGCAACACATAGCTACATAGAAATATTGTATGTTTAATTATCAATTAGGTAAGTACCAAGTTAAAGATATGAATATATTTAGCCTCTTATTGATGAAATATTGAAGTTATAGGCTAGAATCACTATGTATGACATCTCCAGAACAATAGGGCAGACACAATTTCATTTCCATGGAATACTTGCATGGACAATTGATGACACTCTGTCATGTCCCAAATTTTGCATTGGGTCACAATATCCTAAGCACATTGGACATATTCATTAGAGTTTGTCAAATTGATGCTAAGGATCAAATAATTGCCAAGGAGGAAAATTACTAGTTTCCTAGGTTTGGGGAGGAAGTTTTGGGATTTGGAATAAGCGGAATAATAAATGATGTTTGAACATTAGAATGGCATAAATATTTAATAACTGAGCTAAATAACTATATACATGTGAAAATCAAAGTGGCATTTGATCATGAAGACACATGGAGGAAGGGGGACCCACATATGGCTAGATTTCCTCACTACACTTAGCATCATTCTCTCACCAATTCGAATTCAAGGTGAATGGTAACATACTTGGGGGAGTTTAAAAGGTATTATTCATTGTATGACTCATCCAAGGTCGAAATGTAGACGAATAATAACTCCCATGGAAGAGGAAGACGCAATTTGGATCTAGTGAGACACTTGGGCTAGATTCCCTATCTCTATGACAACAATGATGAAGATGCTATGACACCTATGACACAAATAAGACCTGAAGGCTGACATATGACATATATGACATGTCAGGGCTAAAACATTCCTCCAAGAGGGCGCTCACGGGAGTTAGGGAAGCTAAGATACTTCCACATGTGATTTGGTGGAAGTGGGAGACTAGGAATTGTTACAGAAGTGGCGTTCTTTGGAATATCTTCCCAACTTGAGTTGGCATGAGTCTCTTGGAATGAATTCGACCAATGGAGGACATTAGAAGTTTATAAATGTAAATAACAAAGAATGAAAGCAGTTTTTGATGATTTGATAAAAATTGCATTTGTGAAGAGTGAGCTAGTGGATGGCTAGTTTCTTACCTTAGCCAATTTTGAGGGTGAAAGATTCCCATCCAAGTTGGTGTTTGGAGAGGACACTCAGGTATTTAATGGATCTTTAATGGATTTTTATTTGCATGTATCAGCTACATGGAAGCTCATGGTTTTTTTTAGTGCAGCACCATCTCTCAACCATTTCCAGTTTTGAAGGCATATTCATGCTCCTTGAGGGAGGGCGTTTTTTATTAGCTCTTGTGATTCTTGGGAGAGCTTCTCTTGATGTATTTCTGATTGTAATAAGCATTATATACTCTGTTCTTCATATTCAGAAAGTATCAGGTTGAAATACCAAGTGGTTGTATGTAAAAATGAATATTAATGAGCAAACAATGTCCATTTCCCCACTACATTGATGTATGTCATTATAATGATGATGATTTCGAATAAAGAAATTTTTATATGATATATTTGTGATTAATTGAATTCCATTAATGTGTATTACAAGTTTCCTATTTATTACTTGAGCATTTGAAGCCATTATACTCAGTTTATTTGCATTTGAAGAAGATTTGGTGCCATTTCCCCAAGGGTCGAATTAATGGTTTTTGTTGTTGTTTGGGAGGGGATTGGAAAAGAATTAATAACTAATTAATGGTTCATTTTTTACCTTAATAACATCCTTGAGACATCACCTACCTATGTTCAGAAATTCGAGTGGGTTGGAAGGCATTTGGGAAGCCATTTCCAGTACTTACCTAGGGGGATTTGAACCCCAATTTACAAGTAAAATTGCATACTTGGTCCAGAATCTTAAGAGAGTTTACAGAGGTATTTTGGTGGCCATATATAATCCCTTAACATCATATTCAATTCCTAACATCAGTCACGTACCTTCTCAAAATATTTGGGATCATTTGGGGCAAAATTGGGACCTAGGCATCAAAACTAGACAAGGGTCGAAATTGGAAAAAAAGTGAAAAATTGGGCATTTTTATAAAAATTGAAAAATGGGACATTACAAGTGGTATCAGAGCATGTTATTGGTACCTAATGTTCTTAACAATAATTCAAAAAAATAAGCCACCACCCTTTGAACCAGTAGTTGAAGAGGTTTTTGTTGAAGAAGAAGTAGTAGAAGAAAAGTAGTCTTTTTTTAAAACCATGGGTAGAGAGGAGGATGAAAACTTAAGACATAAGGAGGAACTTGTTGAAGCCTTAAAACCATGTTTTGATGGGATTTCCATGGGTATGCAGGGGATTACCTTGGGTATGCAAGATATGAGTAGAAAATTGATGAAAGGATTGGAATTGTTGGGTAGCCAACTGGAGATCAAATTAGAAATAGGAGGGAGCAGTGGTTCTCCTTTCGAGGAAAAAAAGGCAATGGATGGAAGAATTTGTGTCACAAAGGAGGAACCTCATGTAATGGTGGAACATGAGGTACATGTTGATATGGAGGTGCTTCAATATGCCACACTCAAACAAGAAGAAGGACAAGCACTTGTCTTTGTTCATAGGGATTATGAGTTGCCTCATGGAGAGAATTGCAAAGCCTTGGAGGAGGCACATGATATCACAATAGTTGGACCAGCCAATTATGAAGAATATGAATTAAATATTTCGATGGGTAAGGGTTGTAAATATTTAAGGTTGGTTCATAATTCCTCACCCCCTACTTCTTTTTCTGCCCTATCAATTGGGGATGAAAATTGGGTGAAAGGTTTTTTTCTAATGGTGCCACATGAGGGGTATGAAATTCCTACCTCTCCTTTTGATAATGACATGAATAGAGCACCTCATTATTTACATTTCCAGCAGCATCCCTTTTTACCTTATGATTATACATATCTTCATGGATTCCCTTATGATGTTCACTTGAGTCACTTGAAGACTCATGATTTTCATTGCTCCTTGCTTAGTTCAATTGATGTTGGAGAAACTTCATTAACTACTTGAATGAAAGAATACAAGGCTGATTGTTTTGATGCATCTTACATATTTTTGGATCATAATTATAGAAAATAGGATACTCACCTATGTCATTGGAGCAGATTTGATTGTTCACTTGATGCTTGTATGCACCTGGAAAATGGTGGTCTACTTACTTGGAGGTATATGCACTTTCATGATTCTTTGATGAAACATCCCCTTGATGTACATTTTCATTATGTTGTTATGTACTTTGATGATATATATTTTGTACTCATGATGTTTGGAATAATGCATACAAGAAAATGGGATCCAAGAACTATGAATTGGAGAGCACTTCTAATTGTTGGAGTGTGATACAAGCAATGGGACCTTGGGATAATTCTTAGTCTCATTGGTTTCAATTTTTTGGGGAAACAAGTAGTATGGGGGATGGATTCCCCAATAAATAAAGTTATTTTAATTAGAGTAGTGCAGCAGCAAGCATGGCGGTTCCTCTCTAAAATATTCATGGAAGCTTGAAGACTCAAAGTTGGGCAATTCAGTGGCAACTTCAAAGAATTATACAGGAAGCAGGTTCTTCAACACTCATGTTCGAAATTGTTTGAGGACAAGAAATATTGGGAAGGGACGATTTTTCATGTACCAAATTTTGCATTGGGTTACAATGTCCTAGGCACATTGGACATATTTATTAGAGTGTCAAATTGATGCTAAGGGTCAAATAATTGCGAAGGAGGAAAATTACTAGTTTCCTAGGTTTGGGGTCGAAGCTTTGGGATTTGGAATAAGGGGAATAATAAATGATGTGTCAACATTAGAATGGAATAAATATTTAATAATGGATCTAAATAAATATATACAGGTGAAAATCAAAGTGGGATTTTATCATGAAGACACATGGAGGAAGGGGGACCCACATATGGCTAGATTTCCCCACTACACTTGGCATCATTCTCTCACCAATTCAAATTCAAGGTGAATCGTAACATACTTTGGGGAGTTCAAAATGTATTATTCATTACATGACTCATCCAAGGTCGTAATGTAGAAGAAGAATAACTCCGATGAAAGAGGAGGAGGCAATTTGGAGCTAGTGAGACACTTGGGCTAGATTCCCTAGCTCTGTGACAACAATGATGAAGATGCTATGACACCTATGACACAAATCAAACCTGAAGGCTGACATTTAACATATATGACATTTCATGGCTAAAACTAGCCCCCAAGAGGGCATTCAAGGGATTGAGGGAAGCTAAGATGCTTCCACATGTGATTTGGTGGAAGTGGGAGACTAGGAATTGTTGTACAAGTGGTGTTCTTTGGAATCTCTTCCCAACTTGAGTTGAAATGAGTCTCTTGGAAGGAATTCAACCCATGGAGGACATTAGAAGTTTAAAAATTTGAATAAAAAATAATGAAAGCAACTTTTGATCATTTGAGAAAAATTGCATTTGTGAAGAGAGAGCTAGTGGATGACTAGTTTCTTGCCTTAGCCAATTTCGAGCGTGAAAGATTCCCATCCAAGTTGGTGTTTGGAGAGGACACTCAGGTCTTTCATGAAGATTTAATGGATTTTTATTTGCATATATCACCTATAGGGAAGCTCATAGTTTTTTTTAGTGCAGCACCATCTCTCAACCATTTCCAATTTTGAAGGCATATTCATGCTCCTTGAGGGAGGGAATTTTTTATGAGTTCTTGTGCTTCTTGGGAGAGATTCTCTTGATGTATTTATGATTTTAATAAGTATTATATACTCTTTTCTTCATCTTCAGAAAGTATCAGGTCGAAATACCAAGTGGTTGTATGTAAAAATGAATATTAATGAGCAAACAATGTCCATTTCCCCACTACATTGATGTATGCCATTATAATGATGATGATATTGAATAAAGGAATTTTTATATGATATATTTGTGATTAATGGACTTCCATGTATGTGTATTACAAGTTTCATTTTCAGTATTTGATCACTTGAAGTCATTATACTCAGTTTATTTGCATTTGAAGAAGATTTGGTACCATTTCCCCAAGCGTCGAATTAGTGGTTTTTGTTATTGTTTGGGAGGGGTTTGGAACTGACTTAATAACTAATGAATGGTGCATTTTGGACCTTAATAACATCCTTGAGACATCCCATACCTATGTTTAGAAATTCGAGTGGGTTGGAAGGCATTTGGGAAGCCATTTTCAGTACTTATGCCAGGGGGATTTGAACCCAAATTTACTAGTAAAATTGCATACTTGGTCCATAATCTTAAGAGATTTTGCAGAGTTATATTGGTAGCCATATATCATCCCTGAACATCATATGAAATTCCTAATATCATTCACATACCTTCGCAGAAGATTTGCTATCATTTGGGGCAAAATTGGGACCTAGGCATCAAAACTAGTAAAGGGTCGAAATTGGAAAAAAAGTGAAAAATTGGGCATTTTTATAAAAATTGAAAAAGGGAACTTACAAGTGGTATCAGAGCATGTTCTTGGTACTTGATGGTATTAACAAGAAGTCAAAAAAATAAACCACCACCCTTTGAACTAGTAGTTGAAGAGGTTTTTGTTGAAGAAGAAGTAGTAGAAGAAAAAGAGTATTTTTTTAAAACCATGGGTAGAGAGGAGGGTGAAAACTTAAGACATAAGGAGGAACTTGTTGAAGCCTTAAAACCATGTTTTGATGAGATTTCGATGGTTATGTAGGGGATTACCATGGTTATGCAATATATGAATAGACAATTGATGAAAGGATTGGAATTGTTGGGTAGCCGATTGGGGATCAAATTGGAAATAGGAGGGAGCAGTGGTTCTCCTTTCGAGGAAAAAAAGGAAATGGATGGAAGAATTTGTGTCACAAAGGAGGAACCTCATATAATGGTGGAACATGAGGTACATGTTGATATGCAGGTTCTTGAAGATGCTACACTCAAACAAGAAGAAGGACAAGCACTTGTATTTGTTCAGAGGGATTATGAGTTGCCTCATGGAGAGAATTGCAAAGCCTTGGAGGAGGCACATGATCTCACAATAGCTGGACCAGCCAATTATGAAGAAGATGAATTAAATATTTTGATGGGTAAGGGTTGTAAATATTTAATGTTGGTTCATAATTCCTCACCCCCTACTTCTTTTTCCGCTACATCAATTGGGGATGAAAATTGGGTGAAAGGGTTTTTTCTAATTGTGCCACATGAGGGGTATGAAACTCCTACCTATCCTTTTGATAATGACATGAATATATTTCATGTCCCAAATTTGGAATTGGTTCACAATGGCCTAATCACATTGGCCATATTCATTAGAGTTTGTAAAATTGATGTTAAAGGTCAAATAATTGCCAAGGAGGAAAATTACTAGTTTCCTAGGTTTGGGGTGGAAGCTTTGGGATTTGGAATAATGGGGATAATAAATGATTTTTGAACATTAGAGTGGAATAAATATTTAATAAAGTATCTAAATAAATATATACAAGTGAAAATCAAAGTGGCATTTGATCATAAAGACACATGGAGGAAGTGGGACCCACATATGGCTAGATTTCCCCACTACACTGGGCATCATTCTCTCACCAATTCGAATTCAAGGTGAATGGTAACATACTTGGGGGAGTCCAAAAGGTATTATTAATGGCATGACTCATCCAAGGTTGAAATATAGAGGAAGAGTAACTCCCATGGAAGAGGAAGAGGCAATTTGGAGTTAGTGAGACACTTGGGCTAGATTCCCTAGCTCTATGACAACAATGATGAAGATGCTATGACACCTATGACACAAATCAGACCTGAAGGCTGACATATGAAATATATGACATGTCAGGGCTAAAAATAGACTCCAAGATGGCGCTCAAGGGTGTTAGGGCAGCTAAGATGCTTCCACCTGTGATTTGGTGGAAGTGGGAAACTAGGAATTGTTGTACAAGTGGCGTTCTTTGGAATCTCTTCCCAACTTGAGTTGGCATGAGTCTCTTAGAAGGAATTCGACCCATGGAGGAAATTAGAACTTTATAAATTTCAATAACAAAGAATGAAACCAGCTTTTGATCATTTGTAGAATTTGCAATTGCATTTGTGAAGAGGGAGGGCTAGTGGATGACTAGTTTCTTGCCTTAGCCAATTTCGAGCGTGAAAGATTCCCATCCAAGTTGGTAATTGTAAAGGCCATTCAGACCTTTCATTTGGAGCTTTAATGGAGTCTTTATTTTTAGGTGTAAGCTACAGGGCAGCTCATGGTTTCTTCTATTGCAGCTCACTCCTTCAACCATTTCCAGTTTTGATGGCATAATCTTGATCCTTGAGGGAGGGCATTTTTGGTGAGCTATTGTACTCTTTGGCGAAGCTTTTAATGCCCCATTTATTTTGTAATATGAAGAAAATACTCTGTTCTTCATCTCCAAAATGTTTCAGGTCGAAATTCCAAGTAGAAATGTATAAATCTCATTTTTAATGGAAGAACAATGCCATTTCCCCACTACCTTGTTGTGAACCAATGTATTGATGATGATTTCAAATGAATGGATGATTATCTGATATACTTGTGATAAATATACTTCCATGGATATATTCTACAAGTTTCATGTATTGTACTTGAGCATTTGAAGCATTTTTACTCAGTTTAGTTGTATTGGGAGGTGAAATAGTGCCATTTCCCCAAGGGTTGAATTGGGGATTTTTGCAGTTGAATGGGAGAGGGTGAGAACAGTTTTAATAATACATTAATGGTGCATATGAGACTTTAATAAAATAATTAACACATTACATACCTCTGTTCATAAATTTGAGTGGGTTTGGAGGCATTTGGGAAGCCATTTTTCAGTACTTACCCCAGGGGGATTTGAACCCCAAATCACTAGTAAAATTGCATAATTGGTCCAGAATATTAAGAGAGTTTGCAGAGGTATTTTGGTGGACATATGTCATCCATAAAAATCATATTCAAGTTCTAATATCATTCATACACCTTCCTTGAAGATTTGAAGGCATTTGGAGTCAATTTGAGACCTAGAGGCCAATACTAGTCAAAGGAAAATCACTAGTAAAGTTACCTACATTGATCAGAATTGAAAGAGGATTTACAGAAGTATTTTAAATGTCCAAAGGCATCCCTGAAACACATATTTATGTTCTAATATCATTCATATACCTTCTCAGAAGATTTGGGATCATTTGGGGCAAATTTGGGTCCTAGAGATCAAAACTAGTCAAAGGTCAAACTAGGGAAAAAAAGTGAAAAATTACAATTTTAATAAAATTCCTAATAAGGGACATTACATTTGTATCAGAGCATGGTCCTTGCATCTGTGTATTAGGTACATACATTCAAGAATAATTGGCAGCCATGTCTTACTATTATGATGAATCCTATGAGTACAATTCTTATGAGGAATATGCAGATGCTTATGAGCAATATGAAGCAGAATGTGAAGGGTATGAGGAAGAGGTGCCATCATGCAACACTTCTTACAATTTCAAGAGAAATGAAGATTATTCTTATGACTTTAAATCTGATGAATATGAGTGTGTCACACCAACCAAGGATAATTCTATGAGTGAGTTCCAAAGATGGAGAGCAAAATATAAAACCTTGCCCCAACAATATCAAAAATATCAAGAATATCTTGCTTTTAGCAAAAATACACAAAATGCCATGTCTTTTGAGTACTATGCTGAACATGTTTTTGAAAATAGGCCCAAAAATGAAGATGTGGAGTTAGTGAAGAAATGTTTATGCCCTTCTTGTAAAAACCCTTGGAGCGAGTATCATATATGTGTGCATGAAATGATGTCCTCCTTGAGGAGAGCTTTTGAGATTTATTCAAGAAGAGATTCCAAATATATTGATCCTAATGAAAACAAGGGGCAAAGTGCATCAGCTTGCTTTAAGGAGCAAAAGGAAGAGACATCACAAGAGCATGAAGAAGATTCTATTGAAAATATGGAAGATCATTTCGAGACACCTTCTAGCTTAGACATGAACCAAAGAGCATCTACTGATGGATGCTTAAACTATGAAGGAGTACCTACTGATGGGTGCTCACACCTCTATGTTGGTGACATAGAGATCACTTTTGAAAGTGTTTCTACAAGTACAAGTTTCATTAAGCATGATAATGAAGACCTTGTAGCAGTTGAAGAAGAACCAAGATCAACTTCCCCATCACCACTTGAGCTTCATGAAGTTGGTCCAAGCAAAATTAAAGAAGATGAGGAGGTTCCTTTGCAAGAGCCTCATTTTCTTGAAGGGTCCTTAAAGATGAATGAAAAGAATATCCAAGAGTCCCTCAACATTCTCCATGACACTCAAGCATTGGTGTCCAATTCTTGTTGGAGAGCTACTTCATTGGAGGAAACATCCTTCCTTGAAGACATGGAGAAGATTCAAAGAGCAATGTGCCACATCAAAGGTAATTTCATGTCTTTGCTTTTTGATAGAAACCATTTGTTTGAGATTAATGAATTGTTACATGATGCATACTTGAAGAATAATGAGGATAATCATAAGCTCACAATTCAAAATGAGCAACTTCTTGAAAAGTTGCAAGATACTTGTTTTTCCTCCTATGTTTCAGATTGTCAAATGGTAGATTGTTTGGAGGATTCTCATGACATGGTGGATCATGATAAATGTGGAAGTTTGAATGTTCTTGATGTGTTTGAAGATGAAATTGAAGAGATCCAAACACTTGATGTGGTGGAAGAGGAACTTGAATTGTCTCTTGATGAAGGTTATGCAATTTTTAAAGAAGAGCATGATTCCTCTACATTGGAACCAAACTATGACAAAGAGTTCATACTTTTGAAGGAGCTGCAGGATACTACCCCTATGGATCCTTCCCATGATGAAACTTCTACACTTTTTTATCATTTGGGTGAGTTAGTTCATTCTCCTACATCCTACAATTCCATGTTTTACAACATTAGTCTCAATGAAGTATGGGTGAAAGGGTTCTTTTTGATGGTGCCACATGAGGAGTATGGAACTCCTAGATTTAACTTTTATGATGACATGGTTGGAGCACATTCTTATTCACATTTGCAGCAACATCATTTGTCACTTTATTATGATTCACATCTACATGGATGCACCTATGATATGGATTTGAGTAACTTGAAGACTCATGGTTTTTCTTACTCAACAATGGGTTCATTTGATGTTAGAGGAACTTCATCCAACACTTGGGTGAATAGATTTATGATGGGAGAACATTTTTTTTGGAAGCCACATACTTTGTTACATATTTATTATTCTCACATTCATGGATGTATGGGTGAGACTTCTTTGAGTCATTTGAAGTCTCTTTGTTTTTTCTGCTCATTATTTGGTTCAGATTTTAGTGGAGTTTCTTCATTCACTTCTTGGATGAAAGAATACATGGTTGAATATTTTGATGCATATCACATCCCTTTGGAGCAGCATTATAGGACATGGGATCCTCACCTATGTCATTGGAGCAGATTTGATTGGTCACTTGAAGCTTGTATGCACTTGGAAAATGGTGGTCTACTTGCTTGGAGGTATAAGCACTTTCACGATTCTTTGATGAAGCATCTTCTTGATGTAGATTTTCATTATGTTGTTATGTACTTTGATGATATATATTTTGTACTCATGATGTTTGTAAGAATGCATACAAGAAAATGGGATCCAGGAATCCTCTTATCTGATGGTATGGGTTGGAGAGAACTTCTAATTGTTGGGGTGCAATACAAGCAATGGGACCCTGGAATAATTTTTGTCTCATTGGTTTGAATTTTTTTTTTGGGAAACAAGCAGTATGGGAGATGGATCTCCCACTTAATAAAGTGAATTTTATTAGAGTAGTGCAGCAGCAAGCATGGTGGTTCCTCTCTAAAATCTTCAAGAAAACTCAAAGACTCAAGGTTGGGCAATTCAATGGCAACTTCAAAGAATTATACAGGAAGCAGGTTCTTCAACACCCATGTTTGAAATTGCTTGAGGACAAGCAATATTGGGAAGGGAGGACTTGTCATGTCCCAAATTTGGAATTGGGTCACAATGGCCTAATCACATTGTCTATATTCATTAGAGTTTGTAAAATTGATGTTAAAGGTCAAATAATTGCCAAGGAGGAAAATTACTAGTTTCCTAGGTTTGGGGTGGAAGCTTTGGGATTTGGAATAATGGGGATAATAAATGATGTTTGAACATTAGAGTGGAATAAATATTTAATAAAGTATCTAAATAAATATATACAAGTGAAAATCAAAGTGGCATTTGATCATGAAGACACATGGAGGAAGTGGTACCCACATATGGCTAGATTTCCCCACTACACTGGGCATCATTCTCTCACCAATTCGAATTCAAGGTGAATGGTAACATACTTGGGGGAGTCCAAAAGGTATTATTCATGGCATGACTCATCCAAGGTCGAAATATAGAGGAAGAGTAACTCCCATGGAAGAGGAAGAGGCAATTTGGAGTTAGTGAGACACTTGGGCTAGATTCCCTAGCTCTATGACAATAATGATGAAGATGCTATGACACCTATGACACAAATCAGACCTGAAGGCTGACATATGACATATATGACATGTCAGGGATAAAAATAGACTCCAAGAGGGTTCTCAAGGGTGTTAGGGCAGCTAAGATGCTTCCACATGTGATTTGGTGGAAGTGGGAAACTAGGAATTGTTGTACAAGTGGCGTTCTTTGGAATCTCTTCCCAGCTTGAGTTGGCATGAGTCTCTTGGAAGGAATTCGACCCATGGAGGACATTAGAACTTTATAAATGTCAATAACAAAGAATGAAACCAGCTTTTGATCATTTGTAGAATTTGCAATTGCATTTGTGAAGAGGGAGGGCTAGTGGATGACTAGTTTCTTGCCTTAGCCAATTTCGAGGGTGAAAGATTCCCATCCAAGTTGGTAATTGGAAAGGCCATTCAGACCTTTCATTTGGAGCTTTAATGGAGTCTTTATTTTTAGGTGTAAGCTACAGGGAAGCTCATGGTTTCTTCTATTGCAGCTCACTCCTTCAACCATTTCCATTTTTTATGGCATATTCTTGATCCTTGAGGGAGGGCGTTTTTGGTGAGCTATTGTACTCTTTGGGGAATCTTTTAATGCCCCATTTCTTTTGTAATATGAATTAAATACTCTTTTATTCATCTCCAAAAAGTTTCAGGTCGAAATTCCAAGTAGAAATGTATAAATCTCATTTTTAATGGAAGAACAATGTCATTTCCCCACTACCTTGTTGTGAACCAATGTATTGATGATGATTTCAAATGAATGGATGATTCTATGATATACTTGTGATAAATATAATTCCATGGATGTCTTCTACAAGTTTCATGTACTTTACTTGAGCATTTGAAGCATTTTTACTCAGTTTAGTTGTATTGGAAGGTGAAATAGTGCCATTTCCCCAAGGGTTGAATTAGAGATTTTTGCAGTTGAATGGGAGAGGGTGAGAACAGTTGTAATAATACATTAATGGTGCATATGAGAGTTTAATCAAATAATTAACACATTACATACCTCTGTTCATAAATTTGAGTGGGTTTGGAGGCATTTGAGAAGCCATTTTCAGTACTTACCCCAGGGGGATTTGAACCCTAAATCACTAGTAAAATTGCATAATTGGTCCAGAATATTAAGAGAGTTTGCAGAGGTCTTTTGGTGGACATATTTCATCCATAAGCATCATATTCAAGTTCTAATATCATTCATACACCTTCCTTGAAGATTTGAAGGCATTTGGAGTCAATTTGAGACCTAGAGGCCAATACTAGTCAAAAGAAAATCACTAGTAAAGTTACCTACATTGATCAGAATTGAAAGAGGATTTGCAGAAGTATTTTAAAGGTCCAAAGGCATCCATGAAACACATATTTATGTTCTAATATCATTCATATACCTTCTCAGAATATTTGGGATCATTTGGGGCAAATTTGGGACCTAGAGATCAAAACTAGTCAAAGGTCGAACTAGGGAAAAAAATTGGAAAATTGCAATTTTAATAAAATTCCTAATAAGGGACATTACAATATAGCACCTCATTCTTTACATTTGTAGCAACATCCCGTTTTACCTTATGATGATACATATATTCATGGATTCCCTTATGATGTTCACTTGAGTCACTTGAAGACTCATGATTTTCCTTGCTCCTTGCTTAGTTCAATTGATGTTGGAGAAACTTCATTAACTACTTGGATGAAAGAATACAAGGCTGATTGTTTTGATGAATCTTACATATTTTTGGAGCATCATTATAAGACATGGGATACTTACCTATGTCATTGTAGCAGATTTGATTGTTCACTTGATGCTTGTATGCACCTGGAAAATGGTGGTCTACTTACTTGGAAGTATAAGCACTTTCATGATTCTTTGATGAAGCATCCCCTTGATGTACATTTTCATTATGTTGTTATTTAATTTTATGGTATATATTTTGTACTCATGATATTTGGAATAATGCATACAAGAAAATGGGATCCAGGAACTATGAATTGGAGAGAGATCACTTCTAATTGTTGGAGTGCAATACAAGCAATGGGACCCTGGGATAATTCTTAGTCTCATTGGTTTCAATTTTTTGGGGAAACAAGTAGTATGGTGGATTGATTTCCCAATCATTAAAGTGATTTTAATCAGAGTAGTGTAGCAGCAAGCATGGTCTTCCTCTCTAAAATATTCATGGAAGCTCGAAGACTCAAAGTTGGGCAATTCAGTCGCAACTTCAAAGAATTATACAGGAAGCAGGTTCTTCAACACCCATGTTCGAAATTGCTTAAGGACAAGAAATATTGGGAAGGGAGGATTTGTCATGTCCCAATTTTTTCATTGGGTCACAATTCCCTAAGCACATTGGACATATTCATTAGAGTTTGTCAAATTGATGCTAAGGGTCAAATAATTGCCAAGGAAGAAAATTACTAGTTTCCTAGGTTTGGGGTGGAAGCTTTGGGATTTGGAATAAGGGGAATAATAAATGATGTTTGAACATTAGAATGGAATAAATATTTAATAAAGGAGATAAATAAATATATACAAGTTAAAATCAAAGTGGCATTTGATCATGAAGACACATGGAGGAAGGGGGACCCACATATGGCTAGATTTCCCCACTACACTTGGCATCATTCTCTCACCAATTCGAATTCAAGGTGAATGGTAACATACTTGGGGGAGTTCAAAAGGTATCATTCATTGCATGACTCATCCAAGGTCAAAATGTAGAGGAAGAATAACTCCCATGGAAGAGGAAGAGGCAATTTGGAGCTAGTGAGACACTTGGGATAGATGCCCTAGCTCTGTGACAACAATGATGAAGATGCTATGAAACCTATGACACAAATCAGACCTGAAGGCTAACATATCACATATATGACATGTCAAGGCTAAAAATAGCCTCCAAGAGGGCGTTCAAGGGAGTTAGGGCAGCTAAAATGCTTCCACATGTGATTTGGTGGAAGTGGGAGACTAGGAATTGTTGTACAAGTGGCGTTCTTTGGAATCTCTTCCCAAATTGAGTTGGCATGAGTCTCTTGGAGGTAATTCAACCCATGGAGAACATAGAAGTTTATAAATGTAAATAACAAATAATGAAAGCATCTTTCATCATATGAGAAAAATTGCATTTGTGAAGAGAGAGCTAATTGATGACTAGTTTCTTGCCTTATCCAATTTCGAGGGTGAAAAATTTCAATCCAAGTTGGTGTTTGGAGAGGCCACTCAGGTATTTCATGGAGCTTTAATGGATTTTTATTTGCAAGTATCATCTACAGGGAAGCTTGTGGTTTTTTTTAGTGCAGCACCATCTCTCAACCATTTCTAGTTTTGAAGGCATATTCATGCTTCTTGAGGGAGGGCGTTTTTGGTGAGCTCTTGTGCTTCTTGGGAGAGATTCTCTTGATGTATTTCTGATTGCAATAAGCATTATATACTCTTTTCTTCATCTTTAGAAAGTATCAGGTCGAAATACCAAGTGGTTGTATGTAAAAATGAAGATTAATGAGCAAACAATCCCATTTCCCCACTACATTGATGTATGCCATTATAATGATGATGATTTCGAATAAAGTAATGTTTGTCTGATATATTTGTGATGAATGGACTGAAATTGATGTGTATTACAAGTTTCATATTCAGTACTTAAGCATTTGAATCCATTTTACTCAGTTTATTTGCATTTGAAGAATATTTGGTGCCATTTCCCCAAGGGTCGAATTAATGGTTTTTGCTATTGTTTGGGAGGGGTTTGAAACAGACTTAATAAATATTGAATGGTGCATTTTGCACCTTCATAACATCCTTGAGACATCCCCTTTTTCTTTTCATAAATTCGAGTGGGTTGGAAGGCATTTGGGAAGCCATTTTTAGTACTTACCCTAGGGGGATTTGAACCCCAATTTACTAGTAAAATTGCATACTTGGTCCAGAATCTTAAGAGAGTTTGAAAATGTATTTTGGTGACCATATATCATCCCTGAAAATCATATTCAATTCTTAACATCAGTCACATACCTTCTCAGAAGATTTGGGATCATTTGGGGCAAAATTGGGACTTAGGCATTAAAACTAGTCAAGGGTCGAAATTGGAAAAAAAAGTGAAAAATTGGGCATTTTTTATAAAAATTGAAAAAGGGACATTACAAGTTGTTAATTTTTTGATAATTTCATTCCATTATCATTCAGGATCACTAAGAGAATGACATGTACAATATATCTACAGCATATCAATCATAGACACAATAACAAGCACACAAGAGACATAGAGTTTCCTCGGAGAAAACCAAGAAGGTGAAAACCCCGCAAATTCCTCCATTAGAAGAAATTTGAGGTCTAAAATGGTCCTCCTAAGGAAAATAATAAAAAAAACCACATCACACATAGAAAAATAATAAAAAAAGCCCTGTCACATTAATTTAAAGTTGTTATTAGTGATGGTCAACCTATATTGCCTCATTAATGGTAGTTGACAAGTATGTTGGGTTAGTGAAGAGTTAAGAGATTATGGTTGAAAATATTAATGAATGGTTTGGATTCTCGTGACATAATAAATAATATAGTCATAAAAATTTGAAATTGATATTATAATTTATTTATTTATTTTTATAAATTACCAGTACTTTTCTAAAAATATTTAATGTAAAACTCAAAAACTAACTAATAAATAAAAATTAATTTATATAAATAATATAAAAAGTCACTATTATTATTATTAAGTAAAAAATAACTATTATTATTATTAAGTATATTTTTTTATTAAAAATTAAATATTTGAAATATGTTGATATCTATATCTATATATATAAAACAAATAAACCTTCAAAAATTTAAAAATCATATAATAATTATTATTGTGTTTAAGTAAAAATCATAAAATTAGATTTTTATTGTTATATTTTTTATGTTTAATAATTAAAAAAATCATATAATAAAATTATTATTTTATTTTATATTTAATAATAAAAATATATAAAAAATGTAAATCCCCTGCATTAAAAAAACATTAATATAATTTTAGTATGGAAACCTTGCTATGTATATAATATAATATACTAAAATTATATATTATATTTTTAGTTTTTAATCATTTCTAAGAACATCGTTGTGTATCCAAGGCGAGTTGTTTTTCTGCCCAGATTTGTTGTTTTTCCTTCCAGATTTGCTTGCAGGACGAAAATTTGCCAGGAAACCATGTAATTGGAAGGAATTTTTTTTAGCGAGAACTATGAATTTTGTTAAGCCGAAAAATTAACTGCTTCTGGTCTTGAAATGAACCAAATTTTGATGAGAATAGTTGGATTCAGGGAAAACGGGTTTGCTCGCAGGACAAAAATTTGCCGGGAGGAATCCATGGAATTACAAGGATTTTTTTAGCGGGAACCATGAATTTGTTTAGCCCAAGAATTCAACATAAGAATTAATTGCTTTACTCTTGAAATGGACCTATTTTTTTGGGGAATAGTTGGATTAGATCAATTTTTCATGGAAATGTGCCCACGATCAGACTAGAGAAAATAGGGGAAATAGAGGAGAAATTTGGAGGGAGAAATTCAATAATTTTTTTTAGTTTCAAGAAAAAAATGGAAAATTGGAGGGAGAATGTTGAAATCGTGAACCCTAACTACGATTCCTACATCCATAAAATGCAATTAATGGGGTGGTGGATTTGTTATGCTTCCAAGCGATTTCAAGCGATTGCAGAGCGATTTTTCAAAGCTAGAGAGCAAGTTTCAGAGCTATCTCCAAGGTAAGTCATACGCAGTATTATTTTTTAAATTCATACACAGTCACTCACCCCCATCAGAGTCAATAATCAGTGATAACAAATCATTTGAAAGAGCCATCTTATATTGTTAGGCTTACATTTTTATAACATTGCTTTGTGGTTTATAATCTGTGAGCTCGCTTTTGATTATACATTTCTAGAACAAGTTGTTTAAACCCTTTCCTAGCTCTGCATTAGACATATATTTTTCACAGTGGGCCCTCCAAAGGTCCCTCCTATAAGTCTGAGATATTTCCGGAGAAGATAACAGTCTTTATGTCCATGCTATGTCAAATATTGGGCTGTGAAAATTACCTGTAGGCTCCCAAAATGTAGGGAGCAGAGCGAGATTAACCATAGGATTGAAGCATATCGTGTGTATATAACACCATCTCCCTTGCAATAATTGGGAAAGCTGCAGTTCATATTCTATCTCCTCCACCTCATTTATTCACACCATACATAATGCCTGCAGAAGGGTGTGTCAAATCCATGCAAATTATGCTTAGGCGAAGTTTAGTGATTTTTGAAGCATATCGTGTGTATAACATCTCTCTTGAAACAATTTGGAAAGCTGGAGTTCATACTCTCTCCTCTACCTCATTTATTCACACCATACATAATGCCTGCATAAGAGTGTCAAATCCATGCAAATTATGCTGAGGCAAAGTTCAGTGATTTATCTATTCAATGCACATACTCGTAATTCTGTTAGATTCTACTTTGGCTAAGTACGACTGACAATAGTAGCTACAAAGCCTCACATTTTGTCATTCTAGGGCACTAGACATGCCATAACCTATAAAAATATGCCTTTAGCCTCTTATTGTCTATAACTGAGCAATACTCTTTGGGAAGCAACCTGACTGTTAAATTCACCTTTATTTTCTACCTGTTGATGTGACATTCTCCTCAAATTCAAGTTTTCTTTACAAAAAACCCCCACTTATAATCATGGTGGGAAACCTGGTGATCCCAAGGTCTACTGAAATACCATACCATGTTGTTAAATTATAACAATATCAATCAAGGAACTCACCAATGGGATCAAACAAGGAAACCTCGTTATTAACAACTACCAAAACCTCATTCTATGTGAAAGAGAGGATGAAATGGAGATGGGTAAAGATCCAATCCCAAGGTGTTAGAATCAGCAATATCTCCCTGATGCATCTCTTCTATGATAAGCAATGTGGCAAGCCCTGAACCAGGAAAATAGTGCAGGAGAGCCCATCTCTTTCTGCATAGACAAGCTAATATCGACTTCTCACAAGATCCTCTCTTTCTAACTTTGTAACCCACTTCTTGATTAAGCCAAAGATACAGGGCTTTGAAAGTAGAGTTGATTAAAAGTTCGACAACTAAAAAACAGAAAAAAGGCATTGGTTTACTGAATCCTTTTATAAGCAAACAAGGACCTCTAGTACCATTTATAATCTCGTGTAATGCTTCACTAATGGAATATATTGGAATTATTTAAATAAACTGTGTTGATCTTGCTATTCAATTCCTTAGAGAAGGCACCCCATAATGCCTAAACTCTTCCATGCGCATATGCTAATACAACATAAAAACTATGGCCAAACTCTGTATTCAATTCAATGACCTCCATATCCATAGGTTATACTGGAGATACATAAATTGATCAATATTCAGGGAAGACACTGGGTTTTTGACAATGGACCTGCGCAATTCAGCATGTAAACTTTGATTTAACCCAACAAGATATACAACACCACCCCTTTGCGGAGCAAGTTTAGGACAAAGAAGAGCTGCACATACAGTTGCAGCTCAAGATGGATTTAGTGCTGCGGGATCATATGCTACTGATGCATAATTGTGTACAGGGTGCAGAAAAACATCCTCTCTAGGTATCTCTATTGGGTACACAAATGCTAAGTTGACATCTGATACAAAAATGGGCACTGTATAGTTGTCAATGAAAACTATTCCTATAGTTTTAGAATGAAAGTTCACCACCCGTGTTCCAAAAAAATGCTTAGCATGCACACCGTTACTAAGGGTGGATGGTGGTATACCCATCTCTTCCATGAGTAGTATTGGCTCAGTGAATTTCTCAGCATTTGAAGCAAATGTTTGAGAACCACTGCTTACATTACTATCAAGGGAATCCCTTGGAACTTCTCCTTCTGGTTATGATACCAGTGGTTGGATTGCTGTATTGTTTAAGACAGAAGGTATTGCAGGCCTCCTGTGTCTCATATTTTGACCTAGGGTTGATGACCATGAACTATTTTTTTGGTTTTTCTTAACTGAAGATTTTGACCACTTCTCTTCCCGACGATATCTACCTGGGCATCTCTAATATGCATTTCTACCTAGAGCACTGTTTAAGTTTTCATTTGATAGGCCACTTTTTCTGTTATTCGATAGTTGATTTTAGTGACATGAAGAATCATGGATTGCATCTACGGTGTATGAGTAACTTGTCAGACAACCAACCTAATAACTCAATTACCACTCAAAAAATACCAATGCATAGTTTCCAGGTATGGTAATGAACAATGAGAATGCCAAATCCATATCATTCATATGGTACAATAAAAGCCGGAAGAACCTTCTTACAAGTTATCGAGATGCATCAAACTAGTAAGAAAGTTGAAATGAAAATAATGGGGGGGAGTGTGGGGGGAGGAGGTTTGTACAAACTTCATCAAATTGGATAACTGGACCCAGTTAATGCCCTTTATTTTTCCGCACGAGGAATCTACTAAAACCTCCCCCATGGCTACGTTTTTTGGATGCAAAAGGTTCAATTTCTCTAGCACTAGAAGATTCATTTGATGAACTTTTTTTCTTCATACTAAATAATTTTGCTGGAGATATGGCTAAGGTAATATTTGAAGCTGTGTGAGAGTTGCCTCCACTAGTATCGTTTTGAACATGTTTCTAAGAATCAATATCTAGGGAATCTATGGGTATCTTCCAACCATAAAGTAATCCTCTTTTACTCTTCCTTGGAGTACGTGACTCTTGCTGAGAATTTTCATCATTCTCAGTTTTTGGACACAGAACTTCTTTTGGTTTTGGCGACTTAGGTGGACAATCCTGAGATTCCTCAATTGTATTTTCAGCTTGCATGTGGTCAAAGAGAGAGGCATGCTGATTTCTACTTGGAGTAAGTTTTTCAAGTGATGGGGAACCTGAAGATGATTGAAATGGAACATCTTTAGAGTCACTTGGAGAAGCAAGAACCTTCAATTGCTTCTTTAAAGCAAGTATTGTTTGTTGGCATTCACTAAGCTTCTTGGTAGCAATTGAAATATCTCTTTCCTGCATACAAAATTCATTGACCGAAAAATTAGGAACACTCGAATCTTTTTCTTTATTGTGTCCAATAGATGCTGATATTAAACATTAGCAAGATTTTAAATTTTTTTAATAGGCCAACATTTTGTAAGTTGTCCAAATTTTAATTGTTTGAGAGTAAATTGGGTGTGGTTTACAATATTTATATTTCAATGAACTTTCACAGATTTTATTTAAGCTAACAGTATGTTCCTCCAAAGTCCAATTCTTTGAGAGTAAAATGGATGTAGTTTACAATATTTGTATTTCAAGAAACTTTCACATATTTTATTTAAGCTAAACAGGCTAACCATTCCATGATGATGAACTCCCATCGACTCCCCAGTAGCCAGTTGAATATGCAGTGTATCAAAAGTATATTTTCCCACACCACCTACCCCATCCCCTGCATTTCCACACCAGGACCTATGGCGCTCAAGCCCCATGTCTTATCACTGGCTCCTGCACATCTATTTTTAAAATAGAGGGATTCCGGTGAATGCCTATGAAAAACCAAGTTGTGCATATGAAGTTTTAGATAATCGTACACACAAGGTAAATCTTTCCCTACAAACATACTCCTACATTCATAAAGTGTGCACCCAAGTTTAATACAGTAGATGAGTTAGGTCAACCCATATCCCAAAATAGAGGGATCTGTATTTACAAGAGGGCTACACTCCAATGAACATCACCACGTGGGGCCCAAGCCTTGTGTCATATCACTGGCTTGTGCACATCTATTTTTAAATTATATAGATTTTGGTGAATGTTTGTGCAAAACCAACCATGCCTATGTAGTTTTAAGGTATCATACACAATAGATAACTGTGGCACGACAAACATAACCCTGAGTGTCAAAGTGTAATCCAAAGTTGGATTAGTTTTCATACCATAGTCCATACATAATGTTTGCATAAGAGTGTCAAATCCATGCAAATTATTCTGAGGAAAAGTTCAGTGATTTATCTGTTCAATGCACATACACGTAATTCTGTTAGATTCTACTTTGGCTAAGTATTGTTGACAATAGCAGTTGCAAAGCCTCACATGCAATAATCTTTGGGAAGCAACCTGACTGTTAACTTCACCTTTATTTTCTACCTGTTGATGTAACATTCTGCTTAAATTCAAGTTTTATTTACAAAAACCCCCACTTATAAGCATGGTGGGAAACCTAGCGATCCGAAGGTCTACTGAAAGACCATATCATGTTATAAAATTATAGCAATATCAATCAAGGAACTCGCCGGTGGGATCAAACAAGGAAACCTTGTTATTAACAACTTCCAAAACCTCATTCTATGTCAAAGAGAGGCTGAAATGGAGATGGGGCAAGATCAAATCCCAAGGTGTTAGAATCATCAATCTCTCCCTGATGCATCTCTTCCATGATAAGCAACGTGGCAGGCCCTGAACCAAGAAAATAGGGCAGGAGAGCCCATCTCTTTCTACACACACAAGCTAATATAGACTAATTGAGAGATTATATTCTTGCATAAGACATAAGGAGGTCATATCAAGATGGTCAACCTGAAATTTATATGATGCAAAGTATCCCTCAGATTACTAACATCCTCAATAAAGAGTTTTATAAAAGAGATAGGAGATCATGATATTTATACAATCATATTCTGGTACAATCCAAAAGAATTATGATCACTTTAGGCAGACTTTTCCTTTCTGTATAAAACACCTCACACACATGTCACTTAGCAGATCACTAGATGTGATCCATATATCAAGTTTGGAGCAGCAGTATTAACCAGTCAACCTAATAACTCAATTACAACTAAAAAAATACCAATGCATAATTGCCAGGTATGGTAATGAGCAGTGAGAATTCCAAATCCATATCATTCATATGGTACAATAAAAGCTGGAATAACCTTCTAACAAGTTATTGAGATGCATCACAATAGTATGAAAGTTGAAATGAAAATAATGGGGGGAAGGCTAGGGGGAGGAGGTTTGTACAGACTTCATCAAATTGGATAACTAGACCCTATCAATGCCCTTTCTTTGTCCGCATGAGGAATCTACTAAAACCTCCCCGATGGCTACGTTTTTTGGATGAAAAAGGTTCAATTGATCCATCATTAGAAGATTGATTTGCTGAAATTTTTTTCTTCATACTAAAGAATTTTGCTGGAGATATGGCTGAGGTAATATTTGAATCTGTGTGAGAGTGGCCTCCACTAGTATCATTTTGAACATGTTTCTGAGAATCAATATCTGGTGAATCTGTGGGTATCTTCCAACCATAAAGTAATCCACTTTTACTCTTCCTTGGAGTACGTGACTCTTGCTGAGAATTTTCATCATTCTCAGTTTTTGGCCACGGAACTTCTTTTGGTTTTGGCGAATCAGGTGGACAGTCCTAAGATTCTTCAGTTGTATTTTTAGCTTGCATGTGGTCAAAGAGAGAGGCAATTTGATTTATTCATGGAGTAAGTTTTTCAAGTGATGGGGAACCTAAAGATCACTGAAATGGAACATATTTAGAGTCACTTGGAGAAGCAAGAACCTTTAATTGCTTCTCTAAAGCAAGTATTGTTTCCTGGAATTCACTAAGCTTCTTGCTAGCATCTGAAATATCTCTTTCCTGCATACAAAATTCATTAACCAAAATATTAGGAATACTCGAATCTGTTTCTTTATTGTGTCCAATAGATGCTGATATTAAACATTAGCAAGATTTTAAATTTTTTTAATAGGCCAACATTTTGTAAGTTGTCCAAATTCCAATTGTTTGAGAGTAAATTGGATGTGGTTTACAATATTTATATTTCAATGAAATTTCACAGATTTTATTTAAGCTAACAGTATGTTCCTCCAAAGTCTAGTTGTTTGACAGTAAAATGGATGTAGTTTACAATATTTGTATTTCAAGGAAATTTCACAGATTTTATTTAAGCTAAATAGGATGACCATTCAATGATGATGAACTCCCATCGACTCCCTAGTAGCCAGTTGAATATGCAGTGAATCAAAACTATATGTTTCCACACCACCTAGCCCATCCCCTACATTTCGACCCCAAGACTTGTCGAGCTCAAGCCCTGTGTCTTATCACCAGTTCCTGCACATCTATTTTGAAAATAGAGGGATTCCGGTGAATGCTTGTGAAAAACTAGGTTATGCATATGAAGTTTTAGATAATCATACACAAAAGGTAAGTATTTCCCTACAAACATACTCCTACACTCATAAAGTGTGCACCCAAGTTTAATACATCAAATGAGTTAGGTCAATCCATATCCCAAAATAGAGGGATCTGTATTAAAAAGAGGGCTACACTCCAATGAACATCACCACGTGGGTCTCAAGCCTTGTGTCATATCACTGGCTCATGCAATTTTTTTTTAAATTATAGAGATTCTGGTGAATGCTTGTGCAAATCCAGTCGTGCCTATGCAGCTTTAAGGGATCATATACAATAGATAATTGTGGAACGAAAAACATAACCCTGAGTGTCAACGTGTAATCCAAAGTTTGGCTTAGGTTAACATAACTCATAGTATGTGTAGCATCTCATCCCACACACTCCCATCCTCCCAGCCATGGGACAAGGAACCACTGATGAGTAATGACCCAATAAAGTTATGAGACACGAGACCATTTCACCATATCAAGGCAGAGATGGACTTCCATGGAAGCCCAAAATGGTTCAAGTATATGCATGGTGCAAGATAATAGAATGCAATAAAAATAAACAAGCTTTTCATAACAAGGTTCATGGCGACCAAATACACATGTTGAAAATTTAAACACATACACACAGTGTAATAAAATGATCATGTAAACTCATTGTAGGAAATCACATACAATTGCATATTAGTAAGCACAAAGAACACTTATTGTCCTGATGATGAATCATGTTCTGGATTCGAAATGTTGGCAACAAATGCCCAATGTGGAATATTTCAGATAATCTCTATGACAACACTTCCTTTTTAACAGAAGATAGTCTCAGAAACTCACTGTGTTTGAGCAATTTTTCACCAAATCATAAGCGTCTGGTGCAAATGCCACCCACAAACCAGCCTATGAGGCCACAAGAGCGAAGGAATCCAAGCTACAGACTCATAGCTCACTCAACCAAACCCATTTCTCTCATGGCTCAAACAAATTTCTCACTATAAAGCACTCCATGCATGTCATCCAACGATCAAACAAGGATGGCGCAAGTTGGTTTATCTTGGTTAATATTTTTTTTGGGTTAAATAGAACAAATGTTTGGCTATGTGAATTGATGGAATATTGTGAGGGCATGTGATTTGATTTCCTAATACCCTCTTGTCAACCCTTTTTATTTTCTTCTTTGCATAGAGAGTTTTCTTTTAGTATGGTGCATGTGGATTTCTTTTAGTCGGTAGTTTTTGTGATTCTCATTAATAGTATAAATGTTTTGTCATATGATCTTATGGAAATTCTATTAGTGTTTGTGTGGATGTGATATTAAACTGGTTTTCCCATTATTATGTTTCTAACCTTTCTTTCTCTTTACCTTTTATCAAATGTAGTTGAATATCTAAAGATGGAAATGCTTATATTGAATTTTCCAAAGATGACAATGCTTATTGTGTTGTAGATGGAAAATATGACAGATTCATCAATATCAAGGAAACAATATAGTCTATTTATTCAAATGGATCAAGATATGGCACCATTACAAAAGAAGAACCAATCAAAAGTACATGGTGTTGATGAGAATAAACTAAGGTTGGATGGGGCAAAACATGTTGACTTATGGGAAAAGGGAGAGTTGTTCCCAATTGATCCTAAAACAAATTTACATCCATATTTCAAAAGCATAACAGGATTAGTAAAGCTCCTTTGTCATGGAAAACAAGGTTTGTTAGGGTATTGTGAGAATTTGGAAGGAGACTATACAGAAGTTACTAAGAGGAACAACCAGTTGGAAATGAGGAACAACCAGTTGGAAATTAGGAACTTCCATTTGGAAATGAGGAATAACCAATTGGAAATGATGAGAAACCAGTTGGGATTGAGGAGCACCCATTTGGAAATGAGGAACAACCAGTTGGAAATGAGCAACAACCAGTTGGAAATGAGCAACATGAATTTTGTTGGAACAATTAAGCAACTACAAGACAATAATATGATCCTAGGAAATGAAAATAATAGTTTCAAGCAAATCATTTCTATTCAATGCAAAATTATTGAAGAAAAAAACCAAGAGATAACAAGATTGCTTAATGAGAAATGTCATTTAACTGAAAAAGTTATGAACATAAAAACTAAGCTTGATGCTATAACAAAAAAAATGGAATAAGGCGAAGGCAACACCACTTGGTGCTAGAGTTCGAGTTAAAAACATTTCTAATGTTTCATCATTGTCACATACTGGGTGTGCTTGGAAAAGAAGGGTTTATGCTATGATATATATCATGGACCCAAACAAGGAAAAAATAAACAATGGAGATGAATACTTTGACATGTCTCATGTGATAAGTTCATTGCTTAAGAAAAAAGATATTATTTCTATGATTAAGCAACCATGTTATGATATAATTAGAAAATCTCTTGTTGATGAACTGATGAGTCAAATATCAAAATCTATTAAAGCTAATGAAATACAAAATGTTTGTGACGATACTGGTATTAGTAGAAGAGCTTATGAAACATTATTTAAATGTTTACGAGAGGGAATGATGAATGCAGGAATTACTAAGATTGTAATTCCTCGACCCTTTCATATAAAAAAAGCTCGTGGAATGAAAAATGAAGAGATTGTTGATATCCTAGGAGATATGTATCATGTACAAGCAACTAAAGAGTTTGAAAGGAAGGTTGGAAAGAAAACAATTCATACTTAATTGATCACATTAAACTTAAAAAATAATGTATGGGTTGATTTAGAAAAAACCTTGGAGGCTATTGTCAAATTTTATGATATATCCATAGATGAAGCAGATGGAAAGTTAGTTTTTGTCATTAAGTTGGATGATATGGAACTTGCTAATGATGAGAAATATAAAAGAGTTTCCATCACACTAATGAATAGGGCCATGAATCAAAATATTAATAATACTGATAAAAAATATTTCTCTGTTCAATCTGAGGATCACATTTGGTGGCTGGGACTATTTCGAGTTGATAAAGAGTCCCATGATTCATTAAAGTGGGTTTTTCATCAAACATCAATACCCACAATAATTGCTTCATATAACATGGGGGAAAATCTATATGTTGAAGGTTATGGATCATATGAAGTTGAGTGGCATCTAGCAACTGACCTCAAAACATTAAAATGCATGTATAATATAGGCCATGGTGTTAATGCAAAGCATAGCTGTATATATTGCATGCACATAAGAAAGAAGGAAAATTCAACATCAGGTGGGTGGTCAAATGGGATCATGAGTTGTAGACAAGACATGCCTCCAGATAAAGAAAATTTGGAAAAAAACATTGATCCTATACTACCTATACCTCTTACAAGAGTACACATATGTACATTACATGCATTTGTAAGGATTGTAGATAAATTAGTCTACCTTTCTATTCTATCTGCTTCGAAAAGGAGCCTAGAAGAAATTGCTAAAAAATCAATTGAGGCAATTGAAAATGTTCTTTCAAATGCTGGTTTACATGGGGGAAATGGGAAAATATGTAAAGATACAAAGTTGTTTGGACCTCGAGGTAATGTTCCTTGCAAACCATCTATGGGTGGGGTTAAGGCATGCCAGTTTATAGAAGACTGGAAGAAGGGGTTAGAAGGTCAAGAAAAACTTTATAGTGACCTTATTGATGCTGAGAATGATCGAGCTGAGAGAGGAAACTCTGCAATAAGAAAAAAAAAGTGTGGATGATGCTTTCTGTCATGTATTCTTTCATGAACAAGGATAAATTTGATGCAAGTGATGACATGTCCTTCACTAATTCAGTTAAATAGTTTATGAAATAATTGGTTGACGCATGGGGAGAACATCATATTACACATTACATGGTAGGTAAAATTTTCCTTTCAGTTTATGTTATATTTGTTATTGTTCATATTTATCACATGAGACATCTTAAAGAGTACTTCAAATGGAAATAGAAAAGTTATTAGGTCTTACCACTTGATTTGCTGAAAACTGGATCTGGAGCTGGATTAGGGTTTGTCAGAGAAACCCTAAAAATTCAAAATTTGAATTTAAAACTTCTGAAAAGATAGAAATATGTGCTTTGCTAAGCTGGTCAAGATGGTATACTACAAATTTGAAAATTGCAAAATTTGTTCCCTCAAAATTGCCTTTGAAACTTATGGATTCACTACACAAGACCCTGAACTAGGGTTTGATTTTCCTGGAGCTTCACCCAACCAAAAAGTTTGATCTAATGCTCTAAACTTCAATTTTTTAGACGATCTTCCATCCGTGGTCTGAGATTTAAAAAATTCCAACTTTCTTCGAAACCCTAATTTCCCCCAGCAGTGATTAGGTCAAAACTGAAAATGCTCAGAATCGAATTCTGTCTCTACAGAATTATGCAACCTTGATAGGAGAGTCAATATAGCCTCCTGCCTTTGATGATCTTTGGAGAGAAACCCATAAATTAAGAATCCCTAGCCTCCGCAGTTGCACAGTGCCTTCTTCTTAGGTCATCTCTGATACCATGTTAATTTTTCGATAATTTCATTCCATTATCATTCAAGATCACTAAGAGAATAACATGTACATCATATCTACAACATATCAATCATAGACACAATAACGAGCACACACGATACATAGAGTTTCCTCGGGGAAAACCAAGAAGGTGAAAAACCCCGCAACTTCCTCAGAGATAAGATAAGCCACAAACAAGGATCACAATGATCAAACCCAAAGAGATGTCTCTAGCAGATACTCCTCCTCCACTCGTCTGCCAATTTATCTCTTAGCTATGCAAGCTTGAGAAGTGAGTGAATGAATAGAATGAGAGAGGCACACCCTCTATTTATACATTGACTTGACCTGCCAATAAACCAACAGGGCCAACTTCCTAAGGAAGCCTAATAACCCAACCACATGACCTAACTAGGATCGGCCCCACACTGGTGGTCTAATAACCCATCAATACAAATGATGTCATTTACAATGTAAATTGCGACACTTGCAAATACAAATGACGACACTTCCAATCAGAGGAATAATACATCTCTGGTGGATATACAATAAAATACAAATGTAATATACAAGTGAATATCTTTCGAAGTTACAAATACATTAACACAAGTGGTATCATAGCATGTTCTTGGTACCTGATGGTCTTAACAAGAAGTCAAAAAAATAAATCACCACCCTTTGAATTAGTAGTTGAAGACGTTTTTGTTGAAGAAGAAGTAGTAGAAGAAAAAGAGTCTTTTTTTAAAACCATGGGTAGAGAGGAGGATGAAAACTTAAGACATAAGGAGGAACTTGTTGAAGCCTTAAAACAATGTTTTGGTGATATTTCCATGGCTATGCAGGGGATTACCATGGGTATGCAAGATATGAGTAGACAATTGATGAAAGGATTGGAATTGTTGGGTAGCCAACTAGGGATCAAATTGGAAATAGGAGGGAGCAGTGGTTCTTTTTTCGAGGAAAAAAAGGCAATGGATGGAAGAATTTGTGTCACAAAGAAGGAACCTCATGTAATGGTGGAACATGAGGTACATGTTGATATGTAGGTGTTTGAAGATGCTACAGCAAACAAGAAGAAGGACAAGCACTTGTCTTTGTTCAGAGGGATTATGAGTTGCCTCATGGAGAGAATTGAAAATCCTTGGAGGAAGCACATGATCTCACAATAGTTGGACAAGCCAATTATGAAGAAGATGAATTAAATATTTCGATGTGTAAGGGTTGTAAAGATTTAAGGTTGGTTCATAATTTCTCACCCCCTACTTCTTTTTCAGCCCCATCAATTGGGGATGAAAATTGGGTGAAAGGTTTTTTTTCTAATGGTGCCACATGAGGGGTATGAAAATCCTACCTCTCCTTTTGATAATGACATGAATAGAGGACCTCATTATTTACATTTGCAACAGCATCCCTTTTTACCTTATGATGATACATATCTTCATGGATGCCCTTATGATTTTCACTTGAGTCACTTGAAGACTCATGATTTTCCTTGCTTCTTGCTTAGTTCAATTGATGTTGGAGAAACTTCATTAACTACTTGGATGAAAGAATACAAGGCTGATTGTTTTTATGAATCTTACATATTTTTGGAGCAGCATTATAGGACATGGGATACTCACCTATGTCATTGGAGAAGATTTGATTGTTCACTTGATGCTTGTATGCACCTGGAAAATGGTGGTCTACTTACTTGGAGGTATAAGCACTTTAATGATTCTTTGATGAAGCATCCCCTTGATGTACATTTTCATTATGTTTTTATGTACTTTGATGATATATATTTTTTACTCACGATGTTTGGAAGAATTCATACAAGAAAATGAGATCCAGGAACTATGAATTGGAGAGCACTTCTAATTGTTGGAGTGCAATACAAGGAATGGGACCCTGGGATAATTCTTAGTCTCATTGGTTTCAATTTTTTGGGGAAACAAGTAGTATGGTGGATGGATTTCCCAATCAATAAAGTGATTTTAATCATAGTAGTGCAACAGCAAGCATGGTCTTCCTCTCTAAAATATTCATGGAAGCTCGAAGACTCAAAGTTGGGCAGTTCAGTCGCAACTTCAAAGAATTATACATGAAGCAGGTTCTTCAACACCCATGTTCAAAATTGCTTGAGGACAAGCAATACTGGGAAGGGAGGATTTTTCATGTACCAAATTTTGCATTGGGTCACAATGTCCTAAGCACATTGGAAATATTCATTACATTTTGTCAAATTGATGCTAAGGGTCAAATAATTGCCAAGGAGGAAAATTACTAGTTTCCTAGGTTTGGGGTGGAAGCTTTAGGATTTGGAATGAGGGGAATAATAAATGATGTTTGAACATTAGAATGGCATAAATATTTAATAAAGGATCCAAATAAATATATACAGGCGAAAATCAAAGTGGCATTTGATCATGAAGACACATGGAGGAAGGGGGACCCACATATGGCTAGATTTCCCCACTACACTTGGCATCGTTCTCTCACCAATTCGAATTCAGGGTGAATGGTAACATACTTTGGGGAGTTCATAAGGTATTATTCCTTGAATAACTCATCCAAGTTTGAAATGTAGAGGAAGAATAACTCCCATGGAAGAGGAAGAGGCGATTTGGAGCTAGTGAGATACTTGGGCTAGATTCCCTAGCTCTGTGACAACAATGATGAAGATGCTATGACACCTATGACACAAATGAGACCTAAAGGATGAGATATGACATATATGACATGTCAGGCCTAAAAATAGCCTCCAAGAAGGCGCTCAAGGGAGTTAGGTAAGCTAAAATGCTTCCACATGTGATTTGGTGGAAGTGGGAGACTAGGAATTGTTGTACAAGTGGCGTTCTTTGGAATCTCTTCCCAACTTGAGTTGGAATGAGTCTCTTGGAAGGAATTAAACCCATGGAGGACATTAGAAGTTTATAAATGTAAATAACAAAGAATGAAAGTAGATTTTGATCATTTGAGAAAAATTGCATCTGTGAAGAGAGAGATGACTAGTTTCTTGCCTTAGCCAATTTCGAGCGTGAAAGATTCCCATCCAAGTTGGTGTTTGGAGAGGCCACTCAGGTATTTCATGGGGATTTAATGGAGTTTTATTTGCAGGTATTAGATACATGGAATCTTGTGTTTTTTTTTAGTGCAGCACCATCTCTCAACCATTTCCAGTTTTGAAGTCATATTCATGCTCCTTGAGGGAGGGTATTTTTGGTGAGCTCTTGTGCTTCTTGGGAGAGATTCTCTATATGTATTTACGATTGTAATAAACATTATATACTCTTTTATTCATGTTCATAAAGTATCAGGTCGAAATACCAAGTGGTTGTATGTAAAAATGAAGATTAATGAGCAAACAATGTCCATTTCCCCACTACATTGATGTATGCTATTATAATGATGATGATTTTGAATAAAGGAATGTTTATCTAATATATTTTTCATTAATGGACTGCTATTGATGTGTATTAAAAGTTTCATATTCAGTACTTGATCATTTGAAGCCATTATACTCAGTTTATTTGCATTTGAAGAAGATTTGGTGCCATTTCCCCAAGGGTCGAATTAGTGGTTTTTGTTGTTGTTTGGGAGGGGTTTGGAACAGAATTAATAACTAATGAATGGTGCATTTGGAATTTAATAACATCCTTGAGACATCCCCTACCTCTGTTAAAAAATTCAAGTGGGTTGGAAGGAATTTGGGAAGCCATTTTCAATAGTTACCCCAGGGGGATTTGAACCCAAATTTACTAGTAAAATTGCATACTTGGTCCTGAATATTAAGAGAGTTTGTAAAGGTCTCTTGGTGGTCATATATCATCCCTGAACATCATATTCAAGTCCTAACAACTGTCACATACCTTCTCAGAATATTTGGGGCAAAATTGGGACCTAGGCATTGTTGGGCTTGGCCCAAGGGGGTCAAATTCTGAACACATTAAGTTTTTGGGAGTTGCAAAGCTGAGCACAGCATGGATGGATAATTTTTGAGAAAATAATTTTTTGGAAGTTGGGAGGAGAAGCGCAACACAGTTTTGGTATTTTGCGACGATTGTGCGCAGCGCACTGTCAGAAAGAGCTGCAAGGTCGGTGTTGTGAGGATTACATCGCCACGATGTGCCACATCGATGGAGATCCAGCTAAGAAGAGCGTTGGATGGATTAAGAAAGTTATTTTGGTTAGGTCGTAGAAGACCTATTTTTGTCAAAGATCATCGATAACTACCAAGCAGAGGGTAGGTGCAGATCGGGAGGAAAGTGACTGATCACACAAACAAAGGACTACTACTACTACTCGAATCAATCATCTAAGGCCGTGATAGAAGGAACAGCTTTCTGGACGCAAGCTATTGGAATGCATGATAGAGAGGTAGATAGCAAAGTGTTTACACAAAGGAGAGCCCCAACTGAAGATCCACTACCAGACACCCGTTGTCCGGTTTTGGGAAAACCGTGATAGTTTTGTAAACCTAAGGGCTTCTGCCTTCGTAAATGTAAAGACATGACCTATGGGTCTTGATCTATAAATAAGGAAATTTTGTAAAGGAAAGGATTAACTCTTCATTTTGTTGATTATTATTGAATATCGTTGGGTCTATAAGATTGAAGTGATGTAAAGGATCTGCAGCTGAGTGTGCAGAGACTTAATTTTGAGAGGTAGAAGAGCGTCTGCAGCTAAGTGCGCAGATGAAGAACTGTTGTACCCTTCCTTAAGATAAATAAACAACAGTTCTTGTGGATGTAGCTTCCCATCCGGGGGGGTGAACCATGTTAAACCTTGTGTTATGTGATTGTTGTTTATGATTGCCATTATTTTTGCTTGAATTACTTACAGTGTATGCATGAAGTTATTGTTATTTGATATATGTTTACTTTTATCTGTATTCATCGTGGAAGGGATGAACTAAGATGTTAGTAGTTCGTGTATGGATGAATGTTAACAGTCAGGAACCTATAAACCATTGAATGAATGGATCTGTGAGATAAGCACACAGTTAATTGTTAAGGTTGAATCGCTATATCAGAGCGCACAAAATCACACATCTCATTCACTTACATAAGTTATGATGTTTATCAGTCTAAGTAAAATCGAATGATTAAGGATTATTGAATAAGATTGAGTAGAAGTGATTGAGTCTCATAACGGCCGCACGGTCTAGTTGATGCGCCGATCCATCAGAAGTGCTACGCAGCAAGATGTTAATAACTTATCGCCGTAGAGTGGAAGTAATCCCACTGCGCAGTTCGTGAATGCACTGGTTGTGCAAGCATCCTTGCTTGCCACAGCACTCGACACGGGGTAGAGGACCTCGCACAGTTATTAACCGCAGTATGCACTCCATCACCGCGCTGCGCATTAACCAATTGAAACACTCGCATCACAAGGTTGTGGAAACCTGCTTCTGCAACCAACCCCACAACTTCGCCTCGGGTGAGACCTCAGGCTGCTTGCAGTCTGTTGCCGGAAGGGCCGGTGAATAGGGGTTTTGTTGGTATCTTGGACCGCGAAGTACCTGGGTCTACATTGAAAAACCTCTAGATCAAAATATACACCAACAAATGGTTCTGTTTCTGCACTAAGACTCAGTGATGCGATAGCATGTTTCAAAAAGTAATGTGCGAAGAAGAATACGAATTCCAATTAGGGTTAGACAACTGGCATCTAGAAAAGAAAGAGATCTGGACTTGGTGTGATAAAATCAAAAGAGATTTCGCAAAGAAAGAAAACAAAAACCCACATTTATCTGACGTACGGTGGTTGAATAGATACTTGGGGAGAGACATCCACGAAATTTTCTAGGATTCATTTCCAAATGAGCTACATGAGTGGATATCGTGCCTAGCACAAAGAAAGAATTGTTTTAAAGGCGGATTACCTACGCAGTGGACTCCAGAGCTTACTGAACAACTCAAAGCAATAGACAACCCACTATCGCGAGCAGTCGACTTCTGGGTCGATAGCATACTTGGGGGATTTGTAACGGAGTTTGCTATGGACATGCTGAAATCCTACAGCCAAGGTGAAGCATATTTTTTTGAAGGATTTAGAGGTAATTTCCTAAAAAACCTCACTTTATACATTAAAATGCTTTTAGATGAGAAAGGTCTTTTAATAATGTAGCAATAATTCTAAATATGTCATGGTAGAAAAAACACACATTGATTCTGACAAAGAAAACCATACTTTGAGAAGTGGAAAGAGATATAGGCTTACTCACGAAAAGAATCCCAGACAATCTAGAAACCATATAGATACTGAAATTCCATGTGACCTCAATAATAACAACACTTGGTTATCAGCCACAATCCAGCGTATTACACCTTAGAATCCATCACTCCAGAACCCACCCGCCGTGAGCATCGCACAGCCCATCCCACAGATCAGCAATACTAGTAACACCGCAGGAACGAGTGCTCATAGCACTACGACTTAGACCATTCCGCAGAATACTATCCCTAGCACAATCCAGCAGCCTATGTCTACTTTTTTCGCAGGGAATCAGTCCCAGAACAGTACACAATATGGAAGGAGAATGACGGATAACGATATAAAACTATCGCTATTCAAAGGAATGGGTAAGGAAGACCCTAATCAACACTGGTTTCTATGCAAATCCATGTGGAGTGTCAAGCAAGTTACGGATGATTCTATAAAAAGAGTAAAGCTCATCACTACTTTTAGAGATAGAGCACTGCATTAGTTTATGAAGTACTCTCAAGCACAATCGGGAACCTTAGCAGACGTCAAGACTGCGATTGCAACAGAATTTAAAAAGCCCAAATCAGAATCACAGTGCATAACAGAATTGAAGGAAATCAAACAGAAACCTACTGAATCAGTCTTGGAATTCGACCAAAATTTCAAAGCATTGTTGGACCAAGTAAGCTTTGTTATAGCTCCACAACAACATCAACAATGGTTTATTGCTGCGTTGTTGCCCCATATTAGACAACCACTGATGCAACAGAAGGTTGTATCTCAAGATGAGGCCTTGGAGATCGCAATGAAGTTGGAAGCCTCACCAATTGGAGAAAGTAGCTCTAGGATGATACAAATCCAGAACTAGTTGGCTACCTTGACATTAGAATTACAAGGTATGAAGAATGGAAAAGAACAGAGACATGAACAAAGACATGAAGTTTGGTGCACAGGGTGCAAAGGAGAGGGCCACACTAGAGAACATTGCCCCTTATTTCAAGATTATCTTAACAGTGGCGCACCAAACCTAATGAATATGAATAAAAACTAGGCGCCATGGCGTGAAATTTGTAGAACCAGAGGACACCGCCTTGAGGATTGTTACCTCCTACAGAAATATGTCAAAATATCTAAAAACTTATACTGTAATTTATGTAAATCAGTTGGACATGATGAGTGTAACTGTCGCACTTATGATTTGATGAATGAAAGAAAGCGAGATGTGGAAGCAATGCGAGGTGCTGGAATGTACCACGTCCAAGAGGAAAATTAGCCAAAGCAAGAGAACACCAACTATGATCAGGGAGGATATAGAGGCCGTGGTGGTGGATACCGCAGGAGAGGAAGAAATGCTGGCCAAGCTCCAGGAAGAGGACGAGGGCAGGTAATCTGCTATAACTGTGGCCAGCTAGGTCATCTATCCAGAGAATGTACTAATCCATGCACCACATGCAACTACTTCATTTGATCGTGTGATTGAAGACTTCCCCATGCTTGAGGTAGAAATGCAAAAGCGGAGAAGAATAGAAACACCTAACCCTAACATCCATTTGATCGCATCAAAGAGAAAACCTATAGGTCAAAGTGTCAATGTAGTAACGCGAAGTTCCACTGATACAGGAAGAGACAAAAGCGCAGAAGCCTCGACTTCTGGAACAACTGATACTAATAATAACCCTAGAGAAATGGTAGGGATTAGAAAAGCTCTTGGGAAAGCACCTCCATTGAATTTACAGAAAAATAAAGAAATATTTAAAGAAGCGCGGGACATGTTTAAACAACCACCACCTACTTCACCAAGGATCCCGTTGCATAGTCAAGAACCGCAAATAAAAGATATGGCCACTGGCATATGATCAGATGCGCACTGCACCAGATACATCAATTTTTGTTGCACATTTCCTACACAGCTGCATCAAGTTATTAAAAAACAAAGACACTCTTATGGAATTTGAAAAACTGATAAATCAATATGAATCATCCAGTAAGAAAGCGATTGTACATGGAACAGTACATAACATTAGGAGTCCCAAAAGAACCACGAGGGAAATGCGGTTCACCGCACAGATAGGAGACTACGAGATGGATGAGATCATTCTTGATCTTGGATCTGAAGTGAACATCTTGACCAAGAAAACATGGAAGGTGATGGGGAAACCAAAGTTACAGTGGTCACCTATACAGCTAAGAATGGCTAATCAAGGCATAGTTATACCGTTGGGAAGGTTAACCAATACCATTGTCGACATTGACGGAGTGTGAAGTTATGCAGACTTCGAAGTAATTGAAATTGTGGATGACAGCAATCCTTATCCAGCACTGCTAGGCATTGATTGGGCAATGATGAACTCCACTATTATAAATATGAAGATAATGAAAATGATATTTGAAGGCAATGACATAAGGGTCATCGCACCATTAGATCCTTCGCAGGGGGAGCGATATGTTGAACCTATTCAAGAAGAGTACAGAGCTCAAGACCTTGACCATATCTATAAGATGACAACAAATGCTGCAAATTATACTCATTCTACTGCAGATGGAACGCTCAACTGGCGCTGCGATAGCTCTTGCATCTCAGAATATGAGGAAGGATTAGAAAACTAGCAACACAGACTGCATGAAGTATCTGCCAGGAGATGCGAAACAATTACAAAGTCACTCCGCTGGATTGGAAAGTAGGTAAGTCCAATCCCCACTTATGATATTATAGCTAACATTTATTCATTCATCAAAGAATACACTGTAGTAGTTGCAGATGAACATCGTGTCTCAACATTGTACATGGCACTCCGTGAGACACCTTCTAGATGGTGGGCTACGCATAAAAAGACATTGACAACTTGGGACCAGTGCAGAATTAACCTACAGATCAGATTCGCTAACAAGGTTACACTACCATTTGAGTTAATGGCCAGATGGATACAAAGTATCATATCACATCTTGTGCAAAATATTGGGAAGAAAGACCACAGACAGAATGGGTACATCTCTTTGTGCATACACTAGAGGATCCTATTCCAAAGAAATGGTACCTGGAGGAGGCGCTGCGCAGAGGAACCACGGATTGGTCTATCCTTACTACGATTTTCTAGAAGGACTTTAGATTTGAAGAAAACCATCCAGCTATGCATGACGAGCTATAGCTTATCAAGGAAATTATATTTACACCAGATTGCATGGAGGAAAACATAATATTAGAAGAGTTTTTTGAAGCAAACAACGTACTTGCGAGTCTACAACCAGATTGGGAAGAACAAGTAGAGCAAATCTTGGACTTTTATAACTTAGTTGAAAAAGATGAAGATAAAGAAGACAGGGATGAGGAGGACCTGCGCAATATAAAGATCCCTGAATCAGAAGGAACGCGCGAAGTAGAAGGACCTCCACTAGAGATTCCTGATATGAGTGGACCGGTCAAAACAAAGAACGTGAACATCGATACAAATGAAGAAACAAAGTTTGCAGCAATAGGGGACTACTGGGATGATGATACAGTTGTGGAGATCGCAGGTATATTACATGAATATCAGGAAGTATTCCCTACCAAGTTCACAGAGATGAAAGGCATTCTAGGAGACTTAGGAGTGATGAGAATTCCTCTTAAACCTGGAACGAAACCTATAAAACAAAGGCCATATAGACTGAATCCACGTTACAAAGAATGAGTTAACGCAGGACTCGACAAGATGCTCGATGCAGGGATCATTGAGCCTGTTGAAGAATCTGAATGGATAAGCTCGATGGTCGTCCAATACAAGAAAACAAAGGGTGAGATTAGGATCTGTGTCGATCTCAGAAAGTTGAATGATGCCTCGATGCACGACCCATTTCCTACACCTTTTACCGATGAAGTACTTGATAACGTTGGAGGGAATGAGACATACACTTTTACTGATGGATTTTCTGGATACCATCAGATAAGAATTGATCTGGCTGATAGGCACAAGACAACTTTTGCCATAGAATGGGGGTCATTCCAGTATGCAGTGATGGCTTTTGGTTTGAAGAACGCACCATCCATATTTTCTAGAGTGGTGATCGTAGCATTTAAAGAATTCATCCACAAGTTTTTAGAGGTTTACTTTGATGATTGGACCATTTTTGGCCTACTGAAGAACCATGCCGTGAACCTCAAAATGATGCTGGACAAATGTAGACAGCATTAGATTTCATTGAATTTGAAGAAGTTTATTTTCTGTGTTCCCTATGGGATTCTGTTGGGACACATTGTATGTAAGAAGGGATTGATGGTTGACCCTACGAAGATTGTAGTTATTGTAAACTTGCCTACACCGAATTCAGTTAAACAATTGCGCACTACACTAGGGCATACCAAGTACTACAGGAAATTCATAAAAGGGTATGCACAGATAACCGCAGCAATGGAAAAGATGTTAAAAAAGGATGCACTGTTCATTTGGAATAAAGCCTGTGTGAAAGGATTTGCTACATTGAAAAGAAAATGGTCACTGCGTCAATCCCAGTTTTTCTAGACTGGGAAAATCCATTTCATGTACATGTTGATGCTTCATGTATAGCATTGAGTGTTGTTCTGGCTGAGCTAGGCGAAGGAGGCATAGATCGTCCCATTGCATTTTCGAGGAGAAAGATTTCATCTGCTGAGAAGAACTATACCACTACTGAAAGAGAAGGACTCGCAATGGTACATGCTTTACAAAAATTTGGACACTATTTGCTTGGTGCACACTTCTCAATGTTTACCGACCATTCTACATTAAAATACCTATTCAATAAGCCATTGTTGGGGGGAGGATATGCAGATGGCTATTACTCTTCCAAGAGTATGATTTTGAAATAATAGTTAAGCCAGGCAGATTAAATTTGGGCCCTGATCATCTATCAAGAATTGAGTGAGGAGAGGAACCTACGAATTTGGAAGACAATCTGCCTGATGCACAATTGTTTTCTATACAGGTTGCCAATGATTATTATCAAGACATCATTGACTTTGTAACTATCGGGTTCACACCTACTGAATTCACTACACAGGAGAAGAAGCAGCTGGTAGTGTGAGCCGCAGACTTCACCATTGTCGGAAGATAGCTCTACAAGTTAGGACCTGATGAAGTGCTGCGAAGATGTGTATTGGAACATGAGAAACCATTTATATTAGCTGATGCGCATTCAGGATTCGCAGGAGGTGATTACACAGGTAGGGCTACTGCGCAGAAGATATTATGCGTAGGGCTATGGTGGCCTACGATTCATAGAGACTCCAAAGAACATTTCCAGAATTGTGATGTCTGTCAGAGGATAGGGAAGCCGTCAAGAAGAGATGAAATGTCGTTGAACCCTCAGCTTACTTTACAGGCATTCGACAAATGGGAAATCAATTTTGTGGGACCTATTAACCCACCGGGGAAGAGAACTGGTGGGAGGTACATTATTACTACAGCTGATTACCTCACCAGATGGGCAAAAGCAAAACCAGTAAAATACTGTAGCGTAGCTACAACCTCGCAGTTCATTTTTGAAAACATCCTTACACGGTTCGGATGTCCAAAGATTTTGATGAGTGATCAAGGCACTCATTTTCTGAACAGAACCATTGAATATTTGATGGAAGAGTTCTACATCCATCATTGACGTAGTACACCTTATCACCCACAAGCGAATGGAACTGTTGAAGCGTTCAATAAAGTACTTGAGAATGCGCTAACCAAGATATGCAACGTAAACCGCGATGACTGGGACCTGCTCATTCCATCTGTATTATGGGAATACAAAACAACATGCAAAAAATTAACTGGACATACACCTTTCAGATTGGCTTATGGGCAGGAAGCAATAATGCCAATGGAATATATTATTCCCAGCTTAAGAAAATCTGCATTTACAGGGATGGCAGATCACACAGCACTAGAAGAAAGACTATTACACTTGGTTGGGTTGGAAGAAGATCACTTCATCGCGGGATTCCACCAGCAAGTGCAGAAAGAATGAGAAAAAGCATGGCATGATTGCCACATTAAGAATAAGTCTTTTTAGATAGGTGATCTAGTCCTCCTGTACGATAGTAAATTCATGAAATTTCCTGTAAAATTCAAAATGCATTGGCTTGGGCCATACATTGTTATCAATGTTACTAATGGTGGTGCGATTCAGTTAGATACCTTAGCCGGTGATACATTACCCAATTTGATAAATGGTTGTAGACTAAAGCTTTACCGTGATAGTCCTACTTCGCAGAATCCTATATAATCAAGAAGAAGGGAAAAATTCCTAGTGTCAAAAACAGTTGAAATTGGACACTATGAATTACTGAGATTCTGTACATGTAATTTATTAGGAAAGGTCTCTGTACCACGCAACACTGCTAAAGCTGTGCGTGTGAAAAAAAAAAAAAAAAGAGGAACCGCGCTGTTGCGCCAATCAAAAGGCAACAGTGCAGAGAAAAGAAATGAAATACTACGAAGAAACTGCGCATTACCTATGTTTAGCTGCTGCGTCGTTCGACACAACGCTCCAAAAAAATAATGGTTACAGTGTCGATTGAAAATATAACCGTTATACAATACTTCCTATCGACCACTTGGGAATTTAAAGCAAATAGAACTGTTCTAAATAGGTTAATGATGGAAAGGACCGATATCTTTGATAGATTTGTTTAATTGTTACAACATTTAAGGCTTATCTAACCATTAAGAGGAGCGAAGGAAGGCTAACCGCGCCTATAAATACCACTGTATTCTGTCTCGCGGGCATTACCAAACACTTAAAATTCCTTGCGGACATTGTTTTCTGAGTTATTCTGCAAAACTAGAAGGTACACTGTTGGAAAAACCCCAAGTGAATGTCTGAAAGGTCTTCGGTAGAGCAAGAACTCATGCTCCCGGAGGCTGTGAAAATATTTCAATACGAAGGTATTGAAGGGTTAATGAGAACCCCCATAAATAATATTGTCAAAGATAAGCCCAAAGCATCGCGAAGATCACCAAGGCACGCTGTATCATGGAGCCCAAAGGAAAAAAACCAGTGCCGAAGGTGAAGTTACCAAAGATAAGTTCCGTATTGCCGAAGGGTCCACAGACTACTAAGGAAATTTCACTTAGATTCACGCTTGACTATATCTCACCAAGGGCACAGTGTGTGCCAACACTAAAGCTACCAACGAATACAAAATACGATATTCCACTGTCACCGATCTCAAAACATGTGAAATTGGCTGATAATCTCCTCGGAAAAATACAAGAATGCAAATGGGAAGAATATGACCTACTATAAATACAGAAGGAGGATAATCAACCAAGGTTTTTGCAGTTCCAGCCAGATAGGTATATGTGCTGGAATAAAGATGTAAAAGGAAACGAGAAGTATTAAATTTATTATGACTCCCACATTTTGACAGGTCCCCAGAAGTTAATGCAGTGGTGCAAACCTTAATGGCGCACATGCACCAAGGATACCTGTGGCTCGACCGTAATGTCGACCTGAACATTGATTTGATCCATCGCATAACAGGTTTGAGCAAAAGAGGCACAGATCCAAAGAAATTCTTCCAAGGAAAAAGTAAGGATAAAGAAGTTGCCACATTAATGAAGCAGACTACACCTGCTGCAAAGGGAAAGAGAGGTTTTCAGTCTGATGATATAAAGGACAACGCAACAAAGTTTGTCACACAACTATTAGCCGGTAAAATTCTAAGGAAATGTAGACGACTCGAAGTAACTGCGGGCGCTGTATTGCTAGGTGCAAGTGCCGCAAAGGGAGAGAAGTATAACTAGTGTCAGTAGATACTAAATGAATTCCTCGATGAACTGCTTGAAGTATAGGTAAGTGGAACTTATTTAAACTTCACATGGTTGATAGTCCTAATGGAATTCGTCGGTTGGAAGGAACCAAAGGATTACATCGACGTGATCATTAATAAAGATGACTGCAGAGGACCACACTATCAAAACCTATGGGAAAACCTAGATCCATAGAGGCAACATGCAACGAATGAGGTGTTCCACACATACTACAATCAACTGCGTGATATCATCACCATCACACCACACATATCAAAAGAGGTAACAAGCAAATACATACAAACTATAAATTTTTATGCTAACATGCATTGCATTGAAATCTCAGTAAAGGCACAAAGGAAGAACATAGAATGGTTTGAGGGGCGCTATCACATGACAGAAGAAGATATTGATCTTCTCATGAAAGAATGGCCTACGCAGTATTGAGTCGAGGTATTTGATGTCCTGAGCGATGATGGCGAGGAAAATCCAATTCCATGCCCCACTACTGAAGAACCACCGAAGAGGAAGGAACTTGAAAGTCCACTACACCCGAAGGGACCACGGAAAAAATCCAAAGAAAATAAGGAAAAGATTGATACAGTCCTTAAAGAGGATGATTATGAAATAATCACTCAGGTCGTCAATGAAAAAATGGAAGACATGATGATCGAGAAGGAGAAGAAGGAAAAGGTGCTTCACAACACCCTGAAGGAGAACATTAATAAGTTGGAGGTGATTATGGAGAAGTTTGAATAGGTACAACAGAGATTGCCAGCACATAAAGATTCAGACTCCGAAGTAAAGTCGGGAGGCACTCTGTAGAAACAAGCGCCACAGTTGACTTTGGCGGCACCGATGAGGTCCTGCATTTTCCATTTACAACCATTAGTAGTAAGGTTGCCACTACCTAATGAAATAGTGTTGGATACAAAGGATGTAGAGTACGTGGAACTCGATCTTGCGAAGATCCCGTTGCCAGGTCTACATTTCTTGCAGTTGCAATTTTTTGAAGAAATGCATGAGAGAACCACTAATGCAATCAAAGGGCAAGCATAACTGTAGATAAGCTACAAAGAGTTGGAGGAAACTATCTCATGGAAAGCTATGGAGCTTCAAGATGAACGTGATCGTCGGAAAAGGCTATAATCCACGATCACTGCGGTTGCGGATGAAATACCAGAATTTGAAGTACAAACGGAGCCCGCAGATACTATTATCAAGATCGGCCAAATGGTGAATAAAATTAAGGAATACATAGACGATATGGAGATCAACCATGAAGCTGACATTTCTGCATTAAAGGGTCAAATTGAGCAAAAGATACTACCAACTGAGGCAGAAATAAGGGCAAAAGAGGTAAAATACGTGACAGAAAGAATAGCCAGGGAAGTATCTAAATGTGAAAGTTTATTAGAGGTGACTTCTAAGGCATTCACTACCCTTCAGGAAGACCCAGAGTGGCTAAAAGCAAAGAATGCTCTCAAGACTAAGCAGACAGAATTCGAAAAGTTGGATGAGGAAGTTAAAGCATTACCAGCACGAGAGCGACTCCACAGATACAAAGAAGTCAATGCACTGAAGAAAGAAGTGCAGAATTTACGAGTGAAGGAGGCTACAATTGGGGATAAAACATAGCCCTTCCTGGAGAAAGCCAGCCTCATCTCACAGGAGATCGAGGACAAACTGAAAGAGTTGCAAGACGGTCAGTAGCAGGTGGAAGAGAATGAAGGACAAGAAATAACACCTGAAATGCTCGACACAGTAAGGCAAGTGAAAAAGGACACGAAGGAAGCAGTCAAGAAGTTGATTGTTGAATACAATGACTTCGCTGCGTCAACTGGTCCACCGGAGGAGGAACAACTAGAAGATGCCGAAGTTGAAGATGGCTCGGGGGCAAGCCACATGTAAGTGTTGTGGGCCTGTTGGGCCTGGCCCCAGGGAGTCAAATTTTGAACACATTAAGTTTTTTGGAACTGCGAAGTTGAGCACAGCATGGATGGAGACTTTTTGAGAAAATCAGTTTTTCGAAGCTAGGAGGAGAAGTGCAAGACAGTTTCGGTATGCTGCAACGATTGTGCGTACCACACTGTCAGAAAGAGCTCCAAGGTCGGTGTTGCGAGGATTACATCGCTGTGATGTGCCACATCGATGGAGATCCAGCTAAGCAGAGCATTGGATGAATGACGGTAGTTATTTTGGTTAGGTCGCAGAAGACCTATTTTTGGAAAAGATCGTCGATAACTACCAAGCAGGGGGTAGGTGCAGATCAGGAGGTAGGTGACTGATCACAGAAATAGACGATTACTACTACTTGAACTAGTCATCTAAGGCCGTGAAAGAAGGAACAGCTCGGCGGATGCAAGCTGTTGGCGCACATGATAGAGAGGCAGATAGAAACGTGTCTACACAGAGGAGAGCCACAATTGAAGATCCGCTACCAGACACCTGCAGCCCGGTTTTGGGAGAACCGTGATAGTTTTGTAAACCTAAGGGCTTCTGCCTTCATAAATGTAATGACATGACCTACGGGTCTTGATATATAAATAAGGCAATTTTGTAAAGGAAAGGGTTAACTCTTCATTTTGTTGATTATTATTAAATATCGTTGGATTTGTAAGATTGAAGCATTGTAAAGGCTCTACAGCTGAGTGCACAGAGACCTAATTTTGAGAGGTAGAAGAGCATCTGCAGCTGAGTGCGCAGACGAAGAACTGTTGTACCCTTCCTTAAGATAAATAAACAACAGTTCTTATGGACATAGCTTCCCATCCGGGGGGTGAACCACGTTAAACCTTGTTTTATGTGATTGTTGTTTATGATTGCCATTATTTTTGCTTGAATTACTTACAGTGTATGCATGAAGTTACTGTTATTTGATATATGTTTACTTTTATCTGTATTCACCGTGGAAGGGATGAACTAAGATGTTAGTAGTTCGTGTATAGATGAATGTTAACAGTCAAGCACCTATAAGCCCTTGAATGAATGGATCTATGAGATAAGCACACAGTTAATTGTTAAGGTTGAATCGCTATATCAGAGCGCACAACATCACACATCTCATTCACTTACATAAGTTATGATGTTTATCAGTCTATGTAAAATCAAATGATTGAGGATTATTGAATAAGATTGAGTAGAAGTGATTGAGTCTCATAACGGCGGCATGGTCTAGTTGATGCGTCGATCAATCAGAAGTGCTACACAGCAAGCAGTTAATAACTTATCGCCGTAGAGTGGAAGTAATCCCACTGCGCAGTCCGTGAATGCACTGATTGCGCAAGCATCCTTGCTTGTCGCAGCACTTGACACGAGGTAGAGGACCTCACACAGTTATTAACCATAGTACGCACTCCATCACTGCATTGCGCATTAACCAGTTGAAACACTCGCATCACAAGGTTGTGGAAACCATCTTTTGCAACCACCCCCGCAACTTCGCCTCGAGTGAGACCTCAAGCTGCTTGCAGTCTGTTGCTGGAAGGGCTGGTGAATAGGGGTTTTGTTGGTATCTTGCACCGTGAAGTACCTGGGTATACATTGAAAAACCTCTAGATCCGAATATACACCAACAGGCATCAAAACTAGTCAAGGGTCGAAATTGGAAAAAAAGTGAAAAATTGGGCATTTTTATAAAAATTGAAAAAGGGACATTACACTCTCCCAGGTTAACACATTTTTGTGGTATGTAACTTTCTGTTGCACATCATTAAAATTATATGTTTTAAGGTAAATAACATGTATTTTATTTTTTAAATTAATAATCTTTTGATTCTATAACATTAATACATATATATTGCAGGTCTTCAAGCAAAGGGAAAATTTGCATGTCCAGTATGTGGTCCTAGGATAAAATCTCATTGTTCAAGAATTTTAGCAAAGTAGGTGTTTGATGAGTACAAGAACTTCCTCCCTAAGAACAATAGGTATCAAACTACCAAGAGAACAAAATTCAATGGTAAAGAAGAGAATGGAAATAATCCACGAAGAATGACACCTCACCTATGGAAGTTGGAATATAACAGAAATCGTCGAGGTATGCAAATTGTATATGTAGCATATATAAACACGTAATATGTTGATTTTTATACTTTTACTAAATTTTCTCTACCATGGGTGTCATGAATTATTGTTAATGTGTTTTCGTTTATGTTTAATGAATGTATTTAAGGAATGAATAGGATTCCATGAGGAATGAAGAGTTATCCCATACAATTCAATAGGTTTCCTTACTAGGAGCACTGTCATGTCCCAAAATTTTGCATTGAGTCACAATGGCCTAATCCCCTTGGCCATACTCATGATAGTTTGTCAAATTGATCCTAAGGGTCAAATAATTTCCAAAAATGAAGTCCAAGTTAGTAATAATGTGAAATTAGATCCAAATGGAGAAGGTGGGTCACATTAAGAGATATTCCCAACTCAAAGTTTGTAATATACCCATCCAAATTAACTGTCATGGAGGAAAATTACTAGTTCCCTAGGTTGGGGGTGGAAGCTTTGGGATTTGAAATAAGGGGGCTAATAAATGATGTTTGGACATTAGAATGGCATAAATATTTAATAAAGGAACTAAATAAATAAATACAAGGGAAAATCAAAGTGGAAATTGATCATGAAGACACATGGAGGATGTGGGACACACACAAGCTAGACTTTCTATGCCACATGGCATCCTCCTCTTGTCATTTCAAATCCATAACAAGGCCAATGTTTTTGGGATGAGTTGGAAGGTCAATATTCTTGGAATGAATCAATTAAGGTCGAATTGGAGTGGAAGAGTAACTCCCTTGGAAGAGGGAGAGGCATTTTGGAGCTAGTGGGACACTTGGACTAGATTCCCTAGCTCTATGACAACAATGATGAAGATTCTATGACACCTATGACACAAATAAGACTTGAATGCTAACATCTGACATATATGACATGTCAGGGACAAAAATATCCTCCAAGAGGGTGATCAAGGGAGTTAGGGAAGCCAAAGAGACACCTATTCGAATTTGGTGGAGGAGGAGGCTAGAATTGGAGGGACAAGTGGCACAGATTGGAATCTTTTCCCAACTTGAGTTGGCATGAATCTCTTGGAAGGAATTCGACACATGGAGGACCTTAGAAGTTTATAAAAGACAACAAAAAATAAGGATAGTAGTTTTGATCATTTTGCATTTTGCATTTGGAGAGGAGAGCTAGTGGAGTGTTACTCTACTTGCCTTAGCACCAATTTCAAGGGTGAAAGATTCCCATCCTAATTGGAAATTGGAGAGGCTATTTAGATCTTTCATTTGGAGCTACAATGGATTTTTTTATTACAGGTTGAATCTACAGGGCAGCTCATGGTCACATCTCTTTCATCTTGCATCGAAAACCATTCTTCTATTTCTTGGTATATTCCTGCTCCTTGAGGAGAGGCACACTTGTTGAGGTGATGAACTCTTTGGGATAGATATTGATGCCCCATATCTTTGTAATCCGATATATCTATTATGTTTCTACTACTCAGAATAGTTTCAGGTTGAAACTCAAAGATATTTGATGTAAAAATGCTAAACTATGAACAAATGGTGTAATTTCCCCAACACCTTGTTATTTGCACTTGAAGTGGTATCAAATTCGAATGGTTCAATCATTGTATGATGTATTAATGTTGGATAGAGTGCCATTTGTTGAAATATTGTAACTTCTAAGAATATTATAATTGTACTTTATTATTCTGGAGATGTTTCCTTCCTCCGTGAAGACCTTATTGTATATCCGGAGATGTTTTATTCCTCCGTGGAGATTGTGGTAACTTGGGTTATTAGAATTCCCTAGTGGGGGTCGGCCCTGTATGAGTCATGTGGGTTAAAGGGTTATTAGACCACCCTAGTGGGGTCGTCCCTGTCACATTATGTTAAATGGTTAAGTTGGGGCCGACCTAGTTAGTGTAAAGGTCAAGTCAGAGTTGTGTATAAATAGAGGAGGTGTGTTCCTCATTTAACACACTCACTCATTATTCACTCACTTGTGAATGGTGCATACATGAGAGAGAGAGATCTGCTATGGAGGAGAAGGAGATCATGGTTGGGATATACATCTCTGTATTGTTGATCATCTTTATTGAGGAAGCGTTGTTGGGTTTTCTACCCCATGAGGGTTTCCCAGGATAAATATGTGTCTCTTGTGTTTATGTTTTGCTTGTTGTTCTTTTAGTGATCCTGTATATGCTATTGTTGTGAAATGAAATGCAATGCTGATATTTTATGTCGTAGCATATTAAATCTTAACATGGTATTAGAGCTAACCTGAGAAGAATACACTGTGTAGTTGCGGAAGCTAGGGCTTCTTGTTTTTTTTGTTTTCTCTCCACAGATATTGAAAGGAGGAAAGCTAGATTGACTCTACTCAGCAAGGCGCATCTTTCTGTCGAGATAGAATTCAATTCCGAGCATTTTTAGTTTTTGACCTAAAAATTAGGGTTTCAAAGAAAATTGGAATTTTTGGAATCTGAGTCCATGGTTGGATGCTCCTTAGAAAAATCGAAGTTTAGAGACCAAGATTGAATTTTTTGGTTGGGTTAAGCTCCAGGAAAATCAAACCCTAGTTTGGGGTCCTGTCCAGTAAATCTGAAAATTAGGGTTTCTGCAAAAATTGGAATTTCTGAAATCTAAGACCATGGCTGGAAGCTCCTTGGAAAAATCAAAGTTTAGAGCTTTGGATCAAACCTTTTGGTTGGGTGAAGCTCTGGGAAAATCAAACCCTAGTTTGGCATCCTGTCAAGTAAATCCAGAAATTATGGTTTCTGCAAAAATTGGAATTTCTGAAATCTAAGACCATGACTGGAAGCTCCTTGGAAAAATAGAAGTTTAGAGCTTTGGATCGAACCTTTTGGTTGGGTGAAGCTCCGGTAAAATCAAACCCTAGTTTGGCGTCCTGTCTAGTAAATCCGAAAATTAGGGTTTCTGCAAAAATTGGAATTTCTAAAATCTAAGACCATGGCTGGAAGCTCCTTAGAAAAATCAAAGTTTTGAGCGTTGGATCGAACTTTTTGGGTGGGTGAAGCTTTGGGAAACTCAAACCCTAATTCAGGGTCCTGCCTAATGAATCCGAAAGTTTCAAAAGCAATTTTGAGGGGTGAAACGTTGGAGTTTTCAAATTCTAAGTATACTAGCTTGATCAGCTCAGCAAGGCACATCTTTCTATCCTTTCAGAAGTTTGAAATTCAAAGTTTGAATTTTTAGGGTTTCTCTAACAAACCCTAATTCAACTCCAAGATCCAGTTTTCAGCCAATCAAGTAGATTGGGTCAATCCTAAAAGAGAATGAGTTGGACACTTACATAAGTGAAGAAGTTCCTGTTCCAGAGGGAGATGAGGCTAAGGCCTTACATAAGAAGACTATACAAGAAATCTAGACAGGTATGACTTGAGGAGATACAGGTATGTGTTGAAATCTATTCATGATTAAGTTTACGATTTATTTGTCTTCATATTATTGAGGTTAGTACAATATTGATTAATATTAGAATTTTCTTATCACCCTAGTAAAAGTATGAATGCATGTGAATGATAGAAGACATTCATTGATTAGGATTATATGATTGTACTAATGCACCTGTGGCATTGTATGAGGATGATGTTGTCTGCTAACAAGATAGATGTACATCAAGAAAGACAAATCAAGTTCTATGACCATGATGACATGGAGACAAAGGCTCATCCATAGTCTTTGACCACATAGAATCTCTACTTACAAGGTATGTATGACTTTGTTCTACTATGCTTAACCCATGAGATATGCAGGTTCTAGCACAAGGTCTGTAAATCATTGAAGAGAATTAAGAAGATATTGTTTGGGTATGTTAAGAAATAACCAAGCATGATAATCCAGGTATGTTTTCCTATATCAAGTTAGAATCCTACTTTGTGTTAGGATCTTAGGTAAGTATACCTATGTATGAAATGATCATGACCATACATACTTAATATTATTTAGAATCATAATGTTTTGATAGTATTGAGACTATACTAATTAATGTATGATTATGTATGAGATCATGAGGATGACACTAGTGCACACTTAAGCATGCTTAGTGGTACAGAATGAATAGAAGTTCAAAGACATATAGAGATCAAGCGGCAAGCAACCACACAACATAAAAGATAAGTATTTGGGTTGTTATTTGAATCTCTTAATAGTTAATGATATTGCTCATAATAGTTGCATGCGTATTTGTATATATCATGCATACTGTGAGCATTCATATAGCATTGAATAGTATACTACTAATATGCATATGATGGGTAAGTTGGACACACATTCCATTGTTGCTTGTCTAGAATGAAACCTCTTTGCTGACATGCTAAGAGCTGTGCACGCTCTTGACAGTATGTTCTGGTAGAGATGGAAGGCATCTAGATAGCCACTATATGCATACAAGATATGGAAAAGTGTTGTGTTGGTAGTTGCATAACTATGTGAATCATATTTGTATGCATTATAGGTTATCATGTCAACATGATTTGATGATTATGAATTATTAATAATCATGTGATTAACTTTGATTTGTAGAAAAGATCATGTGCTATGATGATGAACACCTATTCCAAAGAACGAGTGATGGATGTTCAACAAGAAGACTTACAAATCAAACATACTATAGAAGGCTCGTGGCTAGAAGATTATCTTAAGAGGAAGAGGATCATGACGAGATGTTTGCTCCAACTAGCTAGATAAGACCATTCTCTTAATGGTGTAATTGAAGAAAAAGTGCGAATCGAGAAAACTCCCTGGATTCAATTGAAGAAAGCTCTGTATGGGAACCCAGGATAGATAGTCATTTGATGAGCTTAATGATCACCATGGGTGATGCATATTTGAACCTCTGCTACAAGGTTGAAGATGGTGTCTATATACATACGACATTATTCTCTTAGATGGATGCAAGAAGTTCGAATGATCTTGACGCTCATATCAGTAGACCCATCTAATGAGAGATGGCATGGATAGATATGCAGAAGATCACTCAATGCAAAGTGTGAATGATGTCCAGTCACAGAGGGAGAATTGACAGCTTGGCATTTACAAAAAACTAAATTTGATCCTAACCTTTATCTCAAGGTTATGGATGATGAACCTGTCATACTATTACTGTATGTGGATGATGTCTTTCTGATAGGGAATGAGAAACAGATCATGGAAAGCAAGAAGAAGCTACCTACAGAATTTGAGATGAAATATCTCAGATTGATGCATTACTTCCTAGGTCTGGAAGTATGACAAGGCCCAGAAGGAATCTTTCTCAACCAGGGAAAGTATTTGATATGTTGGAAGGAAAAATCCATGGCCACTCCCATGGATTCCAACTTGAAGCTGTTAGCTGATGACTCATCAGAGTTAGTGGATGTGACTCTGGATAGACATATTATTGGGTCATCTGACGAATACCAAGCCATATATATTCTTTGTTGTGAACACCTTGAGTCAGTATCTAGTGGAACCTAGGCATGTTCACTTGATAGATGCAAAGCATGTGATGAGGTACCTAAAGGGTACGATAGACTTTGATCTATGTTATCTTTGAGATCATGACTTCAGATTGTATGGCTACACAGATGTTGATTGGGAAGGAAGTGTATCAGATAGGAAGAGCACATCGGGAGGATGTTGTTGTCTAGGATCAGCCATGATCTCATGGTTTAGTAGGAAGCAGTCTAGTGTGGCTCTCAGCACAACCGATGTGGAATATATTGTTGCTTACTATGCTAACTTGTGAAACAATATGGAATTGGAAATTGTTATCATGATTGTTTGAATTAGAGATGGACCCCACTGTGATCATGTGTGACAACCAGAGTTGTATCAAGATGACAGAGAATCCAGTATTCCATGATAAGTCAAAGCACATAGAGATCTGGTATTTTTATATACGGGATATGGTGCAGAAAGGAGCTATAAAGCTCGAGTATGTGAGCACTGATGAACAAGTTGCTGATGTATTGACCAAACCTCTGTTTCGAGTAAAGTTTGAGTATTATCGAGACAAGCTTGGTGTATTTTAGAAGGACCCTCCTCGAAAGGGGGAGTGATATGGCTGATTATATGGATACTGTATCGATGATGAGGATACTTGTATTGATGATGTGGATACTTGTATCGATGATGAGGATACATGTATCGATGATGAGGTCACTTGTTCCGACGTGAGGTCGATGATGAGGTTATGTGTCCCAACGATGAGGTCTATGATATCAATGATAAGGTTGAGAAGTGGTCCCTAGTGGACAAGAGGGATTGTATCATCCCTAGACTTCAGTCCCTGAATTGATCCGTAAACATATGTCTCTGAGAAGTGGTCCCTAGTGGACAAGAGGGATTGTATCATCCCCGGACTTCGGTCCCTGAATTGATCCATAGAATCTTGTCTTTGAGAAAGATGTTGGTGAATGATGTAATGTGTGCTCCTGGACTGCTCAACATAGCAGTAGGTGATCATTCACAAAACCTGTAATGATGTAATGTTCGCTCCTGGATTAGCAGGTGATCATTCACAGGTTGTAAATCCTAGATCTGATCTAGGTCACACCCCAGTTGAAATATTACTGGCTCTGTGGTTGACTGGAATGATGTAATGTTCACTCCTAGACTGCTCAGTGTAGTAGCAGGTGATCATTCATAGGTCCTATAATGATGTAATGTTCGCTCCTAGATTAGCAGTTGATCATTCATAGGTTGTAAATCCTAGATCTGATCTAGGTCACACCCTAGTTGAAATAGTACTGGCTCTGTGGTTGACTGGAATGATGTAATGTTCGCTCTCGGACTACTCAGTGTAGCAGTAGGTGATCATTTGTAGGTCCTATAATGATGTAATGTTCGCTTCTGGATTAGCAGGTGATCATTCACAGGTTGTAAATCCTAGATCTGATCTAGGTTACACCCCAGTTGAAATAGCACTGGCTCTGTGGTTGACTGGAATGATGTAATGTTCGCTCCTGGACTGCTCAGTGTAGTAGCAGGTGATCATTCGCAGGTCCTGTAATGATGTAATGTTCACTCCTGGACTGCTCAGTGCAGCAGCAGGTGATCATTCACATGTGGTAAAATGCTAGATTTAATCTACGGCACATCTAGTATGAAAAAGGACTGGCACTGTGGTTGGGATTGCATCATCCCTAGACATGAGATATGTCTTAAAGTGATAAGGATTGATCATCCTGTAAGTAGATCGGGATTGCATCGTCCCTAGACATGAGAGGTGTCTTAAAGTAATAAGGATTGATCATCCTATAAGTAGATCGGGATGGCATCATCCCTAGACATGAGAGGTGTCTTAAAGAGAGAAAGATTGATCATCCTGTAAGTAGATCGGGATTGCATCATCCCTGAACGTTTGGTTCAAAATGTACGTGATAGGACTGTATCATCCCTGAACGTTTGGTTCAAAATGTATGTGATAGGACTTCATCGTCCCTGAACGTTTGGTTCAAAATGCACGTGATAGGATTGTATCATCCTTGGACTTAAGTCCTAAAGTGAGTGAGATTGATCATCTTGTAATTGGATCTTGTACATTGCATAGTATGCTGCTATGTTGATGTTGTTGATCGAGAGGATCCAGATGTTGATCGTGATGGTCTAGATCACGATGTTGTTGATCGTGATGGTCTAGATGATGATGTTGTTGATCGTGATGGTCTAGATGATGATGCTGTTGATCGTGATGGTCTAGATGACGATGTTGTTGATCGTGATCGTCTAGATGATGATGTTGATGATCGTGATGGTATAGATGACGATGCTGTTGATAGTGATGATCTAGATGATGATGTTGTTGATCGTGATGGTCTAGATGACGATGTTGTTGATCATGATGGTCTAGATGACAATGTTGTTGATCGTGATGTTTTAGATGACGATGCTGTTCATCGTGATGATCTAGATGACAATGTTGTTGTTCGTGATGATCTAGATGATGATGTTGTTGATCATGAGGATCTAGATGATGATGTTGATCAGTAGATCCAAATGATGATGCTGTAGTTGATCGAGTGCTGCAGAAGATGAAGACTCGATACTGACGATGCTGATGTTCCAGTAACTGAATGAGTTACTGATGATGATGTATAAAGAAAGCTTCTAATGATTTATAGATATATCATGTATCATGTAGTCGATGATTCCTTGCTCTTGCAGATGTTGTTATAATATCCTTTTCGTTAAGGGGGAGTGTTGAAATATTATAACTTCTAAGAATATTATATTTGTACTTTATTATTTTGGAGATGTTTCATTCCTCCGTGAAGACCTTATTGTATATCCGGATATGTTTTATTCCTCCGTGGAGATTGTGGTAACTTGGGTTATTATACTTCCCTAGTGGGGGTCGGCCCTGTATGAGTCATGTGGGTTAAAGGGTTATTAGACCACCCTAGTGGGGTCGGCCCTGTCACATTATGTTAAATGGTTAAGTTGGTTCTGACCTATTTAGTGTAAAGGTCAAGTCAGAGTTGTGTATAAATAGAGGAGGTGTGTTCCTCATTTAACACACTCACTCATTATTCACTCACTTGTGAATGGCGCATAGGTGAGAGAGAGAGATCTTCTATGGAGGAGAAGGAGCTCATGTTTGGGATATACATCTCTGTATTGTTGATCATTTATATTGAGGAATCTTTGCTGGGTTTTCTACCCCATGAGGGTTTCCCAGGATAAATCTTTGTCTCTTGTGTTTATGTTGTGCTTGTTGTTCTTTCAGTGATCTTGTATATGCTATTGTTGTGAAATGAAATGCAATGCTGATACTTTATGTCTTAGCATATTAAATATTAACACCATTAATATTATTAATAAATTTAATATTCGTTATACAAGGATTTGGATCAATTTTATTAAGTTTCATAACCATTTGTGAAGATTTACTATCATTTCCCCCCATGTCGAAACTAGTCTTTTTGTATCTTATTTAAGAGGGTTGTAGAAGACTAAATAAGCTTAATGGTGATGCATATGAGACTATATTGATGTCCCCTAGATATCCACTTCCTCGTTTCAGAATTCAAGAGGGTCCAATAGAATTTGGAGAGCCATTTCCAGTATCTACCCCATGGGGAATTGAACCCCTAATTGCTATTCAAATTCCCTACATTGGCCAGAATTCAAAGAAGAGTTTCATAAGACTTTTGAAGACTCTAATGCATCCATGAACCTCATAATCATGTCCTAATACCATCCATATACCTTCTATAATAATTTGGGAGCATTTGGAGCTATTTGGAGATCAAGAAACCAATACTAGTTAAGAGAAATTGCTAGTCAAATCCCCTACCTTGGACAGAATCCTAAGGAGATTTTAAGAAGCCTTTTGGAGACTATAAAGCATCCATGAAACTAATAAGAATATCCTAATACCATCCATATACCTTCTGTGACATGTTGGGAGCATTTGGATCCATTTGGAGATCAAGAAACCAATACTAGTCAAGGGTCGAACTAGTGGAAAATTTGAAAATTCCACCATTTTAATGAATTTGAAAAAAGGAACATTACAGTGGTTCAGAGCATGGTCCTTGCACCTAAGAATTAATATCAGACGTTGAAGTATAATTTGCAGCCATGTCGTACTATTATGATGACACCTATGAGTACAATTCTTATGAGTAGTATGAAGATCATTGTGAGCAATATGAAGCAGAATGTGAATGGTTTGAGGAAGAGGTGCCATCATGCAACACTTCTTACAATTTCATGAGGAATGAAGATTATTATTATGACCCTATGTATGATAAATATGAGTGTTTCACACTACCAAAGGATAATCCTATGAATGAGTTACAAAGACGGAGAGCAACATATAAAACCTTGCCCCAACAATATCAGAAATATCTTGATTTGTATAAGGGAAATACAAAAAAAATCCCCTCTTTTTGAAGACTTTGCTGATTGGGTGTTTGCAAATATGCCCAAAAATGAAGATATGGAGTTAGTGAAGAAAGGTTTATGCCATTCTTGTAAAATACCTTGGAGAGAAAATCATGTGTGTGAGTGAAAAGAGCAATGAAATATCTAAAGCTTCGGGGAATGCATGCATTTCCTACTTGAAGAGAGTTCTTGGGTTTTATTCAAAAAGATATTACAAATATATTGATCTTAAGGAAACCAAGGGGAAAAATGCATCAACTTGCTTGAAGGAGCAAAAGGAGGAGACCCATGAACCACCTAGTTCTGAAATAGGTGAAGTAGAAGAAGCAGTACATGAAGAGGATCGAAAGTCACTCCCAAGTGACTCTGAAAAAGATTAATATACATCACATGAGCATGAAGAAGATCTTTTTGAAAATATTGAAGATCATTTTGGGACACATTCTACCTTGGACATGAATCAAGGAGCATCTACTAATGGATGCTTGAACTGTAAAGGAGTACCTACTGATGGGTGCTCACACCTCTATGTTGATGACATAGAGATCACTTTTGAAAGTGTTGCTGCAATCCAAAGTTCCATTAATAATGAGAATGAAGACCTTGTAGCAGTTGAAGAAGAAACAATATCAATTTCCACATCACCACTTGAGCTTCATGAAGTTGGTCCAAGCAAGAAGAAAGAAGATGAGGAGTTTCATTTGCAAGAGCCTCATTTTCTTAAAGGGTCCTTGAATATGAATGAAAAGAAGATCCAAGAGACCCTTATCATACTCCATGACACTCAAGCATTGGTGTCAAACCCTTGTTGGAGAGTTTCTTCATTGAAGGATCCATCCTTCCTTGAAGACATGGAGAAGATTCAAAGAGCAATGTGCAAAATCAAAGGTAATTTCATGTCTTTGTTTTTTTATAGAAACAATTTTGTTGAGTTTAATGAATTATTACATGATGCATACTTGAATAATAATGAGGATATTCATAAAATCAAAATTCAAAATGAGCAACTTCTTGAAACGTTGCAATATACTTGTTCTTCCTCCTATGTTTCAAATTGTCATATGGTAGATTGCATGTAGGATTCTCATGACATGGTAGATCATGAGAAATATGGAAATTTGCATGATCTTGATGTCTTTGAAGATGAGATTGATGAGACCCAAGCACTTGATGTGGTGGAAGAGGAACTTGATTTTCCTCTTGGAAATGGTGACACAATTTTTGAAGAAGTGTATTATTCCACTACCTTAGAACCAACCTATGAGGAAATTTTTGCACTTTTGAGGGAGGTGCATGATCCTACCATTATGGAGAACTCACATGAGGACACTTCTACACTTTCTGATTATTTGGGTGAATTGGTTCATTCTCCTACATCCTACACTTCCATATTTTGCAGCATTCATCCTAATGAAGTATGGGTGAAAGTTTTATTTTTTATGGTGCCACATGAGGAGCATGAAACTCCTATATATCCTTTATATGATGACATTATTAGAGACATGTCTTATTTACATTTGCAGTAGCATCCCTTGTTACCTTATGATGAGACACATCCACATTGATGCACTTATGATTTTCACTTGAGTCACTTGAAGACTCATGATTTTCCTTGCTCCTTACTTAGTTCAATTGATATTGGAGGAAATTCATCCACTACTTGGGTGAAGAGATATATGATTGGGGAAAATTATTATTGGTAGCAGCATCCTTTGTTATTTTGTGATGATACACATGTTCATGGGTGAACAAATTCTACTTATGTGAGCCCCTTGAAGGCTTATTGTTTTCTTTGCTCCCTACTTGGTTCAGATTTTAGTGGAGGTTCTTCATTCACTTCTTGGATGAAAGAACACATGGATGATTATTTTGATGCATATTAAATCCTTTTGGAGTAGCATTATAGGACATGTGATCGTCACCTATGTCATTTATTGGATCAAATTTAGTTGGTCACTTGAAGCTTGTATGCACTTGGCAAATGGTGGTGTACTTACTTGGAGGTATAAGCACTTTCATTATTCTTTGATGAGGCATGTCCTTGATGTACATTTTTATTATGTTGTTGTGTACTTTGATGATATATCTTTTGTACTCATGATGTTTGGAAGAATGCATACAAGAAAATGGGATCCAGGAATTCTCCTTCCTGGTGGTATGGGTTGGAGAGCACTCTTAATTGTTGGAGTGCAATACAAGCAATGGGACCCTGGGATAATTTTTAGTCCCATTGATTTCAATTTTTTTGGGAAACAATCAATATGGGAGATGGATTCCCCACATAATAAATTGATTTTAATTAGAGTAGTGTAGCAGAAAGCATGGTGGTTCCTCTCTAAAATATTCATGGGATCTCGAAGACTGAAAGTTGGGAAACTCAGTGGCAACTTCAAGAATTACAGTGGTATCAGAAGGCATTTCCAAAATATGAAAGAAGTAAAGAGTAATTGTGCACACATGGTTTTTATGGATTTAATTAACATTTTGGTGTTTAGTGGTGATGTTACAGGGGATATCAAAATGAAAAAGAAAATCCACATCTCCTTGCTTTTGGAAACACACAATTCTAGTGCATGGGTGGCTCTACTCAAGGTTCTAGAAGAGAAGTTTTGGGAAGCAAAATTTTGGAAAGAAAGTAGGTTATTACACATACATGTGTTGAAATTGCTTGAGGACAAGCAATGTTGGGAAGGGAGGATTTTTCATGTGACAAAATTTTGCATTGAGTCACAATGGCCTAAGCCCCTTGGCCATACTCATGATAGTTTGTCAAATTGATGCTAAGGGTTAAATAATTGCCAAGAATGAATTCCAAGTTAGTAATAATGTGAAATTAGATCCAAATGGGCAAGTTGGGTCACATTAAGATAAATTCCCAATTCAAAGTTTGTAATATACCCATCCACATGAATTGTCATGGAGGAAAATTACTAGTTCCCTAGGTTGGGGGTGGATGCTTTGGGATTTGAAATAAGGGGGATAATAAATGATGTTTGGACATTATAATAGAATAAATATTTAATAAAGGAGATAAATAAATAAATACAATGGAAAATCAAAGTGGCAATTGATCATGAAGACACATGCAGGATGTGGGACCCACACAAGCTAGATTTTCTATGCCACATGGCATCCTCCTCTTGTCATTTAGAATCCATAAGAAGCACAACATTCTTCGGATGAGTTGGAAGTTCAATATACTTGGCATGACTCAATTAAGGTCAAATTGGAGTGGAAGAGTAACTCCCATGGAAGAGGAAGAGGCATTTTGGAGCTAGTGGGACACTTGGACTAGATTTCCTAGCTCTATGACAACAATGATGAAGATGCTATGACACCTATGACACAAATCAGACCTGAATGCTAGAATCTAACATATATGACATGTCAGGGCTAAAAATATCCTCCAAGAGGGTGCCCAATGGATTTAAGGAATCCAAAGAGACACCTATTTGAATTTGGTGGAGGAGGAGGTTAGAATTGGAGGGACAAGTGGCACACATTGGAATATTTTTCCAACTTGAGTTGGCATAAATCTCTTGGAAGGAATTTGATCGATGGATGACCTTAGAAGTTTCTAAAAGACAATAAAAAAGAAGGATAGTAGCTTTTGATCATTTTACATTTTACATTTTGCATTTGGAGAGGAGAGCTAGTGGAGTGTTACTCTACTTGCCTTAGCACCAATTTCGAGGGTGAAAGATTCCCATCCTCATTGGAAATTGGAGAGGCCATTCAGACCTTTCATTTGGAGCTAAAATGGATTTTTTTTTTACAAGTTGAATCTATAGGGAAGCTCATGGTCACATATGTTTCATCTTGCTACGACAACTATTCTTCTATTTCTTGACATATTCTTGCTCCTTGAGGACAGGCACACTTGTTGAGGTGATGAACTCTTTGGGATAACTCTTTAGGCCCCATAAATTTGTAATATGATATATATACTTGTTCTATATTGGTTAGAAGACTTTCAGGTTGAAGCTCAAATATATTTGATGTAAAAATGCTAAACTATGAACAAATGGTGTCATTTCCCCAATACCTTGTTATTTGCACTTGAAGTGGTATCAAATTTGAATGGTTTAGTCAATGTCTGATGTATTAATGTTGTATGGAGTTCCATGAATATTCTGAAGAAGTTTCATATCCGTTATACAAGCATTTGGAGCAATTTTCTTAATTTTCATAACCATTTGTGAAGATTTACTATCATTTCCCCCCATATCGAATCTAGTCTTTTTGTATCTGATTTAAGAGGGTTGTAGAAGACTTAATAAACTAAATGGTGATGCGCATGAGAATATATTGATTTACCCTATATATCCAATTCCTCTTTTCATAAATTCGATAGGGTCCAATAGCAATTGGAGAGCCATTTCCAGTATCTACCCCATGGGGAATTGAACCCCTAATTGCTAGTCAAATTCCCTACATTGGCCAGAATTAAAAGGAGAGTTGCAGAAGCCTTTTGAAGACTCTAAGGAATCCATGCACCTCATAATAATTTCCTAATACCATCCATATACCTTCTGTAACAATTTGGGAGCATCTGGAGCTATTTGGAGATCAATAAACCAATACTAGTTAAGAGAAATTGCTAGTCAAATCCCCTAGCTTGGCCATAATCCTAAGGAGAGTTGAAAAATTGTTTTGAAGACTCTAAAGCATCCATTAACCTCATAAGAATATCCTAATACCATCCATATACCTTTTGTGACAAGTTGGGATCATTTGGAGCCATTTGGAGATCAAGAAACCAATACTAGTCAAGGGTCGAACTAGTGAAAATTTTGAAAATTGCACCATTTTAATAAATTTCAAGAAAAAGGAGATTACTAGCACCTACAAATAGCTCATCTATTTGATACAATGCATATCAGTTATAATGCAACAACAATGATATGGCGTATATTAGATGGAAGCTATGACAAAGATAAAATTGGAAAAAATTGTAGTAACATTGTAGAAGCCAATCACGCATTGAAAAGTGTAATTATTTCCAATGCTGGAGATGGGGACCGAGATATTAGTCTTCCACGGTTATTGATAGAGCAGCAAAGCAATGCTATAAAATTGGTAATTCATAAAATAAGGTTTCCGACAAGGTTTTCGTCGAACATACAAAATATCTTAACCAAAAATGGTGATTTTGGCGATGTTAAAACTTATGACTACCATACATTCATTAAGGTAATTATTTACGTATATAATTTCGATTTAGTACATATTTTTAGTAATTGTTCTCTCCTATATGAAAATATTAAATAATGATTTTCTTTTTTCTACAATATGTTCTACCTCTATCTCTCCCAGATAGCTTTGACGACAACACAAAACAAGTTATATATGATATTGGTAAATACATGAGGTAAGTAACAATTTATATGCTTGAAAATGTTTGTTCTCTTTTTTACATATCTTATTTACATATTTTGTTTTACAACTTGGAACTTTATTATATATGCCTCAATCCTGTTGATCACTGTTATTTTCTTGCATCTTTTGTAGGTGGCTTTCATCTAAAGAAATCCATAAAGGCGATATTAGGTAGTGGAAAAGAGAAATTCCTCGTCTAATGTGTGAAATGAAGACGTATTTACCTCCAACATTTTTCAATGCATAAGAACACTATCTCATACACCAAGTTGAGGATATAGAATTGTGTGGACCTGTAAACTCGAGTTGAATGTGGATGGTGGGAAGGCATTTGAAGTCATTGGAGGATTTTTTTAGACAAAGAGCATGTTCTGAGGGTTCTATGGTGCAGGGCCATATGCTATATCAATCCATGGTGTACATTAGTCAGTACCTTCCAAATTTAGCAAAAAATATCAATCTACCTCACATTTGGCATGTTGACTCCATCAACAAATTTGAAGGGGAGGTCTTGTTGGGGAAAGGTAGAACGAGGAAAGTGAAAGGTAATTCAATGGTGTAGATTTAATTTATTATACAATTGTTTTTTCAATTTATGTAATTTTTATTATTCCATTAGTATTTTAAGGTAAAATTAATTTCCTTTAATGATAGATAATTTACAATTCTTAATTGTTATTTTTTCATATAGTTGGTCGCATGTGGGATGCACTACATTTATACATTGCAAACAATATTGATTGGATGGAGGAATGGATAGAATGATGTACATAATAATATGGTACTTTATCATGGGAAGGGGTTAGTAAAATGATTAAAACAATGCATCGTTATTGAGAAGAATATCCAGGTGAACTTATGCAAAGGGAAATTGATTTAGCATGTGGTTTAAAAGATAAAAAGGTAACTATATTTGCCCTGCTCATTTTTTTCGTTGTTTCCCATTGTATCAAAATATTTCTTTCATTTATTTATTCTTATATATTTATTTACCAAGACGGGCATGATGCAGTTGATACATCACAATGTTATGTGGTGCAATGGTCGTAAATTTCACATCAAAAAGTTGGATGACAAGAAGAAAACATTTGATTGTGGGATAACTGCAGTTTTTCAAGTCACTAATGTTTCCTCTAGAAGTGACAGGAATCCAGAAGTATCTAAAAATAGGTACTATGGATATTTGGAATATATAATTGAGCGTGACTTGAATTCCTTTAAAATAGTTATGTTTGAGTTCAAACGAATGAATGAACGTGATCCCATAATAATTGTTATTGAGCATGCCAATGGATTTACCATGGTTAATACAAGGGCACTTGAACCGAGTACAGAGCCTTATGTTCTTCCAAGTCAATGTCAGCAGGTCTTTTACTTAGAGGTACCAAGTAAAGCAGGTTGGTCATACATTGTTAGATATGATCCAAGAGGAAGACCATTCAAGTATAATACAGAGGAAGAAGACAGTGTTGAAGAAGAAGGTGATGCAGATCAGGAGTAGTTGGCTGCCAACGTAGATATGTCAGATGCAAAATCCGATCAAGAATTTTATCATCCAAATGATGTAGAAGACAATGACGTATTCATTGATGATGAATATACAACCAAAAATGACGTTGATGCTGATGCTAATATGAGCGATATTTTCAACGATAGAGATTAAGAACCAGATGAAGATACAGGTGTTGAGTCAGATGAAGAAGAATAACAATGACATTGTAGCAATGTTGGAATCTAGGAGGTATGTGAGAACATATTTTTGCATAATGTATTATGTTTAAATTATTTAGTTATGTCATTTTTTATTTAGTATGTTACATCATCACCATCATCCTCATCCTCATCATTATCATCGTCTTCATCATCGTCATCGTCCTCATCTTCATCATATTCATCATCATCGTTGTCATTTTCATCACCATCATCATCATCGGTGTCGTCGTCATTATTGCAATCCTCATCATAATCATCATCATCGCCATCATCATCATCATCATCATCGTCGTCGTCGTCGTCGTCGTCGTCTTCATCATTATCATCGTCATCGTCATCGTCGTCATCGTCGTCATCATCATCATCATCATCGTCGTCTTCGTCGTCATCATCATCATCATCATCATCATCATCATCATCATCATCTTCATCATCTTCATCATCATCATCATCATCACCATCATCTTCATCATCATTGTCTTCATCATCATCATCATCATCCTCATCATCATCTCCATTGTCGTCATCATCATCATCATCATCATCATCATCATCCTCATCATCATCATCGTCATCATCATCATCATCATCGTCATCATCATCATCATCATTATCATCGTCATCGTTGTCATCATCATCATCATCATCATCATCATCATCATCATCATCTTCATCATCATCATCATCTTCATCATCATCGTCTTCATCATAACTTGACCTGCCTTTTACCCTAACTAGGACGACCCCTTAGGGGAGTCTAATAACCCTTCCACTTAACTCATATTGGGCCGAACCCTCTGAGGTGGTCTAATAACCCATCAAATATAAGTTACAACACTTACAATAAAACTTGCGACACTTGCAAATACAAATGACGACACTTCCGATCGGAGGAATAAGACATCTCCGTTGAGGATACAATAAAGTAAAAATGTAATACATACACTATACAAGTGAATATCTTCCGAAGTTACAAATACATCAACACTCCCTCTTAACTAGGAAGGTATTCTCTTGACACATGTCATCAATACATATAGGCACAGGTCTTCAATACTGGAGCTGGATCATCCTCACTGGATGACTGGAGCATCATTCGCACTGTCGTTGTACTCATCATCTCGATCATTGGTGCTATCTCTCAATTCTTCTCGTCATAGGAAGTTCTAAAGAACCAGCCCTTTTTCATGCTGGATGTAGGCCTAGCCTCCATGTAGGTATTCATCATCTCTACGAGCAACCCATCTGGTGGAATCTCATGACTAATTATGTGCATCTGCAAAACCTGGAAAGAGCATCCCAGGACTGATTACGAGCTACTACTCAACCTACAAGATCTCCTAGGACTGATTACATGCAAACAATCAAAACCTTGAAAGAGCATCCCAAGACTGATTACGAGCTACTACTCAACCTGAAGGATCTCCCAGGGGTGATTACATGCGAACAAACAAAACCTTGAAAGAGCATCCTAGGACTGATTACGAGCTACTACTCAACCTGAAGGATCTCCCAGGATTGATTACATGCAAACAAGAAAAACCTCAAAAGAGCATCCTAGGACTAATTCCGAGCTACTACTCAACCTGAAGGATCTCCCAGGACTGATTACATGCGAACAAGAAAAACGTTGAAAGAGCATCCTAGGACTGATTACGTGCTACTACACAACCTGCAAGATCTCCCAGGACTGATTACATGCAAATAAGCAAAACCTCAAAAGAGCATCCTAGGACTGATTACGTGTTACTACACAACCTGCAAGATCTCCCAGGACTAATTACATGCTACTACACAACTTGCAAGATATCCACTGCCACAGAGCATCATCCGGATGCTCATGATCATACGGATCATCCTCGTACAGAGCATCATATGGATCCTCATGATCATACAGATCATCATCATACGGAACATCATACGGATGTTCATGATCATACGGATTATCGTCATACAGAACATCATACGGATGTTCATGAAGGAGCATCGTCTAGATGCTCATCACACAACACTTACATCCACAGCCATGGGGAGGACCTTCCTACCACCATGCTTGGAAGGGATCCTACATCTGTGTCTTGTCACTTCCTCCTAGAAGTATCTTCGATCTAAAGAACACCAAGCCTCTCTCTGAAGTACTCGAACTTCACCCTGGCTAGTGGCTTGGTCAACACATCTACTATCTGCTCGTCTGTCGTAACATACAGGAGCTTCACTGCTCCTCTCTACACCATATCCATGATATAGTGATACTTGATCTCGATATGCTTCGACTTGTCATGGAACACCGGGTTCTCGGAAAACTTCACACAACTCTGGTTGTCACAGAAGATACAAGTAGCATCCAATAGGAGATCAAATAAATATGACAGTATCTTCCTTAGCCATACTGCCTCATAACTAGCCGAACAAGCTGCAACATACTCTGCTTTGGCTGTACTCAGTGCTATGCAGGACTGCTTTCTGCTAAACCAATAGATCACCCCTGATCCCATATTGAAGCAGCACCCCAAAGTGCTCTTCCTATCTGTAGCACTTTCTGCCAAATCTGAATCAACATAACCCTCCAGGTTAACCTTTTGATTCACATCATACTTGAGCCCATAATCAACCATACCCTTCAGGTACCTCAGACTATGCTTTACAACAATCAAGTGAACATTGTGTCTAGGATCTATTAGTAACTGTCTCAATGTGTTCATAGCAAAGCAAATATCTGGTCTCATCTTCATCAGGTACATCAAGGACCCAATCATTTGATGATACATCATGGCATCAACCGACTCTGATGAAACGTCACTCAATAGCTTTAGGTTCGATGCCATAGGTGCGGCCATGGCCTTGCAGTCCATCATCCCGAACCGCTTCAGGATCTCTACTGCATACTTCCCTTGTCCAAGGAAGATTCCATCTGCACACTGCCACACCTCCATACGTAGAAAGTAATGCATCATACCCAAGTCCTTCATCTTGAACTCGCCAGCAAGCTTCATCTTCATATCAACAATCAAACCAATCTCACCTGTCACAAATAGGTCATCTACATACAACAGGAGTATCACTGGATTTCCTTCCTCAACCTTGTAGTAAAGGTTGGAATCCACTTTACTCTTGGTAAAGCCCAAACTAGTCAGGAAGCTGTCAATCCTATCGTACCATGTCATGGGTGCTTGTTTCAAATCGTACAAGGATTTTTTCAATTTGCACACATGTGACTCCCTGTCATGTGTCTCAAATCCGAGTGGCTTCTCCACATACACTTCCTCTTCGACTACACCATTCAAGAAAGTTGTCTTGACATCCATCTGGTGTATCTTCCACTTCATCACTGCAGCCAGAGCAAGTACTATTCTGATGGAAGTGTATCTGGCTACAGGTGCAAAAGTTTCTTCATAAGCTATCCCTTCTTTCTGGGAGAAGCCATGAGCCACAAACCTTGCTACCATCTGCATCATGCTTGGTCTCACTTGGAAGTTACAATAGACTTCCCTTCCAGTCTTGGGACCACATACCATACATCATTCTTCATGATCGACTAGTGCTCCTTGATCATGGCATCCTTCCATTACTGCATCCTTGATCCTGGGAACTTCAGATTCTTCAATATCTTCAATAGGTAGTTTTCTTGAACTTTGTCGCTGGAACAAATGTCGTTGCTTTTGTAGGTGATTGTACACAATCTTTCCTACAAGTCAAATTCAATGGCATAATTTGAAACATCTCATAGTTTTCAGAACAAATTCTTACGCATAAAGACATAGGTCATACAGTCATGCAATTATCTTAGCAAATGCTTCAATTCAACATTTATCCATATCCTATAACTTTTTAGATTCCTTCCATCTCTAGCAGAACATTGTTAAGAGTGTGCACTACTCCCGACATGTTACCAAAGAGGTTTCAATCTAGATAAGTAGAAATGGAGTGTTGTACAGTACCATAGGCCAATTACCCATTATTATATTAGTAATATCTTGTTCATTAATGCAACTTTTCGAAAATACATAATATACATCCTAAATATAGGAACATAAGTATGTACATGACTGAACAACATAATTTAAGTAATCATATATACAAGAAATTACAATTCAAATACTTATTTTTTTTGGTTGTTGGGTGGACCCCCTCTCAATCTTTGCTTCTTTGCGGGAATTACTGGAGTATCTCGTAGTGTGCACCTTAACCAATGCTGAAAATGGATGAGAGGTTCTTCCATAGATTATTTGTTTTCCGGAGTCCAACTCTGCAGTACCTTCTTCTACTCCTTTCATGTAAAACTTCATTACAACACATATTCTTCATCACTTGAAGAATGTTCATTGTCTTCCCTAGTTCTCTTCCTTGGAGGTTCATCATCCTCTGCAGTGTGAGCATGATGTCCTCTCTTGTTGTTCTTCTTCTTGTGGGAGATGATTTTGTTCCTGGGAAAATCTATGGAGTAATGTCTCTTCTCGTCACAAGTATAACATCGAATGTGAGAAAGATCTCTCATGGATCCTCCAAAGTTCTCCATCTGATTCTGGTGGTGGTATTTACCCTTCTTGTGATGAGGATGCTCCCTCTTGTGGTTATTATTCCTGGTGTGTGCTGTGAGAGCCTGGTCTTCATTATCCATCTTTTCTTCTCGAGCTACAATTCGAGCTTCTTCCTGTGAGCATTCCTCCCACACCCTACTGAATGTGATGAGCTTTTTCCTAGCACAAATACCTTGAATGCAGGAATCCCATGACCTAGGAAGACCATTCAAGGTGGTCATCACAATTTCACCATTCTCTATATATTCTCCCACAGCTTCAAGTTGTTCTTTTATCTGAGAGACCCTTGTAAAGTAGGACTGCATGGTCTCTGCATTTTGTATCTTGACATTCTTCAATTGATTCCTCAAAGTCATCTTCCGATTTATGTTCTTTCCTTCAAAGAGCTTGGTCAAGGAATCAAACATCTCCTTGGGTGTCTTTAGAGAAAACACATGTGGTATGAGATGGTCTTTGATAGAATCTGCAATAATCCTCTTGGCCTTGACCAAGTTCTTCTTATGTAAGGCCTTAGCCTCATCTCCCTCTAAAATTGGAACTTCTTCACTTATGTAGGTGTCCAATTCATTCTCTTCTAGTATTAACCCAATCCTATACTTCCATGCTCAGAATTTATCAGCCCCTTCAAGGTTATCCTCAAGCTTGGTGTCGTGAGACATCTCTTAAAGGGTACTTCAAATGGAAATATAAAATTTTTAGGTCTTACCACTTTGATTTGTTGAAACTGGATCTGGAGCTGGCTAGGGTTTGACAGAGAAACCCTAAAAATCCAAACTTGGAATTTCAAACTTCTATCTGGATAGGGAGATGGAATTGACTGAGGCAAGCGAGCTGGTGTGCTCAAATTTTGAAAACTCCAAAAAATGACCTACGAATTTTGGATCTGCAACTTCTGTCAAAATCTGGTTTTCTGGTCCAAAATTCAAATTAGGGTTTGACTTTCCCGGAGATTCACGTAACCAAAAAGTTTGATCTTAGTCTCTAAATTTCGATTTTGCTGAGGACAGAAATCCTATGCTGAGACTACTCCAAAATTCCACTTCTGTCAAAAGTCCTAATTTCCCGCAGCAGTGACAAGCCAAAAATGAAAATGCTTAGAATCCAATTATGTTTTGACAGAAAGATATGCCATATTGTTTCTGGTGCATCTTTGAAATTTCGTATCCTCGGGGTCTGAAACTTTGACCTGTGGTAGAATGACCTGTAATATTTCCAACCCCACAGATCTGAGCTTCAATGGATTCTCGATGAGAGAGATATGCTAAGTGTTGCAACATGACCTATATTTATGGGATGAAACAACATAGAGAACTTATACGGAGTTCCATGGGTCACTGTTTCAACTTCGGCCTCTAAAACTCGGACCTGTGAAACTACAGTCCGTGCCCTAACTATCGCTTTTTACAGAATTCCATGTGGAGCTTCCTATCCTGAGATATGACCTTTGTTCCTAGGTCACCTATTTAGGGCTGCATTCTGGAAGAGGCAGAATCCCTAATTTGTACGGATCATATCGCACAAAGTACAATGAATCTGAAGCTGAAAGTTTTACATAGGGTACATCCGTGTTCGATGTTCGGCCTGTAAAAATTTCAGATCCTGAACCTTCGCCAAAACTAATTTATAGTGAAATTTCGATGATGACTATTTTTTACTAAACCAAGCCCTAGCTTCCAATTTGTTGCAAGTGCAACAAGTGTCGTAAATGCCATGCAATGCCTTCCTTCACGCTAGCTCTGATGCCATGTTATTTTTTCATCATTTAATTCATTATGATCTAGGATCTTATCTGAGAGAACAACATGTACAGCATATCAAACACAAGAGACAAAAGACATGAAGCATTTCATCGGGGAAAACCATAAAGGTGAAAAACCACACAAATTCCTCAGAGATAGAATAAGCACCAATAAAAAGATCACAAAGATGAAACCCCAAAAGATAGATGTCTCTAGCAGCTACTCCTCCTCCACTTGTTCGCACTCCTCTCTCTCAACTCTGTGAGTTGGATGTGTGAGTAAATGAGCAAATAGAGTGGTGCAACTACTCTATTTATACTTTAACTTGACTTGCCTTTTACCCTAACTGGGCCGACCCCTTAGGGGAGTCTAATAACCCTTCCACTTAACTCATACTGGGCCGACCCCTCTAAGGTCGTCTAATAACCCATCAAATATAAGTTATGACACTTACAATAAAACTTGCAACACTTGCAAATACAAATGACGACACTTCCGATTGGAGGAAAAAGACATCTTCGTTGGGGATACAATAAAGTACAAATGTAATACATACAATATACAAGTGAATATCTTCCGAAGTTACAAATACATAAGCAAATAGAACCTACATATTCAATGTTCATTGGAAGGTTATCACGCATGAAATCAATCATCTCACATGTTTAGCACTTAGGGCATAAATTCAAATATCACCAAAGTAGAATCCATAAACCCTATAAACGCTAAGTTTCTTCAAAATTTAATTTATAGAAGAAGTTAATCTCCCATAATGAGAAACAGAATCCCAAATAATCACAACCACACAAATTCCCAATGCACTTTTAAATAATGCAAGCCACACAACTTTGCAATGTACTTTGAAATAATTCCACCCACACAAATTTGCAATGTAATTTGATATTGTTTTCCAAGTTATTCAAAAAAAAATTATTAAACTAGTGAAATTAACAACATTTGAAGTTACTTGTACCTCCCTTTTATAAATAGTTTAATCTAATTATTTAGAAAAGTTTTAATTTAATAATTGTACATAGTTCAAAGTTAAAGCTAAAGTTTGAGAAGAGAACAATTGGAGGGTAAGAAAATGCCATTGTCAATTGTAAATATCAAATTTATATTAAATACTTAATGTTGAAGGTATTAAATGTGTAGTAGTTAAAAACAATTATTACTATTATTTTTGTAAGCTTAATAGCAACTTAGACATGAATTTGTAGCAAAGCGACTTAATACCTACCTTTTAAAAAATAACTAAAAATAAAATAATAATAACTAATTTGTTTTGTAATATATGGTTGTTAAAATAAACATAGTTATATTGTTTCCTACAATATAGTTGAAATATTCAATACATGCTTACATCTATTTATTAAATTAAGATAGATTATTTGGTATCTAAAGGGTTGGTTGTAGAAGTTTTAAAGGATTTTTGGTTAGTGAGTTAGGTTACTGATTAAGTAATAGTTAAGGAGTTAATAGGTTAGTGATTATAGCATATTAATAGGTTGACTGACCAATGATTAAAAAATTTGTCAGTTAACGAATAAATAGTTAGAAGAAATTATAAATAAACGATCATAAATTCAAATTTATGTAGATACTCACTTAAAAATAAATAAATAAATCATCATTTACACAAAATCAATTAAAATTTATATATAAAATAAAATAAAAATAAATTAAATTAATTTTTTATTTTTTTATTTAAAATATAAATCTTAAAAAACATATTCTCTTTATCTATTGAAAATTTGTATTATATACTATTAAATCATTAGTCTACACAAGTTCTATATTACGATTATTTATCCTCTTATTAAAGATCCTACATTAACCATGCCCCTCGAGAGAAGGTGGTACGCTTATCATACAAATATATCACTATAATTATTTATCCTCTTATTAAAGATCCTACATTAACCATGCCACTCGAGAGAAGGTGGTATGCTTAATCATACAAATATATCTCCTATCGTGAGGTCAAACTTTATAAATCAATTAAGTCGGTTAATTGTTGGCGTATGAGCCGGCAAGCACATAAAGGTCCGAATAACCACTTTGTCTACTATAATATCGATGGTAAACAAAGAAAAAAATATACCGGTGACGTATACGGCCTAACAGGATGGCAATGACCTTACACATGGCTCTTATCGGGTAAGGTCCATATTCGTTAGACGTGAAGCCTTATGGAAACGGAGCAGTATATCAACCAACCAAAACCCCCTCATAGTTGCGGGAATCTGGTAAACAAATAATTGCAAAAATGTATTTTTCATTGTTTAAGTAGTGTTTTATGGTTTAGATTAGTTAGGTAATTTTTAAATGTTTGTAAAAATTATGATTTTTAATATTCGATGGTATTGAATCTATTTATATCATTAAAATATAATTAAATTCAAATTTTACAAAATAAAAAACATATAATTCAAATGAAAAACTCTATCTTATCCAAATCTTCTAATTTTTAATTTTTAAACAACTCCCTTAACCTACCATATATTTTATATTACATACAAAGTATACTAATACAACTTTTAACACTTACATTATATAAATAATAAACTAATTTTTAAACAATTCCCCTAACCTACCATATATTTTATATTACATAAAAAGTATACTAATACGACTTTTAACACTTACATTATATAAATAATAAGCTCGTGCAAGTGCATCAACTCTTTCTTGTCTTTTTTTTTTTTAAAGAAAACCTTCCATGGCATCCACAAGATCTTTGGTTGCTTGCCACCGTAAATGCAAGAGTATTATAAAAAAATAGGCCATTAATAATAGTATAGTTTATTAATAATATTATAATGTAATGATGGTTGGTATGAAAGTTTTCATATTAAAAAAATGAATTATTATGAATATTTATTAATGAAGCTAAATATTAATAGATAGATGATTATTTATAAAAATAAAATAAAAATGGTTTTTAAAATTAATTTTATTTTTAATATTGAATCTATTTATATCATTAAAATACAATTAAATGCAGATTTTACAAAATAAAAAACATACAATTCAAATGAAAAACTCTATCTCGTCCAAATCTTCTAATTTTTAATTTTTAAACAACTCCCCTAACCTACCATATATTTTATATTACATACAAAGTATGCTAATACGACTTTTAACACTTACATTATATAAATAATAAGCTAATTTTTAAACAATTCCCCTAACCTACCATATATTTTATATTACATACAAAGTATACTAATATGACTTTTAACACTTACATTATATAAATAATAACCTTGTGCAAGTGCATCTATTGCAGTCAACTCTTTCTTGTCTTTTTTTTTTAAAGAAAACCTTCCATGGCATCCACAAGATCTTTGGTTGCTTGCCACTGTAAATGCAGGAGTATTATAAAAAAATATGGCCATTAATAATAGTATAGTTTATTAATAATATTATAATGTAATGATGGTTGGTATGAAAGTTTTCATATTAAAAAAATGAATTATTATGAATATTTATTAATGAAGCTAAATACTAGTTTATTAATAATATTATAATGTAATGATGGTTGGTATGAAAGTTTTCATATTAAAAAAATGAATTATTATGAATATTTATTAATGAAGCTAAATACTAATAGATAGATGATTATTTATAAAAATAAAATAAAAATGGTTTTTAAAATTAATTTTATTTTTAATATTGAATCTATTTATACCATTAAAATACAATTAAATTCAGATTTTACAAAATAAAAAACATACAATTCAAATGAAAAACTCTATCTTGTCCAAATCTTCTAATTTTTAATTTTTAAACAACTCCCCTAACCTACCATATATTTTATATTACATACAAAGTATACTAATACGACTTTTAACACTTACATTATATAAATAATAAGCTAATTTTTAAACAATTCCCCTAACCTACCATATATTTTATATTACATACAAAGTATATTAATACAACTTTTAACACTTACATTATATAAATAATAAGCTCGTGCAAGTGCATCTATTGCAGTCAACTCTTTCTTGTCTTTTTTTTTTTAAGAAAACCTTCCATGGCATCCACAAGATCTTTGGTTGCTTGCCACCGTAAATGCAGGATTATTATAAAAAAATATGGCCATTAATAATAGTATAGTTTACTAATAACGCTTACATTATATAAATTATAAGCTCGGGCAAGTGCATCTATCGTAGTCAACTCTTTCTTGTCTTTTTTAAGAAAACCTTCCATGGCATACAGAAGATCTTTGGTTGCTTGCCACCGTAAATGCATGAGTATTATAAAAAAATATGGCCATTAATAATAGTATAGTTTATTAATAATATTATAATGTAATGATGGTTGGTATGAAAGTTTTCATATTAAAAAAATGAATTATTATGAATATTTATTAATGAAGTTAAATACTAATAGATAGATGATTATTTATAAGAATAAAATAAAAATGGTTTTTAAAATTAATTTTATTTTTAATAATTATATTTAAAAGTAGATAAAAATAATCATTTTACACATCTTTACTAATTAAAAATAAAATTTAGATTTTTAAAAATTTTAAAATTAATTTATAATATTTATTTTTTACACAGCTTTACAAATTTTCAATAAAATACAAACTAATTAAAAATCAACTAAATATAAATTAATTAAAAATTCAACTTAAATTAATTATAACAAATTGTAATATATATATATATATATATATAATGATAAAGTGAAAAATAAGAATATAATTTTATTGGTGCTTTCACGGGTGGACATATTTACAACCAAAGAAATACCCGTGTGAAAATTGCACAACTTGATGTTTCGGGCTGGATAGTTCAATCCACTTCAGATAACTTTCCCAAATTTTCAATAAAATACAAACTAATTAAAAATCAACTAAATACAAATTAATTAAAAATCAACTCATTAATAGTCAATTTAGATTAAAATTAATATATATATATATATATATATATATATAAATATATTACAATGATAAAGTAAAAAATATGAATATAATTATTTTAATGCTTAAAAAACTTGAAATTAACTTATCTTATTATATTTTTCAATTTAAATTTATAAACTATTTGGCATAGAAAGATATATATAAAACTTACTTTTCAATCCACTTCCACTTTATGTTTTCAAGTTTCTTCTTTCCCAGAAAAAAGCATATTCATTGATCATAGTGAACATCGAATACATTCCTTAGGTGCTATATCAACATTAATAGAAAACTTATAAAATTTCTTTTACATTGGAGAGTGCAAAAATAAATTCTAAGACTTGTTCCAAAATTACAAAAACTGATTAAAAAATAAAGTCCAAATTGCTCCAGTAGAGCTCCTGTATTTCTTGACATATAGTAGTAGTTTTGCATTTTCCTTCTTCCTCCAATAATCCATCTTTAGAGAGACCATCAACCTTTTGATTTTGTTCCCTATATATATGAACAAATTCCACCTTCCTAAAAGTATGCACCAAAATATCTATTTGGTTACCCAAATTCTGCAGAGAATGATTTTGGAAAGTGACCTCTTTGTTCATTCTTTTAATCCATAAGTCTAAACCTCCATATATTATGATGGTGTCCACAGAGAGCGTTTTAGCCCGCTGAAGAAGAATTAACAACGCTAACCCTTCTGCACGATCGTTGGTTTTGTCACCTCTATTTGCTTGAAAAGTCAATTCCTTATCAAGATGTTTAAAGAAACTTCCCATCCCGCAACCATTGTTCACACATGCACCATAAAAAAAACCTATTGTTTCTCCTTCTCCATGATTCATAGCTTTCGTTGCTCTTACCTTTATTTCTTGATCATGACCCATAAATAGTTTATAGATTGAAAGGATTTGAGCTGTAACTACAAAGCTTGGTTTGTTCAAATCTTCAAAAATCGACTGATTACGAGCTACCCACACATACCATGTCACCAGATATGGTAGACTTCTAAAATTTTTAAGTTTCGGATCATCAAACCAAGATTTTAGAAAACTAAAGAAAGAGTCTGCTTCCCCCACAAAACGTAACTGAAGCTTCATTCTCACTTCCGTCCAAACCAGTTGAATAAATGGACATGACAGAAATAGATGTTTAGCATCTTCATCCGCATTCCTGCACAAACTACATCTTCATAGTCCTTCCAAGTTCCGTCTTTTTAATTTGTCCCAGGTTATGACCTTTCCTTTCAGAGTCAGCCAAATCAGATTTTTACTCTTATGTGTAGCCCGATTTTTCTAGAGCTTGATGCCCCACCATGGACGATCAACAATCCTGTGAATCCAAATAGATTTATAAGCTTACTAAACTGTGAAAGTTCCCCCTGCCTCGCTGCCCTGTGTAACATCCCTCCAAATTGCCCCTTGCTATTATTATTATTTTGTAAATTTAATTATAATTATGTAATTGTATAAGCAGCCCTGGTGAGGAGCTCAAGGCAAAGGCCCCACTAGTGGTACTTGGGAGTTTTTGTTACGTAATTTTCCTAAATGTTACTAAGAACATGACACCACTTAACTGAAGTAACTAAATCCTTTAAGGAAGAAGTCGTCTTGACTACATAGACAATACTAAACCATATCATAGGCGGGAAATTCCACATCAATCCATTGACCGTCGAAAGAAACTAAAGGGACTCATAAGACTTAAGGCTCAACGCCAGGTTAACTATTCTATCCTAAGTGAACTACGATCCCTAGTTTAGAAAAAAGAGAGAGGCTTTCATTACATTAAAGAATTTATTTGAGATTCATATATCATTAAAAATGATATATATATATATATATAATTATAATTTAAAAGAAGATTTACTATCTACTAGTAAACCAAAAGCGAAACGATAACCCTTAGAGAACTAAATGTGATTAGTCTAAAACCAACGAATAAAGACCAAGTAAATATTTTGTTTTGAGAATGGAAAAAAGCATAAGGTTATTCCACATACACCATATTAATAAGATGGAAGATAGATTTCTTTAAAAAATAGATTTCTTTAAAAAAAATGATCTTTATGAATTACTTATGCAATAAAATAATTATATAAATAAACCCCTTTGAGAAGAGGTGGAAGGCACATATATGTTCTTGTTAAAAGAGATATAGAAAAAGGTGATTGATGTTAGTCAAAATGCATACCCTCGGGAAAAATTTTCTTATACAAATTACACGTATTGATATATAATTATTACAAACTATCCTAAGAGGTAGAAGAGTCATATTTTCATAAGAATTATCGTATGAAGATTTCCACATGATTATATTTGGTAGGAGAATAATTGATTAAAGTAATTAAAGAATACCATATTAGGAAGAGGAGTATTATAATACATGAAAACACGTTTTTATGGTGCAAACACTTATATTAATATAGGAATATCTTTAGATATATGCAACATTGGGACACTTCCAAAAAGACATTTAAGAGTTATTGTAAATGTTTACATATTAAGAGGGAGTGGTGAAACTCAACGAGGATTTGGAGGGAGTTGTCTCCCTTATGGGGAAATTCCGTTTCCACCAAACTACCACTCGCTCCATGCTTTTTATGGAAAGCTACCATGTGTCTTATGAAGGGAGGAAGCCCACTCCTTCATAAAGAAGCAGGAACTCGGAGAGGTTAGAGTGGGAGAAAAGCTATTATGAGTGGCGTTACGTGTCGAGAAAACCCTTTCTTCTAAACCCTAAGGCTGGACGTGGTTCTTCCTCCACGCATCTTAAAGTAATTCTTTACATCTGGCAGACCCTCCCAAGTAGGCAATATTTATATGGAAGATCGTTTTCATTAGTAGGGAGACCCATGACAAGAAGAAGGCGGGGGAAAAACTTGAGAAGAAGAGGCATGGGGACACTGTGGAAGAAGCAAAAGAAATCTCAATGCAACGGGGTGAATCTCTGCTAAAATGCAATAAGTAATCTTTGCCCTAAAACTAGTTTCATATTCTGCGATTATTTTTAGACTACGGAATCCTCCTGTGTTTTGATAGATCAACACGTAGTAATGCTTCCACAAAAATTTAGTATAGCTTAATATGTTGCTTGCTGGATTGATCTCTACTTCTAACGTAGTCCCAGTTTAACAGTGTGATAAATTTTCGGAACTCCATAGCAGCGTAGCTCAGTTATTTAGTTTTCAATTATCTCTGTCAAGATCTCCATCGTGGCGTAGTATGGTCTATATATATATTCTATTTTTACATGTGTTATTTATATACATTTTCTAACAAAGGTTTTGCATAAGGACAATAACCTCGGTCAAATACTTTCCCGGCATTAAAAGTGTCCATTGCAGCCAACAAGGGCGTGATTTCTGTAATCTCTTTTATATTGTTGTCAAAACAATAGAACGTACCTCTGATTAGCCTCCTTATACACATCAGTTGTCTTATGAACAATTTCGGTGGAATCCCTATTTAGAGATTGCTGCTGTAATAATTTTGTAAAAAACTGTTCGGCCTTGTTAAGGAGATCGATTTGATTGTCCATTTACTCAGATGAGATTTTCCTTGATTTCAGACGAACCATTATGATTCCTTAGGAATGATTTTATCTATGTAGTTAGGATCGTTATGTTAGTATGTTAGAAGTATTGGTTCAGGGAGTTGGGACGATATGGAAGAAATCTATCCGTGCAAAGTTGTGCCATCGTTGGCTGAAACTGACTATACCATGACGAATTTGTGAGGTACTATGTCTGTAATATTCATATCCTTAGACAGTTATTGAACAATGCTTAATCTTTGTTTATAACCTATTGAAGGAGCTAAGACTATTATTTATTTTAGACAAAGTGTAGTAAATTTAATGCTGTAGGAAAATTACAACGCGTGAGATTTGTGCTTTGGGATAGGTTAAACTCTGCGCTGATAAAGTACCTTGGTTCCATAGTTTTTCACTATGTTATATATAGAGATGGTTCTTTAGTGGAGCTAGCATCTACGCTGGTGAGGTAGCTCTCGTGCTCTGCGTGTGGTTTTGACCTCACGCTCTGGCTGAATAGAATTAGCTTACTTGTGGGTATCTGTATGGTGAAACTCTGCGTGTGTAGAAGTTTGATACTACCTTTGCGTTTTACTTAGGATCGTTTTATGAGCAGGGTTAGCTTGCGGCTCAGTTCCTTATTATAGTTTCTAGAAATCATATTCCTGACCTTTATAGTATGATATATGTAGTAGATATCCATGCACATTACAATTAGTTATATTGCTGCCCTAAAAGGATAGATCCATTTTTTGGTATTCATAGGTTATCTATCCATATATTCAATGACTTGACAAACGTATGGTGTAGGTTTGGTAATTACAATGCTACCTGAAAAGATAAGATCCAGTTTGATTTTATATTTATTAGTTACATATATAATCAATGACCTGAAAACGTAAGGCCTGGATTTTGTTGGTAATTATATTGAAGGATGGGTTCGGTTTGTCTATATTCATATACATCAATATTATGTACTAAAAGGTAGTTTGTAGAAGAGAAATCAATAAGTTGGAAACATTATGGGATGGGTTCTATGAAGATCTATATGCGCATACTCTAGTAGAATTATAGTTAGGTTGAAAAGACTAAAGGACTATATAACTTAGGTTGAAATTGAAAGTTAGAAGATATGCTAAGTATCTAGATTATATGTAATATTTCCTTTAAATAATTAAGACTTGGCATGAAAACCTCTTTTCTTTAAAGGGTAACTTTGAGAAAATAGTGGGTCTTATTTTATGCAAGATAGATAAAAAGGCAAAGGCAAATCTTCATAGGAATAGTATTATTATGTCAAGACATTTTTCATAGATCATTGAAATTATATTTTTAGTATTAAGAGAATCTTGATGGCTATTCAATACTTAAGCTAGAACTTTGTAATCGTAGGATTTGCTAGTATTTGATTATCTTGTAAAAGATTTCCTCGATGAGAGGAACTGCGAGAAAGGAAATGATGGCAACGACTAAGTTGCAACTTGTAATCACTATGTTTTGGAATAAATAAATGATGCACACACCTTGTGGACGTAGCCCAGGTTTTGGTGAATCACGTTATCTTTCGTCTCCTGTGTTTGGCTATGGCCTTTATTGGATGTGTATCTGCGTTTGTGATGATTGTATGATTCTGTTTGATATAAGTTATCTTAATAGTTGAGGTTTTAATACAATTGTCGAATGCATCTTGGCAAAGGATATTCCATGTTAAATGATATTTCATGTTAAATGTTGTTCAAATGAGGACTACAAAGATATAAGTATTATTTAATTCAAGGTTGTAAATCTTCAATTTAGAATGGTAGTATTTAAATATGTGCTAGTAAGTTATCGATGTTTGGAGGGTCTCTATGGTTGAAGTTATATATTTTTTTGTAAACATAGTATACAATCACATTGGTCATTTACATATAAAGGTTTAATACGATACCCAATGAGTTGCATAAGAATCATTTAATATAAAAGGTAAATTCACCTCTTGTAAGTATGTATAACACCTTTCGTATAAATATTCAATGATAATTCTATGAAGTGTTAAATGTCGCATTTATTAAATAGAAATTCAGATACTGAACATACATGTATATTTCCGCAAAGCATTTTAATGGCGATTAGACCACTTAGGAAGGAAAGAAGACCACTTAGAAAAATTTTAAATTTTTACAAATTTTGGGTTCGTGACAAATGGTATCAAAGCACTAGGTTTAAACACTCGGGCCTGATGGGCTCAACATGAAATAAATAAGAACGGATTTAATTAACCAAGTTGTTTTTGTTTCATTTTGAATGCATGCACTGGAAATGGACGAAGGGTAATATTATTCAAAGGGCAACTTCAAGTTTCTCCGAAAAAGTAAAGATAAGTACTTTTATTATTGTTTCCTCATAAATTTGTGAAGTCAAGTACATTTTTCCTTGTCATGAGTTTCCCCTTGCTATATACATACTCACATTATTGTATGGTATTACTAAGGAGTGAAACTTGTTGAAATGATTTCCGTATTTGTACAAAGGATTATGACAAGTGTTGTGAACATGCTGATAAATTTAATTTCATATAAGTATCGTTTAATTCCACATGCTTGTTGATGTTGTATCAAATATTTCTAAAAGCAATACCCATAAACATCACTAGGTTAAAGGTCTAGTTTTATTCCGAAGAAGTAAATTTGATTGATTTAGCGAAGACATTTGAATACAATACATTGTTGTTATGGCAGATTCAATTAATGTTATTTTAGAAAATTCTTCCTCTGTAGGTATGATAGAATATGATAGGGTAAAACATTTGTTTGTAGAAGTGATAATTACTTATTATTAGGTACATTCTTCGAAATAGAAGTTGGTTCCCAAATATCAAAGTTAGAAGGTACATCTTTGAACTTAGGATTGTGATAGTATGCTTATTACAAAAAGTGTATATTGTCATTCTTTCATTATTTTCATAGATCCAATAGAATTGAGTTCATATAGAATATAGCCTAAAGTATTGATAACTAGAAAGGATGTAACATACTAGGTTACATGATATGTATGAATTTACTTGATATAATGTATTCTTAATATTATTCTTGTTTATGAAAAAAAAGTAAAAAAAAATTGTCATTTGTATTTCATTTCAGAACTTCTTATCGTTATTAAGATTTTAAGGAAAGACCTAAAAATGTATTGTATAGTAGTGTTTCCTAGAAGTTTGAGTGAACTTATTTTAGAATGCATCCGAATACAGTTGTTTTCTTTATAGATAGACTATTGGTAGGATTTGTTTCATCTTCTAAAGATGGACATGCATCAAGTTAAAGGGTCTTGTTAATAGTAGGAGTTTGATTATCGAAAAAGAATAATTATAACCTTGTTGGGATTGATTGAGCACAAGATCTTTTAAAGTTTATTGAGAAAAGAATCTTTAGATGATAAGTTTCAATTTGAAATGAGTCTATATAACTAAATATTTAAACTATGATGCTAACATGTTTGTTTATAGAAGGGTTGACCTCAAACTCACATTAAAGATATTGAAGAGTTTACATCAATATGAAGTGAAGAGGATGCACAATTTAATTGAACAAGCATGCATATAAAGGCTATGGAAATAGTGTGTTCAATTGTTGAGCAATTTAAGCAAAGGAATTTTTTCTTTATGCTAACATTTCAGGAAGTGATCTTGACTTCGACTGATAAATTTATACAAATAAGTTGAGTTGAATCGCTCAAAAGTAAGTAATGATTTACTTTACCATGATTAATGGTAAGATTTATGATTGATGATGTGTAAATCATGAAAATGAAAAGAATATGATAGGTGAATCTATTTCTATTTTTTCGTTATTATATGTGTGTGGCATACAAGAAATAATAAATAATTGTTACAAAGAAATATTTCTGGACTCAAACGAGAAGGTTTGAGGGGAAAAGAATGAATTCCTAGACTAAGGAAGAGGGGACAGCATCAGGAACTCACTAACTGGTTGTTGTTATGGGACAACTACCCTAAACTGTGGTCATGTTCCCCACGGAAGTGGAACATGGTAGGTGGAGTGCTCGTTGAATATTATACTGACCCAAAAGACCTAGGCAATCTTTATATCCATCGAAATGAGTAGAGGAATGGCTCATGTTTTCCTTGTGGTTTTGATGGAAATTGCACACAAGAGGTTCTCTGAGGAGTAACTTTTTCCTTGTGGTTTTTTCGTATGCACACAAGAAGTTTGATGAGGGGAAGATATGTTTTGAGTTGTATTGTAAGATTGTCATGTTCTTGCTGAAATTATCCAGATTGTATTCCTGATGAGTTTACAGAAGGCTCGTGTTTTGTATGCAAGTCTCTATGATTGCTGAAGTACAAAAGAGCGTTATGTATGCAAGTCTCCATGACTATTGAAATACATAAGAGTTTTGTATGCAAGTCTCCATGATTGCTGAAGTACAAAAAATTTGATGATCACAAAGTTTTGTTGAAGGAATTGTTTTATGATATAAACAAATTAAATGTTTTCTCTTGTAGCTAGACTATCAGATGTATTTATGTGTGAATAAACAAAATATTTCCTCAAGGATGAGGAAGATTGATGAACATTACTATTTTGGAATACTTATGTTATGCTAAAAAAATGTTGGAAGATCTCGTATGATTTGTATAATGTGCAGGATACAAGTGATGAGAGCTTGCGGAAATTGCAAAAATATGAAGAAGACCAAAAGTAGAAGAACAAAGCAAGCCAAAGATGAAGTAAGGATGGGATAGACAAAAGGTTGAACACTGAGGATGGTGTTATTCTTAAGGGGAGAAGGATGTAACATCCCTCCAAATTGACCCTTGTTATTATTATTATTTTATAAATTTAATTATAATTATGTAATTGTATAAGCGGCCCTGGTGAGGAGCTCAAGTCCAAGGCCCCACCAGTGGTACTTGGGAGTTTTTGTTACGTCATTTTCCTAAATGTTACTAAGAACATGACACCACTTAAGTGAAGTAACTAAATCCTTTAAGGAAGAAGTTGTCTTGACTATAGAGACAATACTAAACCTTATCATAGGTGGGGAATTCCACATCAATCCATTGACAGTCGAAAGACAGTAAAGGAACTCTTAAGACTTAAGGCTCAACGCTAGGTTAACTATTCTATCGTAAGTGCACTACGATCCCTAGTTTAGAAAAAAGAGAGGGGCTTTCATTACATTAAAGAATTTATTTGAGAACTAAATGTGATTAGTCTAAGACCAACGAATAAAGACCAAGTAAATATTTTGGTTTGAGAATGGAAAAGAGCATAAGGTTATTCCACATACACCATATTAATAAGATGGAAGAAAGATTTCTTTTAAAAAAATTATCTTTAGGAATTACTTATGCAATAAAGAAATTATATAAATAAACCCCTTTGAGAAAAGGTGGAAGGCACATATATATTCTTGTTAAAAGAGATATAGAAAAAGGTGATTGATGTTGGTCAAAATACATACCCTATGGCAAAATTTTACCATACAAATTACATGTATTGATGTATAATTATTACAAACTATCCTAAGAGGTAGAAGAGTCATAGATTTCCACATGATTATATTTGGCGAGAATAATTGATTAAAGTAATTAAAGAATACCATATTAGGAAGAGGAGTATTATAATACATGAAAACACGTTTTTGTGGTGCAAACACTTATATTAATATAGGAATATATTTAGATATATGCAACATCGGCACACTTCCAAAAAGAGATTTAAGAGTTATTGTAAATGTTTTCATATTAAGAGGGAGTGGCAAAACTCTACAAGGATTCGGAGGGAGTTGTCTCATTTATGGGGAAATTTCGTTTCCACCAAACCACCACTCGCTCCATGCTTTTTATGGAAAGCTACCATGTGTCATACGAACGGAGGAAGCACACTCCTTCATAAAGAAGCGGGAAGTCGGAGAGGTTAGAGAGGGAGAAAAGCTATAATGAGTGTGTTACGTGTCGAGACAACTTCTTCTTGTAAACCATCGTGGAAATATTGTTTTCGGAGGAATATCTACCCTAACGCTGGACGTGGTTCTTCCTCCACGCATCTTAAAGTAATTCTTTACATCTGGCAGACCCTCCCAAGTAGGCAATCTTTATATGGAAGATTGTTTTCATGAGTAGGGAGACCCACGACAGGAAGAAGGCGGGGGAAAACTGGAGAAGAAGACGAATGGGGACGCTGTGAAAGAACCAAAAGAAAACTCAACGCAGCCGGGTGGATCTCTGCTAAAATACAACAAGTAATATCTGCCCTAAAACTAGTTTCATATTCTGCGATTATTTTTAGACGACATAATCCTCCTACATTTTGATAGATCGACAAGTAGTAATGCTTCCAAAAAAAATTAGTATAGCTTAATATGCTGCTTGCTGGATTGATCTCTAATTCTAGCCTAGTCCCAGTTTAATAGTTTGATAAATTTCGGGAACTCCATAGCAGCGCAGCTCAGTTATTTAGTTTTCAATTATCTATGTCGAGATCTCCATCGTGGCGTAGTATGGTCTATATATATATTCTATTTTTACATGTGTTATTTATATATATTTTCTAACAGAGGTTTTGCATAAGGACAATAACCTCGGTCAAATCCTTTCCCGGCATTAAAAGAGTCCATAGCAGCCAACAAGGGCGTGATCTCTGTAATGCCTTTTATATTGTTGTCAAAACAATAGAACCTACCTCTGATTAGCCTCCTTATACACATCAGTTGTCTTATGAACAGTTTCGGTGGAATCCCTATTTAGAGATTGCTGCTGTAATAAATTTGTAAAAACCTGCCCGGCCTTGTTAAGGAGATCGATATGATTGTCCATTTACTTAGATGCGATTTTCCTATGCAGCCATTGGACTGTTTTAGTCTATGTAGGCAGGGTCGTGATGTTAGTATGTTAGAAGTATTCGTTTAGGGAGTTGGGACGACCTGGAAGAAATTTACCCACGCACCATTGTGCCATCGTTGGCTGAAACCGACTATACCATGACGGAGTTCTGAGGTACTATGTCTGTAATATTCATATCCTTAGACAGTTATTGAACAATTCTTAATCTTTGTTTATACCCTATTGAAGGAGCAAAGACTATTATTTATTTCAGACAAATTGTAGTAAATTTAATGCTGTAGGAAAATTACAACGCATGAGATTTGTGCTTTGGGATAGGTTAACCTCTGCACTGATAGAGTACCTTGGTTCCATAGTTTTTCAGTATGTTATATATAGAGATGGTTCTTTAGTGGAGCTAGCATCTACGCTAGTGAGGTAGCTCTCGTGCTTTGCGTGTGGTTTTGACCTCAAGCTCTGGCCGAATAGAATTAGCTTACTTGTGGGTAGTCGTATGGTGAAACTCTACATGTGTAGAAGTTTGATACTACCTATGCATTTTACTTAGGATCGTTTTATGAGCAGGGTTAGCCGCGCTTGTTTGCTTGCGCCTCGGTTTCTTATTATAGCTTCTGGAAATCATATTCCTGGTCTTTATAGTATGATATCTGTAGTAGATATCCATGCACATTACAATTAGTTATATTGCTTCCCTAAAACGATAGATCCAGTTTTTGGTATTCATAGTAGGTTATCTATCTATATATTCAATGACTTGACAAACGTTGATTGTAGGTTTGGTAATTACATTGCTTCCTGAAAAGATAAGATCCGGTTTGATTTTATATTTATAAGTTACATATATAATCAATGACCTGAAAACGTAAGGCGTGTATTTTGTTGGTAATTATATTGAAGGATGGGTTCGGTTTGTCTATATTCATATACATCACTATTATGTACTGAAAGGTAGTCAATATTATGTACTGAAAGGTAGTTTGTAGAAGAGAAATCAATAAGCTGGAAACATTATGGGATGGGTTCTATGAAGATCTATATGCGCATAATCTAGTAGAACTATAGTTAGGTTGATAAGACTAAAGGACTATAGAACTTAGGTTGAAAGTTAGAAGATATGTCAAAGTATCTAGATTATATGTAATATTTCTTTCAAATAATTAAGACTTGGCATGAAAACCTCTTTTCTTAAAAGTGTAACTTTGAGAAAGTAGTGGGTCTTATTTTATGCAAGATAGATAAAAAGGCAAAGGCAGATCTTCATAGGAATAGCATTATTATGTCAATACATTTTTCATAGATCATTGAAATTATTTATTTAGTATGAAGAGAATCTTGATGGCTATTCAATACTAAAGCTAGAACTTTGTAACCGTGGGATTTGCTAGTATTTGATTATCTTGTAAAATATTTCCTTGATGAGAGGAATTGCAAGAAATGAAATGATGGCAACGACTATGTTGCAACTTGTAATCACTATGTTTTGGAATAAATAAATGATGCACACACCTTGTGGACGTAGCCTGGGTTTGGGTGAACCACGTTATCTTTGGTCTCCTATGTTTGTCTATGGCCTCTATATGATGTGTATGTGCATTTGTGATGATTGTATGATTCTGTTTTATATAAGTTATCTTAATAGTTGAGGTTTTAATGCAATTGTCGAATGTATCTTGGCAAAGGATATTCCATGTTAAATGTTAAATGTTGTTCAAATGAGGACTACAAAGATATAAGTATGATTTAATTCAAGGTTGTAAATCTTCAATTTAGAATGGTAGTATTTAAATATGTGCTAGTAAGTTATCGATGTTTGGAGGGTCTCTATGGTTGAAGTTATATTTTTTTTTGTAAACATAGTATACAATCACATTGGTCCTTTACATATAAAGGTTTAATACAAGACCCAATGAGTTGCATAAGAATCACTTAATATAAAAGGTAAATTCACCTGTTGTAAGTATGTACTAATGCCTTTCGTATAAATATTCAATGATAATTCTATGAAGTGTTAAATGTCGCATTTATTAAATAGAAATTCAGATACTAAGCATACATTTATATTTCCGCAAAGCATTTTAATGGCGATTAGACCACTTAGAAAAATTTTAAATTTTTACAAATTTTGGGTTCGTGACACCCTGCCACCAGAGCACATCCTGACCCATACCCAATCTAATGAACCCTCTCTTCATATCTACTATCCAAGAATGCTAGATCTCAGACCATCTCGAAGGTATCTGCATCTCCTCCGTTGACAGTGACTGTTGTAAAGGTCCTATACCAAAAAAAACCACATTTGCTAGTGCAATGAAGTCATTTTCCTTCAAAAAGATCATGAAATCCAGAGGGAATAAAGGAGATGTATTGACCCCTTTATAGTACTCGCTGCCAATTCTAGCCTCAAGGCCATCTCCCATGTCCCATACTAGCCTCTCCTCTATCACAGGAAAGGCTGCAGCAATCGCCTTCCAGATAAAGAACCTCCACAGCTACTCTTGCCAGGGTGACGTATCCAATCAATAACATTACCATCACTCAGATATTAAACCGCAGAATCGATTGCCACTTACTTGGATTAGAAATAAACTGCCATGTAGACTTAGAAGCCAACACTTTCCCGAAAGATGCAAGTTGCTTAAAACCCCATCCTCCTACCTCTTTGTGTTTAGAGATTCAATCCCAGGAAGTCCAATGTAAACCTCTATCATCCTTACCCTGCCAAAGGAATCTGAAATTTTTTTTCTGAAGTGAGTGTATAACCCCTGAGGAAACTTAACATTTATCATCCAGTACACCAAAATAACACTCAAAACACTTTTGATCAGTACTGCTTTACCTCCCCTGGAAAGGAATCGATTACACCAAAAGTGTATATGGCGCTTCACCTTATCAATGAGCCAAATCCAGTCAGCAATGCCATAATTTGGTTTAAGGTGAAATCCCAGGTACTTGAAACCCACTGACAAAGAAAGAATCTCCATCGGTATGAAACCAAGAAAATCTAGCAGTTCTTCAGATTCTAGATTATTAATATAGCATGCCGATTTATCATAATGCACCTGCATACCTATAGCCTTGCTAAATAGCCAAAAAAGGTCTTTGATGGCACAGGTCTCATCAACTGAATTCCCAAGGAACAACAAAGCATTGTCTACGAAAAAAATGTGGTTAATCCGGATGCCTTCAAACCATAAATCTTTAAACAGATTGTTCTCCACAGCCTCAGAGATAAGGCGGCTCAGGCCATCCATCACAAAGAGAAACAAGTACGGTGATAACAGGAAACCCTGATGAAGTCCTCAAGCTGGAGTGAAGAAACTGGATGCTGACCCATTGATTAAAACAACAAAACTAACCGTAGTCATGCAAGACCAAACCCAATTTACAAAGGAAAGTCCGAAATTGGTTTGAATAAGGACTAATATGATATACTGCTAGCAAGTATGATCATAAGCCTTTGATAGATCAACCTTCATTACCTTAGCCGGAAGGTTACATGTCTTAATCGTATAAATACATTCTTGTGCACACCCAATAGCTTCATGTATGCTTTAATTTGGTAAAAAACCAAATTGTTCTTGAGAAATATGCCTAGCAAAGATAGGCTTGATAAGTTCAGCAATCAGCTTCGAGATCACCTTATATAAAGCATTGCACAGAGATATAGGGCGGAAGTCCCCAAAGGACTTGGGCTTGACAATCTTAGGGTTCAGAGCTAAAAACGTGGAGTTAATATAGGGCTTCAAGATCCCCGGCACCCTGTTCTTCTCCACCACCCGCAATAGATCAACTTTCAGCAAGTTAAAAAAGCCAAAAAAATTCTGGCATCCATCGATTGGGCCCAGGGCTCCGATCTTTCTTCAGCTTTGTAAGAGAGGACAAAATGTTTTCAAGTTATTTAAGATGGAAAAGCATATAAAGATAATGTTTTCTATTCTTATAGTTTTTTTATAATGTCTCATAGATTCCTTTGAAATTAAATCTTACTAACTATAATTCGGCATAAAATACTTTAAATATTTATGTTTAAACATTAAAATGATGCTATTTTTTTTCACAATAAAAATAGCATATAATTTATATTTTTTTTTCCTGCGAAAACATTTTATGTTAAAAATAGTATAAAACAATACAGATAAATTTTATATTAAGTAAACACTTTTTACATGAACTATATATCAAACCTCTTTGAAAATCGAAAAAAAATTGTCTTATGTAATCCATCATGAAAAACTTCTTCTATGACTAAATCTTTCATTCTATCATATCCAGGACAATACATGATGCGCTGACACGGCTTTTTACTATGAAAAGAGAAGTGAAAGTGTCATAGAAAAGAATTTGAAATTTAAAAGAAGTGAAAGTGACATTGAAAATAATTTGAAAATTATATTAACTTTATTGTTAAATATAAAAATAAGCTTTTTGTCATAAATGTTACTAATTACAGCACTGGAAGACGAGGAGTCGGAAGAGCCAAGAGTTCATGTGCTCTGGGTATGGTGAGTCCATTAAACATTTCAGTCCTGTCCACATCCTGCCCATTCAAGGGAAGCTTCCAGTTGAAACACTGCAAGAGCTGCACAACCACAAACTCTACAACAAGCGTTGCTAATTGATGCCCAGGGCATCCTCTCCTACCTGCTCCGAACGGAATCCAGTCAAAGTTTTCATGAGTTTTGTGGGTTAAACCAGCTTCTGCTTCAATGAGGAATCTCTTGGGCTTGAAACTTTGGGCATCCTTCTCCCATGCCTTGGGGTTCCTTCCAATCGCCCAGAGATTTTCAGTTCTTGATTGTTCAGATCTGATTTGTTTTATTTTTTATGATTTGATGGTCAGGCTTGTCTTTTCAGACAATGTTTTGAATGCACAGTGAAAAAGCTAATCAATTGTTTAGTTAGCATTGTAAATGTAAGAATAAACAGAAAACTCAGACAAAGCTTTTTTTCTAACTTTGATTCTCATATAAATAACAAATTGCATTTTTCCTTACATGAAAAAAAAATTAATGATTTTAAAATCAACTTACATTGGTATTTTATTTGCAATTAGTTTAAATTTAATATTTAACTTTTTCAAGATTGAACTTTAGTTTATTAAATTTATTTAGTTTTAATTTTGTTATAAAATTATTTATTTTCATTTTATTAATTAAAAACTATGAAATTGTCCACTTGCATTTGCATTAACTTGCAATTAGTTTAAATTTAATATTTAACTTTTTTAAGATTAAACTTTAGTTTATTAATTTTGTTATAAAATTATTTATTTTTATTTTATTGATTAACAACTATGAAATTGTAAACTTGCATTTGCATTGACTTGCAATTAGTTTAAATTTAATATTTAACTTTTTCAAAATTAAACTTGAGTTTATTAAATTTTTTTAGTTTTAATTTTGTTATTAAATTATTTATTTTTATTTTATCGATTAAATAAAATATATAAATTATATCTCGTATAATCATTCTGAAATTTAGATACACAATACATATATCCTTTCATTATTTAAATTTAAATTTTAAATAATAATAATAATTTTTTATTTATGGTCTACATTTTTCCTACCATGCTAAATACAAAATACAAAATAGAAATTAAATCAATTAAAAAAAGGAAGACATGACAAATTTAAATAAAACAAGGAGGGTGGTTCGCTAAATGGGATTGGAATTGGATGAGTGGATGGTCATGTTTTTTCGAACTGCGTCATAAATTACATTTTATTCATGATGCACCTGTGTTATCATTTTTGGGGAACTAATTATTTTCTTGTTGTCATCATGTCATGATTATTTTTTTCGTTTTATTTATTTAATATAATTATTTACATTAATTATGAATAAGTATTTAAATTTAAAACTTTGGTATTCACATAAATTCATAGTCTAGCTAAGTATTATTTTTTTTATATAACTTTGAGTTTTGAGGTGTTCCTTATTTTATTTTTGTGGAGTATATGGAATATTATTTTGTCTATATAACTTTGAGGTGTTCTTTATTTTATTTTTGTGGAGTATATGGAAGGTAAGAAATGTTTCTATATTTGAGAATAAGCTTGATCTTGCTTTCTATGTAATATCACAGGTGTGAAAAAGATAGGTTTACCAAGAGCTGCAAGATCAAACCCTTCTACAAGAGAGAAAAACTAAATGATCTATTAATCTGAGTTGATAAATAGATGAGGAAGTGTCTCCATTTATACTAATGGAGAGGCCAGGCCACTTGCTAAAAATTGCCAAGTGATATGGCTTCCAACGTGAGCTTAACTCACCCCAGGCTGGATGCATCGGAAATGTAACACTAACACCCCCCCATAAGCGAAAAGTAGGAAGGAAACAAAAAACAAACAAAGATGGGTCCCGACAACTAGGCCTGATGAGGTACCCATGTACAAACTACTCTCATAACCGGAGAAAAGGAGAAAACCTCATGGGAAAAACCTCCTCTCCAAAAGAGAGAACACAACAAAAAATTAAGGTAGGAGAACTCAAGATGAACCCCGAAGGACAACTTCCTTCACCCCAAGCATCGAACGGAGCTGAAGAAACCGAGGAGATGCAAGAGGTTTAGTAAAGATGTTTCCCCTTTGCGCTTCAATAGGAAAGTACTCCAAGTTGAGAACACCATCCTGGATGAGCTTCCAAATGAAGTGCATGTGGATCTCAATGTGCTTGGTCCTTTAATGTTGAACTGGGTTTCGAGAGATATGTATGGCACTCTGGTTATCACACCAAAGAGCAGTAGGATGATCCTGTGGAATTCCAAACTCCATCAATAGTTTTCGAAGCCAAAGGACTTCTTGACTGGCAAGAACTGCAGCATGGTACTTAGCCTCAGCAGAAGACAATGCAATTGCTGATTGTTTCTTACAAGACCAACCAATAGGAGCAGAACCAATGCAGTAGACAAAGCCTGATGTGGAATTTCGATCATCAATCGAGCCAACCCAATCAGAATCAGTGAAACCCTCAAGCTAAGAAGAACCAGCTGTGTACTCAACGTCGAACTTGGAAGTGCCTTGAAGATACTTAAGAATGCACTTAGCTGCCTTCCAATGACTCTCATGAGGATCCTGAGAGAACTGAGATACAAGACCAACTGCAAAGGAGATGTCTAGTCTTGTATGAGTCAAATACAACAAACTCCCAACCAATTGTCGATACAAGGATGGATCAACATGAGGTGATGAGCATCTAGCAGTAAGTGTAACGCCTGACTGAAAAGGAGTGGGTGTTGACTTACAATCAAACATGCCAAATCTCTGAATAGGTCAAGTGCATACTTCTCCTAAAAAATGAAGATCCCTTGTGAAGACTGAAGAACCTGCGGGCCAGGAAAATAGTGCAAAATGCCAAGATCGGTCATATCAAATTGTTCCATCAATGCCTGTTGAACATTCCGAATCAAGGATGAAGAACTCCCCGTGACATTTAAGTCATCCACATAAAAAACTAGAATCAAGAGATCAGTGCCCTATCTTCTAGTATAAACAGTAGGATCAGAATGATAACGATGGAATCCTGAAGAGATAAAAAAACTATCCATCTTCTCATACCAAGCTCGAGGAGCTTATTTCAGACCATACAATGAACATCGAAGCCTGCATACTAGAGAAGAGTCATGCAAAAAAACACGAGGTTGCTCCATGTAGATCTCTTCCTGCAAATCTCCATGCAAAAAAGCACTCTTCACATCCATCTGATACACTGACCAATGTTGTGAGGCAGCAAGAGACAACACAAGGTGTATGGAGTTCATCTTGGCAACAGGGGCAAAAGTCTCAAAGTAATCAATACCTTCAACCTGTGAAAAACCCTTGGCTACTAGTTGTTCCTTATACTTGTCAACAGAACCATCTGCAACAAACTTGGTCCTATAAACCCATTTGCAACGAACTAGTTTTCGTCCCTTTGGAAGAGGAACAAGATCCGATATATGATTATTCATCAAAGAAGAATACTCCTCGGTCATGGCAGCCTCATATTCATGTATCCCAACAGCATCTGGAAATTTTTGAGGATCCTCTGAAATGGCATGACTGATAAGGGATACACCAACTGTTTCTGGCTGATTATTGCTGAGAGCAGGAGCAAAATAACTAAAATCGGATGCATCATAGCCAAACCTTTCAGGCGCCTTCCTTTTATGGAGGCTTCTCCTTTCTTGTTCTTGAGCAAGTTGTTCAACTGCAGGAGGCGGATGTACTTTTTGTTGATTTCCATCTTCAAGAGGGGAATTCTCATCATCCTCTTGGTCTTCAAAAACAAAACTGTCAGCATGATTAGCACCAACATGCCAATCTATGGAGAGAGAAAGGTCAGATGAATGTTTGAAGTGCTCATCAAAACGAACATCCCTGCGAAACAAGACATCCTTAGTGACAGGATCAAATAACCGATATCCTTTCATGTCTTCACAATAGCCAACAAAAATGAGTGGTTGAATCTTCTTCTTCCAAGAGCTGCAAGATCAAACCCTTATACAGGAGAGAAAAACTAAATGATCTATTAATCTGAGTTGATAAATACATGAGGAAGTGTATCCATTTATACTAATGGAGAGGCCAAGCCACTTGCTAAAAATAGCCAAGTGATATGGCTGCCAATGTGAGCTTAACTCACCCTAGGCTGGATGCATAGGAAATGTAACACTAACAACAGGTGCTTGCAACCTACAGTTTCTTTATCGATAAGGAAGGTAAGGTTAAAGACATAATTTTGAAATATGTCAATATTCAACAGGAGGAAAGTTCATGCTTCTTTGATGGAGTTTGTGAAAATACAGAAAGACATTGTGGTTTGGGAGGAATTCTCCACCTATCACAGCAAGAGTTCACTGAATTCAAAGCTAATGGGGGAATAGGAACCAACAATAGAGCTGAAGGATTGGCTTTGAGAACTCTGTTGCAGATAGCTAGAGAGGAATCAATGAATAAATTGAAGATATCTGGTGATTCAAAATTCTGGATAAAATTTACAAGGAAGGATAAAAGAATTAGGAAGAATTGGCCAAAATGTGGAAATGATAGCTAAATCCTTCAATTGTTTCAAGAATGGGGTTGTTGATGCCTTATCCAAAGAAAGCCTTCTTCTTCCTACAGGTGAATGTATGGTGACTAGAAGAAAGGGAGAATGACAGGAAATTGCAAGGAAAAATCTGGACTTTCTTGTCTAATAACTAGTGTTATTTGTTTTGTGGATTTTGTTGAGAACTGGATTTTGGAAATTTATGCTTATTGTAAGAATTTATAAGTGGTTGCTAATTTGTAAAACAATGAAACAATGAAACTGTGATGTAGAAAGAATGAAAAGTTTGTAAAAATATGAATGATGGAAAAATAAACAAAAAGCAAATGATTTAACATGTCAAATAGGGATGCATGCATGCCCCAAAACACTTTTTATTAAGAAATTCGAGTTTGAAAATTATCAGTAGATAACAACCATGATTGGATTTAGACTTGTGAGGATAGGATGTTTCCAAGACCCTATGCTACTTTCAACATTCTAGGCTCAATCAAGTGAAATCCAAACATCGTGAATGTGCTCATGCTGAGATTGTCTTAAGGTAACCTGCATGCATGAAGGTGTTAGCTTTGAAATATATAGGAAAACACAAATGACATGCAAAATAAACAGAATGTACCTCTGACGGAGAGACGCTCTACTTTCATCCTACTGGATGGACCTACAAGTATCCTTACCTTTAATCACGACATTGTTAGGCTATCTGAAAACTTCATATGAAAGGGAGGGAAATTGACTATGGAACACCGTAGCACCTACTCCTTACCTTTGATCCCTTGGGAATTTACCTTTGCCTCATATTTAAAGAATTCAATGAGGCATCTGAAATGGTTCATCTGCCTCGAGGATCTCAAGTGTCTTTTGAAACATTCATCATTTGAGATGCCAGTGGACACCAAAACGTTCGATATTGTGGTTTACAATTGAAACATGCTTTGCTTCAGCAATGCAAACTAACATAGGGCTGCCCCTTGGTTATAGATAGGAAAATTAATATTAAAGAGAATCACTGCATAACTCTTGTCTTCTAATCCTCTTTTGTAAAAACAAACTTACTATATGCTACTATTTATGAAATCAGAAAAAAAAATGCCACCCAATGACATAGATCAATTTCACCACCAATGAAAATAATAAAAAATTTCCTACCTACCTTCATATGTCATAATAGTCTTTTCAATCTCTTGACTAATAGTGTTAAAGAGCACCTTCTTCTTAGTCCAAGTGTGTATTTTATGCCAATTATTCCCATAAGTATTCAAAACAAAGAGGAATACAATAAATCAATGATCATTATATTTAAGGTACATGAGGTTGAAGCATGGTCAACATTAAAAATTCAACCATTTCAAAATGGTTTAAATTATTCTTTTCATGAATAACATGTGAGTCAAAAGGAGGATTTAGTTGAGGAAATCCCATCGTGGTATAATCCCAAAGGTTGGAGACTCACTTGTGCTTTGCCACTCATCATTCTCAACACGGGAACCAGACACATCAAATTACAAAAAAGAATCATCAAAGAGGAGCTGGAAGTTGATTGGCATACGTAGGCAAGTGTGAAGCCTGACCATAATATGAAAAGAAAAAAATGGCCTCCATCTTCCTAGAAAACGTGGTAGGCATGGATATGATCAAAATATAAGCATGACAAGGAATAAACACTAGAAACTACCACGTGTTCCATACGTGGCCAAACCCTAGACTCATTGAATTTTGAGATCTAGTTATACACCTCTGTGAAGATGGCCACTCTGTGGCAAGAGAGAATGATGGGTCCACTCATCATAAATATGAGTGCTGTAAAGAAATAAACGCAGGCACCATTAGGAAGGCGCGTAGACACATTGTGTGGTGGTAGGGTTACAAATTGCAGTTATAATGTATATAACACATCTTTTAGGGTATTAACTTATGCATATGAATATTCAAATCATTCCATAGTTTTAAACCATATAATCAACTATAACGAATGTGGTATTTAAAATAAAGATGCCATCAATTTATGCAAATGCGATGGAACTCTAAATCCCTCGGCCTTCCAATTCTATGGCTTCTAAGCCCCGATGGCTTCGAACTCGGCCCCCATTTTTCTCTGTAAATTCTGCAACATATCTCAAGCCCGATGGATTTGCGCCTCGGCTTCCAACTTGGCGCAGTGGCTTTAGTGACCTCTATCTCGGCCCCTGGCTTGGATATCTAGTCTGCAACAAAACCGGGCCCCGATGGCTTCATGACCTCGGTTCCGGTGTTACCTCTGCAACTAAGACTGAGCTTTCAAACTTGGCCTTCAAAACTTCTTCCAAATCTAGTGCAATCTAGCTCATACACTGTCACTCGAAGCCCTAGCCATTGGTGGTAATTATAAGGCCAATGTGCCATTTAAAATGTTTTTTTATAAGCAAACTCAATAACAACTAAATATTAAATAATGAATCCCATAGGAACAACCTTAACAAAAATTCGATTTCTATGATGTGTTTCTATCCCCAACATTCAATATTCCAAAATTGTCAAGACTATCCCCAACATTCAATATTCCAAAATTGTCAAGACTTAAAAGAGGGAACATTAATATACGGTGAACATATAATTGTACTTATTTTCATATGGGCCTCCATTACAAGTGCTTTTGCATTGAGCTCCGAGGGTTTTAGATCCTCACCTTCACCTATGCTAATTACCATGACAATTTAGGCTTATGTTTCCCAATAACTTTAGCTCGTCATGATACTTACTCCACTAATGTATTGTATTCCTATGGTATCATAGCTTCTCATACCATAGACCTATATTTTGCTGCAAGAAATTGGTGAACCCTCTCTACTATTTGTGTTTACCCTTATATTACCTCAACATATATTCAATCAACAGTTGGGTTCCCATCAAATTATTACTCCTATTTTGATTCTGATTGGATTTCCTAACCTCACTCTTACTTATGCACATTCTAGTATTAGTGCACCTTTAAAAAAGGTAGCAAAAAACTAAAAATATTTATTTGCAGGCTCATACTCTGGTTTCTCTTGTTGTTTCTCTTGTTGTCTCTATTGCTCCTCTTTATCATGGTATCTAGAGGTACCCATTATCTTTTGGTCAATGTTAGTAACCATTTGTACAACCTCTTTTTCCTTATCTGACAATAGCTAGCACCATTTTATAACCATTGGTCACTCCATCTCTATCAATTACAAACACATCACAACAACTTATTTTATCTTATCAGGATATGACCATGGTTTCATATTGCTACACCATATCAACAAAATATAGTTTAGTAGTAGCCCATGGTTTCTCCATGTCGGGTGCAACCAACAAAAATTTCCACATTGCCTCCACCGCATAATAAGCCGGCGTAATCTAATTATCTTGATTCATATGTTTATTTATGGGAAAAATTGTCTGCTATTATTACAAAATAAGAACATTATGAAACATAGACTCTTCATGTCCAACCACTGTAGCATACTCTTTAACAGTAGAAACTCTCATCCAATGTTTATCCTTCAGTTATTCCTATAGTGTAGCCTATGTCTATGCCAAAATTGTCAAGACTTAAAACAAGGAACATTAAAATATGGTGAACATAATTATTGCACTTTTGTAAAAGTACAATCAACTTCTATAGCAACAATGGGTGGATCTCGCAATAGACCACACAAGAATAGATCCAAATTTTTTCCTAGTAATGAGAAGAATCTTATGCCACAAGAGTGTTGGAAGTGACAGATTCATATTTCCATACAATGGGGGGATTCTTGACCCTTTTGTAGTATCTAGTTAACCGATGGACTCTACTCTCCATTAAAATCAATCACAACTTAGAATCTTTATCCTTGCGATTTCTCTCGAGATGCTTCCTAACAACAACTGCCTTCTTAATAAGATGGTACATATCCTTGGGTATTTATGGTTCAAGGCCATGAGCCTTTAGTATTTGCAAGACTTTACTTCCAGTGACACTCTTCACCTATGCAATTCTATGGGAGTCACAAAGGATTACACCGAGTTTTGAAGGGGTCAACCCTTCTTGGAAAACTTGCGAATGTTGTCTTCAACATCTTGAGATGAAATATTTAGCCAACTTGGTGGAGTCCTCTTGTACAGTAGTGTCGAAGAGGAAATAACTTTTCCTTGACTGTGCATACGCCCATGGTGAATAGATGGGCTGCTGCTCAAACTCTTCTTGCTACCATTTTTGCTCCTCGTCATACTCTTATTGTTGCTATTGTGGGAACAAACAATGCAATTAATATTTCTTTTGAGTTTTTGGTAGACTTCTTTATTCTACAATAATTTAGGACTTTAACATAACAAATTATTCTTCAAAACATGCCATATGGTGCATCGGTTTTCACTTCCTCGGCCTTAATTACACACAAGAGTGAATGTATTTGTAGCTTGGCTATACAATTCGGGAAAAAAGTATAAATACGTCTTGTTGAGGTTAGTGTTGTGGAGGCCATTGAAAGTGAAGCTATAGGAAATTCTGATCCATTTGTCTGATTTGGATTTGGCCATTCCTATGTTTTAATTCTTGTAGGATTTCTGAATTGTAAGTGCTTTCTAACTTAGAACATATATTTGAATGGTAAGTGCTTTATGTCCATGATATTGCATCGAAATTTCTAGTCTATATTTATTTCATGAACATAGCTAGAATTACATTAGAATGGTGGACGGCTATATTTTCCAAAGATATTTTGTCAAGAATTTTATGCCATAATTTGGAGTATGCAACACTTTTCCAATTGGCACAAACAAACAATGTAGCTTTTCCAATTCCTTGTAGTATACTTGTTTTCTATTTGTACTTTGAGGGAGTCTTTCTTTCAACTTGAGAAGGATTTATATAAATTTAGAATATGTTATGATTTTAAATAATGCAAAAAGAACTACTATCTTTGTAAATATTTAAACCTTTTTCAATACAATTTTCCATAAATTTGCTTCCCTTTCTAAATCCATCTCAACATGCTCTTAAAATTGTTTTCCTCAATTCTCTTCTCTCTTATATGCTCGATATTCTTGCCATCATTTTTCTAGTTTATCCAGTAAGAAGAATAAGAAAGGGATCTTTGATAATCACTTAAATACAATTGCTAATAGTCAATGTGCAAAGTTATATTATTCCATTTTATGCATCAACAAACTATATTTTATGCATTAACTCATTCTATATATCATTATATGTCATTAATGGTAATTTTTTAAAATACATTGAAATATCATCACTTATATATATATATATATATGATCTCTTGAAAATATTAGTAATTTGAATCTATGTTGCTTCTTAGTTATTTTGAAGTTATATGTGACATCTATTTGAATCAATTTTTTTATGAATGCATTTTTTGTTACACATTTTTGTTGCAATTTTGGTTACGTTTTTGTCTATATATTTTGACAAAATATTCTTATATAAAACTTTTGTTAACTCTCTTCCTTATAATTATTTTTCCAATTTCCTGGAATTGTTTATCCAAGTTCCAGTTTCAACAGCATGTGGGATATCAGATCATTGATAATGCTTTGATTTGAAATTAAGCAAGCATGCAATCTTTTCAAAGCCAAATCGACCATGTTTCTAACATATGACAAAATGAAAGATCAAAACCATTGACTTATAAAGACCATACTTGTATATCATAGATACCCTTTGTGATATTGTGTTAAGGTTTGTAAGAGTTCAGGATAAATTTTATGTTACAATTGGAATCGTAGTGTGTTAATGTTTCTAAGAGTTTGTGATATATTTTTAGCGTTAACTTTGATTCAATGAAAACTTTGACTTTATTTAAGGGTGCTAGCTCAAAGGAAGAGCACCTTCCTTATAGGAAGGTGGTCGGTGGTTCGATTCATCCATACCTTATATACATTAATTAATGACTAATTAAATGACCAATGGACAACAATCAATGACTAAATAAATGACCAATTAACAACAATCAATGACTAAATAAATAACTAGTTAACAATAATCAATAACTAAATAAATAGCTAGTTAACATCAATCAATGACTAAATAAATGACAAGTTAACATCAATTAATGACTAAATAAATGACTAGTTAACAACAATCAATGACTAAATAAATGACTAGTTAACAACAATCAATGACTAAATAAACAACTAAATGTACTACCAAATAGAAATAGTTAATGACCAAACAAATGACCAAATAGAGACAATAAATGACTAAATATATGACCAACTCATGAAGCAATTCAAGCAATTTATGAATAAGTGATAAATGACCAATTTGGTTGGGTGATAAGTGTCTGTTAATTTATGACCAGTGGTCACCGCCTCAATTTTTTTCATTTATCTCTGATTTTTAGTCACGTGTCACCCATTTTGTATTGGTGACCTCACATAGACTTCGAAAGCTTGAGATCCACATTACCCACCTCACTCAACACCAGGAAGGTACCCCTTCACTACTTAATGGCCCCTCAAGCGTCACCTTACTCCAGGTGTTATTCCAGTGTGTGTGTAGAAAGATCACCCAAACCCTAGATCATCTGTCAATAGGTTTTCTCTTCCCATGGATTACAAATCTTGGCTGCACATGACCAATATATTCAAGGGAATTCATTCCAGTGGTTTTCCAATAGACCACTTAGGTTATAAAAGGACTCACATGTGTCGATATTCAAGTTGACATCAACATCAATGAACTAGGACTTTTAGGTGTGTGACTAATACTACGAAAACTCAACAGTTCAGAGTGTACTCATGATGACTGGGTCCGCAATTGAGAATTCACAAGAAAACTTCACCACTATGTTAGACAAACTCAAACAATTATGGAAATAGAATTGCAACATAGACATTCAACATGAATTCAACATGCACATGCATAAGTTAACAACTGGGAAGATTTTGATACCACCCCGATGCTCAAAATTAGTAAAGGAATGCATAGAATTTGTGCTCTCTGATTTCCTCTTCAGCCTTCAGTCATGACCATGAATCAAAACTGAAAACCAGTATCCACTCTGTCAGTCATTAGGATAGAATTACTCTTAGGAAAAAATGGTCGACTCTTCCCCACAAGATGAGGATGATACAATCCTTGATATGTTCCTTCATTACCCACCACAGACAGGGCAATATAGGCTCATACTTAGATATGAGACGTCAGGTTACTTGACAAGGTAAATTGTCTGACTATCAAAATGATAGTCTGACTTACTGCACCAAACCCCAACTTATAGGTAATTTAAGGATGGCTTCAATTCGGATGATGGCTTAACCAATAAGCCATCCCCATTTCCAGTTGTGTAGGGTGACAGGATCAAGAAACTCATACCCACACCTTCCTTCCTCCAAGATAATAATTGCCTCAACTACCTTCCTCTTGGAATTATCATTAAATGATTAGAGCACGTGAGTCATTGTTGACAATTGATGTCTCATCAGTCCTCTCTTGGACAATTGGATCTCATCTATTGGCTTCATATATTAATACGTCCCTTCCTAACTGTAGGAGAATCTTGCCCCCTGCTCTTATTTCCTTGAACAGTCAGCTTTGGATTTCATTATTATTATTATTATGTACATGTACATGTACATCACATTTAGATTTTTACTGTGCTTGACCATGGTTCACCAACCAGATTTGCTATTGATATATACAAATAATTACTTAGGAAATCCATGGTAGGGCCTTTTCCATGAGCTCCTCACCATGTTCGTTACAATAATCAATTATATTACATCATTTACATATCATATGTCAAGGTTCAAAAATATGGACATTTCACAGGTTCCCTAACATATCTTGGAAACACATCCTTGGCACTATGTTTTACATTTACCATGGTACAGTTAGATGAGCAGTAGAAAAAATAGCTTACAGAATAGTTTGATAATAGGAAGTAGTAGTAGCAGTTCTTAGTTGAGCAACAATAATATCACAACTCAACCAGGACCTCAAGTATTTGTGTTAGTAGGATATCCAGTTGTCCTGACGGCTAGAGTACAAGCAAGACCACCTCTAAAATGTCCATAGTTTTGGGGAAAATGAGGGGAAGATGTTGTGGAACAACATTGGTTCCTTTGCGAAGCTATATGGAACTCCAAAGGGACACCGATGGCATCCAAATTGATTGAATACCAGATAACATTATGGGGAAGAGCTCTAAAATGGTATAAGAAGTTGATCGAATGACATGATCCAAATGCACCGGCCCTCACTTTGGAAGATGTAAAGAAATTGTTCCTCGATGAATTTTCACAACCCAAGCTAGAGCAACAGGGCATCACAGAATTAAGAGAGATCAGGTAGGTACCTAGAGAATCTGTTTGGGGTTATGTGCAATGATTTAGGAATGTATTAGATAATATTTCTTTCCCTATGAATGATGCTCACCATAAGGAATGGTTTATTCAAGGATTGCTACCTTTAACAAGGATTCCCCTATCACAATAGGTGGTGATTTCAACCATAAGTGCCTTGGAGTAGGATATGAAGATTCAAACAATGGATAAATACCTGAACACATTGCAGTAGGAACTTCATCATCTTCTAGGTAATTGGTGCAAGTACATAAAAAGATTACGAAACTAACTGAAAGACTTCAAGATATGAGTATACCAAAATTGAGTCAACCACAATTCTAGTGTACAGGGTGTATGATGGAAGGATGTCACATTCTGAATGCCTTAGAATGATGGAAGGATATATTTTTCCATGGGAACCATTTAATAAAGGGCCAAGTACAACCATTGCACAATTTTCCAAAGTGAACCCATTTCATTCTATAGGGCGGCCAACTTATCCAAATATGCTAAGTGCTTCTCCAAATGACTATTATGATATTTGTAAATCATTTTCCCATCCACTACAATTCTGCCCAAATTTCCAAAAGTACTCTTCAATCCCAAACCCGGTATACTGTGAATTTTATGGATCCACTATACATATCTATGAGAAATGTAGGTCATTAGATGCATTAACAGAAAGGTTATACCACTCCATATACTGAGTAGAATACCAACCCCTAGACTGAGGGGGTGGTGGAGGACGTGGAAGGGGTTTCTGATTTGGATGAGGAGGATTTTGCACAAGCCTAATTCGATATTACAATTGTAATGAGGTTGGCCATCTCGCTCGATATTTCCCTTTTCCTAAGAGAACATGGTTCACTTAATGTTGTACCAATGCCCACACTAACGAAGAATTCCCATAATTGATCACAAAATGGGAATATCACGACATACAACTAGATAATTTTGTTAACTCTGAACCATGGGAAGATCGTAGCTTAGCAGGTTTGTTGTTACCCGGGGAGGGGCAAGAATTGGAGCAGAAAAACACATACCAAATTCACTAGTAATAAGGAAAGCATCTCCAAGAATGAATAAGTACATCCCAATTCAACAGAAAGATATTTACCATGATACTACTGACATGTTTAGACAAATACCAATCCCACTAGCTAGGGACGAGGGAGTACCCTCTCACCAATACAAAAGGGATGGCATGATGGAAAATGAAGGGAAGGGAACAACTAGTAACAATATAAGAGATTCTGGTTTACTATGCTAAAATACATCATGGAAGATCAAAGCGCTACCTATCAGATGTGGAAAACACTATGCAAAAAAAATGGTGTTGCAGCCAATGAAGAAATATGTGCTCCACTACCTGGAAGAAACATTCAACTGGTATAGAAGAAAATAAGGAAGAGGATTGGTCGATAATTCTAGATAGATGCATAAGTCCATGGTTATGATATTAAAGGCATGATGTTAGATTTGGGTTCTGATGTGAATATACTCCCAAAGAAGGCTTGGGAAGTGATGGGTTGTATGTCTCTTATCTACTCTACTATTCAGTTGCGGATGGAGAACCCATATTGTATCTTCCTGATTGGCCAATTGGAGAATGTTGAAGTTGATTTAGCAGGTGTCAAAACCATCATGGATTTTAAAGTAATTAATACTATGGGTGGAACTGATCCTTATCCAACAATGTTAGGCATACAGTGGGATGATGAAAATTATGGAGTGATTGAATTGAAGAACATAATGATGACCTTTGAAACTGACGGTATGAAGGTTACAAACATCTAGAACCACACCAAGGAACCCGATACACTAAGCCAGTACATGAGAATATGGAAAGAGATGTTTTGGACAACATATATTCCTTGATAGTATGAAAGAGGGATGACTATGTGAACCCAACTATAAAAGGTTCGGTAAGTTGGAGAAGCATTCACTCATTTAATAGTGACTCTGAAGAAGCTTGGAATAAATGGTGAATGGGTGGCATGAGATCTCTTCTCGAAATTGCATAATGATCAAATCAGTTCGATGGATTGGAGTAGAAGTAAATGCTCCACATTAGAGGAAATTTGGGGTCTAAAATGAGCCTTATAAGAAAACGATCCATCATATAAAACCGAGCCAACCATAATTTATTGATGAGTTAGAATTCAAGAACCAATAAAATTTCAATAAAATGTGTCAACCATAATGGTTGACTTGAGATATTTTCCATAAAGAAAGATAGTTTTCTGTTCATATTGTCAACATATATCCTTCTATTTTTACTCAAATTTCGAGCGAGAGCACTCATTGGATGCAGAATTAAATTCCGCATCTAACAAGTACCCACATTGCATACTTTTGAAATACCCAACCATCCCAAAAACAAGAAATACTTGAAAAAATGTGATGATGATCGATGCAGACTTAAATTTTGAATCCGACGAGTACCCACACTACATACTTTTGACGGAACTCTCTACCCAAAAAATAAGAAATACCTGAAAAAATGTGATGACGACATACTTTTCACGGACCCCTCTACCCCAAAAACAAGAAATACCTGAAAAAAACGTGGTGATGACATCATCACCACATTTTTTTAGGTATTTCTTGTTTTTGGGGCAACGAGGTCCGTTAAAAGTATGTAGTGTGGGTGCTCGTTGGATGCAGAATTTAATTTTGCATCCACTGAGTGCTACCGCTCAAAATTTGAGTAAAAACATAGGGATATATGTTGAAAATACAAACAAAAAACTAGTTTTTTTCTTTCTCCCTCCAAAATTAATAAATATTATTTTATTATTTTAACTATGATTTCGTTATTTTAACTATTATTTTATTATTTTCCTTAGGAGGCCCATTTTACACCTCAAATTTCCTCTAATGCTAGTTTGTGATGGTACCAATGGCCTAGGCAGATTCGTTAAGAAAATGCACTCAATTGTGGAAGAATATTGCATGGACATCCTAGATACAATACTTAGAGGGACTCCCGCAAGATGGTGGGTGAAACACAAGCAAGATCTTCCTGAATGGAACACAACCTAGTTAGCATTCACGATCAGGTTTAAACCATCTATGCATGCTAATAGAGTTGAATATATTTACATGGGGGAGACAAATCCCTATGCACACATTGATCTGTGCGAACAACAGTGGGAATCGAAAGGATTATAGCCAGAATTCTAGGTTCATCGATTCTTCCATGAGATAGGACCTATTACTAAGGATTGGTACTTGCATGAGGAAACAAGATGACAAATTAGATGCTAGAAGAAGATGCCCGCAAGGTTTTTTCGGGACTTTTCTTTTTCTGAAACCATTGATTCAGTGACCAAAACATTAATAGCAATGAGCGAAGCATTATTCATGGAACAATTGTGGAATGTGGCACATTCATATATCTGTACTTCCCATCAAGAGTTTTCAGACATCATCTTTGCAGTCTCAAAAATGGTGTTTCCTCTCTATTGCGCAAAGGTAGAACAAGAGAAATCGGATTCGGATGAACTAGAAAATTTGTGGCATTTAACCCTTAAGGATTATGAAGGATCCCAATAAATGCAACAAATGAAACTAGAAGAGACTAGAGAAATTTATACGCAACCCCTAAAACTACAGAAAGTCAATATTGGAACTAAAGATAACCGAAATATGGTGGCTATAAAAGACTATTGGGATGAACAAACTGTATCTGAGGTAGCATCACTTTTGAAGGAATACGAAGACTTGTTTCTGTGGAACTTTATAGAACTCGAGGGAATCCAAGGATCCGGGAGAAATTAATACGGCACAGAAAATAAACACCAAACATGTAAAGAATCCGCCATACATACTGAATCTCCGAGTGAAATAGAAGGTGAAAAAAGAAATTGAACACATGTTAAATGTTGGTTTGATTTTCCCAGTGGATGAATCAGACTAGATTAGTCCCATAGTAATCCAAAGTAAGAAATATACAAAGGATAACAGTCTTTGTATTGATTACCATAACCTGAATGTTGCATGTATCCATGATCCATTCCCAACACCATTCATCGATGAAGTACTAGATCAAGTAATAGTGAATGAATCCTACTCCTTCACAGATGGATTCTTGGGTTACCACCAAGTTAGAATTGTGGAGTAAGATAAAAATAAGATAATATTTACAACATAGAGGGGATCATTTTCTTATAATGTCATGCCATTTGGATTGAAGAATGAAGTATCTGTTTTCTCAAGGATCGTAATCGAACCCTTCAAGGGGTTTCTCCATAAATTTTTGGAGGTTTACTTGGATGATTGGACAATCTACATTCTACTAAAATATTATTTTGTGTTACTCTGACTAATACTCTATCACTTCCAATAGATGGGGATCTCTTTCAACTTGTGGAAATGCACCATTCTATGTTCCTTTTGGCAATCTATTGGGACACATTGTCTGTCGTGACAAAGTCCTGGTAGACCATGCAAAAATCATGGAAATTGTAAATCTACATGCACCTACATCGGTAAAGCAGTTATGATCCACTTTGGGACATTTAGGGACTACAAATTATTTTTCCATAACTATGCTTCAATCGTCGTGTTGTTGGAACAGTTGTTAAATATATCCAAAGCTTTTAAGTGGAATGAAGATTGTGAAACGTCCTTCGCAACACTAAAAGACAAAATGGTAAATGTTTTGATCTTGGCATTTCCTGACTGGAAAAAGGAATTCCATGTACATGTTGATGCATCAAGTATTTCCCTTTGCGCTATATTAGCCCATCGAGGCAAAGGCAATATGGATAATTTGGTATACTTTTCCAAAAGAAAATTATCTCAAGATGAACGTAAACAACCACAGAGCAAGAAGGCTTGGACATGATCTACGCCTTGTATAAATTGTGCCTTTGTTTTATAGGGAAACTTCAAATTTTTTACTAATCATTCATCTCTCAAGTACTTGGTAAACAAGCCCATCCTCGAAGGTTGTACATGCAAATGGTTTCTCTTATTCCAATAATTCTCTTTTGAATTAATAGTCAAGTCGAGGAAACATAACTATGGACCTGATCACCTCTTATGCATAGAGTCAGGGGAGGTGGATGGACCTATTGATGATCCGTTTTCGGATTCAACACTCTTCAGAGTAAAATCCATTCTTGACCATTTAGAAGAGATTGCATTGTTCCTCACAACTGGGAAATCACATGATAATTATTCTACAGCACATAAACGTCACTTGGTCATATGAGCTATGGAATATCATCTAATTGTGAGGCACTCTGCAAATTGGGAACCAATGGAATTTTATGGTGATGTGTGATGTATCATGAACAACAAATCATTCTATGAGAATGTCCCATCAATGTTGCAAGTGGCCATGTTGGCAGATTAGATACATGACTGAAGATACTCCAAGTTGGGTTTTGGTGGGCCATGATGTTTAAAGATGATAGGGATTACACTAGAAGATGTGATGTCTTCCAATTATTTGGTAAGACGTATCGATGATATGAACTTCCACTCCAACCAGTACAGGCCTTGCATCCATTTGAAAAATGGGCAGTTGATTTTGTGGGACCTATTAATTCACCAACAAAAATTATAAATCTCAATATATCATTACCAAAACAAACTATATAACAAGATGGGATGAAGCAACATTAGTTCGAGATTGCTCCACAGATATAGCAACTAAATTCATCTACGAAAATATCATCACCAGTTTTGGATGTCCTAGAATCCTTACAAGTGACTAGTGTATGCACTTATTAAACACCGCTACTGAGGAACTAACAAAGTAATTCTTGATACAACACCAAAAAATTAGTGTATATCATCCGCAAGCAAATGACATAGTAGAATACTTCAACAAAATTTTAGAGATAGGGTTGACAAAGTATGTTGCACAAACCAGTATGATTGATTGGGATGATAGGATTCCAGCTGTACAATGGGCATACATGACCACTACGAATAAAATTGTAAGATGAAAAGTCCTACATATTTTTCATTATTGATAATAATTATTGAATATATGAATTGATTATGGTTACATTGAGAGCAGGCCAATTAATTATATAAGGCCCGATAGAGAAAAGTCATGTCTATTAATAAATAGACATGCCGTATAGTATTTATCAATTAACTAACAATTAACCTAGTTTATTACAATAAATCTACTAATATGTAAATAGTGGTAATATACACCTAGGTATATTACAAGTCATCCTACCTTGAAAATATTCGTCCAAAAATCTTGGATTCTACTTAATTAATTGTGACATCAAAGAGGTTTCCAAGCTTGATGATAGACAAACCTTCTTTATTGATTTATTTCGGATAATAGTACCACAATTTAGTAGTTCTTGAAAGAGTCGGCTACATTTCCATTGATTTTTATTATTTGATCATTGTAGTTGATGATACATGCTGATATGAACTTCTAAGTGATGAACACAAATTTTGCAATGTAGATGGATCAATCCATCCTAATTTGATTCATTGTGGAACGTTGTATTGTCACGTTGAAGTGTCGTCATACTACTTAATTGAATTGGTATCAGTAACTTTCGCTAGTTATTCTTGGCTTTAAGGATATCTACTTTCATGATTGGAATGTCGATAGGGATTTTTATAACGTTATTTTCCTTGATCATGTTTGTAGTGTCTTCTTGTTTTAACTTTCATATATGATTTTCTTCAACTCTGATGACATATTGAGTGGTGCTATGAACTGGATCTATGAGTGTGCCTTTTTCCATAGCTTGTACCTTTATTCTTGAAGATTTTAATGTCTCATTTTTAATTTCTTCTAATTAGTCTTCTAAAAACTTGTTATCATTCTGAATATTCTCAAACTTTTCTTGTTGCATTGTTTCGACATATTTGAGCTTCTTAACATGCTTGTTAAGATCTTGATTATAACTCTGAAGGTGGCAATTTACTTCTTCTTTTTCCAATAGTTTCCCTTCCATGTCTTCATTAGCTTGCTCTATTTTTCGAGAATTTTTTAACTTCTTTATTTTTGTAACTAACATCTTATTATGGTTTCTTAGTCAAAATATTTATTGAGTATTATTTGATCATGTTTTATTGATTTTTGTGACGTCCAACTTGTGTGCCTTTTTTATGTCATCTATTTGTTGTTCAATCTCTTCTAACTAATGTTGACGTTGGTAGACCTCTGATTCTTGGCATCGTAATTTTTCTTGGATTTGCGCAACTTCCTCATCCTTCTCCATGAGGATTTTGTTCAAGCACTTTAATTATTCTTCTAGATCATTATATATTCCATACGATGTTTCTTCCATTGTATCTTTTGATGAAGGGACCCTCAGTGATGAGTCATGTATTGTTATTTTCTTCATCTCATGGAAGAAGGTCATAACTTTATTTTTCACATTGAAGGTGATTATATCCAGTGTTTCCAACGAGTCAGATCCTAGTATTATGTAAGTAATAATTTTGTCTATAGATGCAATGATGAATTATGAAGCAAGATTATAACTCCCGATGTATAAGTCTAAATTTTTTATTTGCTCTTCGTTCCCCTCATTCTTCTCTATGTCTAATTATGCAGTTGGTAGTTGATTAGCAAGATCAACATTGAAAAAACATTCTTTATTGGCTAGGTTTATGGTGATGGTAATAGGGCTTCTTTGATCATAAAATGTTCCATTAACTTTGAGCATCACCATCGACATTTTTGATGGAACATCGACAAAGCTATTTTTCTTTGGAGAAAAATATGTCTCTTCCATTTTGATGAGGTTTAAATAGCCCTTTTTTTCCAAACTAGTTATGATTCAAAAAATAATAACTATCATAAAAATAACAAATTTATTATTATGTAGTTCTTCAATGCTTCCACTTTGAATATTTTTTTTTCCTCCAATTAGTAAAAAAACCTTTCTCTTAAATAATCGATTTAACTTCAACACTCTTTAATTGACATTTAATATCATTATTTTTTTTATAAACTCTTTTAAATAACTTGAAAAACCACTTTATAACCTTCAGAATATTTCTTAAATCACTTTATCTTTTCCTTGTATATACCTTTTAAAACTCCTTTATAATTTTAATATACTAAAAAAAACCGGTTTCATAAAACCATGTGTGGTTTCATAAAATCATCCGTGGTTTCATAAAACCATGTATTGGTTTAATAAATAAATATATTTGTCTTTCTTTCATTTCTTTTTCTTTACTTTCTTCGGGTAAATATCATTCTTTTATTTTTACTTCTTCAATCATTTTTCCCTTTTTATTGAATCCTTATTTTTCTTTTTTATTGATTGGGGAAGATTAAGTGTTCGATGTAAATACATTTTCTAAGAGAAACTCCGAATTTAATGGATTAAACCCAAAATTAGTTCAAAGACATAAATTCAAAGAAACTTCAATAATTTTGGCCACCAACCGTAATAAACTATCTTATACCACTTGTAAGATGAAAGTCTTACATGTTTGGCATTATTGATAATAATTATTGAATATATGAATTGATGATGGTTACATTGATAATAGGCCAATTATATAAGGCCCAGTAGGGAAAATTCATGTCTATTAATAACTAGACATGTCGTATATTATTTATCAAATAAATAATAATTAACCTAGTTTATTAAAATATATCTACTAATATGTAAATAGTGGTAATATACACCTAGGTACATTACAAAACTTCATAAACAGATCCTGTTCTAGTTGGTATATGGCTGAGAAGTAGTAGTTCCCACAGAATTTGTGGTTATGAGCCTCTACATTGCACACACAACACATATGACAAAGGAAGATTTAGTTGTGGAACAACTTGCAGAACAAATGGAACTTGAAGAATCCCTATTTTTATCCAAATATCATGCAACAGTTGAAAAAGGATGACATAAGGCCTTCCATGATAGACACATCAAGTATAAACAATTTAATAGAGACGTCAAGGTTCCATTCCTATGTTTCAATTTAGGCCCTATGTTTCTAATCATTGATTCTACAAGATTCCATTATTGTCATCGAGCGTGAGTTAGTTAGGAATTAGGTTTCTTTTCATTTTTTAATTTCCTAGTCTTAAGTCATTCATTTCAATCGAGTTGGTTACTAGTTGGTTTTTAGTTAGTTCGCACCATTGTGGTCGGGGGGTCCCACCAGTCTCATTTCAAATGTCACCACTGCCACATTGCATTAATGTAGCTATATTTTCCTAGTTAAAGAGATATTAAATCCCAAATCAACCAAATCAAAGCTCTCCCATGTGAAACCATCATTCAATTCATGCCATTGACAACATAATCAGTTTTATCCTTTTCTCAGTTCCTCACACACTTTCTTTCATCATTTCATATTCCAAACTATTATGCATCGATCAAATTGTACCATTCAGGAATCATGTCAATGAAATAATCATGGTTTCCACTTATCAATCAATACCTAACACATCATTTCTCTATCCAATTCATTTTCCATGAAACACCACCTTGCAATCATTTCACGTATTTATAAAGGAACAGATCTCCTTGCTAGTCTATTATACTATTTTGATAAGTTTTGTCCTTGCATCCCACCCTGTGATTGCCATGTAGATAGTTTCTTAGTTCCTCCTACTTATCTATCTGTGATATATGAAGCTCCTTATCTCACTAGTAAATTCTCTATTGTTACCATGAATTTCACCTCTTTGATCACTCTAAGCCACATTTCACACCAGAAGAATACTTTGATGAATAAATTTGTGCAAAAGCTTCTGTCCTTTCCACAAAGATCTCCAGAAAACTCAGGATTGGTCATTATGTTGCTTTCTGATACTGGTGTTCATGTTATGCCTCATTTTCTTAGCATCCCTGTTGCAATAACCAATCGACGTGCTTTCTCAAGGAGTCTAGTATCTTGTGGAAAGAGAGACCACTATTGTTTTGACTATGATGAAAATTCCAAAGATGTTATTAGACATGAATATTTTGAAGACTAAGCAATGCTATTTGGGTTTTCTCTGTATAAATCCACAACTAGAAGATAAGAAACACTATTTGGGTTTGCTCTGTATAAGTCCACAACTAGAAGATAAGCAACATTTATTGAAATCATTACTTTTATTTCTAACATGCAATAATTTTTTGTGGATTCCTTGAAAGAGAAGCTAAATTATGATGTTGTTCAGTACTATATGTGGTATACTGATGATGTTCAGTACTAGAGTTGGCTCCTTCTTCTGAATATCTTGCACTAGATGATGCACAAAATTCATGAATGCAACTGAGTTGAATCGATGGCAAGTCAGCACTTGTGGTCGATGCCTATTGGCTCCTTATTTTTTGGAAAGAACCCTAAATGGCAGAAGGAAGTGCGGGGTAAAGGAGCGGGATTTGTGGAAGCCCCTAATGCTCGCAATGGTTTTTGACCCACCCCCATGATGATATAAAGAAGCATGAGGAAAATAGAAGAGGGGTAGTGAAGTAACGAATGTTAGATAGAGAGATAGAAGAAGGATAAGACACAAATCAAAGGTTGAGCCACAACAGAGAAATAATAAAGATTGATCTTATGTATCTGGGTTTTTGGGTAATGTAATTGGGTTTTTGTCTCTCTATTCCATGTGATACCACAACAGGTAATTCCACGGATGATGTAAGACTGTAGAGCCATGGATATGATATGTAATGCAAGTTATCAGTAATAGAAATTAAGGAATCCCCCCTCCCTTAAATTTTCTTTGCATGGTTGAGTTGTATTCTATTTATTGTCTAATAGATAGATTGTGTCTCTATTTCATGTATGCATATTAAAGCTAATTGAACTCTATTTCACTAGAGATGAATGTTATTACGGTATGAAGAACATTAACCCTCATAGATATATCCTTATAGTTAACACTCCTTATCACACATAGGTCTTGGTTGTTCTTCGGGTGGGACCTTCTCCTTCGGGGATTGAAAATGCTAACACGTGACTAGACTGTAGTCGTTCTTTTTATTGGCCCCTATGCAAGAACTTGGTCTCTACGTTTGGACCAACAAAATTTCAACGATGGCCAGTCAAATGTTAACTATAATCAAACATCGTCAACCAAAATCAACAATAGTCAAACATAATCGAGTATGGTTAGCTATATTCAACTATGCTCAATCAAATCAACTATAATCAAACATAGTCAGCAAAATTCAAACATATTGAAGAAAATTCAACCAAAATTGAACATGGTTAGCCATGACCAATAATAGTCAATCATAGTCAACGTGTCAACAAAACTCAACAATAATTTTTCATGGTTAATCGAAATCAATCATAGTCAACAATTGTCAAATGTCAACCATTTCCAAACAAAGTCAAATAGGGTTATGCATAATCAAACATGATCAACAATAGTCAGCCATAGTCAAACATAATAACCATGGTCAACCATGATTAAACATAATTAACCATGAAAATATATTGTAGACATTTAAATTTAAAAAGTTACTAATCTTTCCAAGCGCACCAACCACCAACAAGCACAACCACATAAAGTGATTGATATATGTAATCAATATCATTTTCACAATTTTTAAGAATGACATTTATCAATATATCTCAATCACCTTTAACTAGTATGTTGTTGTTCTAATTTTATTAAGAACAATAAAATATGTATATTACTTTCTAAGGTACACGAATATGGAAATAGAACCAACATATTCAATGTTGATTGGAAGTTTATCATGCATGAAATCAATCATCTCACATTTTTACCATTTATGGCATAAATTCAACTATTACCAAAGTACAATCCCTAAACCTATAAATGCTAAGTTTCTTCAAAATTTAATTTGCAAATGAAGTTAATCTCCCACGTAAATAAAACACAATCCCAAATAATCCAAGCCAAACAAATTTGCAATGTACTTTGAAATAATCCCAGCCAGACAAATTTGCAGTGTACTTTAGATCATTTTCCCGAGTTATTATAAAAAATATATTAAACAAGTGAAATTACTGCATATACCTTCCTTTTATAAATACTTTAATCTAACAATTTAGAAATGTTTTAATTTAATAGTTGTACATAGTTCAAAGTTAAAGCTAAAATTTAACAAGAGAACAATTCGATAATAAATAAGAAGTGGGTAAGAAAATCCCATTGACCTCTTGGAAATTGATTTATGATAGGTTTTTCCATATTCAGAAAAAAAGAAAATGCAATTTTCATTTGGAAATATCAAATTTATATTAAATACTTAATGTTGAAGGTATTAAATGTGTAGTAATTTATCGATATTTTACAAAATTTGAACGACCAACAAAAAATGTGTATGTGTAACCACTCACTAATTACCCAAGTCAATAAAAATTTAGATATAAAGTAGAATAAAGACAAAAAAATACAATAGAAACATAGAATAAATGCTCCCTATAGTAAAAACAATTATTAGTATTGTTTTAGTAAGTTTAATAGCAACTTAGATAGGAATGAGTAGCAAAGCTACTTAATACCTACCTTTTAAAAAAAAATTGAAAACAAAATAATAATAGCTCATTTTTGTTGAACTATATGGTTGCTAAAATATACATAGTTATATTGTTTCTTATAATATACTTGAAATATTGAATACAACCCCACATCTATTTATTATGATAGATTATTGGTATATAAAGGGTTAGTTGTACAATTATTAAATGATTTATGGTTAGTGAGTTAGGTTAGTGGTTAAGTAATAGTTAAGGAGCTAATAAGTTAGTAAACCATAATAATTAAGGAGTTAATAGGTTAGTGATTATGACATATTAGTATGTTGATTGGGAAATGGTTAAAAGGCTTGTGAGTTAGCATATTAATAGTTAAAGGTTAACTACACCTAATCCAATCTGCATCTTCAAATTAAAAGACATGGGAGTGGATTTTGATCTAATTATGTGTGCACGAGTAACAAGATCATTTAATATAATTTCCTTTGTTCCATCCACATAATCGAGAAAAAAACCCTAAACTAAACCATGGGCTTGTATATGCATACTTGCAAGATCATTTATTATAATACCTTTGGATGTCATTCGATAATATAATTTAGAACGTGGAATCGCTTCAAGAACGTAAGAGTACGTTATTTGAGGAAAGAAGTATGTTAAATTAATGAACTAGCTAGATCAACACGATAATATATGGAGAGGTTGATGTAAGGTGTACATTTTTAATTTCAAGAAGGAAGGTGTCATCATGTCTTTTCGAAGGACAAAAGAAAAGGTGGGGAACTCGCTAGTTGTTAAAATTTCTCAGAAACTACGGCGTACCAATGAATCCGATAATCCCTTTGTGACAGATAATTGTATCAATACAGTTTTTTTCCATATTATTCTAATAGTTTGGTTGTAGACGGCCCAGAGAGTTTCGAAGGGATTCACATAGACCTTTGTTTTGAGGTTTCAAAAGTTTTTGGATATGGGTTTATCGGCGCTCGTCTATCTTTGGAATATTTGAGCGGTATATCTAAAAATACTACCCAGCAATCCAAGTAATTCAGGAGACCTACTTCAACAAAGGCTCGAGGGAAGAAATCTTCTAAATGTGTGCAGAAAAAACATGAACCCTTAAATCTTTTTCTTCGACAAGAAATAAGCCTAAATGAAGCTGTAGTGACGAGTAAAATGACTTTAGTAGGGATACTTTCAAGGAGAAGGGTTGGTGAATAGGGTTTAAAAGATTGGGTAAGGAAAACCTGGTTTGAATTTTTGGAGTATGAATCGGCGTCCTTTGTTTTATCTTGCGGATGGATAGCGTTTAATTCATCTAGGACAATCACATGGAAAAAATTCTCACTGTAACTTGGAAATGGAATTCTAGTGCTCTTATGCCAAAACATTGGTATCCTCTGTTCGATGCTATGAATGAGAGGTATGATAAAATTCCAATTTGGATCAAACTTCCCAATCTTCCGTTTGAATTCTAGTCTAGTGACATTTTTAAAGCTATTGGGAATTCTCTTGGTATATACAAAGAAGTAGACCTTTCATATCTCTCAATGGGCTATATGAGCATTGGGAAGATCCTAGAAAATATAGATCTCATAGAATGGTTAGATGATAATATCATCCTACAAAAATTTGGCAACAAATATCTACACGCTTTAGATTATCACGGAATCCCTTTCAAGTGTAACATATGCCATCTTTATGGGCACTTATTAAATGATTGTTCAATATCTTTCAAGAGAAAAGTTTGGGTTTAGAAGAATAATAGGAATATTTCAAAAAATGATAATTTTCGGTATAAGTAGACTACTCCTCTCTTGGGTAACGACAACCTCATCTCAGAACAAAATAACATTCTTATGGAAAAAGGACCAACAACTGAAGCGATTTCTGATGAGAATCTTTTACCCACTACATTCCAAATGCAGTTGGATTTGGCCAAGGACTTTGAGCCACTTATAGATCTTGGAATAAATACTTGGAAAAATTAGCTAAAGGAAAGGACTATATCGAAGACCTTTGACTCTCCCAAGCATGAAAAAGACTCTGTATCATGTAAGCTTCTTGTTACGTCTCCTATTTCTGGATTGTTAAAAGATAACTATCTTTATAATGCTTTAAGAGTACACAAATATTTTAGATCTGGTGTTACTGGGATATCCTTGAATTCTCCTATCATAATGGGAGATGATTATAAGAAAAAAATAATACCTAGACAAGGCGGGGGGGGGGGGGTGATTTTTCTCATCTAAAAGGTGGTGGTATAGGGCTAAATCCCGAGTCTCAAAAATATGTTAACAAAGGAAAGAGATCTTTTTTCCAAAAATCACACGAGAAACCATTATAGAGGTAGCTTTAGGGTTCCAAAAATCTATTTTAGGGACGATTCGAGTACTAGGTTCCTAGAAAGTGGTTACCTAATGCTCTTAGGCTCTCTGAATTGTAGAGGGATGTGTAAAACCTCAAAAAAAATCCATAAAGAGGTTGATTGAATCAAATAAACCAGATATTTGATTGCTAGAAGAGACCATGAATGAAGGGGGGGGGGAATAATTTTGGAACTACACAATATTATGGAAGGTTGGGATTTCTGTAATCTTGATGCTAAAGGCCGCTCTAGTGGTTTGATAATGGGTTGGAGAAAAAAATATGTTTCCATGTTAAACTCTTGAGGTTCAGACTCTATTTTAGGAATAATTTTTCATTCTTCTTCTTTGGAAAAAAACGTTCTTATAGTTAATGTCTATGATCCGTACTCATATAGATTCACTTTCTAGAATAATATGTTCACCAAGAAGGTGTTGGATGATAAGATCTTGGTTTTGGGTGGACACATGAAATTCTCTTTGGGATGCACAGATATCTGGGGGCCTGCAGCCCAGAAAGGCTGCATGTTAGACTTATTTCTTCAAAAACTAGAAGAGAAGGGGTTACTGGATATTGAACCCGCAAAGATTACCCCTACTTGGTGTAATCAAAGACTAGTTCAATATAGGATCACAAAAAGGATTGACATATACCTTATTAGTGAAGGATGGATTGAAAGATCCTTTAGGTTTAGGCAGTGGGTTGGAAATGGGGGAGATTCTGATCATAGACCAATTTTATTTAATATAGCCAGCCTGGGTAATATTCCACCTTATCCTTTTAAACTAAATCCCATTTGGATAGAAAACCAGGCTTTTCTTAAAATTCTGAAATAAGCTTTGACCTTCTTTAACCATATAAGCAGAGAATCAACAACTTTACAATTCTTAAAGAACTTGCAAAAAGAGAAAGAAGCTTCACTTGAATGGTCAACAAATATGAGATTACAAAAAGATAAAGAGATAAACGGTATTGAAGCAAGCCTATCATATTGGTATGATTATGAAGGTATGGGTTTTATTTCAAATATCTCAAAGACAACAGTTCTGGAGCTGGAAAAACAAAAAAGGGAATTGCTCTTAATTCAAGAAGCAGAGTGGAGAATCAAAAGTAGAGCGGTATGGATTTTAAAAGGAGATGAAAATACAATTTTTTTTCATCAATTTGCATACCAGAGGAAGAGCGTTAATACTATTTGGAATATAAATTCTGAAGATGGAGGGAAACTTTCAAAATTTGAAGAGATTGTAGATGAAGGAATAAAGCACTTCGATAAGCTTTTCAAAAAATCGGAATCTGATAATATAGGAAATTGTTAAGATAGCTCATTTTTTTCACCTTTTGTTCATGATGAGGATAACACTTCTTTGATGCAGGAATTTACCTTAATTGAACTAGAAGGATTTCTAAAAAGACTTAAAAATGACAAAAGACTAGGACCGGTTGGGCTTTCTGTAGAATAATTTTTATTCTTGTTTGATATCTTAGGGAAAGACTTGTTAAGAGTTATTGAGGAGTCCAGGAAAAAGGGAAGTATTATAGTTTCCTTTAATGCAAATTTCATTTCTTTCATACCTAAATCAGGTTGTACAACCTCCTTTGAGAATTTCAAACCTATATCCCTATGTAACATAGTTTATAAGGTCATCGCAAATATCCTAGCGAAAATAATTGAACCTTTTTAGCTGCATGTATATCTCAAGAATAGTTTGGATTTCTGGTTGAACGAAAGATCCATGATGCGGTAGGAATAGTACAGGAATGGCTGCATACTATAAGAACCAGGAAGATAAAATTGGTTGTGATTAATATTGACCTAAACTTAATTATTATGATAAGGTAATTTGGACTTACCCTAGAATGATTCTCTGTCAACTAGGTTTCTCTTCACAGTTTATAAAATGAGTGATGGCGTGCATTACATCAGTTTCCTTTTATGTTCTTATAAATGGTGTGAATTTCAAATTTTTCCGCCCTGGAAGAGGCATTAGGCAAGGATGCCCATTTTCACCCCTATTGTGTCTCCTTGTGGTAGAGGGGTTAAGCATATCTATTTTAAAAGAAAAAGCTTCAGGGAGATTCAAAGGAATTCACATTGGAGGAGAGTGTTGGCTGACTCATATCTTGTTTGTTGATGAGATTTTAATTTTTTGTGAAATAGAGAGTACTAGAGATATGGAACGTTTGTTTGGCATACTTATCCTTTTCTGATTAGCCATAGGCATGTAGGTTAATGAGAAAAACTCCAGTATTGTGGGCTCAGGTATAGAAGATGATCAAATGAAAACCTTTTTGAGCACCTTTCCATATAATTTGCTTGAATTTGAAAATGGCTTAAAGTACTTAGGTTTCCTTCTAAAGAGTACTACTTATGGCATACAAGACTGGACAGGGCTCATTTCAAAATGTGAGAAGAGAATAACCAACTGGATCTACAGGTATCTCTCAAAGGTTGGAAGATTGGTTCTAGAAAAATCCATCTTAGAGGCAGTTCTAGTCTTCTAGTTGTCTCTTTCTTGGATACCCCGTAGAGTTCTGAAAGTGATAAGGAAATTAATATTTAGGTTCTATTGGTCTGGGAAGATAGAGGTAAATGGAATGGCATGGATAAAATTGAAAGAATTATCAATGCCAATAATTCAAGGAGGTTGGGGAATACAAAACCCAACTATTTTTTCTAAAGCCATTGCGGAAAAGAGTATTTGGATATTGATAGCATAGTACAGGTCAATGGTGAGATGCCATAATGAACAAGTATATAAAACCTTTAACCGTTATCCAGTGGACTCAAAAACCAAATAAATGATTCCCAAACATCTCCATAGTTTGGAAAGCAGTTGTTTGTGGTTTTAATGTATTTGGGAATGCCTTATCATTGAAGGTTGGATATGGACGCAACATCAGGATTGGTGAAGATTCTTGGGTAGGAAGTGAACATGATGCAGGAGTATCGGGACCTAGGTAGATCAGTCGAAATTGATCGACCGAAGGAGATCTGACCAGCAGGAGTGTCGATGACATCTGGTGCGGGAAGCAGGTTGACTTGTCAAACTCAGCAAGTCGAGCAGAAGCAGTCGGAGTGCGATCGACTGAAGGGCCAGTGGATGTCGCGAGAGGTCGAGGATTGATAGGAAATGGTCGACATAAGATGAGCGATGTAAGAGGTCGGGTAGTCGACAAGTGGTCGAGCTACGACATGACAAGGTTTGGAGAAGCCAAACATATTGGGAAAGGAACAAACCGACGAGGCAGTTGAGATGGGACTGTATTGCTGTTGCAGGGTTGAAAGGACAGAAAGTCAATAAACTATACTTAGTAGCTGTTAGGGGTTACTGAGGAAGTTATGACAGTTATGGCGAGTTGGTGAAGGACGTCATGGACGGAGGCTGTACAACACATCTAGAAGCTGGCAGTGCAGATTCGCAGGATTTGAATAGGATCGGCAAGTGGAGGGAACGCGTGTCTCAGGATTCTAATAATCTTGGAAACAGCACCCGCAGAGTAGAAGAGGAGAGGAAGCAGACCGCACAGCCGAGAAAGTTGTGAAGAGTCACACAGGCCGAGTGCAAAGTGTCGAGATCGAACCATAGCTCAGAGTTCTGGAGGTGAACCAGGAGAGGGTGAGGTCGACACACAGGGAGAACACACCACAGTTACTTCTAAGTTGTAATGGCTGAGGCCGATTGTAGTTAGCTATTTGCTTACAGTTATTTTATATTGTAAACGATTTCAAAGAAGTAATATAAGCCAATCCAGGCATCTTGTTCTACACCTTGTTTGTGTGAGAATTGTGGTTTGTGTTGTGTGTATTGTTAAGCAAGAACCTTATTTCCGTAGGGCGACTTGCGTCAGTTGGTATCAGATCCCGGAGGCGAGTCCAGTTGCAGAGGAGAAGACCATACCAACCTGACTTGCGTCAGTTGGTATCAGAGCTCTGAGGTGAGTCCAGTTCGAGAAGAGAAGATCATACCAACCTGACTTGCATCAGTGTTCAAGGTGTGAGGATTTTCAGCGAAAGTGAAGATGGCTCATAGAAGCGTTAATGTCCGAGGACAAAGATTGCATGGCACAACAGCCGTCACAGTGGATCGTGAGATGTTCGACGAATGCATCTGAATGATGCAAACTTTGACAAATGAAGTTGCAGCAATCAAAGAAAACCAAAGGCATGGTTGCATTCTTGAAGCGCTAGACAACTGTGTTAAATTTTCATAATTTACTTCAATCTGATCTAGTATATTAACCAAGAGAACAACATGTACAGCAAATCTATAGCATATCATTCATGGACACAATAATGCAAGCACAGAAGAGACATTGAGTTTACTTGGGGAAAACCATAAAGGTGAAAAACCCCAATAACTTCCTCAGAGATAGATAGAGCAATGATACAACCAAAATACAAGAGATAGTCTTCTCCTAGCAGCAGAGCCTCCTCTTCCACAAGTGCGGCACTCTCCACAGTGTGAGTGAGAGAATAGAATGTGTAAAATGAGAGAGACACACTCTCTATTTATACACTAACGTGACTTGACCTTTACTCAACTAGGTCGGCCTCAACTTAACCACTTAACATAATGCTGACTGGGCCAACCCCCACTAGGGTGGTCGAATAACCCTTTGACCCACATGGCCGACCCCCAATAGGGTGGTCTAATAACCCTTTGACCCACATGACTTATATAAGGCCGACCCCAACAAGGTGGTCTAATAACCCATCAAGTATAAGTTACGACACTTACAATATAGATGACGACACTTCCGTATAGAGGAATAATAACATCTCTATAGGAATACAACCACTTCCGTATAAATGAATAATAACATCTCTATAGGAATAAAATATACATATATGTGAAATACATTCTGAAGTTACATATACATCAACACCCCCTCTTAACTAGGAAGGTATTTCTCGACACAGGTCTTCTAGCACAAGTCATCTTCTCTGGATCATCGTCACTGGATAATCATCATCATCGTCACTGCTGCGACTATCTCAATCAATCTCTGAATCTACTCGTCATAGGAAGTTCTACAGAGCTAGTCCTTTTTCATACTAGATGTAGGCCCACCACCTGCAGGTCTTCGTCATCACTGGCCATATTGTGGAATATTCAGGACTTATTACATGCATCACAAAACCTCGAAAGAGCATCCCAAACTGTTACAAGCACATGGCTCTACCTATAGGATCTCCCAGGGCCATATTATATGTGACCTCACCACAAAACCTCGCAAGAGCATCCCATGATGTTACGAGCACGCAGCTCTACCTATAGGATCTCCCAGGGACAAATTATATGTGGTCACCACAAAACCTCGCAAGAGCATCCCAGGCTGTTACTAGCACGCAGCTCTACCTATAGGATCTCCCAGGGACAGATTATATGTGGTCATGGAAAAACCTCACAAGAGCATCCCAGGACTTATTACGGGAACACAGCCCAACCTATTGGATCTCCCAGGGACAGATTATATGCCATAGGACAAAACCTCGAAAGAGCATCTACCAGATATCCCAGGGTACGAATTACATGCCATACGAAAAACCTCGAAAGACTATCTGCAAATCTCCCAGGGCCAAATTATATGTCCTCCCAGAGCAAAACCTCGAAAGAGCATTTGCCAGATATCCCAGGGCACGAATTACATGCCATAGGAAAAACCTCGAAAGACTATCTGCAAATCTCCGAGGGCCAAATTATATGCTCATCTGCACAACCTGATCCACGGCCATAGAGTATCAACCTGATACTCACCATACATCATCCTGATGTACACATGATCATCCTGATCATCATCACTGCAACATCCTACTGCATGTCATCTAGAGCAACATCCTGAAGCTCGTCATCCACGATCATCCTGATCATATAATGCATCTACCTGATGCATACCAAGTATCTACCTGATACATATCATCATACATGATCCACCTAATCATACAATGTATCCACCTGATACAAATACAAATACATCATCCACCTGATCATACAATGTATCCACCTGATACAAATACAAATACATGATACATATCACCATACATGACCCACCTGATCATACAATGTATCCACCTGATACATATACAGATACATGGTCCAAGCATCCAACATGATGCATACAGAATACATACAAATGATCCTACTGATCATATCCAGCATCCAATGTGATGCGTACATACATATACATATAAATGATCCAACTGATCATATCCAGCATCCAACATGATGCGTACATACATATACATATAAATGATCCAACTGATTATATCCAACATCCAACATGATGCATACATATAAAAATGATCCAACTGATCATACAAAGCAGAAACCAGAACATCATCCAACGCTTACATCCACAGCCATGTGAAGGATCCTCCTTCCAACATGCTTGGAATGACTTCATCAAATGTGTCCATAACTTCTTCCTCAAAGTGTCCTCGATCTGAAGAACACCAAGCCTCTCCCTGAAGTACTCGAACTTCACCCTGGCTAGTGGCTTCGTCAGCACATCTGCAATCTGCTCGTCCGTCGCAACATACAGGAGCTTCACAGCTCCTCTCTACACCATATCCCTGATATAGTGATATTTGATCTCTATGTGTTTCGACCCATCATGAAACACTGGGTTCTCGGACAGCTTCACACAACTCTGGTTATCACAAAAGATACCGGTAGCATCCAACGGGAGATCAAATAACTCAGACAGTAGCTTCCGTAGCCATACTGGCTCACAACTAGCTGAACAGGCTGCAACATACTCTGCCTCAGCTGTACTTAGTGCTACGCAGGACTGCTTCCTGCTGAACCAAGAAATCACACCTGATCCCATACTGAGGCAGAACCCAGATGTGCTCTTCCTATCTGCAGCATTTCCTTCCCAATCTGAATCAACATAACCCTATAGGTTAAACTTTTGATTCTCTTCAAACTTGAGCCCAAAATCCATTGTACCCTTCAGGTACCTCAGAACATGCTTTACAGCAACCAGGTGAACACTCATTGGAACCATTAGGAACTGGCTCAATGTGTTCACAGCAAAGCAAATATTCGGTCTCATGTTCGTCAGGTACATAGAGGACCCAATCATCTGATGATACATCGTGACATCAATTGGATCAGATAAAGCATCACATAGAAGCTTCAGGTTCGATGCCATAGGTGTGGCCATATCATTGCAGTCCATCATCCCGAACCTCTTCAAGATCTCTATTGCATACTTCCCTTGTCCAAGGAAGATTCCATCTGCACTCTGCCACACCTCCATGCCAAAAACAAATAGTGCATCATCCCCAAGTTCTTCAACTCGAACTTGGCAGCAAGCTTCCACTGCGTGTCGGCAATCAATCTTTCATTTCTTGTTACAAACAGGTCATCCACATACAATAAGAGTATCCCTGGATTGCCTACCTCAACCTTGTAGTAAAGGTTGGAACCCGCTTTACTCTTGGTAAAGACCAAACTGGATAAAAAGTTGCCTATCCTAGCATACCAAGTTCTGCACATATGTGATTTCCTGTCATGTGTCTCAGAACCAAGTGGATGCTCCACATACACTTCTTCTTCAACTATACCATTCAAGAAAGCTGTCTTGAAATCCATATGGTGTATCTTCTATTTCATCACTTTTATATGCTGCCATCTACAGCCTACTTGATCTAATAGTTCCATTTGAAAGTCACAACAGACTTCCCTTTAGCTCTTGGGACCGCATCCCAAACATCATTCTTCATGATCGACGGATCATGGCATTCTTCCCGTATCCTGGGAACTTCAATATCTTCAATAGATAATTTTGTTGCTTAACAAATGTTGTAGTTCTTCTTTTGTAGGTGATGGCATATGATCTTTCCTACACAACAAGTTAAATTGCATGATTAGAAAACATCTCATAGTTTTTAGAACAAATTCTTACACAAAGAAATATGTCATACAGTCATGCAATTATCTTATCCAATGCTTCAATACAACAGTTATCCATATCCCGTAACTTTCTAGATGCCTTCCAATCTCTACCAGAACATTGTTAAGAGTGTGCACAACTCCCAACATGTCAGCAAAGAGGTTTCATTCTAGATAAGTAGCAATGGAATGTTGTACAGTGCCATAGGCCACGTACCCATGCATATTAGTAGTATATTGTTCATCAATGCAACTATTCTAATATGCATAATACACAACCTAATTCTAGGAACATCAGTATATACATTATTGAACAGTATTATTTAAACAATAAAATATGCAGGTAATGACAATTCAAATACTTATCTTTGTTTGTTTGTTGGGTTGACTTCCTCTCAATCTTTGCTTCTTTTTTGCAACTCCATTATTTTGTGAGAAGTGGTCAACTCCCTCTGAATATATGCATCCTTGCAGAAACTACTGAAGTGTGCTCCTTTGCTTTCTTGCAGGAACAACTGGAGTGTACTCCCTCTTGATCTTTGCTTCCTGGATTACCTGTCCTTGAACTTACATCCATCCTTAATCACTATGCATGCTTATTAGTATCATCATTGTGTTATCCTTGAGGTCTCATACATAATCACACATTTATTAGTATAATCTTAATACTTATCAAAACACAATAATCTTAAACATGTATATTTATAATCATTCACAGATAATAAACATTATTATTCAAGGTTTCAGGGAAGTCTTCTTTTACTCATACATATTGGTATTTGATCATAGGACTCTTCTGGTTAGTTGAATCATCAATCAAGATAAGAGATATAATATGCATAAAACCTGTGATTATTCAAACCTATACCTTCATGATTCTTCTGGTTAGTCATATCATCAATTATGGTAAGAAACATAATATGCATAAAACCATGATTATTCAAACCTATGACTTCATGAATAATCATTATCAACAACACAACAGTATAAGATCCTAACCCAAGGTAGGATTCTAGCTTGATATAGGAAAAACATACCTGGATTAGCATGCTAGCTAGTTATGTCTAACATACCCGTATAATGTCTTCTGGTTCTCTTCAGTGACTTGTGCTAGTAACCTGCATGTCTCATAAGTTAACCATTGTAGAACCAAGTTATACATACCTCGAAAGTAGATCTTCTATGTGATCCATGATAATGGATGAATCTTTGTCTTCATGTCACCATGAGCATATGTTCTTGAAGTAGAACATGATTTGACTTTCTTGGTGTACCTTTTGTGTTAGCAAACAACATAAACCTCATACAACATCACAATGCATTAGTACAATCATAAGTGTCAAACCCTTAATCAATGAATATCTTCTATTAAGGTGATACAACAAGTCCAGTAATTAATCAAGATTGTACTGTAATGATATGAAGACAAACATATGATAAACTTAACCATGAAACATACCTGTAAGCCATACCTGTCAAGATTGCTTGTAATCTTCTTATGTAAGGCCGTAGCCTCATCTCCCTCTAAGATAGGAACTTCTTCACTTATGCAGGTGACCAATCCATCTTCATCTAGGATTAACCCAATCCACTGGACCTGGAGCATGATGAGCTGATCAAGCTGGTATATTCAAAATTTGAAAACTGCAAAGTTTCACTCCTCAATTTTGCCTTTGAAACTTTCAGATTCACTGGACGTGACCTCGAACTAGTGTTTGATGAAGCCCACTCTTCTGCCCAATCAAAAGATTTGATCCCAGGCTCTAAGCTTCTATTTTTATGAGGAGCTTCTAGCCATGGTCACAGATTTCAAAAATTTCCATTTTTGCAGAAGCCCTAATTTTCCACTTTTCTGATCATAGTCCCGAACTAGGGCCTGATCAAGCCCGGCCTTCTGCCCAACCAAAAATTCTGATCTTGATCTCTAAATTTCGATTTTTATGAGTAGCATTCATCCGTGGTCTCCGATTACAAAAATTCCAACTTTCTCCGAAGCCCTAAATTCCGAAAGCCATGAATGAAGGTACTAAAAAATAATTCTGTTTTGACATAAATATGTACCTGATTGTTTCTGGTGTAACTCTTAACTTTTCGATCCATAGGGTCTGAAAAAGCTTCCTGAGATAGCCCAACCGGTTATCTTTCCATCCCGACAGGTCTGACCTCAATTGGATTCTCTGAAAGAGAGTTATGCCAAGTGTCACAACGTGACCTGTTTATGGGATAATACAGGAGAGCGAACTTGTACCGCATGCCACGTGTCACTGTTTCAACTTTGGCCTCTGAAAATTTTTCTCGAGATATACCGACATGTCATATTTTCATCTTGATAGGTCTGACCTCAATTGGATTCTTTGAGAGAGTGTTATGCCAAGTGTCGTAACGTGACCTTTTTATGAGATAATACAGGAGAGCGAACTTGTACAGCGTGCCACGTGTCACTGGTTCAACTTCGGCCTCTGAAAAATTTTTCTGAGATAGTAAAGTCTGTGTACTACCTATCACTTTTGAAAAAATTTCATTTGGAGCTTCCTAGCCCACGTTATGACCTTTTTCCCAAGGTCACCTGATTTTGACTCAGATCTGGAAGAGGTAGAAACCCTATATTATACATATCATAAATCACAAAGTACAACGAACTAGAGGTTGTTCTTTGGACACAAGGTACATGGATATTTAATCTTCGACCTGTAAAGGTTTCAGATCCAAAAATTTTTCCAAAACGGATTTATAGCGAAAGTGCTACAATGACTGGTTTTTGCTATATCAAGCCCTAGCATCGTAAGTGCAACAAGTGTCATACATGCCATATCATGCCTTCTTTCAGGCTAGCTTTGATACCATGTTAAATTTTCAGAATTTACTTCAATCTAATCTAGGATCTTAACTGAGAGAACAACATGTACAACAAATCTACAGCATATCATTCATGGACACAATAATGCAGGCACAGAAGAGACACCGAGTTTACTTGGGGAAAACCATAAAGGTGAAAAACCCCAATAACTTCCTTAGAGATAGATAGAGCAATGATACAACTAGAATACAAGAGATAGTCTTCTCCTAGCAGCATATCCTCCTCCTCCACATGTGCGCCACTCTCCACAGTGTGAGTGAGAGAATAGAATGTGTAAAATGAGAGAGACACACTCTCTATTTATACACTAACTTGACTTGACCTTTACTCAACTAGGTCGGCCTCAACTTAACCACTTAACATAATGCTAACTAGGCCGACCCCCACTAGGGTGGTCGAATAACCCTTTGACCCACATGGCCGACCCCCAATAGGGTGGTCTAATAACCCTTTGACCCACATGAATTATACAGGGCCAACCCCAACAAGGTGGTCTAATAACCCATCAAGTATAAGTTACGACATTTACAATATAGATGACGACACTTCTGTATAGAGGAATAATAACATCTCTATAGGAATAAAACCACTTCCATATAGAGGAATAATAAAATCTCTATAGGAATACAATATACATATATGTGAAATACATTCCGAAGTTACATATACATCAACAAACTACAACGAGGAAGTCGAGGAAGTGGAAGCTTGGGAAGCCGCATCAGAAGAACCAGATGAAAAACTCATCAAGCTTCTGACAAAGATGAGAGGTCGGGTGAAGATAGATGTGTGTACATATTGGGGAAGCTTGCACCCAGAAGACTTGATCGACTAGTTCAGAGAGATGGAGAAATACTTCGACGTAGAGCAGATCGAGGATTCTAAACGGGTTAAGACTACGTGTCTAAGGTTGAAGGGTTATGCCTTGTTGTGGTGGGACAATGTACAGGCTGACAGACTCAAGAAAGGCAAGGAGAAAATCAAATCTTGGGACAGGATAGTTGCCAAGTTGAAGGGGATGTTCTTGTCAAGTGACTATGCAATTTCCTTGTTCCGGAAGTTACAAAACTTTTGACAAAAAGAGATGACCGTGAAAGAGTACACAGAGGAGTTCTACTGATTGTCGATACAGTCAGGACAGATTGATGAAGGAGAAGAAGCTGTCGCCAGGTATGTAAACGGCCTGAAGTATGCTATTCAGGACGAACTCAGCATGTTGAGATTCAGAGCAGTTGGTGAAGCCTATCAGTTAGCTCTGAAGGCAGAAGAGAAACTATCAAGGAAGTCTGCAGCGACCTGAGGCAGGATGACTAGTCGGGGTGGAAAGAATTTCTCCATGAAAGGTCAAGGTAGAGGCTATAAGAAAGAAGGTGTCGAATATAGTCGATGCATGGAAGGGACATCGACGAAGGAAAGAGCGCAAGAGAACCGATGCGATGGTCGTGACAACCACGGTCGAGGCATGTATGGTCGAAGTGGTCCATCCGATAAGAACGGAGTTAACAGACCAGCTATAATTTGTTACAAATGTCAAGGAATGGGTCACAAGGCATATGAATGTCCAAAAAACCTACATGCTGCTGAAGAGTCGAAACCCAGACGTCGAAAGGATGAGCAAGTCGACAAGAGAGAAGAGTCGGCATTAGACAGCAGTGGAGGTGAGAAAAAGAAGAACCGAAATTTGACGGTTCAGAGAGCCTTGATCTAGGAAGATCAACGCGATTCGATGGAACCAGCACAACGGAAGGTGATCTTTTGAACAAAGGTGTAGATCGAAGAATGGCATTGCAAGACCATAGTTGATGGTGGAAGCATAAAGAATCTTGTGTCGACAGAAGTCATCGAAAAGATCAGGTTGAAGTGTCGTGAACACCCACACCCTTATAAGATCTCATGGTTTCAGAAAGGACACCATGTTAAGGTGACCAAACAGTGCCTGATCAACTTCAGAGTTGAAGGATTGGAGGACAGCGTACTGTGTGGTGTAGTTCCCATGGATGCATGCCATCTATTGTTGGGGAGACCATGGAAATATGATCGAAAAATGATCTATGATGGTCGAGCTAACAGTTACAATGTGGAAGAATGGCGTGAAAAGGACTCTTAACATGAGGCAAGGAGAGCCAGCCGACAGTAACGATGGTGAGAGCGATCTTTGGGAAAAGCGTGTGTTGATTAGCACCGCCAAGGAATTCCTCGCAGAGGAGGAAAAGTAGTCCGGATGTTATGCAATCATTCCAAAAGGACCATATGTCGAAGGAACGATCAACATGGGGAGAATTCCGATCGAAGTCGAGGAGTTGCTCGAAGATTTTAGGGACATAATGGTTGATGAGAAACTGACAGGATTTCCGCCGACAGGGAGCATATCCCATCAGATCAACTTTATTCCAGGGTCGAGTCTGCCAAACAAAGTGCCATATAGGATGAGTCTGGCAGAGGGACAGGAGCTCCACTGACAGGTCCAAGAGTTGTTGGACAAGGGATTGATCCGATAAAGCTTGAGCCTATGTGCAGTACCAGCAGTATTGACACCAAAGAAGGGTGGCGAATGGAGGATGTGTACTGATTCCAGAGCCATCAATAGGATCACGATCAAGTATCGATTTCCATTGCCAAGGATGGATGACTTGATGGATTGCCTAAGTGGAGTGACATACTTCATGAAATTAGACCTGAAGAGTGGATATCACCAGATCAGAGTCAGAGGAGGAGATGAATGGAAGACAGCATTCAAGATAAGAGAAGGGTTATATGAGCGGTTAGTCATGCCATTCGGATTGACTAATGCACCTAGTACATTCATGAGATTGATGAATGAGGTACTGAAACCATTCTTGGGAAAGTTTGTTGTAGTTTATCTAGACAACATTCTTATTTTCAGTCGGACCAAGTCATAACATTTGGAGCATGTTCGACAAGTATTGCAGAAATTGCAGGAAGAGAAGCTGATGATTAACCTGCAAAAGTGTTTCTTCATGAAGAAGGAATTAGTGTACTTGGGATTTGTAATTTCAGGTAAGGGGTTGGATATGGACCCAGAGAAGGTGAAGGCAATAGTAGATTGGACGAAAACGACAAGTACGACTACTGTGAGAAGTTTCCATGGACTTGCTAGTTTCTACCGGAAGTTCATTCGAGGATTCAGTTGAATTTGTGCACCATTGACAGAATGCATGAGAAATGGCGAGTTCAAGTGGACTGATAAGGTCCAGGAAGCTTTCAACAAATTGAAGGAAAAGGTCACTGAGAGCTCAGTGTTGGCGCTCCCAGACTTTGACAAAGTTTTCTAGGTTGATTGTGATGTGAGTGGAATAGCAATTGGGGTAGTGTTGAGCCAGGAAGGCCGACCAATTGCATACTTCAGTGAAAAACTGAGTGGAGCAAAGCAAAAATATTTGGTCTATGACCAGGAATTCTATGCTATCATACAAGCATTGAAGAAATGGAGGCATTATTTGTTGCCATAGGAATTTGTGTTATACACCGATCATCAAGCGCTGAGGTATCTGAATACTCAGTCGAAGTTGGATCAGAGACATATGAAGTGGGTGGAGTTACTCTAGAGATATACGTTCGTGTTGTGACATAGGTCGGCAAGTCGAACAAAGTTGCCGACGCGTTGAGTAGGAGAGTTGCGTTATTGAGCACGATAACTGTTCAGGCATCAAGGATAGAGTCAATAAAGATGGATTATGAAGCCGACGAACATTTTGCGAAGGCATGGAAGGTGTGTCGTGAGCCTTGGAGCACCAACAGAACTCCATATTTGAGTTATCTCATTCAAGAAGGTTATCTGTTCAGGGGAAGTCAGTTGTGTATTCCCAGAGGATCAGTGAGAGAGAACCTAATCTGAGAATTTCATAATGGAGGGTTAGCAAGGCACTTTGGGATCGACAAGACCAAAGCACTGATCGACGAAAAGTATTTCTTGCCAAGGATGTCAACAGATGTCAGAAAATGGGTTTGACAATGTTAGGTTTGCCAGTTGGCAAAAGGAAGGAGTTAGAACACGGGGTTGTATACACCTTTTCCAGTACCAGAGAACCCGTGGGAGCATCTTAGCATGGATTTTGTGTTAGGATTTCCAAGGACGCAGTAGGGGAACAACTCAATATTTGTTTTAGTCGACAGATTTTTGAAGATGGCACATTTCATACCATGTAAGAAGACAAGTGATGCCACAGGAATCATTGTACTATTCTTTAGGGAAATAGTCAGGTTGCATGGGTTGCCAAAGAGTATCATGTCAGATAGGGATACGAAATTCATGGGGCATTTCTGGAGGACCCTATGGAAGAAACTCGACATGAAGTTAGACTTTAGTTCAGCCTATCATCTGCAGACAGACGGACAGACCGAGGTTGTAAACAGAAGTTTGGGAAACCTTTTGAGATGTTTAGCAGCCGACAGACCCAAGTAGTGGGAGAATGTGTTGGCATAAGCAGAGTTTGCATATAACAATTCTGTGAATCAGTCGACAGGACTAATCCCATTCCAGATTGTTCAAGGGAGGAGTCCACATGTCATGGCAAATATGGTCGAATTTCCGACAGAAACCAGGAAGAGCGTGGATGTAGAATCATTCGCAAAGCATATGCATGAAGTTCATGAAAATGTGCGAATGCACATTGAGAAGAGTAACGCGTCCTACAAGTTGAGAGCTGACCGAAGGAAGAGACTACTGTCATTCCAAGAAGGGAACTTAGTCTATGCATATTTGCGGAAGGAACGATTTCCGATAGGAACATACAACAAGTTGAAGCTGAAGAAGATTGGACCATGCAGGATTCTGAAGAAGATCTTAGATAATGCCTATGTGTTAGAATTACCGAAAGACTTGAACATTTCAGCAACGTTCAATGTCTCAGACCTGTATAAATTTGAAGAAGGGTCAAGCAGCGGTGCGGGGAAAGGAAATAGTATCGAATGGACATAATAGATTCCAGACCGACATAAAGAAGGGATCGCAGAAGTAATAGATGAGCGCGAAGTGGGGTGTACTCGTAGATCATGCATGAAGGAATACTTGGTGTGATGGAAAAATTATGAGTTGTAAGAAGCGACGAGGATTTCTGAAGAAGAGTTCAAGAGACTGACGGAGCAGTCAAATTCTTTATCACCTAGGGAAATTGATGCAGGAGCATCGGGACCTAGGCAGATCAGTCAAAATTGATCTACTGAAGGAGAGCCGACCAGCGGGAGTGCCGATGACCACTGGTGCGAGAAGCAGGTTGACTTGTCAAAGTCAGCAAGTCGAGCAAAAGCAGTAAGAGTGTGATCGACTGAAAGGCTAGCAAATGTCACGAGAGGTCGAGGATCTACAGGAAATGGTCGACAGAATATGAGCGATGTAAGAGGTCGGGTTGTCAACAAGTGGTCGAGCTACGACATGACAAGGTTTGGAGAAGCCAAATATATTGGGAAATGAGCAAACCGACGGGGCAGTTGAGATGGGACTGTATTGCTGTTATAGGGTCGAAAGGACAGAAAGTCAATAAACTATACTTAGTAGCTATTCAGGGTTGCTGAGGAAGTTATGATAGTTATGGCGAGTTGGTGAAGGACGTGACAAAGGATGTCATGGATGGAGGCTGTATAGCACATCTAGAAGCTGACAGTGCAGATTCGCAGGATTTGGACAGGATCGACGAGTGGAGGGAATGCGTGTCTCGGGATTCTAATAATCTTGGAAACAACACCCACAGAGTAGAAGAGGAGAAAAGGACCTTCATTCTGAGGATGGCAAGAGAGAGCCAGGAGCAGAGGAAGTAGAGCAGAGCAGAGCGCAGAGCTGAGAGAGTTTTGAAGAGTCACACAGGCCGAGTGCAGAGTGTCGAGATCGAACCATAGCTCAGAGTTCTGGAGGTGAACCAGGAGAGGGTGAGGTCGACACACAGGGAGAACACACCATAGTTACTTCTAAGTTGTAACGGTTGAGGCTGATTGTAGTTAGTTATTTGCTTACAGTTATTTTATATTGTAACCGATTTCAGAGAAGTAATATAAGCCAATCCAGGCATCTTGTTCTACACCTTGTTTGTGTGAGCATTGTGGTTTGTGTCGTGTGTATTGTTAAGCAAGAACCTTATTTTCGTAGGGCGACTTGCATCATAACATATTCATATTCTTCCTTTACATATCATTCTACTTCTCAGGTTCAAAGGTTTTTTTACACTGAATCAAATAGCAGATAATCAGAACACTACTCTTTTTGAGCAATGATGGTTGAGAGCAGATCATATGGGGTTTAGAGATGCAGAGGCCATAATATGGAAAGCATACCTGAAGAAGTTAACAATCTTTCACATATGACTATAGGAAAAGGAATATCAATTGGTGTGGATGAAGGATCCTCATGGAATTTATTCTCCAAAAATGGGTCACGACGCTCTGATGGGATTGGATCGATCTATTACTCCTATATGGTGGTGGTGGGAGTTATGGAAGTTTAAGTGCCCTGCAAAGACAAAAATCATTATGTGGTTCTTCTTGAGAAACAAAGCATTGACATGGGACATTATGTAGCATAGATGTTGGGAGGGTCCAGGGATATATGTCTTATGTGGCACATAAGCAGAATCAAACTACCACCTTGTCGTAGTTTTCAAATTCACTATTTGGGTTTGGAAGGAACTTGAAGTGAGTTTGAAGTTATTGAAGTTAAAAGCTACTTGGGAAGGCCTCACTATACAGGATTGTTTAAAATATTGGGTCCAAAACCACGATTACAAAGACTTTTTAAGTCTTCCTTTATTAGTAGCTTGGCAAGTATGGACAACAAGACATCAACAGATATTTGAGGACAAGGTTCAATCTCCCTTTGGATGTGCTAGCAGAATCACAAATTTTTTTAAATGCCTTCCTCATTTAGATATGATATAAAAATCAGGATGATAAAAGAAGAGACATAAAAGAGGGAATTCCCTGGTCTTTTTCTTATGGAGAAGCACAAAGGGATAATAGCATAGTAGGTGCAGGTGGAGTGATTTTTCTAAACAAGGATATCAAATACATTGTCAAGGAGGGATTGAAAAAGGGACAAATAAATTTGCTGAATTGTGTACTCTTCGACTTCTTTTATTGCTGGCTATCAAGCTTGATATAAAGAAAATGCAAGTTTCCAGAGACTCAAAAGTGGTAACAGACTGGATAAATGAACAGATTCATTATCATAACATCTTTCTACAACCTTTAGTAGGAGTGTTGGGTGTGTGAGCTATCTCAAATAAAAACAACACCTAATATTAATTATCAACTAGGATCAGTAAACTTAGAGTTGAAAGAAAAATACATGCCAAGGTAGAAAAGGTTCTAAAGTTTCAGGTTTGTCAAACCTAAAAGTGTTTAGTAAGGAAAAAGATCGAAAGATCTTTCAAAATGAAAAACTGAGTTAAATATTTAAGAATACATTTAAATCAAAGATCATAATAGTACTAGATCATACTACTCTACCTCTATGGTTAATTAATAAGAAAGATGGAAATAAATACTGAAACACAAATTACTTCTAGAAAAATATGAAACTACTAAATTAAACTTCCAGATAACAACTATGAACAAAATCAGAGCTATGGATATTAGATGTTTAATAGGGAGAACTTGTAAATGTACATTAATTTAGACTAAACCATCTAATTCCACTCTTCTTGATTACGTACATCAAATGTAATAGGAACTGGAGTAAATGTATCGCAATGACTTTCAAAAGTAATAAAAAAGCTAAATGGAAGTAAATCTAACTTAACTTCTACAAACAAATGTAAACTAAAAATCATCAAACTACTACTAAATTTAAACATTATGAACTACTGTCTATCCATATGTGAAAAACATGAAACTAATATAAGTTAGAAGCAAGTACAAGAACTTAACAAAGATGTTAAACTGAACTATATTAGATTTGGAAGAAAATAGAAAACTTGATAAAGATATTTTATTAGTAATCCAGATCTTGCAACATGAACATCTTCATTAAATAGAAACTAGTCTTAAAATTAACAAACTAAAACAACTCAACGAATAGAATTATCAACTATAAATTAGAAATAAACTATTTAGAAACAACATTCATATATTCTAAACAGTAACCAAGTAACAAAACAGGTTAAAGAACTAAAGTTTTGAAGAAAGATGAGAAGAGGATGAGGAAGAAGTAAGAAAGGAGGAAACAGTGATGACAATTGAATTAAAAACTTCAAATAACATAAAACAAGATTAAATTACATCTCAAACTATTAAGCAGGAACAGGAAGAATGATGATTAAGAGGCAGAAGAATTTAGATTAGGAAAAAGACCTAAAATAATACAGAAAACACATAGGTTCGAATGACGATCTGAATGCCGATCTGAATGGCAGTCTGAATGATGATCCGAATGGAGGAAAACGTTTTAAAGTGAGGGAAAGAAGAGTTTTTGGACGATTTAATTACCAGCTGGATTTATGAAAATGATCCTACAGTGCACAGGAAGCAGTAGAGAGATGATTAGAGGCTAAGAAAACAAACAAGAAGAAAAACTAACAGAGGAGAAAAGAAGGAAAGGAATGCTAACTATGGAAGAATTTGGAAGCAATATCTAACTATGATGATGGAAGAAGGACTGAAAACAAACTACAAATTATTGAACTACTGAACTATTGGTCAACCATTCTAACTCAAAAGAAAGAAGGTTGTATTAACAACAAAATATTAATTACAGAGGAATGAAGGTAATACACACAGGAAAACGAATTAGATTACACACATAGGAAATAAACTAGTTAATTGCAAGAAAAGAAATGCAGAAAATGTAAATAAAACCTCCAGTTGATGAGGGACCCTTCCCAGTAATCAGAGGGTGAACTAGCTCAACTTAAACGACTATGAGAAAAACATCAACAAGCTGCTACTTCCATTAACTTGAGAAAAATTATAGACTCTGTCTTCACACTATCTACGACTGCAAATTCTTGGACTAAGACTGAAAAACCATCGTGAATTTAGAAGCTAACTCATCTCAATCACAGAGGCAACTATTTATAAGTTACAATGGGTGAGAGGGTCGACAGAGTCGACCTCTCTAATAATAGGAGTGTTTAAATGATTGTAACAGCTGATTAAATTGATACATGCCAACGCAGGAGGCGTTGTTCGGACTTTGACGGGGCTAGTTCCTTCTCAGAGCAGCTGCAACATCGATCTAACTTAGACGTGGACAAGCAGTGTGTTGTCAAACTGAATCGTGGGAAGGAGGACTCCTTCCAAAACGACAGCATGAATGAATGTGAGCAGGCATGGGTAACTAGCGACCAAACGAATAAAAGAGAAGGTGTGATGGAGTGTTGACATGGGCGTGGAATTTATGTTGGCAGGCTAAATGTGGATGGTTGGAGTCCTTCCAGAATAATGGCATGAGCGAGATCTTGGCCAAGACGCATGACTCCAGGCTAAATGCGTAGACGAATCAAGGCTTGGAGTATTCATGTGGACATGAGATGTGCTGTCAGGCTTGGCAAGCATAACAACGGATCTTCTAGAGCAATAGCTCATTAACCAAGTCCATTGCGTGTCAAACAGAACCCATGTGTCCTTCTCTTCATTCAATGGTCTAAGATGTGTCAACCATGGATTTCGCAGGATGAACGGAGGGATGAATGATGGGATGAATGCATTTTGGGCTAACCACCTAGCGCATCGGCTAAATCATGGGTAGCTTGCAAATTGTAGCCTTTCAATTAAAACCATAAGTGTTAATTATTCCCAAAAACATCATTTTAATCATAAATAAACCATAATATACGAAATATAACAAGATCATTTGCATGGTAAGTAAATTTGTGCATACCTGGATTGTTTGATGAGCTGAATGGCTAAGAAAACAACTTACTATAGCAAAAACGATAGAAATACCGCCACTTCGAGTAAATTAAATGATAAAAAATGGTGACAATATTGGACACCAACATTCCCCTAAACCGGAGTCATGCCAGGTCCCACTGAGCAAAACAAAAAGTGATTAGGAAGAAGGCTGAGCTGCGGTAGCAGCGGTCTTCGACTCGAATGATGGAGATGCATGCTTGGCCTAGAGCTTCTTGAAACGACCCCTTAAGGAATTATACTTTACTCTAAGGACAAAAATGGATGTTATTTTGTCGTGAACCGAGCATTCAATGCTTTTCAATTGTGTACACAACATCTTATTTTCTTCAAGGAGCTCGGAGATTGTCTCCACATAGCTTTCACTTTGTTCTGTTAATTATGCTATTTCTTGGGTTAACTGATCCCACTTTTGCTGACTCAAAATAGGTTGTTCTATACCATGCTCCAAGTCTATTTGAGGACTCTCTTTTGGAGATGTCTCAAGATTAATAGTCTGTTCTTCAGAGCTTTTGTCTTTGTTACATGCAAGAGAGCTTCTAGCGGCATAGGCTTCACTCATCTGAAAGGATGCATTAGCTAGTGTGAGGAGGGATGACTCAAAGGTATGATCGTCAAACTGAATATTTGAGCATGAGGGCTAAATGATATTCTGAATGCCAGGATGATCAATGGATTGGTCATGATTTGTCTCTCTAGGTTTAGTAGGAGAATGTATTGAATGGACAGAGTGCATATCATCTAAGGAACTCTCATCAAATCGTATACGTTTAGTGTTTGGTTTTTCTTGGGCATGAAGGTGTTCTTGAGAAGGGGAAGATTTGATAATAGATAAATGAGGGTTTAATATCTCAAAAACAAAATGGTCCCAAATCTGACCTCTCTCCTCTAGTTGATGAATGATTAAAAGATTAATGAGACAATGGTGATATAAGTTGCCAGAAGGGTTAATGGTATTCTTTCTAACTTGACTCGACATCTTTTCCAAGATCTTTAGAAAGTAGAATGGGAAATTTAAGGTTTGATTATTGACAAAATGAGCTAGCAGTCTAATATGTCAAGCTTTAAAAATAGTGGACTTACCTTCACATGTGACTAAGTGAATGATAATGGTCAAAAGATCCAAGTACTCTAGCTTGATCCATTCTCTATGAAAACCTTTAGTGCTAGTAATGTGTTGAAAATCGGGCTTGAGAGCAAACTGGGGAGCTTCTCATGGAAGAAACAAATGCTTGTGCCATTGGGAACCTTCTCTAGGGAGCTTCGTAGCTAACGCTATTGACTCTTCTGTTATGGAGAAAACAAGATGGCCAACCTTGGTCGTTTTGCCATCGAAACCTTTGGCAAACAGCAACGAAATTTCATGGTCGTGACCATCAAGGCGGTGGAGAAACGGATTCCAACCTGCTTGAGAGAATAACACATGGCATCTTTTAAACTCAGGGATATGAAGAAGATCTTGGTAGCTACCTGGCTCGTAATGGTTAGGCATTGCTGATAGAGAACAAGGGAAACAACAGATAAATGCAGAGGATGCAAGGAATTTTCAAAGGATGCATCTCGCAGAGAGAGAAATGAAGGGTGAACAGAGTGAAGCAGAAGTTCACGAAGCCATTAGTTAAATTGAAGTCTATTTGGATGGCTGGAGAGTCATAGGTAAAGTGTGTTTTGAAAGATCACACTTGTACTTTGAAGATCTTAAGTTAAGTGCCATAATTGAAGTGCGTGAATCCAGTAGACACGTGTTTGATATAGCAAATTCAACCATGTCCAAAGCCAATCTTTGGACAGGTTGAACGAAATTCACGTAATGGGATGTTCTACACATGGGATATCACAAGGATCCGATCCATATGCTGGCAATCTATACGATAGGTAAGGCCATAGTGGTCATACAATGATTCATAATGACACAAGATTCGTTCATTTAACAAGATGAGATGAAAAGGAAATAAAACCAAGTGCGAGATTTGACGTTTGATTGATCCCTATCATCATTGGTTAGTTAATATTTTCAAAAATATCTAGCATGCTATTTGAAATATATAACCCAAAATTTCTTCAGCATTTTTATTCAAAACGTTGCTTATTTGTTGCATTCGTCACTTCATTTGGATCGGCATTCGATCTGTCATTCAGCCTTTCATACAAACTTTTTTCTATACAAACTTTTATTGTTGAAGCCAACTGGAACTGATTTTTGCAAGGAATTTTTAAGGCTGTTAGTGCACATAAAATTATGTAAACTTTGCTTTCTGGAACTTTTAAGTCATGTCCCCTTTTCTTTGTCTTTAATTAAAACAATTCACCTTCTGCTTTTGCATTAACCTGCAAACATCTATCACTTTCAAAGATAACTAAACTTTTTTCTTTATTTAAAAAAAAATAGTTTAAAACAGTTCTAATCCTCCCCCAAACCTGAGATATGGCTTGTCCTCAAGCCAACAAAAAGAGCACTAGATATTCAATTATTTTATCAATAGCTAAAAAAAATGTTGTAATACTTTTCTCAAGAAAATGAAATATTAACTAAACATGTAGATGATTCAGATATGTACATTTACCATAAAGAATAGAACAATGCTTAAAAGAACCATATGAAGAATGATAATATAATTTGATATGAAAGATGCCACAGGAAAACTAGCCATCCATGACTCATTTTAAAGATTTCTTGTCATCCCAAGATATAGATAAGGTGTACCATAAAGCTTGTGAGATTTTCATAATTATCGGTCCCATTTCTAGGATAATAACATCCTAGATATTGTTTGAATTACATGACAAGGTCCATATTCAACTTACAGTTATTCTCTAATGACAGTATAGATGATTGGCCAAAACATGTGTTTGTATACTCAGGTTTCTTATATATGAATCATGTGCATAGTAATGCATTAACCGATCTCTTTTACCCAATATTGACCCGTTGTTAGCAGGCCTATTCAGTACCCCAGCAGGTTTATCTTGGTACCATGCAAGTATAGTCTTGCTGCCAGCGAGCCTGTTCAGTACCTCGATGGGTTTACTTGCATTTACCTAGCTTCCTTGCTTAAGATTTTACTTAGTATGGACCCGCTGCCAGTAGGCCTGTTTAGTACCCCAATGGGTTTGCTTCGTATAATGATGTATATGTATGTATATATATATATATATATATATATATATATACATATATATGTGTATATATACATATATATGTATATGTATATATACATATATATGTATATATATGTATATGTATATATACATATATATGTATATGTATATATATATATATATACATATATATATATACATATATACATATACATATATATATATATATATATATATTTGTAAGGAATCTGGTTGGCACTAGAGTGTGCTAAGCCTTTTAAACACATAATTCGAAATATTAGAACAAACCTTTATGAGCAACTTTTACTTATAATATCCAAAGTTAAAGATAATGACCTAAAGTTGTTATTTGATCTATATCTATCTCTTTCATAAGAATTCAGTAATGTTTCCCACAAGAATAAAAATAACATTCACTTCTAAGTTACCTTTAAAAGATGCTTTAAGAGAGAAGTTTTGATAATGAGTCTAGGATAAGCCAATGATCAATAGGTGTAAGATAGTATATATATATATATATATATATGATTGAGATTGTAGCAATTAAGATAGGTCTTTTAAGCAACAATTATAAATGATAATCAGAAATGTGCATGCCTGAATCAATTACCATATTCAAAGTCATAAATGAAATGGTTGCAAAATAATATAAAGAACACTTTATCTTTTGCTAAAAATGTCAATTTCAACAATAATTGAAAAAAGAATGGGTTAGGATATATTGAATTTTTTTTCTTTTAAGTGCTTCCCTTTCAACAGTATTGCATGAGCGGATAAGGTCCTTGTAATTAAGTTGCAAAACCGTTGTTAGCTGATTTTGATTTATTCGAAACAAACCAAAAAAAATCTAAAAGGGGAGAAAAGGTTTCCTATTTTTAATGGCAAAACTTTCAAGAGCTGATCATACAAATGAATTCCCTGTATAAATACAATCCGCTTGTCAGAAATAACTCTTTATTATTATAATTAAAACAAAAACACAATATATTTACATATGTACAAATAAAGACAATCCTTTAGAAATTTCAGGGACTAGGAGGAGGAGGAATGACTTCCTCTTCTACTAGCTCTATCTCTTGTTGTTGTAAGGCATTCTGTATGAAGTCTTGTTTAGATATAGGTTGGTGATAAAGTCTAAGTCTATGGCCATTTACAACAAAGGAAGTTTGAGAATCATCAATTGTTTTAATTTTAACGGATCCATTATCGAAAGCTGTAACAATTTCATAAGGACCCATCCAGTGAGTAGTCAATTTACCTTTAAAATTTTTGTATCTCGAATAAAAAAGTAATGCCCAGTCTCCTATTTTAAATTGTTTTTGTTTAATGTATCTGTCATGCCATTTTTTACATTGATTATGTATTAAGATTGTTCATTGGATAACATCCTTTCTAATCTCGTCTAATTCATTTATTTGTAGGATTCGTTGTTTTTGTGCTTCTTCTAAATTCATTTCTAACTGAGCAGCCATACGAAATGTCTTAACCTGAAATTCAATGGGTAGGAGAACCTGTTTGCCATAAACAAGTTCATAAGGTGTGTGGCCAGTGGTGTTTCTCCAAGTTATTCTATAACCCCACAAGGCTTCTGGGAGCCTATCTTCTCAGTCCTTGTGGTGTAACTGAATGGTCTTTGTCATGATAGCTTCTAATAGTTTGTTTGTGCTTTCTACTTGACCATTCTCCTGAGTATAATATGGTGACGATTTGCAATGTCTAATGCCATATTTATTAGTAAGTTCTTTCATTAACTTGGAATTGAATTGAGATCCTTGATCGGTTGCAATTTCCCTAGGTACACCAAATCGGGTAAATATTTCTTTATACATAAATTCTAGCACTGATTTCTCTATGGCTTGGAATAAAGCTTTGGCTTCTACCCACTTGGTGACATAATCTGTACAGACTAGAATGTACTTCTTCTTACAAGACATAGGGGAAATTGGTCCAACGAAACATAAAACCCATTTTTCAAAAGGCTCAATCATAACTTGAGGTTGCAAAGGCATCTCATCAGATGGCATAGGTCTACCCATCCTTTGGAAACTATTGCATCCCTTGACATATTTGGCAGCATCCTTGAAGATGCTTGGCCAATAATATCCAGAATGTAAAACCTTATATGTTGTTCTTTTATCAGAAAAATGTCCACCGCAAGGTCCACCATGACATGCATGGAGAATCTCTGCCATCTCATCCTCTCGTACACATCTTCTAATAATAGGATCAGGATCGGTATGAAAGAGATCATTATCCAGCCAGGAATAGTTAGAGCTTTGAACTATGATTCTACATTTTTCGGGTGGAGAGAGATGGTTTGGTAGCTTTCTAGTTTCCAAATAGTTGGCTATGTCTATGAACCATGGGGTTTGAACAAATACATCGAATAAATGTTCATTTGGGAAGCTATCATCAACAGGACTATCATCATTGTCAATTTGAATTCGGGAGAGAAAGTCTGCAACTACATTCTCTCGACCAAGATGGTCAACAATGGTGATATTAAACTCTTGTAACAGAACAAGCCATCGAGCCACTCTGCCATTGGTAACTGGTTTATTCATCAAAAATCTAAGAACAGAATGATCGGTATGTATGAAAATTTCATAGCCTATGATATAATGATGAAACTTATTGATGGAATAGACTACTACAAGGAACTCTTTTTCGGTAACAGTGTATTTTGATTCTGTAGGAGTCAAATTTTTACTAGTGAAATAAATGGCATAAGATAACTTTTCCTCTTTTTGACCTAAGACTGCGCCTATAGCTATGTCGGATGCATCAGTAGAGATATGAAAAGGAAGGGACCAGTTAGGGCCCCTAAGTACTGGTACTACTGATAACTTTGCTTTTAAAGTTTCAAAATCCTATTGACAAGGTTCATTCCATTGAAATTATGTGTCCTTCATGAGTAGTTTGAAAATGGGTGCGGCTATCTTGGTGAAATTTTCTATAAAACACCTATAATAACCCGCACGGCCAAGAAAGCTTCTAACTTCCTTCGTAGTCTTTGGAGGAGGAAGATTGACAATTATTTCTATCTTGGCAGGATCCACCTTGATACCTTGAAGAGAGACATGATGTCCTAGAACTATACCCTCGGTTAATAACATCTTGCATTTTTCATGACTAAGGGCTAAGTTTGTGTCCTGACATCGAATAAGAACTGTCTCAAGGTTATCAAGGGTTTCTTGGAAGGTATTCCCATAGACTGTGAAATTATCCATGTAGACCTCTACACAATCATGTATAAGGTCAGCAAAGATACCTAGAATAGCACGTTGGAAAGTAGCAAGTGCATTACAAATGCCAAATGGTAACACTCGATAGGCGTAAGTCCCCCAAGAGCAAGTAAAGGTAGTCTTCTCTCGGTCCTCAGGTGCTATTAATATCTGATTATATCCACTATACCCATCTAGGAAAGAAAAGTATTGTTTCCTCGATAGGGTATCTAACACCTGGTCTATAAAAGGTAGAGGGGAATAGTCTTTAAGAGTGGCCTTGTTCAATTCTCAAAAATTAACACAGATACGCCACTTCCCTGTGACTTTCTTTGGAACTACTACCAGAGGAGACACCCACTTACTATTGGAAATTGGGTAAATGAATCTAGCGTTAAGAAGTTTTTGTAATTCTTCTTTTACTATATCTTTGAGAGTTGGGTTCATTCTCCTCTGGGGTTGTCTGACGGGAGGTATACTTGTGTCTGTGTAAATGTGGTGAATACAAGTATTTGGATGTATACCCTTCATATTGGTGTATTCCCAAGCAAAAGCTCCAGTTTGACTTTTGAGAACTTTTAACAATTTTTTTTGCTGACTCTAATCTAAACCTACATTTATATGTAGAAATTTTTCGGAACTAACCTCACATGGTACAGTATAAGATCCTAGCTATTCTTCAATTGAAAAGACACAAGGTGTACTTGTAAATGTTGAGAGACTCATGTTTTCTTGAAATTCTTCTCCAAAAATCTAGTCAAGTTGGGAAAACGATTGAGGAAAATCTATACATGTGGTGGACGAAATGAATTGATTCAACACGTTTTCAATATTTTGTTCTTGAAGTGCCCAGGAAAGATCACTAACAAGTGAAAGTTCTTCCAGGTTTTATTCTCCAAAAGGACAATCTAACCAAAATAAGTTCTCAGTTACGGGCCGTGCTGGTGGGTATAAATCTAGTCTTGTTATAGATAACCCATCAGAGATAACCATCTCTCCATCCCTACATCCTATGAATGCATTAGCAATGGCCAGCCAGGGTCTTCATAAAATGATAGGATTCCCTCTAGATGGATCTTTTGATTGTATAACCATGAAGTCCACAGGATATTCCCATGAGGCTACTAACACCATAATATCATCTAAAATCCCAGTAGGTTGTACCATAGTACGATCTGCTAGTTCTAGCATTCTTAGGGTAGGGCGGAGAAATGGTCCTAATTGGAGAGCTTCTAAAAATGTAGTAGTCTTTAGGTTAATAGCAACCCCTAGATCAATGAGTGTGTTTCCTATAGCAGTGTTGTTAATGAGAACAGTTACTACAAGATTTCTTGGATTTGTATACTTCGGAATTCTAGGCTATTTTGCTATACAATCTGAGACTTCACCTATGACATGTATTGTTGGAGGGTCTTTTTGTTTCTTACCTGGTCTCTTAATGTAGAGTTCTTTTATCACTTTACCAAATATCGGTATATCTTTAATGGCTTGTAATAAAGGAATCTTAATACAAATATTTTTGAATTCATTAATGATGTTATATTCTGGGTAAGTTACAGGTTTTTCTATTATTAGACGCTCTGGATATGGAGGTGATCTATTTCCTGATATTACTTCTTTATGAGGAAGGTTATGTGTTGAATATTTAGGAACAACCACATCTTCAAGAATGGCATCATTTAAAATTTCATTAGGTATATTTTCTTCTTCATTTTCTTCTTGAATAACAACTAACGACTTAGGATGATCTTGCAAAACTCTTCCAGACCGCAATTGAACTTCATGTATTGGTGCAGACGAAATAACATATGATGGAAGAGGTAATAACCCAATGTTATTAAGAGCTTGCATTGGTTTGTTGTTAGAATTTGGTATCAGTTGTGCGGGTAATATTGTGGGTCTTGGAGGGTTCATATTCTAGAAATGAGGAGGTTGATTTGGGATAGGGGGTAGTGAAGGAGGTGCATATCCAGGTAAAAATTGTTGAACATTAGGTGGGCAAGGATAGTTAGGCATAGGAGGATATGGTTGAGAAAAAGCTTGTCCTCTCCATCCATGAGGCCATTGCTGTTGTTGAGCATTTTGAGGAGGGTACTGCGGTGGCCAATTCTACCAACCTGAAGTGTTCCATTGTTGCGGAGGTTGATAAGGATGGTAGTAAGATGGAAATTGGAATGATGGATCCTGACCTGAAGGTTGATCCCTAAGCTGCCAAGGCCTCCTAGATGTTTCACCAAAACTTCCACTCTTGTATACAGCTTGCAACCTGGGCAACGATGGAAAACTATCAGTGGGATGCTCTTCTATATAGAGGTGACAAACTGAAACATTGTTTAATGGACATTCTCTTTGAGGATGTTTAGTTCTACACCTAGGGTAGAAAATACTCATAGCTACACACTCTTCATCCTGTCTCTTTTTAGATTGTAGTGCATCTAGCTGAGAACCCATAGCTCCTAAAATATATGTTTTGAAATTTTCTTATAGGTTCCCTAACTCTACCCTTGTAACTCCACTAGGACCGGATGTGTTTCCTTTTGAATTCCCATAAGATTCTCAAAAGTGTATTCCACCTTTCCCTCTGCTCCTAGAGTAATTCCTACATAGTTCACAAATCTCTGCAAAAGATTTATGAGAAATGTCTCCTGCTGCCATGAGATTAAGGTTATCCAAGAATTCTTCTAAGATTCCTTTAAGGAAGAGTGTTCTTACTGCATCTTCTCAAAGATCACTATATGTAGATTTGTGTAACACATAGTTAAATCTTTCGAGATAGTCTTCCAGGTTCTCATCTTCAAGATGTTGAATTTTAAAAATATCATTGCGAGAGTCCTTTGGTCTATAGTAATCCTGATATTTCCAAAGAAATTCATTCTTCATGTCTTCCCAAGATTTAATACTAGATTCTGCTAATCCCATGAACCATCGAAGAGAATAATCTTTTAATGTGGCAGGAAAAAGTTTGAGTTTTTGGCCATCTTATAGGTAATTGTAACTCCTACACAAAATGTCAAACTCAAATAAGAATGCGTCCGGATCCTCACTACTTTTTCCATAGAAAGTTGGTAGTGAGGAAAGAGGAATATTTTCATAGTAACATCTTGTGCAGTGTCTAAGATTGGAAACCCGAAGGCACCTTCAGTTCTAACTTCTCCATCTTCTTCATCTTGTCGGACACAATCTTCATTTTCATCCTCCATGAAGATTCTATTACCAAAGAGAGAAAATCTAGTTGGCTCCTTTCTTGGTGAATATGGGATATCCCAATGTTCTTTTTCAGGAAGGGTATTCTTCTTTTTAGGAGGAGAATGATTAGCTATGTGGGAATTCAGTCCTAGAGGTTCTACTGTTGTTGTGTCAATCTATGAGATGACGATGTTTGTATAGATCCCAAAAAGAGCATCTACTTGTGCAAGATTGATAAAATCTACCAAATCTGGACCACCCACTATTGAAAAAGTAGTGTCTTTGGGATTTTGGACTAATGAACGGTTAAGAAGTTTCGAAATTTTACCCTTGAGAGTTTTCAGTTTCAATACGAGCTTGAGGTTCTTCTAGTTGAATTTCTTTATGAACAGACTGTTCTGATGTCCCTATGATTTCCTTTAAAATGTTTCCAGAGAAAGTTTCCTTAGCCTTCCAAGTAGGACTATCCCCTTTAGGTGTCTTCCAGTACCTTTCTGATGAGTTAGTAGTTGGGGTGGCACATCCCTAGTATAGGTTAGTAGGAATTTTAGTAGGAATTTTGACTTTTAATAAATCTACCTTGTGAATCTCTAGACCTATTCATGAAAACAAATTATAACTGAAAGAAACTTTGACTGCATAACTACTACTACTGGGTTTTGGGGATGCCTATTATAACAAATTCGCAGGTTCTTACCTCTCGTCTTACCGCTCACTCGCCACCAGCCTAATCTAAGTTATCACTAAGTTTTGAAAGAGAAGTTGTACCTATCTTCAACTAAATTCTACCTATTTCAACTCCCCGGCAAAGTCACCAAAATGTTGGGTGTGTGAGCTATCTCAAATAAAAACAACACCTAATATTAATTATCAACCAGGATCAGTAAACTTAGAGTTGAAAGCAAAATATATGCCAAGGTAGAAAAGGTTAGAAAGTTCCAGGTTTGTTAGACCTAAAAATGTTTAGTAAGGAAAAAGATCGAAAGATCTTTCAAAATGAAAAACCGAGTTAAATATTTAAGAATACATTTAAATCATAGATTAGAATAATACTAGATCATACCACTCTACCTCTATGGTTAATTTATAAGAAAGATGGAAACAAATACTGAAACACAAATTACTTGTAGAAAAATAAGAAACTACTAAATTAAACTTCCAGATAACAACTATGAACAAAATCAGAGCTATGGATATTAGATGTTTAATAGGGAGAACTTGTAAATATACATTAATTTAGACTAAACCATCTAATTCCACTCTTCTTGATTACGTACATCAAATGTAATAGGAACTGGAGTAAATGTATCGTAATGACTTTCAAAAGTAATAAGGAAGCTAAATGGAAGTAAATCTAACTTAACTTCTACAAACAAATGTAAACTAAAAATCAGCAAACTACTACTAACTTTAAACATTATGAACTACAGTCTATCCATATGTGAACAACATGAAACTAATATAAGTTAGAAGCAAGTATAAGAACTTAACAAAGATGTTAAACTGAACTATATTAGATTTGGAAGCAAGTAGAAAACTTGATAAAGATATTTTATTATTAATCCAGATCTTGCAACATGAACATCTTCATTAAATAGTAAGTAGTCTTAAAATTAACAAACTAAAACAACTCAACAAATAGAATTATCAACTATAACTTAGAAATAAACTATTTAGAAACAACAATCATACATTCTGAACAGTAACCAAGTAACAAAACAGGTTAAAGAACTAAAGTTTGGAAGAAAGATGAGAAGAGGATGAGGAAGAAGTAAGAAAGGAGGAAACAATGATGACAATTGAATTAAAAACTCCAAATAACATAAAACAAGATTAAATTACATCTCAAACTATTAAGGAGGAACAGGAAGAATGATGATTAAGAGGCAGAAGAATTTAGATTCGGAAAAAGACCTAAAATAATACAGAAAACACACAGGTCCGAATGACGATTCGAACGCTGGTCTGAATGGCAGTCCGAATGACGATCCGAATGTAGGAAATCATTTTAAAGTGAGGGAAATAAGAGTTTTTGGATCATTTAATTACCAGTTGGCTTTATGCAAATGATCCTACAGTGCACAGGAAGCAGTAGAGAGATGATTAGAGGCTAAGAAATTATCTATGGAAATCATTACCTAAGAGAAAGAATGATTTTATAAGAAGTAGTAGGAAGGTTGGAAATAGAAGAAGGGAGAAGGTTGGAAATAGAAGAAGGAAGAATTAACCTACAACAAACATGAAGAAAAACTAACAAAGGAGAAAAGAAGGAAAGGAATGCTAACTATGGAAGAATTTGGAAGCAATATCTAACTATGATGATGGAAGAAGCACTAAAAACAAACTACAAATTATTAAACTACTGAACTATTGGTCGACCATTCTAACTCAGAAGAAAGAAGGTTGTATTAACAGCATAATATTAATTACAGAAGAATGAAGGTAATACGCACAGGAAAATGAATTAGATTACACACAGGAAATAAACTAGTTAATTGCAAGAAAAGAAATGCAGAAAATGTAAATAAAACCTCCAGTTGATGAGGGGCCCTTCCCAGTAATCGGAGGGTGAACTAGCTCAACTTAAACGACCACCAAAAGAACATCAACAAGCTGCTACTTTCATTAACTTGAGAAAAATTACAGACCCTGTCTTCACACTATCTACGACTGCAAATTCTTGGACTAAGACCAAAAAACCATTGTGAATTTAGAAGCTAACTCGTCTCAATCACAAAGGCGACTATTTATAAGTTACAATGGGTGAGAGGTCGTGAATTCAGAAGCTAAGTCATATCAATCACAGAGGTGACTATTTATAAGTTACAATGGGTGAGAGGGTCGACAGAGTCGACCTCTTTAATAATAGGAGTGTTTAAATGATTGTAACAGCTATTTAAATTGATACATACCAATGCAGGAGGCGTTCTTCGGACTTTGACGGGGTTATTTCCTTCTCAGAGTAGCTGCATCATCGATCTAACTCAGACGTGGATGAGCAGTGTGCTGGAAAAATGAATCGTGGGAAGGTGGACTCCTTCTAGAATGACGACATGAATGAACATGACAAGGCATGCGTAACTCCTGCCCAAACGAATAAAAGAGAAGGTACGCTGGAGTGTTGACGTGGGCATGGAATTTATGTTGGTAGGCTAAATGTTGATGGCTAGACTCCTTCTAGAATAATGGCATGACCGAGAGCTTGGCCAACACGTATGACTCCAGGGTGAATGCACAGACGAATCAAGTTTTGGAGTGTTCACGTGGACGTGAGATGTGCTGTCAGGCTTGGCAAGCATAAGAACGGATCTTCTAGAGAAATAGCTCATTAACCAAGTCCATTGCGTGTCGAACAAAACCCATGTGTCCTTCTCTTCATTCAATGGTCTAAGATGTGTCACCCACGGATTTTGCGGGCTGAACGGAGGGATAAACGATGAGCTGAACGCGTTTTGGGCTAAGCATGTAGCGCATGGGCTGAATGATGGGTAACTTGCAAATCGTAGCCTATCAATTAAAACCATAAGTGTAATTTATGCCCAAAACATCATTTTAATCATAAATAAACCATAATATACGAAATATAACTAGATTTGCATGGTAAGTAAATTTGTGCATACCTGGACTATTTGATGAGTTGAATGGCTAAGAAAACAACTTACTATAGCAAAAACGATAGAAATAAAGCCACTTCGAGTAAATTAAATGATAAGAAATGGTGACAATATTGGACACCAACAAGGAGATATCCTTTCTTTAAAATCAAGTGTGAAAGATTGTACCCTCAAACCACATTTTTAGGGAAAGGAAGAAGGAAGTTGATTTATTATCTAAAAGAGGCCTGAATATGGTATGCGGCGAAAGACCTATATTGTTGGAAAATTCATATTTATTTGAAGTTAAATATCATCTTTTTGGGATCCTCCATGATATCTATGTGAGCATAGCAAGGTTTTTGGAGGTCTTTCTAAACTCTTGAATTCTATAGATGGATTATAACTACTATATAAGAATGGAATGTGAAGAGAATTGAATTCTCTTTAATGAAAAGACATTTTCTTTTGAAGAACTATTTTTTGAAAACTGTTTTTATGAGGACTGTAAAAGTCTCTGCTAAAGATGATGAAATTTATTGAGATTGGATCTTAGTATAAGGTTGTATAAATACTATGAATAATTTAGCCTTTTTCTTTATGAAAATAAAGTTTTGACTTTTTTCTCATTAAAAAAAAGTCCAACAAAATTTATACAGAGTAAAATAAAAACAAAAAATACAATAGAAACATAAAAAAAAAATTCCAATTCAATTTTTTTTTAAAGTATAAATCTTAAATAACATATTCTCTTTAAATGGAATATTGAAAATTTATATTATATACTATTAAATCATTACTCTATACAATTTCAAGTTCTATATTAGGATATTTATCCTCTTATTAAGGATTATACATACTTTACCCATGTGTCGGGCCGAAGGCACTACGATTAACCATGCAAATATATTTTATATTGTGAGGTTAAGTTTTTTTTCCAATACGGTGAGGTTAAACTTTATCCTCCTCCAGCGCATAATTCAATTAAATTAGTTTAATTACTCAGGTTATTGTTGGTGTATGATCCTAGAGACACATAAAGGTTGAAATAACCCATATTATATTAATTGGAATATTAATTAAGCAAATAAAAACCACTTTTATCTTCTATAATATCGATGGTAAACCAATTATATCTATTATTAGCTTTCTTAGGCATGCTTATGTGGTCCATCAAGTTTTTAAATTGGGCATCCATTTATTTGTTTTAATGATGGTAACTTATACCTAACAAGACAACAATCACCTTACACATGGCCATTTCTTATTGGGTAAGGTTCATATTCATTAGAGGTGAAGTCTGTTGATGCCTCGAAAATCGCAGCATCAATAGTTAGGGATTCTCCCCAGTAAGCGAGCCCAATTAGATTGTTCACCGTTTGGTTTAGGGAATCTGTCCGGTTAACGATCCAGCTACCATGTAAGTTTCAAAGATTTGTTTATTTTATCGGTTGCAGCCCGATCCACCGTTTATATATTTTATATTTAAGATGATATACATATGCCCTAAATTAAATGCACGGGTTAAACAAATATGTTCTAAGCTATTAAATCTAAATTATGCTATCCTTGCAAGGAGCGGAACTTTAAATTATGAGCAATAACTGAAAGTAACCTTTAAAGATTGAAACAGATAGCCATTTAATCTCATAAATGCATTTTCAGCAGAATATAAATGATATCAAAGATAGCTCTGATTATATTAAAGCATTCCATCACTCATACGGTACAGAAATTTTGCTAAGAAGTAAAATCATTCACAACATAGAATTAATTCACATAAGCCAGGAAAGATATCACTGAATGTACATAGAAACTGTTGAAATAGTTATGCAATCATCCATCACAACTCAAAGCAAAACAATGCACAAGCTTTCACAGGTCCAAATCGTTTCCCTATTCATGTAGCTGAAGTAGTTCTCATACACAAGAAGAAATTCTTTCACCTTCCAAAAGTCCTTAATTCATCTCTAACTAGCTATATATAGCTTTACAAAATGCTCCAAGAGCTGCCACCTATACCCTAACCTCTAACATTCCTCTAATTTGTCATGTAGTGCCTAATTTCCAAAAATAAATAAAACCCCCCAACAATATTACAAAAAGAATGGGGACTAAATTCCAGATGTCATTTTACTATTCTAAATATATATAGAGTCTAAGAGGATGTGATGGCTATTTTAGCAGATATAATAAAATTGACTATTCTCGAATGGGCACCTCTGTTGGTTCTGGGATTTTTGCTACAGCTGGCATCACTACTGGAACTGTTGGTGCTGCTGGAATTGCTGAAGTTGATACTTGGTTTGCCGCTTGTGTTCTATCCACCTCGGCTATAGAATTCACTCAATGTTGTGCTTCTCTTATAATACTATTTCCAATTAAGGGGAGCAGAAATCTAAGAGAAACTTCTTGCTTGGCAAGTTCTTCCTCAAGGATGATCACTTATGTTGCTGCTGCTTGGAGGCTTTCTTCCAAAAGGCGTGCATGAACGGCAGCCTGGATGATAAAGTGGTCCAGATATTCTGTGGTTAATACATCCACTTTCCTCACATAGCCAATTTATGCGCTCAGTCTATCACTCAGCTCAGATAAATGTTGGGTTCTATCTGGAAACTCTTCTATACTTTGGGGTGTCACTATTCGATAGGCCTCTTGAGTAGTTCATATCTTGAGGTATAAATTCTTGCATTGTTCATAGGTGGTGTGTGTTACAGTGTTCAACTTTACTCCACAGTCTTTATAATATACCAAGGTGCACACATCTGCTCTATATTCAACGACAGACTTAAGGGGAAGAGTTGTCAGGAATCCGGATTTCCCTTCCCTCCACTCAATGTGCTCCTTTATATCTTTACTAACGCGTGCATGTTTCCTTCTTGTTAGGATATTCCTATACTCCATCCTAGTTCTAGCAGTATTTTCATTATTTGCATTTTCAGTCATGCATGCACTTTAGGGTTTGCATGCATTATTTAGGGTTTGCATGCATCCCAGTCATCAGTCCCAACACGTATCCCTCAGCTAGCTAGCTCCCGAAGCTTCTTTCCACTCAGTTTCATCCCTCCTAGAGCTTAGTGTGCCCTCCTTTCACCTACTGTATGAGAAAGGCACCCTTCCTTACCTACCATTCAACTATCTTCAGTTATCTTCAGTTCTCTCCTTGATTTAAGGCTATACTGACTCTCAACTGACTGTGTCACTCCAATGGACCTCCAGTGAGACTTGACTGCCCATTCTGACTTTAGTTAGCTCCTCATGTGCCCTCCACTAAGCCTCCTTCATTCAGTTAGTTTCAGTTACACTCAGTTACACCTACCACACTTAGTTAGACTCAGTTTGACTGATGGTTGACAGTTACTTGAGCATTGATGACTCCACTGATGATGAGATAAACTACTAGTTGTGCTCCAATGACATTCCAGTGATCTTTTGGTCACTCCATGAAGGCTAATTTGAATTTCTGCCTTAGGCATTCGAATACTCATGCATTGTACTATTTATTTGTCCATATTGTGATTAATTAATTAGTGTGTGTAAAGTATTTTTGCTTCTGTCTGAGTTCTACTATATTATTATTATGTTGCTCATTATACTGTATTGACCACTCTTCTTCTATTCTCCTGCTTAATCATAATTACTCTTGTGAGGTATACATCATCTCTTAGATCTGCTATGAGGATCTTCACATGGTATCAGAGCATGTTGAGAGTATTGTTTATCTCCATTCCTGAGAGTTTTTTGCAGGTTATTATCAAGATTTCGAGTGCAGCAGTTTCTGCATTTTTGCAGTAGTAGCAGTTGCAGATATTCTCTATTGTTTTTGTAGGTCTTCTATAGCTTCAATGTATTCAGAAGAAATCCCTCCTCTTTCTTCATTCAACTATGATAAATGGAAACAAAAAATGATAGCATATTTGAAGAGCCATGAGCTCTTTGATTGCTATTTTGAAAGAGAGTTCGAATCCTCTGAAGAGAAGATTGACTAGTTGAATAAAGGTGACCAAGCCTTTGGAAGGATGATGCTTGCTATGCCTTATTACATAATGTACCAAATCATTGATGATGTTGAAACTCCAAAAGAGCTGTGGGCCCATCTGGATGAAAGATTCGACAAACAGAATGAAGGATTTGGTCCAAACCCCTTCAAGAGCAAGCAAAGTGATGCATTCACCCTCCTTGATGATCTCATTGATCATGACCCAGTATCAAACACATCTCACATTGAAGTTGTCCACAAAGAAGAAGAACTTGCATATTCTACACTCATGCTCCAAATTTCTTCTCTTTCTGTGTGAGCTCACACTCTAGATATTGCAGAAGGTCCTAAATCCTCTTTTGCACCAGAGTCTGTTGGTCTGCATCATGATCTATTGAATGTTTTGGAGGTCAAATAAGCTATTGTAGGTAATGCATTCGCTCTCCTCAAGCAATCACCTCCTATTTACTACTATATGATCATTATTCCATACTTTCAGAAGGTTATTGAAGAATATGGCCATTGCCATTCACTTGGGATAATTTCTCATGCATTTACTGGTTTTGATCTCACCTCTTATGGTTCAAAGGAAATCTCAAGAAACCATGATTCAAGTCTTGGATCTAATTTGGATTCTAAGCAATCACTACTTGGGATAATTTCTCATGCATATGATAGTTTTGATCTCACCCATGTTGGTTCAAAGGATATCTCAAGAAACTATTCTTCAAGTCTTAAATCTGATTTGTATTTCAAGCAATCATATGATGGTTCTTTTTGGCATGATCTCACCCATGATGGTTCGAAGGAGAAGACAAAGGACTACTACACATTCATGTTTTTTATCCTACCTCAACTGATTCGAATCACGGGTTCAAGGATCATCCTCATACTTTTGGATTTGTTCTCATCACATTCGATCTGAAGAGAAACTACAAGCACATGCTTTCTGAGCATGATCCAATTCTTCCCATGAAGAAGATACCTCCAGACATATGACCAAGCATCACACCTGCTTGAGTTTGGAGCATTCATTTTTGTGTGTGCCTTACAGTCTATTTTGAGGGGGGTTATTTTTCCCATGAGGTTTTCCCCATTTCCTCAGTTTATTGACTGTTATTATTCATTGTATTGGGTGACCTTTGGTCTTAGTTACCAGGGCCCAGGATGGATTAGGGGAGGTGTTAGGATATTCCTATACTCCATCCTAGTCCTAGCAACATTTTCATTATTTGCATTTTCAGTCATGCATGCACTTTTAGGGTTTGCATGAATTTGCATGCATCTCAGTCATCAGTCCCAGCACCTAGCCCCGGGAGCTTCTTTCCACTTAGTTTCATCCCTCCTAGAGCTTAGTGCGCCCTCCTTTCACCTACTGCATGAGAAAGTCGCCCTTCCTTACCTACCATTCAGTTATCTTTAGTTATCTTCAATTCTCTCCTTGATTTAAGGCTAGACTGACTCTCAACTGACTGTATCACTTTGATGGACCTCTAGTGAGACTTGACTACCCATTCTGACTTCAGTTAGCTCCTCATGTGCCCTCCACTGAGCCTCCTTCATTCATTTAGTTCTAGTTACACTCAGTTACACCTACCACACTCAGTTAGACTCAGTTTGACTGATGGTTGACAGTTACTTGAGCATTGATGACTCCACTGATGATGAGATAGACTACTAGTTGTGGTCCGATGACACTCCAATGATCTTTTGATCACTCCATGAAGGCTAATTCAAATTGCCACCTTAGGCATTCGAATCCTCATGCATTGTACTATTTATTGTCCATATTGTGATTAATTAATTAGTGTGTGTGAAGTATTTTTGCTTCTATTTGAGTTCTATTGTATTATTATTCTGTTGCTCATTATACTGCATTGACCACTCTTCTTCTATTTTCCTGCTTAATCATAATTACTCTTGTGAGGTATACATCATCTCTTAGATTTGCTGTGAGTATTTTCACACTTCTAACCCGAGTGGCTTCGATGTTAATCTCTCTAACCCTGGCCATTATTGCTTTTAGCATGTACACCTCTTCTGATATAAGTTCCTGGAGTTGGTGGTTCTTCTTGAGTATTTCACAAGCCTTCTCATGAAAGGGACCAAGATCATATACCTTGCTGGTCATGAGTTCCAATTGTCGTTCCATGAATTCCCGGCCTTCTTCCAATTTCTCTATCTTTTCTTTCAAATCCTCGATTTGCTGAGCATCATCAAATTTTTCAGATTCGAGCCTCAGGTTCCTACTTTCAAGGTCTTTCTTCTCTTCTTCTAGGGCTCTTATTTGGATCGCCAGACCTCTCTTTTCAGCTTCTAAATGCTGAAATTTTCTGCTTAGTTCCTCCTTTTCTAACATAAGGGTGTCACATTTTTCAACCATCAAATTCATATAATTTTGTTCTTTGACTAGAGTCTCTTGCAACTGACATTCTCTCTTCTTTTCCAGTTTTAATTTGGCCCCTAATATGTGTACATTGTTTGCGATTTCTTTAACCGAGGCTACAGAGATGGATGCCATGACATCGGGAGCATCCTCGGTACTTTGCATGATTGTGGTTTCATGCTTAGTGATGATATCTGGTCGGAAAGGTCTCTTCATTCGAGTCACTGTCTCCTTTGCAATGGACTTTGTCTTTTTGTTATAAGAGAACCTTTCCCACTGGGACACTGTACTATTCTTTGTTGGAGTAAAAGGGACGAGTAGGAGGTCTCTTATAGAGAGGTCTGTATCCAAGTCTTGTATGTTTGGACTCTTTGGATCAGCATCTTCTCCGGCTTTCCTTTCTTCCTCCTCTTTTCTTTGCGCTTCTTCTTCTTGTTCCCTTCTAAGTCTCTCATCTTCTTCTTGTTTGGCAATTTCTTCCAATCTAATTCTTTCCTCCTCCTGAACTCTTTGAGCTTCATCTTCAACTGCTTGGATCCTTTGAGTTTCGTTTTTCCGAATTTCATCCTCTTTCACCTTGTTTTCTCTCTTAACAGCTTCTCTTTGGATTCTCTCGGCTTCTTCCTTGAGCCCTTGCTCTTCTTTAGAGAGAGTTTGAGCAGTTTCTACTCTTTCCTTCACATGTTGTTGTTTTGCTTCCTCGACAACACCAGAGCTAGAAATGTCTCTCACTTTACTTAGTCGACAAATATGTAGTTCGGTCATGTTACTGACCCCTCGATACACTTCTTCGTCCTCATCATAATAGTGGGCGTATTCAAAGTTAGCATGGAGTTCTCTGCAATGTTGTGCAGCCTTGCCTCGTCGATCGTTCCTCCAAAAAATCCTTTCCCCAAAGTTAAAGTCTTTCCGTTCTGCAATAAACTCCTCTACAGTTGCAATCTCTGAGAATTTGTAAGCCCCAATATAGAAAGGTAAAGGCAGGAAAGTTTCCTTCTTTGCCTTGTACAAGGTGCTACCAATCCCATCATTGAAAACTTGTCTCACTGCCTCCTTGTGGACTATGTAGTCCATGGAATATCTGGGTAGGCTATATGGGGGTTACAGCCTCCATACATTCTTATGAAAGTACCTTGCGGTGAAAAATAAAAATCACCATAATTCTCCAGGACTTCCATGGCATTTTCGAACAAGAAGCTAGGTTCTTCATTGAACATTAACTCATATAAAGGTATGATAAACTCCTCACGAATCAGTTGGTAGTGCCGTTTGTAGTTCTAGGCCCAAAAGAGTTTGTAAGTAGTGAATATTGGGGTGTCGGACTCTCTCCAGTTACATCCAAGCTTTGGAAAATGGCGTTTTACCACAATACAGTCTATCAAGTAGGATGGCATGTAGAATTCTGCCTTCTTTTCCCCTAATCCTTCTTGAGCAACAATTATGGCTGATCATAGGCTGTCTGAGAGGATGTTTGCCCAATTAAAAATTTTCCCCTTGAACACTATATAGTGGATGATGGGAACCCATTAGAGCATAAAAACAGTACCATTGGGCCTTCCAAAAATTCTACTAAGCATGAGGGTGATCATTTTGAAAGGGGGCCTATGATTATGAACCTTGTACTCCTCACTATCCTTTTTTATGATCTGTTTGCCCAAGATCAGCAACTTTCTGGCCATCTCTAGATTACCCATTTGGATTTGTCCTAGCCATTCATCATCAAGACACTAATGAGCTTGGGGAAATTTGTAAGTTGCTGTGATATAAGATGGATGGAAGGATGCAAACGCTTCCCCCTTACTGTACAAAAGAACCCTTGTCTACACATTCGCATGCTGCAGAATCCATCCAATTACTTCTGAGTATGGAAAAAGTTTCGGACATGTGGGTGCTTTGGATATGCAGGAGGTTTTGATGTTCCGGTATAAGTACTCTTCCTCAAGGAGTGCCTCATGGATGTCCTGGTCCCTTATCATATGATATATGTCTCCCCATTTGACTTCTGGTGAAACGCCTGTAGTGCACTTGGTGTCTTCATATAGAGTTTCTACTCTCGTGGGGGCTGATCCTAGCTCGGTCGCTTTGAACTTTCGTCTGCCACCTTTAGGCATTTTGGCTAAAAACCTGTACAATAGACGTCATACATGAGTAGGCATTACAACATAATATTAGCAAATTAGAATAGCATTCTGCACACAACAATAAGTCTTAAGAATACTTCGATAAACCTTTTGATGGGTACTCATTTGATTCTTCTTAGCACTGAACGAAGCTAACCAAACCTATCTATGGCTTTTTATACTTTTAAAAAAATAGATTAAAACAATTATTTCGCAAATTCTTAGACAAAACCTCCGGGAAATGGCCAAGTGGTGTTTTGAGCTATACTGCAACTATGATATATAAAAGTAATGCATTCCCATAGTAACAAACCGCAAAAACAAAGTAATTCTGAGTATACTATGTTTTATGGCCTGAGAATTTGACATGATAATAACACGTTCCATAGTACAAAAATGGCATAAAACTCCATAGCCGAGTAGAAATAGCGATGTCTTTCGCGTAAGGGCAGACAGGGTCTGTCTCAATTTTACCACGCTAGTGGCTTCGAAGATGGGCAGAGGCATGCTGCGGATTCTCTTATCGTTTACATAGTGGGTGCTTGAGGTCCTAGAGGCTTCCATGTTCATATGAAAATGGGCTTCAGGGTGTTTGGTTGGGTATGAGCATCGGTCAACTATGACCGTGGTCAGACTGAAAATATTGCAATTGCTAGCATAAAACAAACAGAACCATGAATATATCATCTACCTCAACAAGAAAGAACCACTGCAATTGAGGCTATGAGCTCTAAAAGGGTAGTAGCCTGCTAGAAGATGATCGTTATGTGGATGTTGACCTTACTGCTGAACCGGCGAGCCTGGAGTAGGTGCTTGTAATTTCAAACGAAAACAGGAAAGAGCTCTCCAACCAATGGAAACAATGAAAATTTTCAACAAGGTTTATGTCCTATATAAAGGATTTTGATGCATGGGAGCCATTAATAGGGTAGATGTGAAAATAAAATGGGGTTAATGAGGTGTATGGATGTGTCAAATCGGAACATTCGGCATTAAGTGTGGCCACCAAAACCGGAAGGACTTGCTTAACCTTTCCAACCATTGCAGAAAGAAAAATGAGTTTTCCCACCGTTGCAAGAGAATTATCGGAGTTCATTCGCAAAAGAATGGTGCGAAGTTGCGAATCGAAAAACTTAATCCAGTTTCTCCATCGTTGCGGAAACTTTATGTGAGCGTTTCCGCATTTGCGGGCAAGTTTTAAAATCTTGAGTGAAGTGACCACCAAAAAGTGTCATTTTATCCGTCGTTGCGGAAAAGTTACTTGAATTCTTTTCGAGAAAACTGGGCAAGCTCTTCCGCCAAAGTTTGACATATTCTTCTCTTTTCGCCACTGTGGTAGATTTAGGTTGGTTTCTCTGCCATTGCGGAAACATCTCGTGAGTTCGTTCCACCAATATTTGGCTTGGTTCTTTTCCCACATCTTCGGCAAGGTTGGCCCAGATCTTCCGCCGTTGCGGAAAAGTTATCTTAAAAGTTTTGTCGTTGTGGCCCAGAAACTTGAGTTTTTCTTAAGCAAAATCAGTGAAAATAAACTCAAAGGGAGCAAGGAAAAGACCTATCTCTAGAAAGACTAAGAAATAAAAGACTCTTGATGACCTTATACTTCTAGGCAAACTTTCTCTTAAAAGTAAAGGAGGGGCCCCTATCTTTTCAAAAATTGGGGAATTTGTTGTAGCAACAACAAAGTCTTATTACTTTTTTTCCCATAGAAAAAAGACAAATTATATTAAGTAGAAAAGTTGTGTCAAAATATACATTCTATCAAGGAGGGTGAGCTGCCAGCTCCGTTGATTTTGTAAAAAACTCAAAAGACATCATTACCATATCATCCTTACAAAGATATTTCCACCAACAAGCCATAAAGCCCACTGACCATAACGGAACCACTTACAGTGTGACATCATATTTTTTAATCAACAAAAGAAAGGGTGGCCATACTAAACAAAGTACCACCTCTGAATTATTCCATGAATATGGATCCACTCATTTCTCCCAATTTCCTTTTGGATAGAAGATTTGCAACCTTGTTGTGCTCTCTGTAGATATGCATGAAGTAAATGGAGGAGAATGAAGTGATGATTGATTTAGTTCGCTTTAGCCAACCATTCAGCTCCACAGAGTGTAGATAGTCTTTTTCGCTCGCCCAATTGATCACACACCTTGAATCTCCAAAAATAGAAAGAGAATGAATTCCCGTGAACATAGCAAACCATAGCAAACCCCAAAGGGAAATGAGCTCAGCTATGGTGTTTGATCCGCTCCCAAATCTCATATAAATATGATTCACATGTTCCTGAGAGAGTTTCAAAATCATCCCAATCCTGCAAATTCCAACCTAGGTTACACCTTCAAAATATCCCAAAGGAAAATTGAAGTCCAATTCAGAGAAATATTTAATCCATCGAATCTCATTTATGGGAGTCGGGTTAACAAAGAGTAGTGGCCACTTATACGTGCACAAAGAAAAGGAGTCGAAGATTTATGATCCTAAAATATAAGTTGATTTAGAGCTTTCCATACTTCCCACATAGTGTAACAAACAAGTGTCAGATCAATGGGATGAATGTCAAACCAAAGATTAAGATTCCCTTCAAAAGAGTCGTTGTTCCAAGAGAAATGAAAGTTGAGGGAACGTTCCAATCCCTTCCACAGAGTCTAGTAGAACAAACAATTTCCAAAAAGGTGATCTACCTCCTCCAAAGCAACAAAACATATACTGCAGCAGCCAGGTCCAATAAATCCACGTTTAGTCTGATTTTTCCAGGTCAGAATTTTGTTATGGAGCAATAACCACATGAAACATTGAATTTTCAGTGGACATTTGAAAGACCAAATATTTTTTAACCACAATTTGGGAGCTTCCCTGACATCTGAATCCTTCACAAAAGAATATCCAAGGCTAGCTGTGACCATACCATTTAACTTATTGTAACACCAAATTAAAATATCTTCCTCGTGAGTTAAAGTGATACCTTCCTATAAAAGAAAATTGACATACTTCTCCCATTCGATGTGTAGTGTAGTTTCCAGCATAATGTATGGCACCGAATACCAATGAGTAGAACCTCTATCTTGATAGGAGGACGCCTGCTTCAATGCATAAATATTGTACCTATGGAGAGCTAATATTATCTCGGTAGAAAGTCTATAAGCAACGCAAAGACCCACAATTGGATCAATTCCCACATAAGCTTGGGTGCCCCTACCAACATCCCATCCAACTTCTTGATTGATGATCGGATAAGAATTTAGTAAGATCCTCCAAAGGTAAGATCCATGTGGTTATTTTTTACCGTTGCATAACCAAATAAATAGAGGTAATCTACCAAGATATTTATCTCTCACGACCTTTCCCCATAATCCCACATTGAACAGGTTGTTCCAAAGAGATTTAGCACATAGTGAGAGATTAAAAGCTCGTAATTATTTAACGCCCCATCCATTTAATAACTTAGGCTAAGTAAGTGAATCCCATGAAACAAGGTGAAACTTGGATGAACCTATGTATCCATCCCAGAGAAAATGTGAGAAAGACCTTCGCAGGTTAGTAATCACCGTTTGAGGAACCAAAAATAGTGAAAACCAAAACACCAGAATGCTTTGAAGCACCGAGCATAGGAGGGTGAGTCGACCACCTAAATATAAAAGTCTAAAATCCCAAGTATTAAGCCTCTAATGCACTTTCTTAATGAGCCAATGCCAATCAAATCGAGAATATCCATTGCGTTTAAAGAAATAACCTAAATATCTGAAAGCTAATCCAATTTCCTTCATCTGAAATGGTAACAAAAGACTAATCTAGTCCTTCAAAATGGAATCCCGGCACTGATACAGGAAGGAAGATTTGCCGAGACTAATCTCCATACTTGTTGCTACACATAAGGTATTGATGATTTCTTTAAAATGTTTCTATTATGCAATATCACCTTTACCAAATAAGAGTACATCATCCATGAATAAGAGGTGAGTAATGGTAAGAGCACTTGCCACTTTAATACCAGAAATGTGACCCCCTCTCCTAGCTTCATTAATCAACAGACTCAAACCGTTAATGGACGTAATAAAAAGATAAGGATACAAAGGGAACCCATGCCTAAGTCCCCTATTTCCACAGAACTGAGATGATGGCGATCCATTAACTAGTACAACATAACTCACTAAAGAAACACAAGACATAATCCATCCAGCAACCTCCACCAACAACCCTATTTGCAAAAGGATAAACCGAAGATAAGACCAGTCTAACCTGTCATACACCTTAACAATACCCATCTTCAGAATGAAAGCATCAATTTTTTTTTGCTTAATAGATGTAAACCCTCTTGAGCAATGCCCATCGCATCCAGGATTTGCCGGTTATGAGGAAACCCAAATTGTTCAACAGAGATAGTACACTCAAGATAAGGCTTAATCCGATCTGAAATGATCTTAGTTATGATTTTATGCAGTAATTTGAACAAATAAATAGGTATGTACTCACTGAAACCAATCGGTTTATCATTCTTAGGAATAATATTTATATAGGTAGTGTTCAAAGTACCTGGAATCCGATCCTTCTGTCTAGAGTCATCAATATGTTAATTTTTTAGCATTAATTCAATATACTCTAGGATCTTTACTGAGAGAATAACATGTACATCATATCAATCATATCAAGCATGTCAATCATGTCAATCACAAAAACAGGAAAACATAAGAGACAATAGACACACAGAGTTTCCGTGGGGAGAACCCTAAGGTGAAAAACCACACAAGTTCCTCAGAGATAGATAGAGCAATAATACAACCAAGGTAAAACCAAAGTACAAGAGATAGTCTTCTACTAGCATCTCCTCCTCCTCCTCAACTAGTGCACCACTTTCTGAGTGATGTACAAGTGAATAATGAGATGTCCAAATAGAGATCTCCCGATCTCTATTTATACTTGTCCTGTCCTACCCAATAAACTAATTGGGGTGACTTGTCTAGCTTATCATAATAACCCATGGTTAACTTAATCAGGGCCGACCCCACACATGGTGGTCTAATAACCCATCAGCAAGTTACAACACTTGCAACACTTGTCAATACAAATGACGACACTTCCAAATAGAGGAATAACACATCTCCATAGGAGTACAATATACATAGATGAAATACATTCCAAAGTTACATATACATCAACACTCCCTCTTAACTAGGAAGGTATTTCTCGACACAGATCTGCTAGCACAAGTCTTCTTCTCATCAACAAATCATCATCCTCGAATAATCATCATCATCACAGCTACTGCTATCTCAATCAATCTCTGAATCTACTCGTCATAGGAAGTTCTACAGAGCCAGTCCTTTTTCATACTGGATGTAGGCCCACCACCTACAGTTCTTCATCATCACTGGCCATAATGTGGAATCCTCAGGACTTATTACGTGAGTCAGAAAACCTCGAAAGAGCATCCCAGGTTGTTATGAGCACACAACTCTACTTGTCGGATCTCCCAGGGTTGTATTATATGTGACCCCACCACAAAACCTCGAAAGAACATCCCAAGTTGTTATGGGCACACAGCTCTGACCTATAGGATCTCCCAGGGATGTATTATATGTGGTCACCACAAAACCTCGAAAGAGCATCCTAGGCTGTTACGGGCACACAACTCCGACCTATAGGATCTCCCAGGGCTGTATTATATGTGGTCATGGAAAAACCTCGAAAGAGAATCCCAGGCTGTTACGGGTACACAACTCCAACCTATAGGATCTCCTAGGGCTGGATTATATGCCATAGGACAAAACCTCGAAAGAGCATCCCAGGACTGATTACGAGCACATGGCTCAACCTATCGGATCTCCCAGGCATGGATTATATGTCTTCCCAAATAAAAACCTCAAAATAGCATTTTCCATATATCCCAGGGCCACATTACATGCCATAGGAAAAACCTTGAAAGACTATCTACAAACCTCCCAGGGCTGGATTATATGCGTATCTGCACAGCCTGTTCCATAGCCACAGAGTATCAACCTGATACTCACCATACATCATCCTGATGTACACATGATCATCCTGATCATCATCACTGCATCGTCCTGATGCATGTTATCTGGAGCAACATCCTGAAGCTCATCATCCATGATCATCCTGATCATACAATGCATCCACCTGATGCATACACAGTATCTGCTTGATACATATCATCATACATGATCTACCTGATCATACAATGTATCCACCTGATACATATACAAATGCATGATCCACCTGATACATATCAACATACATGATCCACCTTATCATACAATTTATCCACTTGATACATACACAGATACATATACATGATCCAACTGATCATATCAAGCATCCAACATGATGCATATACATACAAATGATCCAACTAATCATATCCAGCATACAACATGATGCATATACACATGAATGATCCAACTAATCATAACAAGCATCCAACATGATCCATACATACATATAAACGATCCAACTGATCATACAGAGCAGAAACTCGAACATCATCCAGTGCTTACATCCATAGCCATGGGAAGGATCCTCTTCTCATCATGCTTGGAATGGCTCCAACAAATGCATCCATCACTTCTTCTTCGAAGTGTCATCAATCTGAAGAACACCAAGCCTCTCTCTGAAGTATTCGAACTTCACTCTGGTTAGTGGTTTCGTCAGCACATCTGCAATCTGCTCGTCCATCGCAACATATAGGAGCTTCACTACTCCTCTTTGCACCATATCCCTGATATAGTGATATTTGATCTCAATGTGCTTCGACCTGTTGTGGAACACTAGGCTCTCAGATAGCTTCACACAACTCTGGTTATCACAAAAGATACCAGTAGCCTCCAGCAGGAGATCAAATAACTCAGATCGTAGCTTCCAAAGCCATACTGCCTCACAACTAGCCGAATAAGTTGCAACATACTCTGCTTCGGCTGTACTCAGTGATACGCAGGACTGCTTCATGCTAAACCAAGAGATCACGCCTGATCCCATACTGAAGCAGCACCTAGATGTGCTCTTCCTATCTGCAGCACTGCCTTGCTAGTCCGAATCAACATAACCCTGCAGGTTAAACTTTTGATTCGCATCATAGTTCAGCCCATAGTCAGTTGTACCCTTTAGGTACCTCAGAATATGCTTTACAGCAACCAGGTGAACACCTTTGGCATCCGTCAGGAATTGGCTCAATGTTTTCACTAAAAAGCACATATCTGGTCTCGTGTTTGTCAGGTACATCAAGGACCCAATCATCTGATGATACATAGTGACATAAACTGGATCAGATGAAGCATCACATACAAGATTCAGGTTCGAGGCCATAGGTGTGGCCATGGCCTTGCAGTCCATCATCCCAAACCTCTTTAGGATCTCTACTGCATACTTCCCTTGTCCACGGAAGATTCCCTCTGCACTCTGCCACACCTCCATGACTAGAAAGTAGTGCATCATTCCCAAGTCCTTCATCTCGAAATCGGATGCAAGATTCCTCTTGGTATCAACAATCAATCTATCATCACCTGTAACAAATAGGTCATCCACATACAATAGTAGTATCACAGGATTGCCCTCCTCAACCTTGTAGTAAAGGTTGGAATCCGCTTTACTCTTGGTAAATCCCAAACTGGATAGAAAGCTGTCTATCCTCCCATACCAAGTCCTAGGAGCTTGCTTCAAGCCATATAAGGCTTTCTTCAACCTGCACACATATGACTTCCTATCATGTGTCTCAAAACCAAGTGGCTGCTCCACATACACTTCCTCCTCGACTACACCATTCAAGAAGGCTGTCTTGACATCCACCTGGTGTATCTTCCATTTCATCACTGCAGCCAGAGCAAGTACTGATCTGATGGAAGTGTATCTGGCTACAGGAGCAAAAGTTTCTTCATAGTCAATTCCTTCTTTCTGGGAGAAGCCATGAGCTACAAATCTCGCTTTGTATTTCTCTATGCTGCCATCTGCAACATGCTTAATCTTGTATATCCATTTGGAAGTCACAACAGACTTCCCTTCAGGTCTTGGGACAGCATCCCAAACATCATTCTTCATTATTGATTCGTATTTCTCGACCATGGCATCCTTACATTCTTTCTTTTCCGCTGCCTCTTCATAACTGGAAGGTTCTTTGTTCATGATATCACAGAGTAAAGCAACATAGCTGGTATGTGATCTGGTTCTCTTCTTTGCTCTGTGTTCTTCGTCTGGAATACCATACCTTTCTGCATCTTGAATGAGCTCTCTATCCCATGCAGATTTCCTCTTGTGAGAGTCCTTCTCACAAGGTGGATCTACAAGTTCTTGCGGATCTTCATTTTCACGATCAACATCTGGAATTGCTTCAGTCATGGTATATCTTGAAATCTAGTTTCCTTTGGTTCTTCATGATCTTCAACAAGTGTTTTCCTTGATTTGATGAATGCTGAGTTTTCATCAAATGTTACATCCTTGCTGACATCAATCTTCTTGAACCTTGGAAAGTATATTCTGTAGGCCTTCGAGCTTTCACTATAACCCACAAAGATACCCTTCTTTCCTAAAGGATCTAGCTTACTCCTCTTTTCCTTTGGGACATGAGTATATACTGGACAACCAAATATTATGAGATGGCTGACTTCAGGTTTCTTACCAGAGAAGACCTCTTCTGGTGTCTTGTTGTCCAATATCTTGTGTGGTGTTCTGTTCTGCACATATACAGCTGTCCTAGCTGCTTCTGCCCACAGATGCATAGGAAGATCCTGGTCATGCAGCATTGCCCGTGCTTCTTCCATGATTGTTCGATTCTTCCTTTCTACAACTCCATTTTGTTGTGGATTGTAGGGAGCAGTCAACTCCCTCTTAATCCCTAATGACTGCATAGCTTCTTGAATTCTACTGAAGTGAATTCTCCGCCATTGTCGGATCTGAATGTTTTGATCTTCTTATCAGTTTGGTTTTGCATCAAGGCTTTGAATTCCTTGAATTTATCAAACATTTCATCCTTGTTCTTCAAGAAGTAAACCCAAGTCTTCATGGAGAAATCATCAATGAAACAGACATAGTAAACATACCCACTCAAAGAACTGGAAGACATTGGTCCGCATACATCAGAGTGGATAATTTCCAAGATTCCTTTTGCCTTGCTTTCACTGCTTGGAAATGCCTTCTTTATGTTCTTTTCTTTTTCACATCCTTTCCAAAAACCTTCATGCTTGGCCTTGATTTCAAGAAGACCCTCTACAGCTTTGCTTGTAATTGGTAGTGCTCTATAGTGCACATGAGCAAGCCTTCTATGCCAAAGTTCACTTGGATCCATGGAATCATGTACCATGGCATGTTCAGGTTGTCCCTTCAATTTATACAATCCTCCCTCTTGCTCTCCAATCACCGCTGCATCATCTATAGTTTTACCTTTTGGCCACATTAGGACTTGACCATCTACAAATGCAACCCTCATGCCTTTTGCATCCAATGCAGATATGGAGAGCAAGTTCTTCTTGAGCCCAGGTACATATAGAACCTCTTTCATCTTCAAAGACTTCCCAGAGTCTAGGTTGTAGGAGGCTTCACCACTTCCTTTGATAGGATATTTATAGTCATCCTCAAGTTTCACCTTATGGGGTGACTCATGTTCAGATAGATTTACAAATGATTCTTTAAACCTAGTCATGTGTTTGGAAGCCTCATTGTCAATAAGCCAATCATTACAACCATGAGAGATAGTACCTGTGAGAGCAGAGATTAGAACATATTATTCTTTGCTTGATGAGTCATCATCATCACTTTCTGTTCTAGTCTTCTTCTTGGGAGGTTCATCATCCTCAGCAGCATGAGCATGGTATCTCTTCTTGTTTCCTTTCTTCTTGTTGTTGAAGTTGCTGTTCTTTTTATTCTTGGGACAATATACAACAAAGTTTTCTTTCTCATTACATGTGAAGCATCTCATATCTTTCATATTCTTTAGATGGGTGTGAGAGGATTTCTTGTAATGAGAGTGCTCCTTCTTAGGCTTGCTTCTTTTGGTGTGAGTTGTGAGAGCTTGATATTCATTTCCCATCTTTTCTTCTCGAGCTACAAGCCTAGCCTCTTCTTGTGAACATTCATCCCACGGTCTACTAAAGGATATTAACTTCCTTCTTGCACATATTCCTTGGATAAAGGAATCCCATGACCTAGGTAGGCCATTCAGAGTGGTCATCACAATTTCTCCATTCTCCACCACTTCATCTACAGCTTCAAGTTGTTCCTTGATCTGAGAGACTTTGGAGAAATAAGATTGAATGGTCTCTCCATTCAATAGCTTGACCCCTTTCAATTGATTTCGTAGAGTCATCTTCTAATCTATGTTCTTCCCTTCAAATAGCTTGGTCAAAGAGTCAAACATCTCCTTGGGTGTCTTTAGAGATGACACATGTGGTATGAGATGGTCTTTGATAGAATCAACAATGATTCTCTTTTCCTTGACCAAGTTCTTCTTATGCAATGACTTAGCCTCTTCATCCGCTGGGATAGGGACCTCAGAGCTGATGTAGGTGTCCAATTCATTTTCTTCCAGGATTAACCCAATCCTATACTTCCAGGCTCAGAAGTTATCAACTCCTTCAAGATTATCCTCAAGCTTGGTGTGGTGAGACATCTTAAAGAGTACTTCAAATGGAAATAGAAAATATTTAGGTCTTCCCACTTAATTTGCTGAAAACTGGATCTCGTCCCGGATTAGGGTTTGTCAGAGAAACCCTAAAAATTAAAAATGTGAATTTCAAAATTCTGAAAGGATGAAAAGATGCACCTTGATGAGCTGATCAGCCTGGTATATTCAGAATTTGAGATCTGCAAAGTTTCACCCTTCGAAAATGCCTTTTAGTCTTCCTTGATTCACTAGGGAGGACCCTGAATTAGGGTTTGAGTTTCCCAGGGCTTCACCCAACCAAAAATCTCGATCCAAAGCTCTAAACTTTGATTTTTCCAAGGAGCTTCCAGCTGTCTTCAGATTTAAGAAATTCCTATTTTTGTGGAAACCCTAATTTTTAGGGCCAATACTAAAAGTGCTCAGAATTGAATTCTGATTGCCTATATAGATTCTCCTTTATGAGTAGAGTCAATCTACCTTACTGATTTCCCAAAATCTATGGAGATAAACCCAATAAACAAGAAACCCTAGTTTCTGCCACTGCACAATGTCTTCTTCTAAGGGAAGCTCTGATACCATGTTAATTTTTGAGCATTAATTCAATATACTCTGGGATCTTTACTGAGATAATAACATGTACAGCATATCAATTATATCAAGCATGTCAATCATGTCAATCACAACAAGAGGCAAACATAAGAGACAATAGACACACAGAGTTTCCATGGGGAAAACCCTAAGGTGAAAAACCCCACAACTTCCTCAAAGATAGATAGAGAAATAATACAACCAAGGTACAACCAAAGTACAAAAGATAGTCTTCTACTGGCAACTTCTCCTCCTCCTCAACTAGTGCGCCACTTTCCAAGTGATGTACACGTGAATAATGAGATGTCGAAATAGAGATATCCCGATCTCTCTTTATACTTGTCTTGTCCTGCCCAATAAACTAATGGGGCCAACTTGTCTAGCTTAGCCTAATAACCCATGGTTAACTTAATCAGGGCCAACCCCACACATGGTGGTCTAATAACCCATCGGCAAGTTACGACACTTGCAACACTTGTCAATACAAATGACGACACTTCTGTATAGAGGAATAACACATCTCTATAGGAGTACAATATACATAGATGAAATCCATTCCAAAGTTACATATACATCAACACAATAGCCTCAGTAAGATATTTCCCAAGCAGCTAAAAGAAGTGTATAAAAAATTCTACCATCCACCCTCCAGACCCGGAATTTTGTCCTTAGAATAAAGTTGAAGAGTCTTCAAAACCTCAACTTCAGTGACTGGCTGCCCAATAGTCTGACAAGTAGCTTCGCCAAAAATCCGAGGGAAGAGTTTTATAATTTGTAACTGACTTTCCAAATTATTGTTATTGTTTTTCTTGTAAATCTCCTTGAAATACCTGGCTGCCACATCTTTCAGTTGAGAGTTATCACTAATCACCTAACCCTACTCCTCTTCAATCTCCCAGATGGAGTTAGTCATCCTTCTCTGATTTGCATAATGATGGAAAAAATTAGTGTTATTATCTCCATCCTTGATCCATATCTCCTGACTTTTTTATCTCCAAATTTCCTCTAATTGCCCCAAAATATTCCATTTTTCTACCTCCAAAGAAGTCAATTTATCCATCTTGAAAGGATCAAACAACTGATCATCCACGGACTGTGAGATAAATTGTAATTCATAATGTATGTCCAACAGTCAATTTTCATTCTCCCTTTTCTTATCCTTTTCCTATAAAATGACTTCCTTTATGAACCATGAAAGTCTCTTAGTCAAACAAAGAAGTGGCAGACCGTGAGATGTAGAAACAATTGATGTCCATCTGTCCGTGATTAGAGAAAAAAATGAAGGATATTCGATCCAAATCGGATTGAATTTGAAAGGGTGCATATAATACCCATTATCAAAATCCACCTGCAGGGATACAACCTTATGATCAGAGAATCCCACGGCATATGCCCAAGAGCGGTATCTTCCCACCAGACTGCAGAGATTATCGTCCATGAAAAAACAGTCAAGACTTTTGGCTATGCCGACCTTCCCACACCTACGGTTAGACCATGTAGGAATAAGGACATTAGGCACTATGTCCAATAAATTGACTCCATCGAACAAAGTCGTGAAATACCCAGCAAGAGGATCCAACCATCTTCTAGCCCCCCATGTTTCTTCTGCAAAAGGGGTAAAATTGAAATCTACAGCCATAATAAGGTCAGGATCCTATAGAAAACCACTAGTTTTAACATGATCCCAAAAAACCCTTCTATTCTGGTAGGGTGCATAAACATTTAAGATGCAGAAAATTCTGGAGAAACCATTCAGCTTCCCCTCCATCAAAATTCTTGAAAATTTTTGAAAGGCCTTTAAATCAGCCATGTCACAGTTCCAAGAAATCAGAGTACCCCCTAAAATCCCTGAGGCATTAAGGGCACAAACCCTCCAGCCAGGATTGATATGAAGGAAATTTTCATTGCTTCTTTGACACTGAGCATAGTTTCCTGCAGCAGGATGACTGTGGGTTTAAACCGGTCTAAGAAATGTTTCAATGCAACTCTCCTAGGGCCACTGCAAATTCCTCTCACATTAAAAGTGTATATAATCATGGGGGAACACAGTCAAGGGTCGCAGAAGCTCTAAGGGCCGTCAAAGGAATAATAAGGGTCATCAAAGAAATAATGCTAAAATAAACGTCTCTACCAAGACCTTTATCGAATAATGAGGACACTTTGGGATTGTTACAGACAAACAAAATGTCCAAATCAACCCCTTTCACCCGTTTTTGTTTTTTGGGTTTCCTGATCGTCACGTTCCCATTCATAATAGATGAAATGGGAATGACATCAGAAGAACCTGAGTCCCTCGTGGGAAACATAGGAAGTGGAATTCTAGCGACACGTGATGATTCAAGAGGACCAGAGTCGAAATCTGAAATGGAAGATGGGGATAACTCAATGCCTAAAGAATTGACACCCGCAACAGCAGGAAGTATTATAGTATAGGTCTCGGGAAGGGCTGTGGTGAGGCTATCTAACTGTCTAGAAGGGTAATAAGGAAGAACATCCTCCCCTCTAGGGAAAACATACGATGGATGAGATGAAACAACAACCATAATAGGATTCGTGAGTGGAACATCCCCACAAACCAAGGCCGAAGTAACCATTGAATCACTAGAAAGGGATAATGTATTTAAAATTTCATCGGCTGGTAAGAATTTTAATAGAGTAGGTAGGGTTTTAGAAAACATACCTATGAATTCCTCAGTCGAGCTATAATCCAACGGAATAAGACACTTCAAAATACCGTCCATCCCTTCCTGCTAAAGAGTACATTTGTTGCTCCTATTTTCCTTCATACTGAACGCTCTGGAAGAGCATATAACCTTTGAGTGTCCAACTTCTTTACACCGATGACAACGGAATGGTATACGCCAGTAGTCCAACCTCTGGATAAAAGAGCCCCCCTCCCACACAATATCCAATTCACCAGGTAAACCCTCCTCATAGTCCATATCTACCATCATCCTTGACGTATTTCGATCCCACCCAATAAGTGTTTCTTCTTGAATAAGTATTAAACACGCGATGGAGTTGACCACCTCAAGGAAACCCTTTAAGTTCCAACATTGCAATGGGAAGTCCGGGAGGAAAACCCATAAATTCCTCTGGGTTAATCTCTCCTTCCGTGTGTCAAAAGAAGCATGCCAACAGGACAGAACCAAAGAACCAGTCCCTAACACCCAATATATGCTTTCAATAATCCGTCTATCCTCTTTTGATAGAAAGAGGAAAATCATCCATCTGTTTGCTAACATTAAAACCCTTGGAATACTGTCAATGAATATCTTCCATTTACTCTGAATCCATAAAAGAACCTCAACTCATGAAATTTTCAACTACTCAAAATTTCCAATGAGAGCCCTCTGGCTCATAGCAAAAACCATCTCGAATGTTACGTCCTTGTCAAGGACGTAGAGCGACCTACCTCTATTTTCTTTCTCAAATGTAATGTGAGGACATTTAGAAACCACTTTCTTCTCCTTCGCAAACAAGAGACCCTTTTTAACAAATACATATTCTGTACCACCAGGGTTTGACCCTGCCCCATCCCCAATGTGGTAAACTCTTAGAGAAACCCTAAATCCCCATGAAACCGAAACTTCCAGCCAGGATTCGAATTCCATCAACAAAAGCGGGTTTGACCCGATATTGCCAGAGACGTGACCTCCCCGAGATACAACTGGCCCATATACCCCCCCGCATTCCAGTCCATAATTCATGGGAGTATTGTCAGCCACCACAATAATATCCATCAAACATGAAAACAAGACGAGAAATCGGGCTAGTGGCATGTGAACCCACCAGAGAAAGGCCAACATACATGTGAATTCCAGAGAAAAAAAGAAAAACTTGTTCTACACACACCAATATGGTCAATCAATGGATTTATCACACAGTTCCCACTTATTTTAGCCTGGTTGGTACTAGGTTTGTCTCTAGGGAGACAAACTGGACTGCAAGACCATTGATTGACCACCAATGTATGTCCAAAAGCTAAACCTATCTCAGAAACAAATGACAAAATATATCCACCATATTCAAGGGCCTGTAAGGATTTACCATCATCAAAATTCAATAACAAGCTCCAAACCTTAAACAAAGGTTATCCCAGGCGAGGTTCACACCTGGAACGTTCGCCATTTGAAGAAGACAAGACATCAAACCCTCGCGGGCACATTCTGAACCGTCCCTAGCATCCAATTTTTTCTAAAAATATGCTAGAACTACGTGTTCTATAGTGCCTTCAGGAATTGCATTTTTTCAATCGAATAGCTCATATCTTATGTTAGAGATTGTCTAAACTAGAACCTTAGATAAGTGAAGTCTTATGGAAACTCCCAAACCACATGGGGAGATTTAAGTATTTCTTTTAGGTTAGTGAAAAGTGCCATTAAGAATTCCAATACATCACGAAAGTTCCGTGACATTTATATGATAGCGTACTGTGTAAAAACGTTGCAGGACATTCACAAGAGTCTTTTTATTAATAATAGTATAGTTTATTAATAATAGTACATTGAAATCATACTTGATTAGAATTTTTAGTATTAAAAATTTGAATTATTATAAAGATTTATTAATGAAGTTAAGTTAATAGGCAAAAGGTTATTTGTAAAATGTTTAAAAAAAAATTGTTTTAAAATTTTAATTTTATTTCTAATAATTATATTTAAAAGAAAAGAAAATTAATCATTTTATACATCTTTATTAATTAAAAAATAAAATTTAGGTTTTTAAAATATTAAAAATTAATTTATAATATTTAAATGAATAGTTATTTTTTACCATTTTTTAATAAAATATAAAGTAATTAAAAGTCAATTTAACAAATTATATATATATATAATCAACAAATTTTAAAAGTCAAGTTAACAAACACATATATAGTACAGTGATAAAGTGAAAAATAAAAGTACAATTATTTTTATGTTTAAAAAGAATTGAAATTAATTTATCTTACTATAGTTTTCAATCGATTTATAAGCTATTTAACATAAAAAGTTATATATAAAGCTTACTTTTAATTCCTATATATATAATAAAATACGAATTAATTAAAAATCAACTTAACAAATTATATATATAATCATAAATTTTTAAAAGTCAACTTAACCCCTTAACAAATTATATATATATATATATAACCATAAGTTTTTAAAAGTCAACTTAACAAATAATATATATATAGTACAATGATAAAGTGAAAAATAAAAAGTACAATTATTTTTATGTTTAAAAAAAATTAATTAATTTATCTAATTATAGTTTTCAATTTATTTAACATAAAAATTTGTATATAAAACTTACTTTTCAATCCACTTATGGAAAAAGGATAATGGTTTTTGTTTTTATAATATCTTTTTAATTGTTCGTATGATGCTTTAAATCTTACCAATTGTAATTTCTCATAAGATATATGTGTTCAAAAATATGCCAGAGCCTTAGAGTAATTATAGATAATTAATAAACACATTAGTAGTAGATCCATGTATTTTTTCCACACATAAAAAGTATATACTTTTTATATTAAAGTATATAAAAGATTACAAAAGAACCTCATCCTGTTCGAGTAAAACTACATCTAATATAAAAAACATAGTATACATGTAATATACAAAGACATAGTACCCAGTATCCCTAATCCAAGTCCAAGGAAAACAGAGACCAACCACATCATGACCAAAAGCACACTTGCCAAGACACCAGAAAAAACCAAAGAAAATTCACCCCCAACCTAGCATCCAAATCCCTGACCAGAAAAGTGAGAGCAAAATTAAAGGATCTAAAGGATCCGCCGCAAAAATATGTAATATGAATGTAATATGAAGACTAAGGAAAAGAAACAGAACAAAACTAGATAGGGTAGGTCGAGAGAGACCCAGGGTCCGAGAGGCAAAGGTTATCCCAGACTTCACAATGAATAAAGCCCTCTGAGCCAGCATACCACGCCGAGACAGAGAACCGGCTAAACCATTGGATTCACGGTAGATATGAGAGAAACTGATGTTCTGCATCCCGAGCTAAAAAGCCTGAATCTGCTTCATCCAATGAGAGAGAGTAATAGCATGAATGGGTCCAATGCCACTAGCCCAGTTAGTGACAACCAGAGAATCACCAGCCACAAATTGTAGAGCAATTCGCCTGTAATTTGAATAATAAAGCAACAGCTAGAGAGTACACAGTTCGCTCTTGGTATTGGATCCAAATCCACAATTCAACCTTTACTAGCCCAGTTAGTGACAACCAGAGAATCGCCAGCCACAAATTGTAGAGCAATTCGCCTGTAATTTGAATAATAAAGCAACAGTTAGAGAGCACACAGTTCGCTCTTGGTATTGGATCCAAATCCACAATTCAACCAAAGGTTGATATGCCGAGTTTGATGCAAAAATATGACAGCCCCGCACCGCACAAACTGCCATTAGCCTGAGATGCACCGTCGAACATAGCATGTATTCCTTCTAAACTAATAAGAGTCGACGAACAGAGAGATGGGATCGAAGGAGGAAGGGAAGGTGTATAACCAGTGAATTCTTTAAAACCTGCTAGAGCCTTCCCTGCACACCAAGAGGGGCGAAAATGTTTATTTTCAAATATCCCATGATTACCACAAGCCAACTCTCCCATATCGGGTTTCTGAGAAAACCAGCTTGACCAGCAATCCTGTATAGAGTTTCCAGTCCAAGCAGATATATCCGTGAAAATGTGCTTGATTGGAAACCAAACCAGAGCAATAAAAGGACACACGACAAACCGGTGTAATACGGTCTCCGCCTCCAGTTTGCAAAGGAAACAGATGTTGGGCCCGATGAGTCCTCGCTTTTGGAGAATCTCCCAGGTAAGTAGCAGCTTGTTGTCCAATGCCAACCAGACAAAGATTTTTATGTTCAAAAGGAGATTCCCACATTAAACTATCCAGATCGTCTGATAACTGAATATTACCCTGGTAAAGATCCAATGTGTAGGCCTCCCATTCCATGTACTTATTATGAAGTGAACGCCGTGTTCGATCCACAGGAAAATACATGATGCGCTGTGTGGGTCAGCTTTTTTACAATGAAAAAGAAGAAGCCAAAGTGACCTAGAAAATAATTTTAAATTTAAATATAGTAACTTTATTGTTAAATATAAAAATAAGCTTTTTCTCATAAACTTTTACTAATTACAACACTGGAAGCCGAGGAGTCGGAATAGCCAAGAGTTCATGTGCTCTTGGTAGGGTGAGTCCATTAAACATTTCAGTCATGTCCAATTCCTGACCAGTCAACGGAAGCCTCCAGTTGAAACACTGCAAGAGCTGCGCCACCGCAAACTCTAAGCGTTCCTAATTGCTGCCCAGGGCATCCTCTCCTACCTGCTCCGAACGGAATCCACTCAAAGTTTTCATGAGTTTTGTGGGTCAAACCAGCTTCTGCTTCAATTAGGAATCTCTCCGGCTTGAAACTTTGGGCATCCTTCCCCCATGCGTTGGGGTTCCTTCCAATCGCCCAGAGATTAAGCAGAACGCGAGTGTTTCTTGGGATTTCATAGCCCAAAACGGTGCAGTCCTCCACAGTCAAGAGAATCGCAAAAGGCCCAGTTGGGTGGAGCCTCAGCGTTTCTTTCACCACGTCTTGTAAATATTAAACCAGATGAGGAAGATCAGACTCCCGTACCATAAGCCCCATTCCAACTACGCGTTCCAGCTCGTCCTGAAGCTTCTGCAGCACTAGAGGGTTTCTCAGCACTTCGGACATTGCCCATTCGATGGTTGTAGAGGATGTGTCCGTGCCGGCCACTAACATATCCTGTCAAGATCAATACATATCATATATAAATTGATCATATATATTTATAAAAGCCACAGAAATCTAATCCATTTTAATTACATACAAAGAGAACGGCTTTTATATTATCTCGTGTAATTTGGAACTCCATATCTTGATCTGCAGAGGCTGCCAGTAGAACATCCACAAGATCTCGCGGGACGTTGGAGTCATTCTGCGCATTAACCTCGTGTTGTGCTATTACTTTCTCTATGAACTGGTCTTGTGTGTTATGCACGTTCTTCAAGTGACGGTTGAAACCACGCAGATAATCCATCCATGCCAAGTATGGTATGTAATCCCCGATGTAAAACGTTCCAGCTAACAGAATAATTTCTTTGATTAATGAATTGAATCCAGTGGTGCCAATTACATCATCGTCTGAATATTTCCTACCGAAGGTCATTCTGCAGATTATAGCATTTGTCAGAGCTGAGACGGTTTTGCTAACGTTCAAGGGGCGAGAGTCATCCCGAGGATGATCTGAATTGGAATTAATAATAGAGAGAATCATGGCTGAGACTTCCTCTTCTCTTATGAACCTGAAGGATTCAATTCGTCTGGAGCTCAGCAACTCTAAAACGCAGACCTTGCGCATCTGCCTCCAGTAAGGCCCATACGGAGCAAAGACCACGTCCGAGTAATTATACGACAAACACTTAATAGCCGCGGACGAATGTCTACCGCCAAAAAACCGATCATGTGTCTTGAGAAACTCCTCAGCGCTTTCGCCGGAGGAGAGGACTAAAACGAGAGCGGAGGAACCGAAGCGCAGAGACATGAGAGGCCCGTATTTCAGAGAAAGCAGTGCCAGCGCTTGGTGGGGAAGCTTTCCCAGCAGATGAAGGTGTCCAATAACGGGCAATGGGAATGGCCCGGGGGGCAGCAGTCGCCTATGGTTGTTGTGGTATAGGAAAATGAAGAAGCCGCATGCCACCAGCAATGCAAACAGAGCTTCAATGCAAAACTCTGCGTATGCCCAAAGGGACTCGTTTCCAGATCCCATCTCCTTTCGCATTCTCAGCTACCCTCTCACGATTAATATTAATATGTACACTCGCTAATTTTGTCACAATTTTTCTAACCCTTTAGTAATTAAGATTCAACTCGCTTCAATATGATCCAACTCCTTTTCCATTCTCGGCTATGGTTTGTTAAATAGAGAAGGCTAATTTTTCTAACCAATCATCAAGTAAAATCTGGTTATTTAATCAATTAATTTTATATTAATTTAAAATTTTAATAAAGATTTGAAATATTAGAGTCTATTTAAACATCACAGTAAATAATTTATTTTATAAATAAAACCCTCCATACATATAAATTAAGTGGATTTCATATTATTTAAATTTTATGAGATTTTAATGGTTTTTGAGGGGTTTTACTCGTCTTGGGATATGCATTCTCTGTATAATGAATGGAGAATCCGTGTCATATATATTTTGCTTTCGCTCCTTTTTCATGTCTTTTTGGGCCAGTGATGGAATTTGATGGTTGAATTGTCCGTCAAAGGCCAATTTGATCGTCAAATACAGTTAACATTTTAGCCAGGCCGTTACAAAGTGACTTGTAACATGGAAAACGTTCCAAGATTTAATTAAAACTGGCAATTTTGACGGGTGTCCATCATTTGAATTTCCTACACTGATCCTCCCTCTCCAGGATGACCGTTTCAGATATTTTTGGGCAGAATTATGTAAAATCCTCCATCTCCGTGATGGCTGCGATCAATCATATGGGCAGGGGTGTATGTTTAACTAGTTCTATAAAAAAAATGTTAAATATAAGGAGTTACCTCATTTTAATGGGTGGGAAGTTTGGAAAGTAAAAAACAGGTACATTTTTGAAGGGAGATGTCTAAAAATAATATTTGAAAAAGTCATTTATTCTAGCCCAAATCATAGAATTTTTAAACTATACAGTTTTGAAGATATTAAGCCTAAAGTTTTTAGGTTTGCTCTAAGATTATTAATTATTTTGCAGAAATTTCAATAAAAGGTGATTTATAAGATTAGATCTCCAAATATACGTACTTTGGATGGGGTTGAAAAAGAGGGTGTTTGTGGTTTGCTTTGTGGGGGCTTTTATGGTTCTCACACAGAATGGGCATTATTACTATTTAGATTGTTGGGGACTCGAAAGTGGTGGTTGGTGGACTGCCATAATTATGGAGCTGATGGGAAGCTTTTCCTTTCATCCTTTTCTCTTTCCTTTCAAAAAAGGTGGTGGGAGCCATGTATGGTTTCCTCCATTATGAGGAGTTCATTGATGAACATGTTGTTGACTTTAGCCTTTTTTTGTCATTTAGTGTTATGGAGTCTTTCCTTTCAAAAAAGGTGGTGGGAGCCATGTATGGTTTCCTCCATTATGAGGAGTTCATTGATGAACATGTTGTTGACTCTAGTCTTTTTTTGTCCTTTAGTGTTATGGAGATTTTCTGTTCTTCATTGTTGAGATTTGATTTGTTCTATTTCTTTATCATTTGATGGTCAGGCTTGTCTTCTTTTTGGACCATGTTTTGATTTCTACAATTTTGATTTCTACAAAAAGGTGGATGCAGAGTCAAAAAAGCTAATGAGTTGTTTACCTAGGGTTATAAATGTAAGAATAATAAAAAACTCAGAGAATGTCTTTTTTCTAATATTGATTCTCATATAAATAACAAGTTGCATTTTTTCTTTTTATGAAAAATAATAATAATGATTTTGGAATCAACTTGCTCGCATTGACTTGTAATTAGTTTAAATTTAATATTTAACTTTTCCAAGATTAAACTTTAGTTTATTTTAAATTTGTTTAATTTTAATTTTGTTATAAAATTATTTATTTTTATTTTATTGATTAAAAATTATGAAATTGTCAACTTGCATTGGCATTGACTTGCAATTAGTTTAAATTTAATATTTAACTTTCCATTAAATTTTAGTTTATTAAATTTGTTTAGTTTTAATTTTGTTATTAAATTATTTATTTTTATTTTATTGATTAAAAATTATGAAATGAAATTTTTTATTTGATTTTATTTTTTTAGAAATTTTAAAATTAAATAAAATATATTAATGAAATGTCTTGTAATCATGTACACAACTTAAATATACAATACATATATTCTTTTATTATTTAAATTTTAATTTTAAATAATAATAGTTATCTTTTATTTATAGTCTAGATTTTTCCTACCATGCCAAATACAAAATACAAAATACAAAATAGAAATAGAAATCAATTAAAAAAATGGAAACATGACAAATTTAAATAAAACGAGGGTGGTTCGCTAAATGGGATTAGAATTGGACTAGTGGATGGTGAGATTTTTTCTGAAGGAGAACTGCATTTATTAATTTGGTAGGGTCTAACTTTCAAATTTAAATAATTTTAGTGTTATATATTTAATATAATTATTTACATTAATGATGAACAAGTATTTAAATTTAAAATTTTGGTATTCACACAAATCCATAGTTTAGCTAAGTATTATTTTGCCTATATAACTTTGAGGTGTCATTTTCTTGTTTTTGTGGAGTATATGGAAGGTAATAAAAGCTTCTATCTTTGAGAATAAACTTTATTATGCGTTCTATGTAATATCACATGTAAAATTTTGAAAGATGTGAGTACTGAACATTTGGAAAATCCAGGCTTCTTTAATGGAGCTTGTGAAAATATAGAAAGACATTGTGGTTTGGGAGGAATTCTCCACCTATCACAACAAGAGTTCATTGAATTCAAAGCTAATGGGGGGATAGGACACCAACAATAGAGCTGAAGGATTGGCTTTGAGAACTTTGTTGCAGATAGCTAGAGAGGAATCAATGAAGAAATTGAAGATATTTGGTGATTGGTAAAATTTATGAGGAAAGAGAAAAGAATTAGGAAGCATTGGCCAAAATGTGGAAACAATAGCTAAATCCTTCAAATGTTTTAAGAATGAGGCTCTTGATGCCTTATCCAAATAATTTATCCTTCTTCTTCTTACAGGTGAATGTATGGTGACTAGAAGAAAGGGAGAACGAAAGGAAATTACAAGGAAAAATATGGACTTTCTGGTCTAATAACTAGTGTTATTTATTTTGTGGATTTTGTTGAGAATTAGATTTTGGAAATTTATGCTTATTGTAAGAATTTCTAAGTAGTTGCTGATTTGTAAAACAATGAAACAATGAAACTATGATGTATAAATAATGAAAAGTTTGAAAAGTGCAGCATGCACCTGAGGGAGGTATTCTATATTTCAGCATGGATGAGTAGAATATGACTTTTCTGTGAAAAAAAAAAAAACTTTATGGTATTTATGTAATGCAAAACAATTAAATACTAAAACAACAAACAATCACTTCAACATAAATTGCAGGGTGACATTATATATAGAGAGACACACACACAATAAGACTTCTCACCATTATTTTTTATTATATTTTTCACACTTATCTCTCATCACTATACTACACCACAATGATGCATTCATTCTATTTTTTGTTAATTTGATTTTTAGTTTTTATTTGTAATTTAATTTTTTATTATTACAATTTTTTTATAAATTTAATTACATATATACTTATTTTTATAAAGCACATCAATATCTTTTTTACTGTATATAATGTTAAGATAATCTAATAATTCCTATTTTTTTTTTGTACATTAGGAAGAACTTAACATTAATTATTAAAAAAATATTACTTTCATAAAAACAAACCTTAAAAAAGAATACAAACCTTAAAAATATTTTTTTTTAAATATAGAAATACTTATAATTTAAATAATTTTTTAAAAGAGAATACAAACCTTAAAATTTTTTTTTTTTTTAAATATGTAAATACTTATAATTTAAATAATTTTTCTTTATAACGAATGACCGATTCCGATCATAAACCCCCAAAAATGTCCAAACCGGTCGGTTAAATTTAAGTTCGGTTGGTTCTTATAACTATGTGTCTGACTAACAGAGCAGTTACAAAGAGGGCGGCTCTCAATATAATTCTGATGAAAGGGCATGGCTCGTCGAGCAACGGTGAGAAATGAGGTCAGATAAAAATATTAGTTTTGTTATTTATTCTAAATGATTTTGAATTTTAATTCACAATAATATTGATTTTGAATTTTAATTCATTCTTATATATAAAAATACATTTTAATATTTATTGTAGATTTCACACATTCAAATAGTAATATATATTTATTTTAAATTATTATTTTTTAATTTTTTATTAAGAGACATGTAATATCTAGCATGCAACTTTGCTGCTAATTACTGGTTGAAAAAACACTGAATGACGTATACAATTTTGTTGCTAATTGCTAGTTGAAAAAAATCTTTACTACTAATTTAACTTGCTTTTTATAAGAAAAACAATTCTTAAAGTATTAAAATTCACTGTAATATATCATGATTGAATAAAGTATTATTAAATACTTTTTTAATATTTATTTTATTTTTATGTTTATTTATTATTAAATATTTTAGATAAGAAGTCAAAAATAAAAACAATGTGACGGATTATTCTTTTATTAATAAAATATTGAAGGGGGGATAAAAATGAAATAGATGTTGCATGAGTGATTGGTGACCTACAACAAGAAAAGCCAAGTGGCTGAAGCTACTAAGTAAGAACTCAAGGTGCAAGCGGCATCTTCCCTAAAATCAAGTCACAACTCTTAGTTGAGTGCTAAAGAGTAGGAGGCTCATAAATGACTATGTCCTAGGCAAAATACTATATAATAGAATGTCCATAAGCAATAGGAGGCTAGCATTGGACGGGGATTGAATCTGAAAATGCAAGAGATGACGCATTAAGTGGATTTTTCTCTTGTGGTTTAACGATCTGGCTCAGGGGTTCTAGAGAAAGTGAGTCTTGGCTGCTCTAAGAGTTGGTTGGGAGGAACGGCTAAATCAGTTTTGTTTTCTCGACAATGGTGCCAGGTTCCTTGGTTTTGTTCTTATATGTTTAAAAGTATTTTCAGTAGGATTTTTACTTCTGTATGTTTCGTATCTAACCCTTAGTAGGATTTTTTTATTCATCTAGAAAGAAAATATATTTACTATGCATCCGAATCAAATAATGACCATTAGTTATCTGTTTACAATATTGATCTATCTTGAATCCAAGTAGAATGTAGTTTTTCCGTTTAGTAAATCCCCCTATTATATTAATTCCTGTTGTTCATAGAATATTAAGTACTGTAACTAGATCATCTATGCTATATTATACTCATGGCTGTATACCCCCAGAATTTAGTATTTAAATATCTTTAAATTGTTTTACAACTAAAACCATTCTCAGCCATAATCGAGGAATGAATTTACTATTTAAAAAACTAAACATAAAATTTACAGAAAGATAGATCAGGATCCATCGGATCACTGTAATCAGTCGAATCATATATATATATATATATATATATATATATATATATATATATATATATATGCTTTTAAAAATAAATGAATCATCAAAATACATATACAACCAATAACGGATTATACCAGTCACGGTAAATCTATTATATCAAATTGATCAATTAAAAGTTTGCAAATCTTTTGTTAAAAGCTAATATTCAATAACCAAAATTAAGGCGATCGACGATTTAGATGTGAGATCAAATCTAGCCATGGGCTTTATTTTAAATTAAAACCATGCGACAAGTTTACTAATCAAGCACTCGAATCTATGCAACAATGAATCCTTACGGATTTAAGAATGGAAGTAAGCCCATTGAAGAATGGAAATCGGAGATTATGCATATACTTATTCATTTTATAAAAACTGAATTACAGTTTGGAAACACTTAAACTATAAGCATTTATCATAGCTCAGTTTTACATGGCTATATTAATTAAGTATAGTATTCAGCTCAAAATAGAGTTTACACAAAAATGTATACAACTACAACGTCAATTCGGGACTATCCACAGAAATCGCAAAGACCCTATGGGTCGTAATAAGGTTTACAACCATTTCAACGACGATGAAAAAACCATGATTTCACAACCATATGGCCATAAGACCATTCAATGGAATCCACGACCGAAGTAACATAAAACTCCATTAACTAATTAAGTTACAGGTGGGAATAAAATCCATCCACGATGGCTCCCACAAAAACCCTCATCAAATCTCAGAGCAGACTTCAAAACACATATAAAAGACAATGCTGGAGCAGAGGAGTTGTAAATCCCTCTATTAGTCAGGTTTAAACCCTCAAGGAAAATTTTAAAATATGGTGAATTATATTTAACTAATCTGGTTCCTGCACCTTTATCGCGGCCCATCTCCTATCCTCAGTCAACAAGCCACCTATGTCATCCAAAGGAACAGTTAATAATTATCCTTCCTTGAGAAATTAAATCATGATGTTGAAACATAACATGAAATTAAAGCTCTAAAAAATCAAAGTTTAGAGCTTTGGATCAAACCTTTTGGTTGGGAAGAAGGGTGGGCTTTATCAAACCCTAGTTCGGGATCCTGTCCAGAAGATCCAGAAGTTTCAAAGACAATTTTTAGGGGTGAAACTTTGTAGTTTTCAAACTCTGAGTATATTAGCTTGATCAGCTCATCAAGGTGCATATTTCTATCCTTTCAAAAGTTTGAAATTCAAAGTTTGAATTTTTAGGGTTTCTATGACAAACCCGAATCCAGCTCCAGATCCAGTTTTTGCAAATCAAGTGGATTGGGTTAATCTTAGAAGAGAATGGGTTGGTCACCTGCATAAGTGAAGAAGTTCTTATTTCAGAGGGAGATGAGGCTAAGGCCTTACATAAGAAGATTACAAGCAATATCGATAGGTATGACTTATCCATGTATGTTTCGAGATTTGTTCATGATTAAGTTTATGGTATGTTTGCCTTCATTAAGGTTAGTACAATCTTGATTAACTTTAGACTTGTTATATCACCTTAATAAAATTATGAATGCAGATATTCATTGATTAGGGTTTTGACACTTATGATTGTACTAATGCATTGTGGTGTTGTATGAGGTTGATGTTGTCCGCTAACATGAAAGGTACATCAAGAAAGACAAATCATGTTCTAAGTTCAAGAACATATGACCATGGTGACATGAAGACAAAGATTCATCCACTGTCATAGATCACATAAAAGCTCTACATACGAGGTATGTATAATTTGGTTCTACACTGCTTAACCTATGATATATGCAGGTTACTAGCACAAGTCGTTGAAGAGAATAAGAAGACATTGCTAGACATAACTAGCAAATATGATAACTAGGTATGTTTTTCCTATATCAAGTTAGAATCCTACCTTGTGTTAGGATCTTATACTATTGTATGGTTGATAATGATTGTTCATGAAGTTAGAAATGTAAGTAATCAAGGGTTTATGCATATTATGTCTCTTACCTTGATTGATGATATGACTAACCAGAAAAGTCCTTTTGGTCAAATAAAGAATATGCATGTGTAAAAGAAGTATTCCCTGAAACCTTGAATACTAATGCTTATTATCTGTGTTTGAAATGACCATGACTATACATGTTTAAGATTATTGTGTTTTGATAGTATTGAGATTATACTAATGAATGTATGTATGAGACCTCGAGGATAACACAATGATGATACTAGTAAGTATGCATAAGTGATCGAGGATGGATATAAGTTCAAGGACAGGTAATCCAGGAAGCAAAGATCAAGAGGGAGCACACTCCAGTAGTTCTTGCAAGGAAGCAAATATTGAGAGGGAGTCCACCCTACAACCAAACAAAGATAAGTATTTGAATTGTCATTTCTTGCATACTTGTTTGTTTAAATAATATTGTTCAATGATGTATATGCTTATGTTCCTAGACTTAGGGTGTGTATTATGCATATTAGAATAATTGCATTAATGAACAGTATACTACTAATATGCATGTGATGGGTAAGTGGCCTATGGCACTGTACAATATTCCATTGCTACTTATCTAGAATGAAACCTCTTTGCTGACATGTTGGGAGTAGTGCAAACTCTTAACAATGTTCTGGTAGAGATTGGAAGGCATCTAGAAAGTTACAGAATATGGATAAATGTTGTATTGACGCATTGGCTAAGATAATTGCATGACTATATGACATATTTATTTATGTGTAAGAATTTGTTCTGAAAACTATGAGATGTTTCTAATCATGCAATTTAACTTGTTTTGTAGGAAAGATCATATACCATCACCTACAAAAGAAGGACTACAACATTTGTTCAGTAACAAAGTTATCTATTGAAGATATTGAAGTTCCCAAGATTCAGGAAGAATCCCATGATCGAGGAGTACCAGTCGATCATGAAGAATAATGTTTGGGATGCACTCCCAAGACCTGAAGGGAAGTCTATTGTGACTTCCAAGTGGATCTACAAGATCAAACATGCTGCAATTGGTAGCATAGAGAAATACAAAGCAAGTTTTGTAGCTCGTGGATTCTCCCAGAAAGAGGGGATAGACTATGAAGAGACTTTTGCTCTTGTAGCTAGATACACTTCCATCAGATTAGTACTTGCTCTGGCTGCAGTGATGAAATGGAAGATACACCAGATGGATGTCAAGACAGCTTTCTTGAATGGTGTAGTTGAGGAGGAAGTGTATGTGGAGCAGCCACTTGGTTTTCAGACACATGATAGGGAGTCATATGTGTGGAGACTGAAGAAAGCCTTGTATGGCTTGAATCAATCTCCTAGAACTTGGTATGGTAGGATAGATAGCTTTCTATCCAGTTTGGGCTTTACTGAGAGTAAAGCAAATTCCAACCTTTACTACAAGGTTGAGGAAGGAAATCATGTGATACTACTCTTGTATGTGGATGACCTGTTTGTAACAGGAGAGGATGGATTGATTGTCGATACCAAGAGGAAGCTTGCTGCTAAGTTCGAGATGAAGGACTTGGGTATGATGCACTACTTTCTAGGCATGGAGATGTGGCAAAGTGCAGATGGAATCTTCCTTGGACAAGAAAAGTATGCAGTATATATCCTGAAGAGGTTCGAGATGATGGACTGCAAGTGCTGTGAATATTTAATTAATATTATTAATTTATAATTAAATGCAGCAATCGTATCCGGTTGGACTGTTAATAGTCGAATCCAACTCTCATATTGAATAATAAATGATAATAATATATTGATAGATGATGATAAAATTACAATAAGATGGCCTTTATAGGGATTGAGGAAGCATAGTGAAGGGTTACGCCCTTTCACTCGTAGCCTAATAAATTATTAATTTATAATTAATAATATTAATTAAATATTCACAGCATTGCCTTCCCCTTAGGAAAGCTTTGTCCTCAAAGCTTGAGTATTTTCCTAATATCGTCCTTCATTTAGATTCAGTGTCGGTATTAGAGTCAGACACGGTTTCTTGTGCAGAGACTTGCACTTCCTTCCCATTGATGATTTTGCACTGTATTGTCTGATTGTTCCTGCAATTATGGCATAGGGTCCAGTCATCACCGCATTGACAACATATGCTTTTCTTCTTTTTTCTTTTATCAGAGTAACTGTTAGATGACTTTCAGCTATTTTCCATTTCATAGGCATATGGTTGAGGTTTGTGGCATTGATGGTCGAGTGACCAAGTATTTGCAAAATACCTACATTGTGTCTCTTTTTCTTGTCGATAATGGTTATCGCCTCTTGTTCTTATTCCTTCCAATTTGCATTATGCATCTTTTTGTTTATGTCTTGCTACTTCTACATTAGGTATGTCATGTAATTTTAACTCTTTTTGGAGGTATGGTTTAAGACCTCCTAAATAGGTTTTGAGCCTTTGTTTGTCAGACAACCCAAATACTCATGTCAATAAGGATTCCCACTGATGTGTGAATTCCTCAATGCTTCCAACCTGTTGTAATCTGGTAAGTTTACTAAAAAATTCGTCTTCATTGATTCCTTGAAACCTATTAAAAAAATCATTTTGAACAAGTTCCAAGTGTAGGAAAAATTGTCTCTCTTCCACCATAAGTACCAATTATAGGCGTACTCTTCCATATGCATTGATGCATATGTCACCTTCTCCTCGTCAGATTGAATATTGTAAATGTCGAAGTATTCTTCCGCTTTGTTTAGCCAAGCAATGCATTGGTCTTCACTTCCATTGTATTTCGACAACTCTATTTTTACCTTAGGTGGGTACACTATGTAGGGATGATATTGATTGCCTTTTGTTTTACGGCTTGATGGCGACGCGGAACTCCTGGACAATGCAAGTGACATATTTGAACTGCTTCGTTGTTGTTGGTGATTTGTAGCCTTTTTATTCTCTACTCTCTTACTGATAGCTTCTATTTTGTTGTTTAATCGTGCCTCCATATTGTTGGGCCCAGGTTGGGACAGAGTTTTGGTAACACCTTTTTGACAAGCAGGGAAACCTGAGCTGAGCGCAGCTCAGAAATATAATTTTTCCTAAGTATTCATGGTACTACAGAGCTATGCACAGCATCCAAGTTTTGATCAGGCTGCGAAGCTATGCGCAATGTCTAAAGTTTTGGAAGCACCGCGAAGACCAGCACTGCGAGGAAGCAGTGTTGCGAAGCAGTCAGGACACGTGGAGCCAGCAAAGTGGAGTGCTGGACAAGGATTAGGTGCAGGTATCGGATGGACTAGTAATGGTCTAATTTTGGAAAGATACTCCAGGAGTGCCAAGTAGTCATCACAAGCAAATCATGACGGTGGCCAATGCACAAGTTTGTTGAGGAAAGCGATGTCTTGGCATGCTTAGTGGGTGAAACCATCAGAGATGAACGATTCTGTGAAAGAGATCTGTTGGCACGCGTGCGATAGAGAGGCCGATAGCGACAAAATGAAGACATGGATAACCGCCACAATGAAACAAACGCTACCAGATGCAATGTCTAGATGTTTCCTTGCATGCTGTTATGAGAGAAATTTCATATGCATTTGCCTTCAGAAGAAGTATGGAGATGATATGTTAAGTTCTGTATGAATAGATGAACAATAAGCATTTAGTATTGTGTTGGAGACCGCGAATCAGTCATTTGGCTAGATACTTTCTTATATGCAATAAACGAATGCTTCACAGTTGGATCGTATAGTCATATATGTTCAAATCGCAACACCCCGAGTTAATGAGTGAATGTTAGAAGAATAGTCAGTTAAGCGTTTGAATGAATGGATGAGTGATATTCATTTTAGTGCCTTAAGTGTTTTCAAGATAATCCAAGTAGAGAATAGAGTTGGATTGTTCGCAGCTTCAGTAGAAGTCCCGCGGTAGAAGAGTATAGTGGTGCAGACTACAGCGTTGCCCATCACTGCACAATCTCACCTCGCAGCACCTATTATCTATTGTGTTGCGCAATACATCCGTCCAAGCAACTTATTACTTACTGTGGAAACCTGGTTCTGCAATACCCCATAGATACACCTTGGGTGAGACCTCAACTTGCTCGCAGGTTGTTGCCAAAAGGGCCGGTGTGAAGGGGTTTTGTTGGTCAAAGGGAAACCGCAAAGAACCTGGGTCTTATAAGAAAACCTCTTGGTCAGTTATAGCCAACAAATGGTTCCATTTCCACGCTAGAATCCATGATGAATTGCAATCGTGATGTGTGATGAAGGATACCAGTTCCCAGAAGGCTCTGAGAATTGGTATCCTGAAATGACAGAAATCCAAGCTTGGTGGGATAAGACCATAAGAGACTTTAAAAGGCAAGAGAATAGACATCTGCATTTAAGTGACACACAGTGGTTGGATAAATATCTATTCAATGATATTCACGAGATTTTCTAGGCATCATTTCCTAATGAGTTGCATTTTTGGATCTCGCGGCTCGCAGAGAAGAAAACTTGTTTTCAAGGAGGTGTTCCTACAGAGTGGACTCCCGAGCTCACGGCATAGCTCAAAGCAATAGACAGCCCATTGGCACATGCAGTTGATTTTTGGGTCGATCATATGCTGGAAGGCTTCATAACAGAATTTTCTGTAGACACACTAAAATCCTACAGCTAAGCAGAAGCATACTTTTTCGAAGGATTTCAAGGTAAATTCCTGAACAATCTTCGTCTCTACATTAAGATGCTATTAGTTGAGAAAGGTGTTTTAAGAATGCAGTAATATTCTTAAGTTTGTCATGGTAAACAATATATTCAGTGATTCTGACGAAGAAACAAATAATCTTAGAAGTGGCAAGAGATATCAATTTAATAAGAATATTGGAGGCCCTAGATTCCATATTAATACTGAGATCCCGTGTAACATTGATAACGAATTTGTACCGCCATTTACCCTTGAGAACCCACCGGCTGCAGAGATTGCACCACCATTATCTCAAAACCCACCCGTTAGGCAGCCCACCCCACAGAACACTCATCCCAGTACATCTCTGCCGATAATCCCATTTGTTTTCACTGCACAGAGCCCTTTATAGCAACCGCGCACTAATACGGGTGCTCAACCACCTAGTAGCACAATGGCAAACACAGATATGAAGCTACCAATATTCAAAGGAACTAGCCTAGAAGACCCTGACCAACACTGGTTTCTTTGTGAAGCCGTATGGAGTGTAAGACAAATCCAGGATGATGCAGTGAAGAGAGCACAACTGATCACCACTTTCAGAGATAGAGCTTTACATTTGTTCATGAAATACTCTACCACACAATCAAGAACCCTCACAGAAATTAAAGCTGCGCTTGTGGCTAAGTTTAAGAAACCCAAATATGAATCTTAGTGTATAACTGAGTTGAAAGAAATAAAGCAGAAACCGATTGAAATGGTTTGGGAGTTTGATCAGAAGTTTAAGACCCTATTGGACCAAGTAAGCTTTGTCATAGCTCCGGAACAGCACAAGGAATGGTTCATTGCTGCGTTGTTTCCCCATATTAGATTACCATTGATGTAGCAGAAGGTTGAGTCGCATGCAGAGGCCTTGGAGATCGCAATGAAGCTAGAAGCTTCGTCACTTGGTGAGACTAGTTCTAGGATGTCTCAGATCCAGAAACAGCTGACCACCCTGACACTAGAGCTGCAAAGCATGAAGAATGGCAAAGAACAAAGGTATGAACCTAGAGATGAGTCTGGTGTACAGGTTGTAAAGGAGAAGGCCATGACAGGGAGCATTGCCCGTTATTTCGCGACTATCTTAAAAGTGGTGCGCCCAACCCATTAAATCACAATCCGGCCCCATGGTGTGAAATCTGTAGAACCATAGGACTGTTAACACCCAAAAAGTGTTCACTACCTCATCTACCTCATTACATGGCTCATTTGTCCATTTTCGTACCATATTTCCCTTAAAAACCCTGAAAATCCCACTAAAAAGCCTCCAAAAGGCCACAAAACCATCAAAAAGCCTCAAAAAGGCTAAAAAACCCCTTTTCCCTCCAAAAATATCCAAAATTCCTCTAAAATAGCAAAAACCATCTAAAAAGGGCATAAAAAAATATAAAATAATGAGGAAAATGAGGGAAAAACCCTATATAGCTGCCCTAAACCATATGGTTCCCAAAACCATGGGCCAACACTCCACCACCAAAAAACTATAAATAGGTGATGGAGACCCCTTATTCCACATCCACAATCATAAGCACCCTTACTCTTCCAAAATCTCTCTTGAAACCCTAGCTCACCCTTGAGCTACTTTCACCTTGAGAGCCCCTTTTGGCCCATTCCGACCATCTGGAGAAAGAGAAGGAGCAAGTTGGAGCTTGGAGCAACCCTCTTGGACATTGCAAGAGCTTCACCAACCTTCACATTGGAGGTAAAATTAATACAAAAGCCATTCTTTACATCTTATTTGTTATGTTCCATGCACATGTTTAGAGTAATTTGTATTTCTGTTTTAGCATTTTAATTTACATTTACTGAACTGCTACTAAGGAGTCCCTTCTCCTTAGTAGGTGCTCATTTGCACAAGCTAGGGGGTAAAACCCTAGCTACAGTTTTGGCGACTCCCCTAGGTTTGAATTTTTGGTTTTAGTTTAAATTTTTTTTAGTTTTCTGCAATAATTTCCCATTTTTTCCTTTCGACTGTCCCTTTCGGCTACCATAAACCGCATCATTTTCCTCTGCAGTCGCGTCCCGATCGCATCTTTTAGGCCTTTACCTGCGACTCGACCACGGCTCTCAGACCGTTTCCAGTGCCCTGCCGGCGGATTCAAGTCTGTTACCTGCGATCCGACCGCGGCTAATCAGCCTGTTTGCTGCGATTTGACTGTGCCTATTGGCCATTTTCCCGCGTCCCGACTGCGGCTTTTAGCCCTTTTGTTGCGACCCGACTGCGTCTGTTAACCTTTTTCCTGCGACCCGACTGCGTATTTTTCCCTATTTCCTGCGGTCCGACTGCCTCTGTCAGCCAAAAAGCCGCGACCTGTCCGCGCTTGTTTCCCTTAAACCCACGGTCCGCCTGCTTAGGTTCGCCACAGACCCGCGGTCTGATTTCTGCATTTTTTCCCTGGTTTGAACCCAGCCCCCTTTGCTGCAATATTTTCTGCACAACCATCTGTCCTACCTGCAGCCCTACTTCCCTACAGCCTTTTCTGCAACATCATTTTTGTACCATTTACAAAATCTTTTTAAAATTTCAGCATTTTTAATTCAGAAAATTTTGCATGTTAAAGTTTTGAATTCAGTATTATTGTTAGTTAGGAAGTTGCCCCCCTTGTGGCACTTCTATTTTGGGTTCATCACCTCACAAGCACACACTCTGTCACATAATTCAAGTGAGCCTTAAAAACTACTTAACTCAACCAATATTCTAACCCCACTTGGGGAACACAAAAGAATCTTTGTAGTTAGGTAGGATCGGGGGGATAGGCTTCCAATAACACCCCTCGGTTACTTACACTTGAGACATAGTTATTGTCCAATTAGGGAACCAAAATGCCCTAGTACTTTTTGGCACGGTCACGACCAGTTTACCAGAGTGTCTCTCCCCTAGGAGGGTTGAAGTCGTGAGACTGGTTCCGGAGGCCTGAGTGGAATACCGCACTCCATTCAGTAACCGAAGGGCTACCTTTCGCAGTTCTCAGGATATCCCTGTATAGGGGTATTGTGGTAAAAGGACCAAACGACAGATTCACCTTTGTGGACGTGTCATGAACGGGGTATCTTAGTTTCCATTCTTCTAGGATTGACTACACGGTGTCCCTCCCGGTAGGGGGATATCTTAGCCACTTGGATTTCCTATTCATATTGTCTGACTTGGATTTCATCACCTTGCAGAGGATATGTCTAGTTCAGTCATAATACTTTTTAGTTAGGTGTTTGCATGCTCCACCTCCTTTTGGTCTAGTGAGTCCACCATTTTTTATTTTTAGGAAACCTGGTGCTTGTTGGTATTCTGACCATTTCTGTTGACACTCCACCTATTGTAGAACAGCTGTTACAGTAGGTGTTTTGAGTTGGTTGTTGGCCTGAGTGCCTTATTTTTTGAGCTCTCCTCCTGCACACTCGGTTGCATTAGGATTTTTTAGTTGTTTTTTTTTTTACTCACCTCAACCCACAGAGATTTGACACCATCTGTCACCATTGAGTTCCCGAGACATTCTCGGCGCCTCAGGGGTGAGCCCCCACAGCACGGTTCACTTGACACCACCCGTCATCGACACAGATCATCATCACTTGATACCACTTATCATAGATCTCGAGCCTTGTCCCTTGACTCTACTCGTCAGCGGCATAGGACTACGTCACCAGATATTGACGCTCCTTACTTTACCTCTGATTTTGAGGCAGAGTCTGAGAACCCCATTTACACTGCCCCGAATAGCCCCATGGTTGGCATGAATTCCACTCCTTTCGTTGTAGGGACCATTGGTGGCCCATCCACCACTACACCAGTTACCACCCCTGCTTTGGGTATGCCCTCCGTGGGGCCCCCATCTACCGTTCCCCTCACTGCACCTATTCCCGCAGCTGGAATACCTATCCCCACTCCATCAGTGGCTCACACTACCCATGGTGGTGCTGGCCCATCCTCTACCACCTTAGTTCCCCCACTTGGGGGCAACATCCCAAACCCTGCCCCTCCACTTGGGAGCATTGGCCCCAACTTGGTCCAACCCACTACTGTGTCACATCCTTCTTCCAGTTTTCCATTCATGGCTAGCCTCAACTTTCCCGACCTAGCCAGATTGACCAGTGACCCTATCCGACACGACCCTGCGTGGCCTCACATTCCCACCAAGCTCCCCTCTAACATCCCTAAGTTCGAGGGTAAGGCAGGTGAGGACCCACAAAACCATATCATGTCCTTCCATCTATGGTGTTCCTCCAACTCCATAGTGGACGACTCCATTCACCTCCGTCTGTTACAGCGCACCTTCACTGGCTCTGCAGCCAAGTGGTATATTGAGAAACCCCATGGGACCCATGCCACCTTTGCTTCCCTTTCCTCGACCTTCCTGCAGTTCTTCCAGTTACCTGTCTGCTATGACACAGGCATTGAGATCCTCCTATCTTGTAGACAAAACACAGCTACCCACATCACGGACCACATTCATGAGTGGTGTCGACGCCGTAGCTTATGCAAGATCAAATTAGACGACCGTATCTTCCTAGATTGGTTCTTCAAGTCCCTTCTCCCTGTCATTGCTAAGGATGTGGCATCAGAAAGACCCCAGTCTGAAGAAGAGGCCATCCTTAAGGCCCAACAATTCGACCTCATTTACGCCCAGTCGGGTTATCTCTACACCATTATACCTAATGCCCCTCGTGGCGATTCCTCCCAGCACGATGCGCCGAGGGCATCCCATGCTGCAGACGGCATCATTGGCCATGTTTCTTCGCATCCCCAACCATTTTCCATAGCACGTCCTAACATTGGCCCCGACCTTTCGTGGGCTACCTCACAGTCTGGAGCAACCAACTCGTATGCTCCCATGACACATCACCACCATTCCCATGGACCCTCATGTCCACCTCAGTGCTTCGATCATGCACCTCCCGCTTATGCCCCCCCGGTCACACCTCAACCATACTACCACCAGCAGGCTGCACCCGCTCCTGCGCCTTCACAAGCCCAACCCGCTTATTACCCGCCTCAGGCATCCCATGCGGCAAACCCGTAAATCGCTTCGCAGCCATATCAGCAACCCCCTCAAGTTGTTGCACCTGCGCAGCCTCCACCTTCATATCATTCACCGCAGCCTGCTCTAGCACCTACGCAACCTCAGAATCCACCTGCTGCCAAAGGGAAAGTCTACGCCCAACACAATCCGCAGCAAAACCCAAACAACCAACGTAGCCAGGGCTAGCAAAACCGCGGCAAGGGCTGTAATCGTGGGAACAACCAACCTACAGACCAAGCTGGTCAACCTCCTAATCCCCCCGACAATAATAATGTGGCCCCTGCTAACCAAAACCCTAACCGCCTGCCCAAGCAGGTTAAAAACCCCAATTTGCGAACAAACCATCCTTGTTCTATTTGCGGGGTCTATGGCCACTACACACATGCTTGCCCACACTTGGAGCGATCTCGGCAACTTTGGGTTGATGACACCCATCTCCAAGGGCATGCAGCTCCTCAAGCACCGCCCAACCCCCCACAACCTCAGCAGCCACCTTTGGTGCTGCAAAATCCCTTACCAAACCAAGGCGTAATGAATACTCAGCCATTGGCTCCCCCTCAAGCCAATGTGCCACCCCAACAACAAATCACTTACGCCGCCCCTGATCAACCCATGTTCGACTCAGGGACCCACCACTTGTTGATGATGTCCTCCGCTGATGTCAACCTTCAGACCCGTCGGAACCAATATGGCTCCACCACTAAAGTACCTCCCACTGATAAACTAACTAATGCTCATCCCACTGATCAAGCGTTACGTATACCTCCGCCTCCACTAGACGGCGCTCCCAAAGCACCTTGGTTTCGACTCCGCTGTATCAACAATAACCCTAATGCGTGGGCTGCATCAAACTAGAACATTGTAGATGACCTAGCCCAATTTCCCGCAGCCATGTCTGTGTTAGAAGTCTTGAAAAACTGCCCTTCCCAGCGCAAGACTTTACTCTCAGCTATTGGGGCAATTGACCCAAATGATTCGAATTTAATGGCATTTGATTTGGACCAGTCCGAACCCCGCCTGCCTTCCACCCTAGCATTCCAAGTTTCTGTTTCCATTTGGAATCTTGTCATCCATCGGTGCATCATCGATGAAGGTGCCTCCACATGCGTTATGTCTACATTCGTATGGCAGAAGTTGGGATCCCCTACTCTCCAGCAGTCCACCACTGCATTATGCGCCTACGACGGTTGTTCGGCCCAGCCCCAAGGCCTCCTACCCAATATCCCCGTCCAGTTAGGTGGCAAAACCATACTCATTGACATCGAGGTAATCAATGCCCAATTGGATTATAACCTTTTACTTGGCCGCAGCTACATGTATGCCATGCGGGCGGTTGCCTCTTTTGTTTTTCGCACCATGATGTTCCCCAATGAGGGGCGCGTGGTCAAGGTTGACCAACTCACCTACTATAATCCCAATGCCCCCGCGACACTCGAAAATGTTCTCCCCATGGTTGAGCAACCTGTTTCTAGTACAACCACCTTGTTTGTTTCTTCTACGCGGCCCGGAGTTTACTCAGATGCGCCGATGACCTCCACCTTCCAATCCATTCCTCCCCCGTCATCTACGCCCGACGTGTCTGACTTATGTACCTTGTCTCACGATAACCAAACTCCTAATAATCAACCGCCCTTGTTTCCTAAACCACCATTGGTACCTAGCCACATTGGTGTTACACCTATCCACACAATCCCCTTCCTAGTCCCTCCATCGGGAGTAGTAAGCGCCCTGGTTATGGCTACCCTTAGCCTCCCTGGGTTAACCTTGGGATTACCCTTCTGGTACCTTTCGCCTCCTGTTCCCCCGCCGACACCAAGCGTTGTCCTCCAACCAGTGCAACCCATGGCTACTACCACTCAGCCACCCCCTGGTATCACTACCCCTTCGTCCTCCACAAATCCCCCTCCTACTCCCAAATCCACTAGGGGCAGAGGCCCCCAACCTTACACTGCTGTACCACCTCCCAAGACAGTAAAAAACCCCCCAGTGTTTCGTGCTCCTCCCAAATGCTCGTTGTGCGATGAGTTAGGCCATGCGACTCATCAATGTCCACAGTTACCGGCATTACAGGAACACATGCAGATGCTTGACGATGACCCCAATATCCCGGTTGTCAAACTAGACCCCACCCCCAAGCCTAAAGATAAATCCCTGCGTACCAACCACCCCTATGCCATATGCGGTGTTTACGGGCATTACTCGCATCACTGTCCCGATCTCCCCGATTACAGAGCAGCTCTCTATGAGATGAACAATCTGGATCTTGAGACGGCACCACCCACCATTGAGGAGATCCACCCCCCAGTCTCCTCCCCTTCAGGAGAGGTTAATACCATTTATATGATCTCTTTAACCACTACTCCCTCGTCAACCGATTTGACGACTCAAACTTTTCATACTGATGAGGAGATTCTCAAGGCCCTCACTGCCCCGGATTATCCCTGGGATGACATGCACCACCATTCCTATTTCATCCCAGAAGAATCCTCCTCTAGCACAGCTACCCAATTCACGGTTGAATCCAAAGACTTCCTTCCCACCAAGGTCGACTGGTTCAAGGATCCTATTCTTGCTCCTGACGCCTTCGAGGAGGGTAACATGGCCAACATCTCACCTGTCATCCAAATTGATATCACTACCCCAGGACTTGCCCCTGAGCTCATCACTTTAGGAGCCTTCTGCAGTAAGCAAGAGAATGAGGAATACAAACACCTCTTCAGAGAGTTCCATGATGTCTTTGCCTTGTCCTATACCGAGATGCCCGGTCTTGACCCCGCCATTATAGAGCACCACATTGACACATGGCCTGATGTACCCCCCGTTCGTCAGAAACAGCGCCCCATTCATCCCTCAAAGCTCCCATCTGTCAAAGCCGAGATTGAGAAGCTTCGCAAGGCAGGATTCATTTATCCTATTGCCTATACCACGTGGGTTTCAAACCCCGTTCCCATTAACAAAAAACAAGGCACCATTAGAGTATGCACTGACTTCTGCGATTTAAACCGCACTTTTCCCAAGGACAATTTCCCCACGCCATTTATTGACCAACTCATCGATGCGTGTGCGGGGCATGAAGTCCTCTCTTTCATGGATGGTTTTTTTGGGTACAACTAGATTCAGATCCGAAAGGAAGACCAGTACAAAACTACCTTTACTACCCCATGGGGCACCTTTGCTTATCGCGTCATGCCTTTTGGCCTAAAAAATGCTGGTGCCACATTCCAGTGGGCCATGACCTATTGCTTTGACGATTTGGTCCATATCCTGCTAGTCTACCTTGACGACCTTACGGCTCATTCCCGAAAAATATCAGACCACCTTAATGACCTTCGGCAAGTTTTTCTGCGTTCTCGCAAATATCAAATCCACTTGAACCCACACAAGTGTGTCTTTTGCGTTTCGGCTAGCCGATTGTTGGGTTTTATTGTTTCCCAGAAAGGAATTACTGTTGATCCCCTAAAAGTCCAAGCCATCTTAGACCTTCCCTCTCCTCGCACGCTCCAGCAGCTCCAAAGTCTGCAGGGGCGATCCAATTTTCTTCGATGCTTCGTTCCTGATTATGCCACTACCGTTCACGGTTTCTTGCGCCTGCTCCGTACCCACATACCCTTCGTCTAGGATGAGCAAGCAGAAGCTGCATTCGGTGCCCTCAAGAAATCTCTCACATAATCCCCCTTGATCTCCCCTCCGGATTTCTCTCAGGACTTCATCCTCTACGCCTCGACATCCGAGCATGCTGTGTCTGGAGTCTTGGTTCAAGAAGACGCTTCTCACCAGGAGCATGTCATTTATTACGTCAACCAGACCTTGTCTGGACCACCTCTACGTTACCCATATGAGGAGAGACTAGCCTTAGCAGTGGTCTTTTCCATCCAAAAATTGCGACACTACATCTTAATGAGTCATACCACAGTCATCGCCGACTCCAACCCCATGGTCTATCTCCTAAACAGGCGGCTCCTGCAAGGTCGTGTTTCTAAATGGGTCATTATCCTCCAGGAATATGACCTCACTTTTCGAACACCTAAGAGCACTAAAGCCCTTGCGCTTGCCCAGCTCATCACTGATCTCCCTTCCCTTCTCCTATCCCCACCAATCTCCGATGACTTACCCGACAATCACTTGTTCACTATCTCGTCTGATGACCCATGGTACGGTGATATTTTGTTATAACTACACATGCAGAAGTTCAGACCCAAATTCACCCGTAATGGACGTTGTCGCATCCGTCACCAGGCCTCTCGATATCTCCTCTTAGGCGATGTCCTTTACCGGCAGGGGGTTGACACAATTCTTCGTCGTTTCCTTACACACGAGGAAGCTGAACACGTCCTTAATGACTGTCATAACGGTGCCTGTGGAGGCCATTTCTCAGGGATGGTCACTGCCCAAAAGGTCATCCGTGCCGGATACTTCTGGCCCACACTTTTCACCGACTGCATCACTGCGGTGAAGCATTGCCATAACTGCCAACTTTTTGCCCCCAAGGCCCAGACACCACCTGCTCCGTTACACCCAGTCGTCACCGTTGGTCCCTTTTTAAATGGGCCATCAACTTCATGGAGTGTAGACCCCCGTCTGCCAACGGCCACAAGTATATCATTGTCGCCGTTGATTACTTCACCAAATGGGTGGAATCCATGCCTACCTTCAATTGTACCGCTGACACTGCTGCCCGTTTCTTTTTCAACCATGTTATCACTCGATTTGGAGTCCCTAAGCAGTTTGTCTCAGACCATGGTTCCCACTTCGAAGATGCCGTCTGGCGTGAGTTATCCACCCTCCTCAAATTTGAACATCAATTTTCCTCTGCTTACTATCCCCAAGGGAACAACCAAGTAGAGGCCATCAACAAAAGCTTAAAAACCATCCTCCAATGCACTGTTGACCGACACAAGTCCAATTGGCACCACATGCTCTTCCCTGCCTTATGGGCTTACCGTACCTCCACCAAGACTGCCACTAGTTTTACCCCATTTCATTTAGTTCACGGTGTAGAGTCTGTCCTCCCCATCGAGTGTCAAATACCTGCCTTACATATTGCCATTGAGTTTCTCCCTGACACTTCCCCCCTCGAGCAGCGTTTGCTATCTCTCGAACAAGCTGATGAAGACCGTCGTGCCACTCTCCAGAACATCGAAGCTGCCAAAACCCGCTCCAAAGCTTGTTATGACAAACATGTTCACCCTCGAACTTTCCACGAAGGGGACCTCGTCCTCGCTTATGACCAAGCCCACAACAAAACCGGTAAAGGGAAGTTTGAATCCATGTGGCAAGGCCCTTACATCGTGCAGACTTGTCTCGGAAAAGGGGCATACATCTTAGCCGACTCCGAAGGTCACCCTTTGCACAACCCCCGTAATGGGTTGTATCTTAAGTGTTTCTACCCGTAGATGACACCGCGGCCTCATTGGTCCGCATTGTACAGTTTGCTCTCTTTTTTGTTTTTCACCTTTTTTACCATCATCTCACATTCATCATTTTTGCATGCCCACAGATGGACCATCTTCCACCTTGTTACACTGGCTTCGCTGATGGAGCAAGCAGCTGGTCTCCAAACCTGGATTCTACAGCATGGGTCTTATATTCCCCCTCACATGAGATGATCCACCTTGACAGAATATGTATAGGTGCTACTACCAATAACCAGGCGGAGTATGATGCTGTGATCGGTCTCTTGACTGCTGCCCTCCAGATGGGCATATGTCACCTTCATGTGTTCCTTGACTCCCAGCTACTTGTCTCCCAACTCAACAACTGCTACCAGGTCCGTGACCCCTTCCTCTTTAGAAAATTCTTGCGCACAAAACAACTCAGCCGACAATTTGAATCCATTACATTCACTCATGTCCCAAGAGCTCACAATAGTGTCGCAGATCAAATGGAAAACAACATCCTAGATTGGCACATCAATCACACCATGTAACACCTACATCATGCATCATTATCCCATAACATCTCATAAAAATATATAAAAACCCAAAAAGATTGCATCGCATCAACATTTGCATCCATGTACATAAACCATAAAACCACATGTATATCCATAGGGGCATCCACGTGCCAAATCATACATACATCATGCTGCATCATATAAAATACACAAGGGGCATCCACGTGCCCAACATCCTATACTACTTGCATCCACGTGCAGTACAAACACATCACAAACCATAAGCGCATCTATGTGCGTACACTGAAATCATCATCGCAAAAAGGTGCATCCATGTGCACATATATACATCAAAAAATACATGTTTAAAGGCTATACATGTCCTGAGTACCGCTGTACTTAGCTATACAAAAAATGTCTATACATCCCTAAAGCCTCATAAAATACACGCCGTAGCTACAAAACTTGGGGGGGAGTCCCCTGCACTCCCTAATGAGAGTCATACCCTGCATCACTTCCTGCATCGGCTGCCTCTGAGTCCTCCCCTCGCTCCTCCTCCGGAAAATCCTCATCCCCTATGGGCTCCTGTTCTTGTGCCCTGTCCACGAAGATAGCCACCCGGATGGCAATGGATCTGAACTCTCGAGGTGCCCTCATGCAATCCTGAACCACGTCTGGATCGATGTCCCGCCACCCCTCGTCGGTCACCCCCACCAGCAAATGGTCTAGTAGTGCCCGTACGGACTCTAGCGTCCCCTCCGCATCCCGGCGACGCACCTCCCCCCGCCCAGGCAAAGCTGGAATGGCCACAATCCCCCTCCGTGCCACATGTCCTGGCGGCGGCTTCGGGCCCACATCTGCAGACCACCCATATGTCAGTAACAGTATATCAATCAACTATCATATATAAAACTTGACATCCATAACATGCAAGCAAAACATACATACCATCGGGTCCCATGCCTGTCCTGGTTCCCGTGGCGCCTCTGGGTCTCCGGTGTAGTCCAGGTCCCTATACGGGTAATCATCCAGTGTCAAAGGTATATGCAGCCACTACAAGTACAACTCCTGTGTAAAGTACCTACCCACCTCGCCGCCGCCACGATGACGCATCATATCGCCCCACCGCACCATCCGCGGCTCCCTCAAGCCTCCTGCTCTGATCGGCACCCGCGGCCGCAGTCTGGGTACCCTCTCCATAAAAAAAGCACATAAGAAAGAACCATAGCAGAACCCCTTGCCAGATTCCTTCGCTGCTGTCAGCTGCCGTTGAACGTAGGTGAGGAACATCTGGCCCCACGCATAGTAGAACCCGTCCAATACACACTCCACTAGCTGCATCTGGTCCCCAGACACCTTCTCCCGTGACTTGGACCCCAAGACGTGAACCACGCATGCCGCCATGGCCTGTACTGATGGCTCTTGTAGGTCTCTCACTAGAAGTGCATTCCTATGCACCCTCGCCTCTGGACCACAGTACCTTTCCAGCATGTCCTCCATATCTACGTCTGTGGATACCTGCGGCTGTGTGTCTGCCACCCTACCAAGACAGGGCAACCCCGTCAAGAAGTATACATCTGTCAGGGTGAGGTCCACCCTCTCACCCTGCACTCTGAAGGCCTGTATGTCCGACTCCCAAAAACTAATCAGTCGGTTCAGCAGCAACGCTGCTGACCGCATCATGGGTACCTGAGCGAACTTTAGTAGTCCGCATAATCCCAGCACTGATCGCACATGGCGATCCCCTCGGATGACGACAACGATCTCATCTGGAATCTCCCGCTCTCTCCACAGAACCTGCGGCATCCTGTCAATCACGCAAAGTAGCCTCATCAGACTCATGACAAACAAATAGTCTGTCCCCTCCCCCCGAAACACCCTAATAGCTCGGTCCAAAACCGCGGATTTAGGGCTCCCTACCGCAGTTTTCGACCGTGGCTATCAGGCCTACAGTTGCAGTCCTTGACTGCGCCTGTCAGCACTAACCTCGCGTGTTCCTCCTCGGAACGCGCGGTACCAGACCGCGTGCCTAGCCCAGGAACGCGCGGGTACCAGATCACGTGTCCATCCTAGAAACACGCGGTACCAAACCACGTGGTTCACCCCAAAACTCACAGTCCCCAACCGCGGTTTCACCCCTCTAACCCGTGGTCCACCCCACGTAGATCGTACAAATAACCCTGGGACCCACTACCCAACCCCCGACCCTAAAAGACATGAGCGTATGAGTTTGACGGAATACCTGTCTCTCCCGGATATGCAATCGGCCGGTCGGATCATCCAGAAATGCCACCTCAGCTCTGGTCCACTCTGATCACTAGTCAAAGTCAAATAGTACAAATGACACTTGTCATGTTGGGCCCACTCACTATTTATAGTCAGTTGACTTTTTCTTGTTTAGGCCATTTCGAGCTCATACGGGGTCTATTTTTCGAACCATTTCCACCATTGGAATCAGCACGATGAGACCGTCATACTGGTCCCCTTGTTCCCTTAATTTTTCCACTTTATTTTTTGAGCATTTTTTTCGACACCCCTCATCGCCTCGGTTTGCGTGCCACTTTGTCTGCTCTCCATTTTTAGCATATTTTATATCATCAGAATCATTTTTCCGAGCTGGTGATGATGCTTGAGATCATTTCTCACTCTCACCCCCAGATTTTTTGGGCATTTTTCCAAAACGCCCCCGTCGCCTCGGTTTGTGTGCCCCATTGGCCATTCTCCATTTTTGACATTCCTTATATCGCCGGATTCATTTTTTCGAGCTCGTGATGATGGTTGAGATCATTTCTCGCTCTCACTTGGTACAATTTCAACATTGTGTCCTGACACCTTGCTGCCTCGGTTTGTGCACCACATCGACTGCCATTGGATTGTTCCACACTTTTACATGAGCCATTCACTCCTGTCATACTGCAAAAATTTCGTTATTTTTCCACCATTTCATTCACCCCACAAGGAGGCCCACCAGTGTTCCCCACTACCCTCGTTCTTGGTCATCATTACTGTTCCTTGATTGAACACTTCCTCCTTGCCTGGCCATTCCTTTTGTTCGGTATAATTTTATCCCTTTTTCGGGCCGGACAAGTCCTTTATGAAAAAGGCACTTAGGGAGTTTCTGTTAAGCTCTTTTCTGACTCCTAAAACAATGAAAAGATCACCGAGCAATCTTGCTTCCTTTCATGCTCGTTAAAGTACCTTAAAGGGCATCTATCTGGTATAAGTTTAACCCTTTTCCAGACCTGGTAGACTAATTACGAAAAAGGAATACTCTAGTCACACTGGCTAGAAGAGTTCTTCATTGCATCCTTTTATGCTTCTTCGGGCCTTGGAGACTAACACACGAAAAAGAAACCCCCTGGAGTCTTCTTATTTTCTTTCAGACTCTCTAAAATTGAAAGCAACCACGAGCATGAACTGTCCTGGGCTCGTACAAATCCACACGACAGTACCATTCCATTACTTCAGAGTCTTCTTATCGCTTTCAGACGCCTTAAAATTGAAAGCAACCACGAGCATGAACTGTCCTGGGCTCGTATAAATCCACACGACAATACCATTTTATACACACTTCTTCTAGTTCCCTAACCCATGAAGAAGTTCCCCCCCGTGCCTCCAGGCACTATGATCAATCATCTCAGCAGCACCCCCAATCAGGTCTCCTTTGTTCAGAGTACTCTGCAGTCTCCTGCCATTTTATACCAGCTTGAGTCTCCCTCCGCCCCGTCACCATCCTTGATCCATTACAGCTATGATCCCTTTCCCCCCAGTCAGTTTCATATGCTGCCCGATCATCCCCATTATCATACTCTGAACAAAGGAAGTTTGAGTCCACCCCCTCTACTTGCCCAGTTGTCCCCCCACAGTTTGTCAGTCCTGCCATCAGTACTCTCACATTTCGGTTATCTACCTCGCGCTCCTGTCAAGGAAACATCATTGCCTTGATAGTTGCAGGTCTCCCTCTGTCAACGACAGCCCCTCTATTCCAGAGGATAGGCCCAGAGGTCCCTACGCCTTGGACTTATCACCATCTATGGTAAGTGCCTATGGAACATTCCGAGAGGAGTCATCATTGCCTCTCCGAGTGGTTGTTTCTCACATGCTCGACTTCAGCACCTTGATCGCATCATCGAGAATCGCGTAGGGTTACATCCCTTCCATTATTTGTCGAAGTCCTCGGATTTCCCTTGACTCTAGCACAGTGGTGAGTCACTTCGGAACGACCAGTTATCTGTTCCCGTGGATGTCCGGGCTGCGTTGGCGAGTGTATTCGGAATCCATCCAGCTCTATGCTTCCTTGAGTACCCAGTTCCATCCCAGATCAGTTCCAGTTCAGTGTACCATTGCGAGTATGACCCCTTGTCACTCAAATCCAGCAGCTCATCAGTTCATTTGGTACCACATTCAGTTCATCAGTCCTTCAGCTACGACATGGTCACCCAGCAGTATGTCCCAGATTTGGTGTCCCCTCTGGACTCTTATGATGTACACAGTGGTTCTCTATGTATATTTTAGGTCCCCATCTTTGGGCCTCACAGTTATTTTATGTATCTTGATACGAGCATGGGTATGCCCGCCTCGTCCATATATTGAGATTCTTCCTCATTCCATATTTGAGGTCATGTATATTTCAGGTCCCCATATTTTGGACCCCATTGTTATTATTATGTTATATCCTGATACGAGCATGGGAATGCCCGCCTCGTCCATATGATCAGATGATTCCTCATCCATTATTGAGGTTATGTACTTTCAGTTCTTGCAGTTTGTTCGGGATCGTTGTTCCGGGCTTCAGTTTGTTTTTTCTCTTCTCCACACCCCAGGAAAACCTTATATGACTTATGATGTCCATTGTCCATACGATGAGCTCCTGCCCTCACACATCAGGGGGCAATCTGTTAACACCCAAAAAGTGTTCACTACCTCATCTACCTCATTACATGGCTCATTTGTCCATTTTCCTACCATATTTCCCTTAAAAACCCTAAAAATCCCACAAAAGCCTCCAAAAGGCCTAAAATGCCTCCAAAAGGCCACAAAACCATCAAAAAGCCTCAAAAGGGCTAAAAAACCCCTTTTCCCTCCAAAAATATCCAAAATTCCTCTAAAATAGCAAAAACCCTCTAAAAATGGCATAAAAAAATATAAAATAATGAGGAAAAGGAGGGAAAAACCCTATACAGCTGCCCTAAAACATATGGTTCCCAAAACCATGGGCCAGCACTCCACCACCAAAAAACTATAAATAGGTGATGGAGACCCCTTATTCCACATCCACAATCATAAGCACCCTTTGCCAAAATCTCTCTTGAAACCCTAGCTCACCCTTGAGCTACTTTCACCTTGAGAGCCCCTTTTGGCCCATTCCCACCATTTGGAGAAAGAGAAGGAGCAAGTTGGAGCTTGGAGCAACCCTCTTGGACATTGCAAGAGCTTCACCAACCTTCACATTGGAGGTAAAATTAATACAAAAGCCATTCTTTACATCTTATTTGTTATGTTTCATGCACATGTTTAGAGTAAGTTGTATTTCTGTTTTAGCATTTTAATTTACATTTACTGAACTGCTACTAAGGAGTCCCTTCTCCTTAGTAGGTGCTCATTTGCACAAGCTAGGGGTAAAACCCTAGCCACAAGGACATAGACCTGAAGACTGCTATATTATACAAAATTATGTCAAAACACCTAAAAATTTATACTGCAATTTTTGTAAATCAGTTGGACATGATGAATCCAACTACCACGCATATGAATTAATTAATGAAAGGAAATGGGATATGGACTCAATAAGAGGCATTGGCTTGTACCGCATACAAGAAGATACCCAGCCGAAACAAGAGAATGCACAATATGACCAAGGAGGATACAAAGGTCATGGTGGTGGATACCGCGACAGAGGAAAAAATGCTGGACCGGCACAGGGAAGAGGCCATCCCCAGGTCATTTTTTATAACTGTGGCTAGCCAGGTCACGTATCTAGAGATTGTGTTAAACCATGCATTGCATGTAATTATTGTAAACCATTTGAGCATGCTATTGAATATTTCCGAGTGCTAGAGGTGGAAATGCAGAAAAGAAGAGGGACGGACGCACCAAACACGAACGTCCAGTGGATCGCAGTAGAGAAAAGACAAGCAGACCCCAGCATCAATGTGGTCATGCGCAGTGGCACTCAGACAGGTCGCGATAGGGGAGAAGAAGCTTCCACGTTAGGGGAGGCTCACACAAAGTAGATCCCTCATGAGATAGAATGGATAAGGAAAGCTCTGGGAAAAATACCTGCTCTCGACCTACAAAAGAACAAGGAAGTCTTTATCGATGCGTTGGATAGCTTCAAAGAGCCAGCAATAGAAACACAAAGGATCTCGTTGCGTAATCAAGCACCGCATGTTGAAGACATGCCAGTAGCCTATGACAAAACAAGCACTGCAACAGATGTCAGCACTTCTATTGCGCAGTTCCTGCGAAGCTGCATGAAGCTACTTAAAAGTGAAAATGCCATAGTAGAGCTGTAGAAGCTCATAAACCAGTATGAACCGTAGGCTGGAACAGAGGATTCTGATAGCACAGTACATGACATAAGGAAACATAAAAGAACAGGCCAAGAAATGAGACTTCCTGTGCAGATTGGATATTTTGAAATGTACGAATGCATCCTTGATCTGGGATCTGAAGTAAATGTCTTAACTAAGTAGACATGGTTGCAGATGGGTCAACCAAAGTTGTCATGGTCACCTATCTAGTTAAGAATGGCTAACCAAGAGAAAGTCATACCTTTTGGCCGGTTAGCTGACATAATAGTCGACATCGATGGAGTCCAAAATCATACAGACTTTGAAGTTATCGAGATTGTGGATGATAGTCAGCCTCTTCCTGCTCTGCTAGGAATTGACTGGGCTATGGATAACTTGGCTATTATCAACTTAAAGACAAAGAAGATGATATTTGAGGGAAAGCATCTTAGGGTCATCGCACCGTTGGATCCTACAGATGGTGACAGATACAGCGAGCCGATTCAGGAGGAATCCAAGGCTCAAAACTTGGACAAACTATACCAGCTCACAGCGAACCAAGAAGATTACATTAACCCTACCGCAGATGGCACACTCAGTTGGAGATGTGACAGCTCCTACATCTTTGATTCAAAGGCAGAGAGGGAAAATTGGCAAAGTCGGATGCATGAAGTATCAGCAATAAGGTGCGCGTAGGTTACGAAATCACTGCGCTGGATTGGGAAGGAGGTAAGTCCTATTCCCACATATGATGGTTCTGCTAATGTTTATACTTTTATCCAAGAATACACTGCAGCTATTGCAGATGAGCATAGATTACCAGCATTGGATATGGCACTGCATGACACACCCGCCAGATGGTGGAATGCACACAAGCAAACATTGACCACTTGGGACCAATGCAAGATTAAGATGCAGATTCAATTTGCCAATAGGGTTACTTTACGCTTTCATAAGTTTAATGGACAGACAGATCCTTGTCAGCATATTGAATTTTGTTCGTAGGCATGGCTGGGAAGGCCACGTGAAGAATGGGTGCACCTATTCGTGCATACGCTGGAGGATGACATTCCAAAGAAATGGTACCTAGACCTGGAGTTGCACAGAGAAACCATTGATTGGGAAATGTTGACTATGAACTTCCAGAAGGATTTCAGCTTTGAGGACGAAAACCCGCTGATCCATGAGGCATTGCAAATAATTAAGGAATGCATATTCAGGGAAGACTGTCCTCACAGAAATATGACATTGGATGAATTCTTCGGGGCAGAAAACCTTCTCTGCGAACCTCCAGTCAGAATGGAAGAAACATGAAGAACACCTTATTGAGTGTTATAACCTAGCTAAAGAAGATGGGGATAGCAAGGAAGATGATGACGACGATCAGCGCAATATAAACATACCAGAATCAGAGGGTGCGCGCAATGTAGAAGGACCTACGTTAGAAATCCTAGACATGAGCAGACCAGTAAAGACACAGAAGGTGAATATTGGCACAGGCGAACAACCAAAGTTTGCAGCAATCGGAGATTATTGGGACGATGAAACTGTTGCAGAGATCGCAGATACCATGCATGAGTATCAGGAGCTGTTCCCGACAAAATTTATAGAAATGAAAGGAATTCTGGGAGACCTAGGAGTCATGAAAATGCCTTTGAAGCCAGGTGCAAAGCCTGTGAAGCAGAGACCGTACAGATTAAATCCGCGCTATAAAGAAAGAGTGCGCGCAGAGCTGGATAAGATGCTAGAAGCAGGAATCATTGAACCTATCGAGGAATTCGAGTGGATTAGTCCCATGGTTGTTCAAGACAAGAAGACGAAGGGTGAGATCAGGATTTGTGTGGATCTCAGAAAACTGAATGATGCTTCTATGCATGACCCATTCCCCACTCCTTTTATAGATGAAGTGCTTGACAATGTTGGAGGGAATGAGGCCTATTCCTTTACTGATGGTTTCTTTGGATATCATCAGCTAAGGATTGATCCAGTAGACAGGCATAAGATGACTTTTGCTACAGAATGGGGGTCATTCCAGTACACAGTAATGCCCCTTGGCTTGAAGAACGCACCTGCCATATTATCCAGAGTGGTTGTCGCAACATTCAAAGAATTTATGCATAAGTTTCTCGAATCTTATCTCGATGATTGGACTGTGTTTGATCTATTGAAGAACCAGTGTGCGAACCTCATAATGATGCTTGAGAAGTGTCGACAGCATCAGATCTCTTTAAATCTAAAGAAGTGTATTTTTTGCGTTCCTTATGGCATTGTACTTGGGCACATTGTTTGTAAGCAAGGACTCATGGCGGATCCTGCAAATATTGCTATTATTGTGAATTTGCCAACACCAACATCAGTCAAGATGTTGCACTCTACCTTAGTCCATACTAGATACTACAGGAAATTCATAAAGGGTTATGCACAAATAACCATAGCAATGGAAAAGCTACTAAAGAAAGACGCACCATTCATCTGGAACGTGGAATGTGAACAAGGGTTTGATACATTAAAAGAAAAGATGGTGACTGTGCTGATTCTAGTCTTTCCAGACTGGACAAAGCCATTTTATGTCCATGTTGATGCATCATGCATTGCCTTGGGAATCATACTAGCTCAGCCAGGAGAAGGAGGTATTGACTACCCTATTGCATTTTCGAGCAGGAAGGTCTCAACGGTAGAGAAGAACTATACTACTACCGAGAGGGAATGCCTTGCAATGATATAGGCATTACTTGCTTGGTGCGCACTTCCTTATGTTCACTGACCATTCTGCATTGAAATACTTGGTCAATAAGCCAGTGTTAGGGGGGCGCATATGCAGATGGTTGATTCTTTTCCAGGAGTATGATTTTGAGATTGTTGTTAAGCTAGGTAGACTGAACTTGGGACCTGATCATCTGTCAAGGATTGAGTCAGGAGAAGAGCCAACGAACATTGAAGATAGTCTGCTTGATGCGCAGTTATTTGCTATACAAGTTGCCAATGATTATTATAAGGATATCATTAATTTCCTAACAATAGGGCTGGCACCGCAGGAATTATCTGTCCAGCAGAAGAAACAGCTAGTGTTGCGCACTGTAGACTTCACTATAATTGTAGGCCAGCTATACAAACTTGGGCCAGATGAAGTCCTGTGCAGATGAGTACTAGATCATGAGAAACCATTTATTCTAGCAGAATGACATTCAGGGATCGTGGGAGATCACTATGCAGGAAGGGCTACCTCGCAGAAGATACTGCATGTAGGGCTATGGTGGCCCACGATCCGCAAAGATTCCAAAGAATACTGTAGGACGGCGATGTCTATCAAAGGACTGGGAAACCTTCACGAAGAGATGAGATGCCATTAAACCCGTAGTTGACCTTGCAGGCATTTGAGAAATGGGAAATTGATTTTGTGGGTCCTATAAACCCACCAGGGAAAAGAAATGGTGTGAGGTATATTATTATTGCTACTGATTACCTCACCAGATGGGAAGAAGCAAAACCAGTAAAGGATTGTAGCGCTAGTACTGCTGCGCGGTTCATTTTTGAAGAAATATTGTCGAGATTTGGCTATCCAAAGATTTTGATGAGTGACCAAGGTACTCATTTTTTGAACAAGACCATCAAGGCACTTACAGAGGAACTCCACATTCGTCATCAGCACAGTACCCCATATCATCCACAGGCGAATGGTACTCTTGAGGCTTTCAATAAAATTATGGAGAATGAACTAACTAAGGTTTGCAATCTAAATAGAGATAATTGGGATCTGCACGTCTCTTCTGTGTTATGGGCATACAGGACTACACGCAAGAAATTGACAGGACATACACCCTTCTAGTTGGCTTATGGGCAGGAAGCTATAATTCCAATGGAGTACATTGTCCCTAGTTTAAGGATCGTTGCGTTCACAGGAATGGCAGACCACGTAGCATTAGAAGAAAGTTTGCTACACCTTGTTGGGTTAGAGGAAGATCACTTCATTACTGGCTTCCACCAGCAAGCTCAGAAATACCGTGAGAAATCCTGGCATGATCGCCATATAAAGAACAAGTGCTTTCAGGTAGGTGACCTAGTCCTCCTGTATGATAGCAAATTCATGAAGTTTCCTGGTAAATTTAAGATGCATTGGCTTGGTCCATATACTGTAATACATGTTACTAACACTGGTGCAATCCAGCTAGCCAATTTAGCTGGCGATATCCTACCGACTTTGATAAATCGAAGCAGGCTAAAGCGGTATCATGACAGCCCTGCTTCGCAGAATTCTGAATGATAAGAAGAGAAAGACAGTTCCAAGTGTTAGGTACAGTTGAAATTGGACACTGGAAATGTCAAGGAGTCTGTACATGTATGTTAGGTAGAAAAATATGTGTACCACGCAGCACTATTGAAGCTGCGCGGAAAGGGAAAAAAGAAAAGAAGAAAGAAGACTTAAGAGAAGAAGTAAGAAAAGAAGTAAGAAAAGAAAAAGGAACCGCACAGTTGGAAAATTTTGGCACTGCGAAGTAACTGCGCAGGATCTCAGATGGCTTGCCATGCAGCTCAACGCAAGACTCAGAAAAATAGCCATTATATTACCATTGGAAGAAAATAGCCGTTATGTGACCATTGCAAGCACTCGCTTCAGCATTTAATGAAAAAATAGTCGTTCTGAACACGCTGACGACGGAAGGGACCGAAGGAGTCATTCAAATTGGAAAACGGACACCACATTAAATGCTCATATAGCCGTTCAGACGTGCGGGGAGTACTCAGCTACGCCTATAAAAAACAACACATAACGACTCGCGGGCATTACCAGACACTTAGAATTTTTATGCATTTGGTCCTATGCTAGCAGCCCTTAGTCATCTTTCAGAAACAATTGCCTACTCTCGCCAGTGAATGTCTAGATCACCAGATAGACAAGAAGAGCTTACACTTCAAGAAGCAATCCGAGTCTTTCAGCACGGGATAATTGCAGAGTTAATGAAAACCCCTGCCAAGAAGGTTGTAACAGAACAAGGCCAACGATCCCGTAGATCACCTCACCATACTCCACTCATGCAGGACAAAGGGAAAGATAAAGGGAAAGACATAACTGCCCCACGAAGAAAGATTCTAAAGATGAGCCAGATGGCGCAAAAATCGTCGGTCTTTCAGAAAGAACTATTGAAGCTTACACCAAAGTATATATCACCACAGGCATTGGATGCCCCAACCTTTAAACTAGCCAAGAATGCTAAATATGAAATCCCATTGTCGTCGATCTCAAAACATGTAGAGGTTGCCAAGAACCTGCTCAGAAAGATTCTGGACTGTAAGTGGGAAGATTTTGACCTCCTAGCTATGCAAAAGGAAGAGCCCCACACGACTAAGTACCCACAATTCCAGCTTGACCAATATATGTGCTGGAAAAAGGATGCCAAGGGCACATTTAAGTTGGTTGCCGAAATCTGGCTGACACCGGTAGTTTCGTCAAGATTGTTGAACCTCCTCAGATTGCCACATTTTGATCGCTCACCGGAAGTTAATGCCGTGGTTCTCACACTGATGGCCCAAATCCACCAGGGATACCTGTGGCTAGACAAAAATATTGATGTCAACATTGCCTTGATCCACAGCATAACAGGTCTCAGTAAGCGCGGTAAGGATCCCAAGCAGTTCTTCCAAGGGAAGAGAAAGGAAAAAGAAGCTGTCGAGAAAATGAAGAAAAGCTAAGCATTGGTGAAGGGGAAAAGAGGTTTTCCCACATAAGAAATTGAAGACAGAATGACAAAATTTGTCACGCAGCTGCTTGCAGGAAAAATCCTCAAAACAGCTAGGCCACCAGAGGTGCCTGCGGGCGCAGTATTACTTGGTTCCGCAGCGGCTGAAGGCACCGAGTTCAATTGGTGTCAATATCTTCTGAATGAGTTCTTGGATGAGCTCAATGATACCCAGGAAAATGGCGAATAGTTCCACTTCACATGGATGATTATTCTCATCGCCTTTTCCGGATGGAAGGAGCCAAGGGACTATGTGGGTGTCAATATAGAAACCAATGATCCCAGAGTATTCTGGTATGCCAACCTCTGGGAAAATATCAATGTAGAGCGATAGCTGAGGTTTTCTATCAATATTACACTCAGCTGCGTGATGCGATTATCCATACAGCCCGCATCACAAAGCAGGTAACGTCAAAGTACATTCGCATTCTTGATTTTCAGGCTGACATGCGATGTATCTTCATTCCACCCAAGGCGAGAATGAAGAAGATAGAATGGTTCCCCGGTAACAATCATATGTATGAGGAGGACATTGAAGCCCTCATGAAGGATTGGCCCACTGACTTCTATGTGGAAGTCATGGATGTTGAGATAGACTCTGAAGAAGATGAGCTAATCCCGCTGTCATGCCCTATTGTTGAAGAAACAGGAAAGCAGAAAGAGCTTGATACCTCGCAGAAGCCAAAGACGCGAAAGAAGATGAAGGCCACAAAGACTCAAGTTGAGACAGTGCTGAACGAAGATGACTTTGACATGATAGCAAAAAGGGTCTCAGAACAGATGCAGGAGCTCATGACTGACAAAGACAAAAAGGATCAGGTCATCCAAGATGTTCTGTAAAAGACCAGGCTTGCATTGCAAGGCCTTATGAAGAAAATGGATGAGGTCCAAAAGAGCATAACCTTGTCGCGCGACACATCAGGAGTTGAAGGGAGGTCGGCAGGAACCTCACAGCAAACGCTGTCGTCCAAGACAAGGATTGTCCATGTGGACCCATTAGATATTGCATTGCCAATGACAGAACAGGTCGCCCTAGACACAAAGGGAGCAGAACGAGTAGAGCTCGACTTGGCAAAAATTCCCTTACCAGCCTTGTACTTCATCCACACGTAGATCGTCGAGGAGATGCATGAATGAATGGTAGGGTCGATGAAATCACAAGCATAGCTCACCACAGCAAATAGACAGCTCGAGTTCTGTGCAGACATGCAGCTGCATGATGAACAGGACCGTCGGAAACAATTAGAGAATACCATATCCACTGTTTCCCAGGATATTGAAGGCATAGAATTCCAGGATAATCGTACAGACACAGTTCTAAGGATCGGAGACAAAGTGAGATCCTTGAAGTCGGAAATGCAGGATAAAGAGATTTATTATGAGGCCGATATTGCCATGTTGAAGGATAAACTGAATAAGCAAACGCCATTAACTGAGCAGCAGTTAACTGAGCAAGCCATCAGTGCCGTCGCGCAGAACATAACGAGTGGCATGGCTCAATGCCAAGATATCTTGGAAAAAGTTTCAAAGGTATTCACTTCCCTTGAAGAGGATCAGGGGCTACTGCAGGTAAAGATTGCGGTAAAGGAAAAGCAGACTGCGCTAGAGAAGTTGGACGCAGAGCTCAAGGCTCTGCCACCTAGGGAGAGGCTATCCAGGTATAAGGAAGTATCAAGCTTGAAGAAGCAAGTCCAGGCATTAAGAGAGAAAGAGACTGAGATGGACAATCAGTCACAGTGACTCCTAGAGGATGCTACAGCAGTGTCACAGTAGATAGAAGACAAGCTAAAGGAACTGCGCGACAACCAGGAGCAGGTACAGGGACAGATTGGACAAGAGATAACTCTAGCACTGCTTGAAACAATACATCAAGTTGAACAGGATACCAGAGAAGCAGAAGAGCAGTTGCTCGGTGCATATAATGAGTTCGCGGCCAAACTAGTTCCACCGGTCGCGAGGCAGAGTGAGATGACCGAAGTAGCAAGTGGCTCGGGGACGAGCCACATGTAAGTGTTAGGGGCATGTTGGGCCCAGGTTGGGACAAAGTTTTGGTAACACCTTTTTGACAAGCAGGTAAAGCTGAGCTAAGCACAACTCAGAAATATAATTTTGCCTAAGTATTGAGGGTGCTGAGTTGTGAGCAGGGAAAGCTCAGCTGTGCGCAGCATCCAAGTTTTGATCAGGCTACGAAGCTGTGCGCAGCATCTGAAGTTTTGGAAGCCCTGCGAAGACCAGCGCTGCGAGGAAGTAGTGCTGTGAAGCAGTCAAGATACATGGAGCCAGCAAAGCGGAGTGCTGGACAAGGATTAGGTGCAGGTATCGGATGGCCCAGTAATGGTCTAATTTTGGAAAGATGCTCCAGGAGTGCCAAGCGATGGGCACGATAAAATCAGGAAGGCGACCAATGCATGAGTTTGTTGAGGAAAGCGACGTCTTGGCACACTTGGTGGGTGAAACCGTTAGAGATGAATGGTTCTGTGAAAGAGATCTGTTGGCACGTGTACAACAGGGAGGCCGATAGTGACAAAACGAAGACGTGGATAACAGCCACGATGAAACAAACACTACCAGATGCTAGCAAGCCGGTTTAGGGAAACTGATGCAGCTTTGTAAACCCTAAGGGTTTTTGGGTTTAGGTCTTCGACTTTGTAAAGACATGACCTTAGAGGCATGATCTATTTAAGAAGACAATTTTGTATGGGATGGAGTTGTTGCTGATGTTATTATGTTACAGTGAGTTGGGTTATGACTTTTTGTATTGTAAAATCTCTCTGAGCTAAGAAGATTGTAAAAGCTCTGTAGCTATGTGCGCAGAGACCTGTCTGAGAGCAAGGAGAGTCTACAACTGAGTGCGCAGACTAAGAACGATTGTCCCCATCCCTTTTAAAGAAATATATTGCCAACCATTCTTGTGGACGTAGCTTCCCACCCAGGGGAGTGAACCACGTTAAATATCGTGTAGTGTGATTGTGTTTTATGAATGAATGCTTCTTTGTGTTTTCTGTAAATGAATGTCTAAATGTTTCCTTGCATGATGTTATGAGAGAACTTTGATATGCATTTGCCTTAAGAAGAAGTATGGAGATGATATGTTAAGTTCTGTATGAACAAATGAACAATAAGCATCTAGTATTGTGTTGGAGACCGCGAATCAATCATTTGGTTAGATACTTTCTTATATGCAATAAACGAATGCTTCACAGTTGGATCGTATAGTCATATATGTTCAAATCCCAGAACCCTGAGTTAATGAGTGAATGTTAGAAGAATAGCCAGTTAAGCGTCTGAATGAATGGATGAGTGATATTCATTTCAGTGCCTTAAGTGTTTTCAAGATAATCCAAGTAGAGAATAAAGCTGGATTGTTTGCAGCTTCAGTAGAAGTCCCGCGGTAGAAGAGTATAGTGGTGCAGACTGCAGCATTTCCCATCGTTGCGCAGTCTCACCTAGTAGCACCTATTCTCTGTTGTGTTGCGCAGTACGTCCGGTCCAAGCAACTTATCACTTACTGTGGAAGCCTGGTTCCGCAGTACCCCATAGATACACCTTGGGTGAGACCTCAACCTACTCCCAGGTTGTTGCTGAAACGGCTGGTGTAAAGGGGTTTGTTGCTCAAAGGGAAACCGCAAAGAACCTGGGTCTTATAAGAAAACCTCTGGGTCAGTTATAGCCAACACATATCTGGCAATACTTTTGTTTCTATCTCTTGCTTAAGCATCGTATTGTTAATCTTTATTTCTTTTTGCAATTCTTCTTGATTCTTAGCAAGTGCTTCCTGTATGGAAATATGAAATGAGGCATCTAGCATGTCTGGACTGCCGACTTGGTCTTTTTTTTGCATTAATCTTTGTAACATTTCGATTAATGTATTATGGTTCTACGTCGTTTTTTGGTCTAACATTTTTTGTTCCTTGCTTATAATGTTGAACTTGTCGTCCATTTTCTTCTCCATTACTTGAATGACTTCCTCTTTAATTTCTTTCTTAAGTGACTCTTGGCTCTTGGTGATTATTTCCTTGAAAGTTTGGACATCCTTCTCTATTTTCTCGATTTGGGCTTTAACTATGTCGTCATGCTTCTTAAGTGTGGTGGTGAATAATTGGACCCAATTTTTTATTTTTATGGGTGAAAAGTTACCTTAAGATTTAATAATAATAGTAGTAATAACTATTATTATTTTGAATTGGTAGGGCCTTTAGAATTTTTTTAAAAACATATAGTTATAATAATAATATAAAAAAATAATATTATTATATTATATTTTTTTTGTTTAATTGTGTGTAGTTCATTGGAGATGGACGAAGGGACGGGAGTGACAGTGCTGGGCGGAGCTGGTGTTGGGGATGGTGACGGCCGAGGGAGAGGAACGTATCCTGAAGGAGGAGGGAGGGCGTATGGCGCAGGCGGAGGGTGGGGCGTGGGGAGGAGAGGGCGCTGTGTGGGGAGCAGCGTTTGGTTGAAGAGGGGGCGCTGCATGGGGAGAAGTGCATAGAGAGACGTGGGGCGTTGGAGCAGAAAGGAAGGATGGAGAGGGTGCTGCGCGGCAAGGAGCTGATAGAGAGACGTGGGGCGTTGGGAGCAACGGGGAGGATGGTGGGCGTGGCAGTGGTGGAGGGGAATGGGGCGCAGGAAGTGGTAGCATGCGGGAGAGAGGAGGATACGGGAGGGGGGCATGGCCGAGGAGTTTTGAGGGGAGGGAGTACGAGGTGTGAGTGTGGGGACCATGTGATGGCAGCATGGCTAGGAGGTGACAGAGATGGGAAAATAGAAAAGAGTTGTGTGGGTGGAACGATGGCAAGGGATTAGGGAGGTAATGATGAGGTGAGGGGGATGAATAGTGGAGCAGGGATGAGTGTGGGAGAGGGTAGGTCGAGTGGATCACGGGCGTTGATGGAGCTCAATGGAATGGTGAGTGCGGGCGAAGTGGGGGTGCTGAAGGAGATATCACGAGAGTGGTGGAAGGGAAAAGGGTGCATATGGCACAAGGAGAGCTGAGAAGGAGTGAGGGAGAATGAAGGACATTGGATGAGCAGCGAAAGGTGAGAAGGGTGGTGGAAGAGGAGCCGAATCCGAGCTCTGAGGGGAGGAGCGAAAGCTCTGATACCAAATGTAGAAACCGTATCTAGTTGGACAGTTAACTGTGTCCGGTCAAGGAGTTAAGAAGCGAGTCCACCTTCCCTATTTGAGATAAATGATAATAATATATTGATAGATGATGATAAAATTACAATAAGATGGCCTTTATAGGGCTTGAGGAAGCATATTGAAGGGTTACGCCTTTTCACTAGTAACCTAATAAATTATTAATTTATAATTAATAATATTAATTAAATATTCACAGCAGCAAGGCCATGGCCACACCTATGGCATTGAACCTGAAGCTTCTGTGTGATGCTTCATCTGATCTGGTTGATGTCATGATGTATCGTCAGATGATTGGGTCCTTGATGTACTTGACGAATACAAGACCAGATATTTACTTTGCGATGAACACATTGAGCCAGTTCCTGACGGATCCCAGAGGTGTTCACCTAGTTGTTGTAAAGCATATTCTGAGGTACTTGAAGGGTACAATTTATTATGGGCTCAAGTATGATGCGAATCAAAAGTTTAACCTGCAGGGTTATGTTGCATATTGGGCAGGCAGTGTTGCAGATAGGAAGAGCACATCTGGGTGTTGCTTCAGTATTGGATCAGGTGTGATCTCTTGGTTTAGTAGGAAGCAATCCTGTGTAGCACTAAGTATAGCTGAGGTAGAGTATGTTGCAGCATGTTCGGCTAGTTGTGAGGCAGTATGGCTCCGGAAGCTATTGTCTGAGTTATTTGATCTCCCGCTGGAGGCTATTGGTATATTTTGTGAAAACCAGAGTTGTGTGAAGCTGTCTGAGAACCCGGTGTTCCACGACAGGTCAAAACACGTTGAGATCAAATATCACTATCTCAGGGATATGGTGTAGAGAGGAGCAGTGAAGCTCCTATATGTTGCGACGAATGAGCAGATTGCATATGTGCTGACGAAGCCACTAGCCAGACTGAAGTTCGAGTACTTCAGAGAGAGGCTTGGTGTTCTTCAGATTAATGACACTTCAAGTGAGAATTGATGGACACATTTGCAGGAGCCATTACAAGCATGGTGAGAGGAGGATCTTTCCCATGGCTGTGGATGTAAGCATTGGATGATGAGCATCAGGACAATGTTCCAGTTACTGCTCTATATATGCATCATGTTGGATGCTTGTTATGATCAGTTGAATCATGTATATGTATATGCATCATGTTGGATGCTTGTTATGATCAGTTGGATCATGTATATGTATATGCATCATGTTGGATGCTTGGACCATGTATCTATATATGTATCAAGTGGATACATTGTATGATCAGGTAGATCACATATGTTGATATATATCAAGCGGATACATTGTATGATTAGGTGGATCATGTATATGTGTATGTATCAGGTGGATACATTGTATGATCAGGTGGATCATATATGATGATATGTATCAGGTATATACTTAGTATGCATCAGGTGGATGCATTATATGATCAGGTTGATCATGGATGATGAGCTTCAGGATGTTGCTCTAGATGACATGCATCAGGATGATGTAGTGATGATGATCAAGTTGATCATGTGATGATGTACATCAGGATGATGTATGGTGAGTATCAAGTTGATACTTTGTGGCCATGGACAGGTTGTGTAGATGAGCATATAAGTAGATCTGGGAGATCCGATAGGTAGAGTTGTGTGCTCGTAACAGCCTAGGATTCTCTTTTGAGGCATTACTCTGGGAGGACATATAAGTAGTCCTGGGAGATCCGACAGGTAGAGCTATGTGCTCGTAACAGCCTGGGATGCTCTTTCGAGGCATTGTCCTATGGCATGTAAGTAGACCTAGGAGATCCAATAGGTTGGGTTGTGTGCCTGTAATAAGTCCTAGGATTCTCTTTCCAAGCATTGCCATGACCACATGTAAGTAGACGTGGGAGATCCGATAGGTTGGGCTGTGTGCCCTTAATAAGTCATAGGATGCTATTTCGAGGCATTGTGGTGAGGGGTCACATGTAATACGTCCTAGAGATCTTGACAGGTTGGGCTAGTCATGTAAAAGGCCTCGGATGCTATTTAGGGTTCTTGCTAGTCAAGACACTCTTTTAAGATTTTATGACAGTCACATGTAAGTGGACCTCGAAGATCTTTCCAGTCGTGCTTCGGCACATAAATGGTCCTGGGATACTCTTTCGAGGCATTGTGATGCACATAATAAGTCCTAAGGATTCCACAGTATGGCCAATGATGATGAAGACCTACAGGTGGTGGGCCTATATCTAGTATGAAAAAGGATTGGCTCTTCAAAACTTCCTATGACGAGTAGATCGGAGATTGATTGAGATAGCAGCAGCAGTGACAATGACGATGATTCGCTGATGATGATCTAGAGAAGAAGACTTGTGCTAGCAGATCTGTGTCGAGAAATACCTTCCTAGTTAAGAGGGAGTGTTGATGTATATGTAACTTCGGAATGTATTTTACTCATGTATATTGTATTCCTATAGAGATGTTATTATTCCTCTATACGGAAGTGTTTGTATTCCTAGAGAGATGTTATTATTCCTCTATACGGAAATTTTGTCATTTATATTGTAAGTGTTGTAACTTATACTTGATGGGTTATTAGACCACCTTGATCGGGTCGGCCCTATATGAGTCATGTGGGTAAATGGGTTATTAGACCACCAAGTGTGGGGTCGGCCCGGATTAATGTAACCATGGGTTATTAGGCTAAGTTAGACAAGTCGACTTCAGTGGTTTATTGGGCAGGACAGGACAAGTATAAATAGAGATCGAGAGATCTCTATTTGATCATCTCATTTTACTCACTCTTCCATCACTCGAAAAGTGGCATACATGTGAGGAGGAGGATCAACTACTAGGAGAAGACTATCTCTTATACTCTGGTTGTATCATTGCTATTTCTATCTCTGAGGAAGTTGCGGGGTTTTTCACCTTCTTGGTTTTCCCCGGTGAAACTCTGTGTCTCTTGTGTGCTTGCATTATTGTGTCCATGATTGATATGTTGTATATTTGTTGTAGATATGCTGTACATGTTATTCTCTCAGTTAATATCTTAGATCAGATTGAAAATTCTGAAAAACTAACATTAATTGTATTCGTTTTCTGCTAGGTTAAACATATATGGTTTATAATTTTGTACTTAGGGTTTTAACCCTGTCGATTTCTAAATGCTTGACTATTATAAATATTTATTATATAAACAGGGAGGTGATCTCTTCGAGCTTCGAACCCTTGAGCTATTAGTTTCTTGTTGATTATGTTTAAATACTTGTCTTTAAGGTTTATGGGCTTAAGTCCTTGTTTCTTGACTGCTCGATGCTCACCGAGAGCATAGATGTTATGAAAAGTTAAACGAGATAAACCCTAATTGTGGTTTAAGTTTATTTTTAAATATTTTATTAAATCTTATGATATAATGAGGAATACCCATTGGTATTGAGCCTTTCGACAATAATAGATGATCTCCTGAATTGAAAACATTCTTAGACTATGATGTCGAAAAATGGGAAATTTAAATACTTATATATTAGGAATATTTTACTTCGCTTTGAGTGATGAAATCCATTATGGAATTAATAGTTTTTGTTAAGATAGTAAAATATTTTACTGATAAAGTTCCGAGTTAAATAATTTTGTTTTATTAGATGAACTCAAGGTTGATCCTTTATATGATATTAAAGATGCCAACAGAGTTATAATAATATGTTTGTAGAATCTTTATGAAATGAGAAATGGTCATACTACTTTGATTTGTATATTATTCGGTTAAGGGTTTATATAGTTATAAAAGATATAAGAGATTTTATGTGCTTTTACTGTGTCAAACTATGATGTTGTAAGAGAAGATTTCCTTCTTTGTCTTCAATATCACTGTGTAAAAACATTGAATATATGTATAAAGTATTTAAGGTAGCATTATGCCTATAATCTATCTGTTTAATTGTCAATATTTGACTATAGAAAGAAAAACACAAACAACTCTAGCACATTACTAAGTTCTGAATATTACTTCTATGCAATCTACGATGATACCAATATTTGGTAATAATTTATTCTAATTACAAGGTTGGAATCATTTTTAATCTCTATTAATTAAATACCTTCTATACTAGAGTACATCACTTTTAAGTGAAAGGAAAAATATAGGAAGAAATTTATATTCATCATTCTATATTTAAATCCAATTCAGTCTATTCAATCATTTGTACAGAAATAATTATGAGTTCAGTAAACTATCATTCTAACAACTGAAAAATTTATAAAGGAAAGAGTTAAATAAATTGCAGATAGAATTTTTCAGAAATAACATAGAGAGTCTATAACTGATAAAGTAAACAATGCGGAACCTATTTAAAAATTGAGTAGGTGGAAAAACACCCAAAGAATACCATTCCTCCCAACCCTCTCCTGAAAGCTGCCAAGTCTTACTTGCTTTAGGATCCTCGAGCCTCTTCACTAAACCAACAGGACGAAGATTTCGTGTAGAAGCATATGACAATCACTTTGTATCTTAGCAATCATGAAGACTTGCATACTAAAACTCTTTGCAAATCAGCAGTATAAGACAATCCTACACTTCAATTCATTAGTTAGCCAATACCCTCATCGAATGTCTTGTGTGCTCAAAAGAGTTTCTAGCAACCAAAGGAAGTATTGTATCTCATCTTGAGAATGTGTGATCTGCCAGCTCAAATTCAATGGCTATATTTAATCTTTCCTGGGTCTTAAGATTCAGTTTATCAATTAATGAGCCACCTGCTCAGTTCCACCATCCTTGGGGAACATGACCACTTTTTAAGGGAAGTTGCCCCCTACAATAGCTAGTAAGTGAGTGCAGATGTTGCCACTTGTCAATTTCCTTCTACAACAGTTTCATTCCTCCTAGTGGGCTAGTGAAAAATCTTTCAACAATCCTATTTGGATGAGTGTCTCCTATTTTAATTTATTAAATAATAATAATATTCAATTAAAGTCATCCTTGACCATCCTTAGTCATAAAAATTTAAAATAAGTTTAAAAGTAATGTTTTTCCACAAACATAAAATGTGTCAAGTACTAGGTAGGTTACAAACACCCCCTCTAAAGTTCAACATCATCCTCGATGTTGCTTAAGCATTATCTGAGTCCTCTTGGAACAGAATTGGATATGCAGCTTGCATATGACTCTCCAATTCCCATGTTGCTTCATATGGACTAAGTTGCTTCCATTGCACCTTTACCTGTCCAATGGTGTGATTCCGGAGTAAAATTTCTCTCCTGTCTAGGATACAATCTGGTTCCACCTGAAAATCTCCTTCTGGTTCCACCTATATGTCATTCCAATTGATTACATGAGTAGCATCATGTACATCCTTTTTCAAAATTGAAATATGAAATACATTATGTATTTTTAGACTTGGTGGTAAGGCTAACTGATAAGCCATGGGTCCAACTCTGGATAATATTTCGAATGGTCTACAATACCTGGGTGCTAATTTAGCACATTTCCCCAACTTAAATGATCTCTTTTTGGGTTTTACCTTGACAAACACATGCTCACCAACTTGGAATTATTTCTGAGTTCTTTTTAGATCTGCATAACTCTTTTGTCTGTCTTGTGCAATTTTCAGATTGTCATGTACATGTTTCACTATTAGTTCCATCTCTTTCAATAACTCAGGTCCTAACATCAACCTTTCAATTGGATTACTCCATGATATGGGTGTATTACACTTTCTACCATACAGAATTTCAAAAGGACTAAGTTTAGATGAAGCTTGATAGTGATTATTATAAGCAAATTCAACTAAGTGTAGATACTCTTCCAACTTATTTGGCTGATCTCTAACATACATTCTTAACATATATTCTAAAATCTGATTTACTCTTTTAGTTTGTCCGTTAGTTTGCAGATGAAAAGATGTACTGAAATTTAACTTGGTATCCAAACCTTTAAACAATGATTTCTAGAAATTTCCAGTAAATTTAGAATCTCGATCATAAATTATTACCTTAGGAATTCCATACAAACGAAAAACTTGCTTCATAAACACATCAGCAATATTAGTAGCTTTAAAAGTAGTTTTAACAGGTATGAAATGAGCTTCTTTACTAAGCTTATCTACCACTACCATTATTGAATCATTCTGCTTTTGATTTTTAGGCAAACCAGTTATAAAATCAAGGGTGATAATTTCCCACATCCAATCTGGAATCAACAATGGCTGTAAAAAACCAGCTTGGTGTTGATGCTCAACTTTAACTGGATGACATTCAATGCACCTAGCTATGTATTCAACCACTTCATTCTTCATCTTTGGCCAGAATTAATCTTTTCTCAACATAGTTATCATCTTTTGGTAATCAGGATGTCCTGAATAAGGACTTTTATGTACTTCCTTTAAAATCAGCAACTTAACTTTAGGTACATTTGGTACATACAGCCTATTTTTATATAGCATTAGACCTTCTCATCCATTTACAAACTATGGTTTGTTGGAATAACAAAGGCTCTCTGCTATCGAAAGCTTACTGTTTAGAGCACAGGGGTAAGTTTTCAGTTTATCTTGTATAGTTGTATGCTCCTATATTTATGTTTATGATAATTATTACATCGTTTTAACCACCGATTGTTTTCCATGGCAGGAGGTTCCTTTTCTGTTGCTTCCATTTGCTCCATGGTTTGGGTTTGGAGTCCTGGCATTGATGAAACAAGAAGATTATAAAACCTAGTGGTTTCCAAGACTACGGTAAGCCTCGGGCCTTCGCTATGATGCCTCTGTCAAATTATTTCCTATGTAACTGCCAGCGTTGTCCTTCGTTGTTTGTTGTAAGCATATTTGGCACTTGGTTATGAAAGAGGAAACTTGTATATCTTCCTGGGTTTACACCCAGCGTTGGGGTTTCAACCAACACTCTGAAAATGAAAATTTATAGTGTTTATCTATCTCTATTGAGACTGGTTTTTTTGTTAAGTGTTTTCATAATGTTGTAAATGCTTATAGTGTGTAAAATTTCTGGGCTTAAACCCTACTGTTGTGACTTGTATTTAGTTTGGAAGTTGTATGTTTATTAAAACTCTGTGTAAAAATGATAAGAAGCAGATATGAGAGGGAATCGATCCCTGGTAGAGTTTGCAATAGGTTTTAAGTTCGTAATTTAAATGAATGCTTAATAAACCCAAGGTTCCTCTCGGGTCTTGAACCCTTGACTTATAATTTCTTTAAGGGATTTGGATCCCATTTTTCTCATGTTGAAATGTTATTAATTGTATTCGTTTTCTGCTAGGTTAAACATATATGGTTTATAATTTTGTACTTAGGGTTTTAACCCTTTCGATTTCTAAATGCTGGACTGTTATAAATATTTATTATATAAATAGGGAGGTGAGCTCTTTGAGCTTTGAACTTTTGACCTATTAGTTTGTTGTTGATTATGTTTAAATTCTTGTCTTTAAGGTTTATGGGCTTATGTCCTCATTTTGCTCGATGCTCACCGAGAGCATATATGTTATGAAAAGTTAAAAGGGATAAACCCTAACCGTGGTTTAAGTTTGTTTTTAAATATTTTATTAAATCTTATGATATAAGGAGGAATACCCATTGGTATTGAGCCTTTCGGCAATAATAGAGGATCTCCCGAATTGAAAACATTCTTAGACTATGATGTCAAAAAATGGGAAATTTAAATACTTATATATTAGGAATATTTTACTTCGTTTTGAGTGATGAAATCCATTCTGGAATTAATATTTTTTGTTAAGATAGTAAAATATTTTACTGATAAAGTTCTGAGTTAAATAATTTTGTTTTATTAGATGAACTCAAGGTTGATCCTTTATATCATATTAAAGATGCCAATAGAGTTATAATAATATGTTTGTCAAATATTTATGAAATGATAAATGTTGATACTACTTTGATTTGTATATTATTCGGTTAAGGGTTTAGATAGTTATAAAAGATATAAGAGTTTTTATGTGCTTTTACTGTGTGAAACTAAGATGTTGTAAGAGAAGATTTCATTCTTTGTCTTCGATATTACTGTGTAAAAACATTGAATATATGTATAAAGTATTTAAGGCAGCATTATGCCTATAATCTATCTGTTTAATTGTCAATATTTTACTGTGGAAAGAAAAAAAGAAACAACTCTATCACATTACTAAGTTCTTGTAATATCCCGATTTTGACCCTATTGCATTAAAATTGTAAATGATGTAAATATTGTTATTAAATCATGGTGAGGAGCTCAAGGCCAAGGCCCCGCCATCGATTTAGTGTTTTATGTATTGGCAATTAAGAATAGATGCCTATGGTTCTTGTGCTAGACAAGAACAATGTTAATTAAGACATCATGTAAATACAAGTTTTAATGAAATACCCACAACTAGCTATGGAACTGAACAAAGAGATGGGAGCATGATTTCACAAGGAATAGGGAGGGAAATTATTCAAAAAAAAACCTTGACACAATGGTGTAAGCCAAATATCAATGAATGAACCCCAACTACCCATTTTGACTTATGCACCCAATCATTTAATTCTTCCAAGAGTTGGTTGAGGTAGGTAATGCCTTGGGAATGAAGAGGTATGGCAGCCAATTTCGTGCATGGGCAAGCAATCAATCTGGGAAAACGTAATTTTGATTCTTGGGAAAGAAAACACCCACGAAATTGTGTCCAAATCCCTTCTTCACCCATGGACTTGGCTCTCTCACACAGTTTGAGATAGCTGGGGCTTTCTCCTTAATGTTTTCCATCTTTTTCCTGCATTTTCCATGGTTGGGAACTTGTTTTTGTATTGCACAGTGGCTAGGAGGAAGGGAGTCACGATTTGGGGGTTTATGGAGGTCGTTTCTATCCTTTGAATGCCCATAAATTTTTTCTAGAAATGATTTTTCTCTCCCAGGTTTGATTCCCCAATTGCCATTTTGTTTTTGGTTGCCCAAGTTTTTATGCAGCTAATGGAAACCCCATTTTGGACATCCCACTATAAAAATGTTTCCCTTCATGCCCAGCACTTGTGATTTTGCTGTTATCTACATCTCTGTTTTGGTTTGAACCTGTGAGCAAGAAATTTGGAGTGGAAGTGGACTAGAATTGGCTTGATAAACCTAGTGAGGAAGGTAACCTCTCAAGAAGATCAAAAGGCCTGGTTACTCTTCTATGCATACCTGGAAGAACACTAGAATGGGAGGTATGGCCTGAGGGATTGTGCAGTAGTGAAGGGAATACTTCCTTGTTCCAGGTGTGTAGGTATTGTGGGGACCAAGCTAGATAGATGTTGTAGAGGGAATCCATATCTCTGTGGTTGAGCTCAATAGCTTAGCAATTCTTCCTTTCCATTACCTTAGCAGCCTGATAAACCCAAGTGTGGATTGGCTTGGCTGATTTTGGTGTATTTTGGCTATGTGTGAGTCTGTTTTTCCCTTTTTCCTTGTATAAATCATGCCCATCTCGGGGGTGGCCATTGTGTTGAGAGATTGATGAGCACAACTAGCCTATGGTTGGGTGGAACGTTGCAGTTGCATAGCTAGTTGCTCAGGGCTACTTCGTTTCAAGATAAGTACTCTCTTTTACAAGTTCTGCAAGGTCTTTATTTAATGGTTGTCATGAAAATATTGAATGTATGTTAGATATTAAGATGATTTTTAATTCTATTGTGTTTCTACAATATGCATATGTATATGTATTTTATTACCAATGAGTTTTACTTAATAATCATGGGGCTAGATGCCCAGTTTTTCGTGCCATGTTCTCTCCCTGGCTTGGTCTGATGGGAGGGGACTTGATAGTTCTGAATATTACTTCTATGCCATCTACGATGATATCAATATTTGGTAACAATGTATTCTAATTACAAGGTTGGAATCATTTCTAATCTTTGTTAATTAAATACCTTCCTATACTAGAGTACATGACTTTTAAGTGAAAGGAAAAATACTAGAATAAATTTATATTCATCATTCTATATTTATCCAATTCAGTCTATTCAATCATTTGTACATAAATAATTATCATTTCAGTAAACTATCATTCTAATAACTAGAAAATTTATAAAGGAAAGAGTTAAATAAATTGTAGACATAATTATTCAGAAATAACATAGAGAGTCTATAACTGATAAAGTAAACAATGCAGAACCTGCTTAAAAAATGAGTAGGTGGACAGACACCCATATAAGACCGTTCCTCCCAATCGTCTCCTAAAATAAGCCAAGTCTTACTTGATTTAGGACCCCCGAGCCTGTTCATTGAACCACCAAGACGAAGATTCCTTGTAGAAGCATATGACAATCACTTTGTATCTCAGCAATCATGAAGACTTGCATACTAAAACTCTCTACAACTCAATAGTATAAGACAGTCCTACACTGCAACTCATTAGTTAGCCAATCCCCTCATCGAATCTCTTGTGTGCTCAAAAGAGTTTCTAGCAACCACAAGGAAGTATTGTATCTCCTCCTGAGAATGTGTGAGATGCCTGCTCAAATTCGATGGCTATATATAAGATTTACTAGGTCTTAAGGGTCAATTTATCAATTAATGAGCCACTTGCTCAGTTCCATCATCCTTGGGGAACATGACCACTTTTTAAGGGAAGTTTCCCCCTCCAACAGCTAGTAAGTGAGTGCAAATGCTGCCACTTGTCAATTTCCTTCTACAACAGTTTCATTCGTCTTAGTGGGTTAATGAACACTCTTTCAACAGTCCTCTTTGGATGAGTGTCTCCTATTTTAATTTATTAAATAATAATAATATTCAATTACAGTCATCCTTGACCATCCTTGGTCATAAAACTTTACAATAAGTTTTAAAGTAAAGTTTTTCCACAAACATAAAATGTTTCAAGTACTAGGTAGGTTACACCAACTGGCCTAGAAATATCGCTTAGAAAGGGTCATCTACCATTAGTTGAGCTTGGAATCACACCATTCACTCCCTCAAAGCAACATTTTGTATCAAATCTTGAAACCATTTTTTTTATCCCAATAGGAAGACCATCCTAAGGAGATCATAAAAAATTACTAAAGATTGGTAAACAACCTGATATTGTGACTGTGCAGGAGAGCACTCTAGTAGAAGGTAGCAATAAATATTTGAAATTCACTGCTTCTTTTAATATTGATGCTACACAAGCTAATGTAGACAACATGGACAAATTGATGGATGATTTAGAACACAACAAAACAAAAATGTTAAAATGAAAGGATAATTTAGTACAAGCTTGAAGTGAAGGAATTGAGATGAAAAGAAAGTGAGATGCCATAGAAGTAGAGAAAGCAATACTTTTGTTGGATTACCAAGGCCTTGAAGATGAAAATGATTCCTTTAACGTACAGTTAGTAATTATGGAAGGATAAATAATTGATTTCCAATCTCGAATAAAGGAATTAGAAAGAAAAGAAACTCAATTGAATCAACATGTAGAATCCCTGACGGTTGAAAATGGATCTCTGCAAGGACAGATGGATGAATGGATGAAAGAAAATGAGTCTTTTATGGAACAAATCAATATTGCTCAGGATCAAAAGCATGACATGGAACCATTTTGTGAACATGCTTGTGAACTAAAAGAACATATTTTTCACTCCCAAGAGTTATTAATAGAGGAAGTTTATGAATTAAGAGGAATAATGGATAGAATGAAATAGATCTCTGCAGAAACTGCCATTATAAAACATAGATTGGTAGACACATTTAATAAGGTAAAAAATATAACTGGGTGGAAAGGGAAAGTGCAGGAAATTCCTGATCACTTGCCTAAAAGGATAGTTGTTGAACTAAAGCTAGATATAGCTCTCTTGGAAAGTTGTCAAAATTTGGCCAAGAGAGTACAAAGTGAAGTACAAAGATCCATTACAAAGTGTGAAGAAATTTATCAGATTGTATACCAAGCACATGAGAAATGCCATATTCTGATTTCTAAAGCTATTGATGAATTACTATCCAAAGAACAACATTTAGTAGAATTGAGGAATAGTTTGGGTGATGATTTGGAGTACATTAAAGAACTGGGCATGCTCACTACAGAGAATCTTCAACAACATGTGGGAAAAGCAACTCTAATTGCATATTTCATAGGAGAAGGTCACAAGGCAACATCAAAGGGATTGACAGACATAGTCAAAGAATTGTCTACTCACAAAGTTGGTTTAAAGTTATTGGAACCTCAACAATTTAATGTGATATCTTATGAAAGTGACATTTGGGACAATTATATTTCAAGTCTAGAGAATCCTCCAACAAATTAATGCAATTTGTATTTTATTATCTATTTTGGATTGTGTAACCACAAAAGGACAAAATGTGGAAACCAAAGGGTAAAAGGGAAGGTGAAGTGATTATTCAAATAGAGACAAACTTCATGGGGGGTTCACTTATTTGACTTGTTACATAGCACGATCGTTCGCATGATATTAAAGAATATCCTTAATGTCACTAAATATTGGAAAACGGATCCTAAAATTGTATTTTTGAGACCCCCTCCCAATATGCCTTTCTAATTAGGAAAACCCCTAGTTTCACTAGATATTGTAGGTGTCCATTTTTATCATCCCATTTTTAATACCCCCTTTATATCATATTATCAAGTTTTTTAACAAATAGGATCCCTAACACATCTTAGTATAATTAAAGAAGATGCTAAATAAAATAATAGTATAATGTTAATACCGATCCCATAAGGATTGCAATGGGAAACTGATCAATTTGTAGCATTGGATAGTGTAAGGCCTAATGAAGTAGTATTGGGGAAGGAAAAATGTGTAAAAGGAAACCCAATCAAGAGATCAACATAACAAAGAATGTAAAAGATTGATAGTACACTAGTTAGTGTAATGCATATAAAATATGAGAATTGCTAATGTTTCACACCACAGCGTGCCAATCTACCAATTTTATATCATGTAACTACAAGTATAGCCATAGAGAGATCATGTTTTCTATAATCTTAATAAATTAAATCCATAAAAATGAAAAATTGAAACCCTTTTGTGGATAGACTCCCCTACCTTCCTATCAAAACAAATATCTTGGTTCCAATGAGCCAAGAAAGATTGATCTCACTTTTCTTGGTTGTCGTGGAGCAAGGTTTGATTGAATATCAATACCCACCTAAACCCCAACCTAAAAAATGAAGAGTTAGATATTTTACTCAAATTCCTACAAAAAATACAGTACAATCATTCAAGTCTTAAACTGTCGATTAGCTACATATCTCAACTTAAATATGAAAAACAATATAACATCAACTCAAACCAAGACTAAATAAGTTATTAAATGACGATTTCTCAAGTCAAGTAATCCAAAGAGACTTCCATCAATATTATCATTGGTACACTGTTATCATATTTATGCAAAACTTGGGATCGCAAACAATATCAAATAAAAATGGAGGGTCCATAAGTTTTAGATGGGTATGAATTGGGCCAATGATTTGGTGGTATGAATCAATCCAACCATTTGGAGGTTATTCCTCATCCCACCAAAATAAAATAACCCCCAATATTTATATTAATATGTCAAATTAAAACTCCCCTTGACCCCTTAACATAGCGCAATATATTTTTGAGGTTTTTAAGAGTATCCAAACCCCCAATATGAATGGACATGATATGATATTGCCTCACTAGTGAACCCCCTGTGACAAACCTTTGTAAAGATAAATAGGGGGGATTAGAAGGGAAAAAGGGGGTTTTGGCTAGTGTAATACAATCAAGTAACATTTTTTATGATAGTTATTATTCTGCTAATGAGAAGGAACTATTTTACTGGTTGAAACATTACATGGAGTTTACATGGAATGTTATGAATTAAGGTGCATAATTATTTCTTCCTTCGTTCATCTTTATACTGTGATATCTTTCTTACTTTATTGGACTATTCTAATGGTGTATGACTGATTTTTACTGATTTCTGTTATAAAATGCAAATGTTTGTGTAGAAATGAGTAATAAATAGAATCAATGAATATCGAAGCTATCTTTGTGTATCCTTTTACTGTGATTTTGAATACTTTATTTCAGACAGTTAACTGTTGAATTTACTCATATTTAAAATTCGCTCCTTGCAAGGCTAGATTAGTTAATTACTTAAAAAATGTACTTTATTAGAATAGTGTTAATTGATTGATAAGGTAGAAGTGATAAGACAAGAGGTAAGAACCTATGTATCACTTGTGAGGCTTCTACCTATCAATTATAGTTTTATGCATTATTAATATTTGTAACATCCCCAAAAATTTCATCAAATTTTTTAAAAATTCTATGTAGTATAACTGCTACAGTTTATGATGCGTAAAATATACTTATGAGTATTTAACTCTTAATCAACTATTTAGGCTATATTCATATTTACGATACATGATACTTCAAGAATCATCATTTCTTTAATGTGTCTTAACCACTGCATTCAAGTTCTTTTAACTGTCTTTTACATGAAGATTTAATGCTTATGACGACGCTAAGATTTAACTTGTCATTCTTCAAGGTCGTAACATGATTGTGTAGTTAGAATTAATACTTTAATACTGAAAGTGAATTCTTTCGTTGAAGGGGTTCTCGGTGACACCCCGAGGCTTACGTAGCTTTCCCAGCTAAAGTATCAATGGTTACTTGGGCAGGATTATAGGTTTGGTTTTCATCCGTTAGTTATTAATGGTTTTATGACCATGTATTCATGGATAGCTAACTTCTTTGCAATAGTTAAAAGTTATGACTATAAGTTTGATTGATTCCAAGCTTAAGGGATGAAAATACCTAACCAAAATATTCGATGCTGAATATCCTAAGTGACTCGAAACTATGGAGAATAGGTTAATTAACAAGTTGACGCCATGGTAATAATACACATTAAGAAAGATGGTTATTAACTATAGCGTCGATGGTTTAAATTTCAACGTTGGTGGTCAGCAGCTGTAAAATTTAATGAAGCCATGTGGCAACCTGCCAACTCGGCTCCTTGGTTTCAGAACCCAAAACCATACCATCGCAAAAGCCATGCAAGTCTTGTTTCACTCATTTGAAAACTTCGAGATCTTGGATCTTTGAGGCTCTTGACTGCCATGATCCCTGATCTTTCCACACACAATGTTAAGATATGGTTTTGGTTAAGTTCAGTTGTGATCGTGGTGTTTGGTTAAAATCCTTTTGCATGCAAACAATGGACTATCTAGCTCTCAATTCTTTGATTTCTAAGATGAAGGCGTGGTCATACATTTAAACCCTACGAAGCTAAAACCCCATTCTTCTCAAGCAAAAGCTTAATATTTTATAAATTCTTTTATGTGATTTGATTTTCATCCCTTTTTAATCGCTTTTTTTCTTGTATTGACAGAGATGGTCTTTCCTTCTGGTTTCGTCTTGGTTCTCGTCGTTGGCTCTGGTTTAAGGGAAGACAGCTCCAATGGTGGTACAGCATGGTAAGCTTCGGGCCTTCCACCCAATGGCGCCTCTGTCAATAGTTTAGGGTTGTTTGTTTGTTTGTTTTGTTTGGAAACGAGCCATTCGGAAGCTTAGGGAAGTAAGCTCTGATAATGTGTTGATTATGCTTAATGGTTCTTATCTTAACTCTTTGGGAACTCTGGTATACCGAGCAGTAACACTGCATTGTAATCCTTTTAATATTTTACAGAGGCCCACGGTCTCGATGCTTGGTTCAAAACTTATATTAAACGAGTCTCTGCTCCTTCTCCAATTTTTTGGTATTTTTTTAAGTGTTTATAAAAGAAAATTTTAACTGTTGTGAAACTTTGTTTTTGGGGCAAGCCCTGAAATCATATTTTGCGTTAATTCTTGGCTTCGGTGATGATAGCAGTTTTAAAATGCAACAGGGTTTTAATCCTACACCATGGCCTAACTGGGTTGGATTTGAGTTCATTTGATGAAATGTATTTGTTGTTCTTTTATGCATACCTGTGTTATCGTTTGTTGAAATGTTAATTAAATTGTTGGGTTGATACAGGGTTTTAACCCTAAACCCTTCCCGTTTATATATATATTTTAAATAAATAGAAGAAGGGTGAGCTCTCATGAGACTCAAACCCTGGGTTTGGTATTAATCTCCTAAAAGTTAACTATTTCATTTTTATGCAACGCTTTGGTGGCGTCGGGCTCCATACCATAGAGTCCGTCGACTGTATATTATTTTGGTTATGTGGATAAAGAAATCGATTACATTCTTATGAAACTTCCAGATTGTTCCTTATGTAATATTTTGGTTTATATTAAGGTTTTTATAACTGTTTACAACTAGATAGAATGTTTTTCTTACTAAAATTATTAACTGGGCATAGCCCCGAACTCGTAGTATATTTAGAAATGATTTATGTGGGAGGCTAAAGTATTTTTAAGGGATAACCCTAAATTTTGAAAGATGTTCTTTATGTTGGTTTTTTCTTGGTTACGCCATTATTGTATATTTACTGTGTTAGCTCTTTCATTAAATTGGGCATTAGGATGAAAACTTAGTTTGTAACTTGTATTTAAAGTGATCTGCTTTTATGTTTTTAGGTATCTTTTAAAAGAGTTTCAGTCTTTCGACTGTTGGGCGAGATGCCTTCCTTTAAGATACTGATAAGTAGTTGATTTGCTTATGATATTTTTTTATAAATAACAGAGTGAGCTCTAAGAGGCTCAAACTCTAGACCAAAATGTGATTACATGTACATAATGTTGACTTTATAATAGATGTATTGTTTATACGATGTCTATTAATAACATACACTATTTTTATTAGTAAGTATGAAAGCTTACTACTTAAACTAAGTATTACTCTGAAATCATACGAACTGTAAAAGAGATAATCTATACTCTTAAATTTTGTGAGTGTTATTTCAGTAAATAATTATGTCTATATCTTTTTGTAAAAATAGAAGATCCACATTCAAATATAGATATTAAAAGCATCATTCAATCTATCAATATGTGATCATTCGAATCTACTTACTTAAACAAATCTTTTTGTACTAGAGTATGTCTCTTCAGAGAGTGGAAAAATATAGAGAAGAATTTTATTCAATCATTTATTCATTCATTTAGAAATAAACTAACAGGTTTGTATTTGTAGTCTAGTAGTTAAGTAAAATGCTACATTCAAAAGTAGATTAGAAATATGGAATTAAATAATTGAAACAATGAAGAACCTAATAACTGTAGAGGGGAACAAACACCTAGAGGAGCCCATTCCACCCAACCTTTTCCTGAAAGCAGCCAATGTTACTTTCCTTAGGACCCCCGAGCCTATTCACTGAACCACCAGCACAAAGATACTATGTGGAGCCAAGTATCTATCCTTCTGCAACTCAACAGTAATGTTTTATGTACTCATTAGTATGACCTTTGCATTTAGCGGTATGAACTCTACACTCAGCAGTACTAATTCAAAATGCATACTTACTTCTATCATTCACTCCCTAACCTTCCCCTCATCGAATCTCTTGTGCATTCCCACCTTGTGTTCTCAAAATTGCCACAAGGAAAAAACATAGTCAGCCACCTGCTCAATTCGATGGGATTAAAAGAGTGCCTAGGTCTTTTGGTCAGTTTCATAATTATTGAGCCACCTGCTATGTTCCACTTTCTTGGGGAACATGAGCATAAATATAGGGAATTTGCCCCCTGCAACAGCTAGAAGTGAATGAAAATGCTGCCATTTATCAATTTGCTCTCCACCCCAGTTCATTCCTCCTAGTGGGTCAGTGAACACTCTTTAACAGTCTCCTTTGTATATTTTTCTCCTCTTTTATTTATTAATAATAAAATATTATAGTATTTAATTATAGTCATCCTTGACCCCACTTGGTCAATAATCATAAAAACTTTACAATAACTTATAACATAATGCTTTTCTCACAACATAAAATATTCATATTTTGTGGTATGTGACATACACCCCCTCTTAAGTTTGACATCGTCCTCGATGTTTCTTTATTCATCATCCTCTAAGCTTTCTTGGAACATAATTGGATATGCCACCCGCATATTACTCTCTAATTCCCAGGTTGCTTCATCTGGACTAAGGTGCTTCCATTGCACCTTTACTTTTCCAATGGTGCGATTCCGAAGTAAAATTTCCCTCTTGTCAAGGATACATCTGGTTCCACTAGAAAATCTCCTTCAGGTTCCACCTGTACATCATTCCAATTGATCACATGAGTAGCATCATGTACATACTTTTTCAAAATAGAAATATGGAAAAGATTATGTATTTTAAGATTCGGTGGTAAGGCCAATTGATATGCCACCAGTCCAACCCTTGACATTATTTCAAAGGGTCCATAATACCTGGGTGCTAATTTAGCACAACTCCCTAACTTTAAGGAACTCTTTTTGGGTTTTACCTTGATGAAAACATGCTCACCAACTTGGAACTCTTTCTGAGTTCTTTTGAGATCTGCATGACTATTCCGTCTCTCTTGTGCAATTTTCATATTGCGTTGTACCTGTTTCACTGTTAGTTCCATTTCTTTCAATAACTCAAGTCCGAACATCAACCTGTCAACTGGATTACTCCATGAAATAGGAGTATTACACTTTCTACCATACAATATTTCAAATGGACTAAGTTTAGTTGAAGATTGATAATGATTATTATAAGCAAATTCAACTAAGTGCAAACAATCCTCTCATTTACTCGGATGATCTCTAACATACATTCTTAACATATCCTCAAGAATCTGATTTACTCTTTCTATTTGTCTTTCTGTTTGTAGATAAAAAGATGTAATGAAATTTTAATGTAGTATCCAAACCTTTAAACAAATACTTCCAAAAGTTTCTCGTAAATTTAGAGTCTCTATCAGAAGTTATGACTTTAAGAATTCCATGAAAACGAAAAACTTGTTTCATAAAATTTTTAGCAATGTTGGAAGCCTTGTAACTGGTTTTAACAGGTATAAAATGGATTTCTTTACTAAGCTTATCCACAACTACCATTATAGGATCATTCTGCTTTTGATTTTTAGGTAAATCAGTTACAAAATCAATGTTGATTGTTTCCCACTTCCAATCTGGAATTGACAATGGCTGTAATAAACCATCTGGGTATTGATGCTCAGCTTTAACTTGCTGACATTCAGTGCACTTAGCTATGTATTCAACCACCTCATTCTTCATATTTGGCCAAAAGTAATCTTTTCTCAGCATTGTTATCATCTTTTGGTAACCAGGATGTCCTGAATAAGGACTTTTATGTACTTCATTTAAAATCAACAACTTAATTTCAGGCACAATAGGAACATGCAGTCTTTGTTTATATAGCATTAATCCATTTTCTTTAAATATGAAATCTGTTATTAAGTTTTCAGAATTATTTTCAGCAACTTTTTCTTGTAATTTCTGATAATTTTCATCCAGTTTTATTCCTTCTTCAATCTGATTTTCTAAATCTGTTTTATAAGAATTGATTGCTGCCATAAAGTTCAATTTTGCATTTCTGGTTAAGTCATCAGCCATTTTATCTTCTTTACCCTTTATGTGTTGTATCTCGAAATCATATTTGCAAAGGAAAGCTAACCACCTAGCTTACCTTGTGTTCAGATTTGGTTGATCCAACATATATTTTAAACCTTTATTATCTGTCATTAATGAAAAATTTCTACCGATTAGATGATGGCACCACATCTTTAAAGCATGTATCACGGCATCCAACTCTAAATCATAGGTAGCATAATTTTTCTAATGAATTTTTAGCTTTATTGTCTCATATGCTATTATGTGACCTTCTTGTGTTAAGACTCCACCAAGTCCATAATTGCATGCATCAGTGCATACAACAAAGTCCTTGTTTGGGTCTGCAATTTTTAGAATAGGTGCAGTAGTTAACAGTTCTTTCAATTTCTTAAAAATTTCTTAACACTTTTGATCCCAAACAAATTTCTTTCCCTTTTTCTGTAAAGAGGTTATAGAATTTGCGATTCTTGAGAATCCTTCTATAAATTTTATGTAGTAACCCGTGATTCCCATAAACGATCGTACACCGGTTACATATTTAGGGACAAGCCATTTGTTAATTTCTCTTATTTTATTAGGGTCAATTGCGATTCCATCCTTGTATATCACATGATCTAAATACTGTATTTTATCTTTGAAAAATTCACACTTACTGAATTTAGCGTACAATTGATGTTCTCTCAAAACTTGTAATATTATTCATAAGTGTTCATCGTGTTCTTCCTTAGTCTTTGAGTAAATTAATATGTTGTGAATGAATACCACCACAAATTTATCCAAATACTTATGTAAAACATTATTCATTAGACACATGAAAACTGCTGGAGCGTTAGTTAGCCCAAAAGGCATAACTACGAATTTGTAATGCCCATAACGGGTTCTGAAAGCAGTTTTAAAAATGTCTTCATCTTTAATTCTGACTTGATGATATCCAAATCTCAAGTCTATTTTCGAAAATATCGTCGCTCCGCGTACTTGATCAAACAGATCATCTATGCGGGGAAAATGATATTTGTTTTTAATCGTCATTTTATTTAACTGACGATAGTCTATGCATAAACTCAAAGTACCATCTTTCTTTTTAACGAAGATGATAGGTGCTCCCCAAGGAGACACATCTGGTCTTATGTAATTTTTATCAATTAATTCTTTTAGCTGTGATTTTAATTCATTAAGCTCTAGGATGTTCATCCAATAAGGAGCTATTGAGTTTGGTACCGCACCCGGTACTAGCTCAATGGTGAAGTCCAATTCTCTTTTTGGAGGTAACCCTGGAATTTCTTCCGGGAATACCTCTGAAAAGTCTCTTAGGATTGGTATGTCTTCAAGTTTTAACTTATCTTCTTTAGTTGTGTGTTCGTCATTTATTACATTTATAGCAAACAATTTACATCCTTTACGAACGACCCTTTTTACTTGCAATGTAGAAATCTGTCTAACTGAAGTTTTTCTAGGGATTCCCTTTACTGTTACTGTTTCACATTTATCATTCAGTCATGTAAAGGTCTTTTCAAAACAATTCAGAACTACCCTATGCTTTTCCAGCCAATCCATTCCAATTAAGACATCATAAGATCCTAATGGTAATACATTCAACTTAACATGAGTCTTAAACTGATTCATCAATAAATCACAATCTTTTACATAATCAACTACTTTCTTTTTAGTTCTTGTAGCTAGCTGGACCAGCCAAGACTTTTCAAACTTTTCTACTTTCAATTTACAACTTTTTACTAAATCGGGTGACACATAACTCAGACTAGCTCCTGGATCAATTAAAATAGAAATGGGTTTATCTTTCAGCATACCTTCTACTTTAACCATTGAAGTTTGGTGATCAACCTGTCTGTTTTCCAAGGCTGCATTGATCCTGGGCATTTCCCTTGCTAAGTCACCAACGGTTGCCTCTTCCTGCATTGTATGGATGTTGTTGAAGGTTATTTTCTTGTTAGGACAGCTTGATGCACAGTGAGGTCCCTGATAGTCCCAACATTTTATAGGTTCCTTTTGTTCATTATTTTTACCATAATTATTAGGAAGGTATTTGCTTCTTGCAGCTGTGAAATTTTGTTGTACATTGCCTCTTGGATTATTTCCTTGAAATTTTGTGTTAGGAAAGTTACGAGAGTTATTGTTTCCAAAATTTCAATTAAAAGTAAAAAATTTATTTCTTTTGTACTGCCCCTAGACCTCTATAGACATTGAGGGCACCCTATTGAGTGACCCAACCATTTGAAACTTAAATAAAATAACTTTTATTCTTATTTTGAGTATGTGTATCGGAATAATAGATGTAAATGAATGACTAAATGTGTTTAAACGATTAACTATGTTTATGAAAAATATGTTTATGATTGATGCTTAATGATTAGCTAAACAACAATTATATGATGAGAACGAAGAAAGTTTACCGACAAAATGCATGTATAATTTGATGAATGAATAATGTTTGGATGAATTATTAAATGCTTAACGAAGTAGCATATTTGTAAATAAAATGATGATTATTAAGGACAGTACTACTAATAAAATTGTTGTGAGAAATGTGTGTAGCGACAGGTGAAACGACTCACAAACAGACACACAAAGCAATAAGAAGGGTCATAGAGTATAGGTAAAACACACACAGGGGGAGCGACGACAATGTCGACTTCCGATGGAATACCACACATGGGCAGATAAACACTGATCCGCTTGCTCAAGAGGAATGTGTGACGGCATACGGGGTGGGCTGCGATGGAGCTGGTCACGTACGAGTTGGGGGGCGCGCAGTGAGAATGGAATCACTCCTCAGTGCCATTAGTCCCTAATAACGTGTAGAAGGAGGATGGATGGTAATGATTCCTAAAATCCCTACATGAAGTTCCCGCAAGTCAAAATGGAAGGAGGATGAAAGAAGGGCCCGATGGTGAGGTACCCTGTCGAGAATGGAAAGAAAAGACGCAAGGACCCAACGATGCGGTACCTTGCCGAGGAACAGAAACCATGGATGACTGGACCTAACGTAGTGGTGCCATGTCGAGAAATTGAAATTAAGGAACAGGGAAGCTCAACAATGCGGCACTAGTATCCTAGTGAAATTCATTATTAAAACTTAACTGCATAAAAACTTATAAGATTACCCCTAGATCATTACTTAGAAAATGCATAAGAGTATTTTAGGCATTTGTACATGAATTATTATTTTGAGCATTTAAATTAATAATAAATCATTATTTAGTAGCAAAGTAGAATCCTAGGCTTGGACACATAGTCAACAACAATCTAGGAGATAATTAAAAATATCTGGGGACAGACTTGAGCAAACTTAGGGGTGTTGGTGCATCTCCTAGAGAGATTGACACTTGGATGGGTGAGTATTTTAATTAAATAATTAAATAAAATATTTAATTATGCATGAAGTGAAACGTGTCGCATGAGATTTTCCTTTATAAGGAAAGCTTGGGGAATGGGTAAAGGGCCCATAATTTGGATGATTGTCGTAATTTTCGAGTGCCTCAAAGACTTGCTGCTATTTAAGGGTTTGGCTAAGAAATCCTGGTGGGGGGGAAACCCAAGATGGATTTCTGAGATACGTGTGTGAACTCTACGGCCCGATTGGCTCGGGGATATGGAAGGAAGAAGAGTACTTCCAGAGTGGTAGGGTGGTTAACCGAGGTGTCCATCTGTGACCGTGGTGATTGACGATGAATTTGGAGCTGCAACAAACGAGAAGGTTCACCTTCCGGTCGAAGATGCGACAATTACAGGTTCTTATTGTTCATAGGATTAGTGTATTTATAATTTTTTGATTTAAGATCGTCAAGCTAATATTTTTGTAAAACTCTGATTATGTTTTATTTAATTAGATCTTAATTATTAATTCTCTGTTGAAAATGATAGAGATCTAGTTTGTTTTCTAAAATTGAATCAGATTTGTATTATGAATTTGCATTATCTAGTAATTAGATCTGTGTTGTTCACAATCAAAATTTTATTTAAATTAGATCTGAATTATTAAATTTTCCTGTCGAAATTAGCTGAGATCTAGTTTATTTTCTGAAATTGAAACAATTTTTTTTTTTTTAATCTCTGTAATCTTTTTGGGTGATCACTCGACGCGTTCGTTTTATAAGGGTAAATTCGGGTTGTTCCTCCCACTATCATAAAAAGTTTTAAATATAGATCTCTGCATAATGAATCCAATGGATCGGACTCCAAATTAATGGATGCATCGATCTTGCTCTGCAAAAGTATTAAATATAGATATCTGCATAATGAATTCAATGGATCGGACTCCAACTTAATGGATGAATCGATCTTGCTCTGCAAAAGTTTTAAATATAGATCTCTGCATAATGAATCCGAAGGATCGAACTCCAAATTTATGGATGCATCGATCTTGCTCTGCAAAAGTATTAAATATAGATATTTGCATAATGAATTCAATGGATCTGACTCCAAGTTAATGGATGAATTGATCTTGCTCTACAAAAGTTTTAAATAAAGATCTCTGCATAATGAATCCAAAGGACCGAACTCCAAATTAATGGATGCATCGTTCTTGCTCTACAAAAGTTTTAAATATAGATCTCTGCATAACGAATCTAGTGGTTCAAACTCCAAGTAAAAGGATGCATCGATCTTGCTCTGTAAAAGTTTTAAATATAGATCTCTGCACAACAAATCCAGTGGATCGAACTCCAAGTTAAAGGATGCATCGATCTTTCTCTACAAGGGTTTGCAAGATTAGATCTCTGCACATCAAACTTTTCCCGAAGTTCTTTCCTTTTTATTTGAATTCGATCGACCTTCACTATACAATCTACATCTCTGTGATCAATACAGCGCCCTACGTTTCATTTGTTCTTCCGGATTGATCACCTACCTCTCTAGCAGAGTATGATGCTATAAGTGCTAAGTTGACTCATCAAGAAGCCAGGTCAGTCGATAAAAACCTCAATTCAAATTACATTCCAGATTTAAATCAATAGCGATTCCTAGACAGTGAATTGATCCGATGTGGTATGTAAATTTTTCCCCAATATATTCATTAGCGGTGAATTCTTTTTGACTTTAAATTAAATCTGAGGTTGTGTCAAAAATTCCCCACCCCATGGAAAGTCTGTGCCATCTAAGGTTGATAAATCATGCTACACTCTTCGCTTCAGGTAGACAATGGAGGATTACCACTCAGTTCATGAGTTGAGCATTATTGTGAGGATATGTTCATTTTATTTATTAATTGGTACCATTGATAAAACCCAATCCATGCTATGAACTTATTATTATTTACATTTTTATTTGACTACTGTTAGAAGTCGAGAAACAAATATGGCTGTGTGTAGTTTTAGCAAAGCATGGTTATTTGTTAAAAATAGAGATTTACTCGGGTATGCATTTTCGCTTGCTTTGTTAAAAAGATAAGAATTTAATTCTATTATAATCAAGTTTGTTTTCTTTGGGAAAATGTCATAGCAAATAGATTTGACAAGATTATTTAATTGCTTGTCTCAAACCATTCGTTAAGTTTCCTGTCTGTAATTACTCTCTATAGACGATCAGATTTATTTTTATAACAATATTCAACTACAGGTCAGGATCATATGTAAATATGTATAAGTTGATCTCATTTAAACCCTGCCATACTTTAATCCCAATAGGTATCATTAAAAATGGAAGGATTAAAGCTATAAGGTAATTGATTAAAGTTATAATGATTCGTTCTAGAAAAATATATAATTTGCAAATTCATAAAGTTATGTTTTCCATTCATAAATATTTATTTTGAATAAAGTTATGTTTTCCATTCATAAATATTTATTTTAAATAAAGTTATGTTTTCTATTCAGAAATATTCGTTGTAAGGAAAGTTATACTTAAATAATTGTAGTAAATAAAGTTATGTTTGTAATCCATAAGTATTTATTGTAAAGAAAGTATGTGTGATTTTCCATGATGATAGTTATTGCCTTGAAAATAAATATATGATTACTGTGTAGGCATAAGGGAAGAGGAAACATAATTGTCTAAGTATAGTTGCTTCGATGTTGAGGGTTTATGGTATATCTAGATCTTTGCATAAAGTTACAAAAGGAGAATAAAATATGTGATTGTATAGTTGAAGGTATTAGTGATAATGAAATAACGGGACTTTTAAAGAACTATTGCATTCATTTGAGAAACGGTAAGATGCTTGAAGGAAATTATAAGGAAACAATGCTTAGGTTACCTAATATATATTTTATTGTTTAACATAGTTAGGGAGTGGAATGATTTAGATTGTCAAATCTTAATTGTAAAAAAAAAAAATAAAAAAAATCTACTTGTTCAACTTGACAGGTCCTACATCTTTGTTCAAGATGATTAGGCCTTTTAGCCTTCTAGCTAGGTATACTTTCCCTTTTTCTGTTCTGTTCAAAATAGAAATTTTCCTTTGTCATGGCCTCTTCAAGGGTCTTAGGGTCATCATACTCAATTCTGTCCTTTATATGAGAAGGTAGGCAGCTCAAAAATATATGTGCCTTGGGTTTTTCATTAGTAATGTAAGGCACATATCTCAATAAACTTAGAAATTTGTTGTTTAATTCCTTCATGTTCATGGAACCTAACTTTAATTTGTAGAAATGTTTAGCTCGTTCTTCATAATATTGTTCCGACATAAATTTATTTTTAAAATACTTTTTAAAAGTACTCCAATTATTGCATTTTTGTTTTATTCCTTTTACTCGTTTTAAATCTTGCCACCAGATGTCGGCTTTTCCAGTCAGATTATAAATTGCCATTTTAGCTTTTAACTGGTGTGAATAGTTGTAAATTTGAAAATATTTATTCATACCGAACATCCATGCTTTGGCTTCCTCTCCCTTTTTTGTTTCTTCATTAAAATTTGGGGGTTTTATCTTCTTAAACACCCCGAAAATCTCTTTGTATGATTTGTACTTCCTCTTTTTAGAATGGTAATCACTATCACTACTGTCGCTGGAAAACTTATGCTTCTTCCTGCGTGATTTAACATTAATTTCGGAAGAAGAGTTATTTTCATCATTAGAGAATTTTAGCTTCTTACCTTTATGCTGATAGGACATGGTTCCCGGCTCAGAATTAATTTATGTTCTTTTATCTTTTTCGTCATTATGAAACTTATCCAGTAATATATGATTTAGTTCTTCTTGTGCTTTTAAAATCCTTTCATTCTCTTCCTTTACATTTTTCATTTAAGCTTTTAGACCTTTGACTGTTCTAAGTAGTTCAGATGAATTATCATTTAATTCTACATAAATGTTTTCTTCATTAATATGTTCTTGCTCATTATTATTTTTTTCATTAAGATGGGATCTGTCCTCAGCTAATTCTTCTGGTCCTTCCATACCTGCAAACTAAATATAGAACGTGATGAACATAAAACAAATTAAAACAAAAATCAGTAATTGTATTTTCTGTTTTAAATTTCAATTTCGCGAGTTGAGCCACTTTCAGGCCTATTGTTTGAACATGTGCTCTGATACCACATGTAACATCCCCAAAAATTTCATCAAAGTTTAAAAAAATTCTATGTAGTATAACTACTACAGTTTACGATGCGAAAAATATACTTATGAGTATTTAACTCTTAATTGACTGTTTAGGCTATATTCGTATTTACGATACATGTTACTTCAAGAATCATCATTTCTTTAATGTGCCTTAACCACTGCATTCAAGTTCTTTTATGTGTCTTTTACATGATGATTTAATGCTTATGACGATGTTAGGATTTAACTTGTCATTCTTCAAGGTCGTAACATGATTGCGTAGTTAGACTTAATACTTTAATACTAAAAGTGAATTCTTTCGTTGAAGGGGTTCTCGGTGACACCCCGAGGCTTACTTAGCTTTCCCAGCTAATGTCTCAATGGTTACTTGGGCAGGATTACATGTTTGGTTTTCATCTGTTAGTTATTAATGGTCTTATGACCATCGTTTTCATGGATAGCTAACTTCTTTGCAATAGTTAAAAGTAATGATTATAAGTTTGATTGATTCCAAGCTTAAGGGATGAAAATCCCTAACCAAAATATTCGATGGTGAAGATCCTAAGTGAATTGAAACTATGGAGAATAGGTTAATTAACAAGTTGGCGCCATGGTAATAATACACGTTAAGAAAGATGGTTATTAACTATAGCGTGGATGGTTTAAATTTTGAAGTTGGTGGTTGGGAGCTGTAAAATTTAATGAAGCCATGTGACAACCTGCCAAATCGGCTCCTTGGTTTCAGAACCCAAAACCCTACCATCGGAAAATCCATGCAAGTGTTACTTGGCTCATTTGAAAACTTGGAGAGCTTGAATCTTCAGGGCTCTCGACTGCCATGTTCACTGAGCTTTCCACACATAGTACTAAGAGATGGTTCTGGTTAAGTTCAGTTGTGATTGCAGTGTTTGGTTAAAATCCTTTTGCACACAAACATTGGAGTATCCAGCTCTCGATTCTTTGATTTCTCAGATGAAGGCGTGTTCAGGGATTTAAATCCTGCAAAGGTATTTTCATCTCTAGTATTTAAATCGCTTGTTTTCTTGTATTGACAGAGATGGTCTTTCCTTCTGGTTTCGTCTTGGTTCTCGCCACTAGCTCTGGTTTAAGGGAAGACAACTCCAATGGTGGTACACCATGGTAAGCTTCGGGCCTTCCACTCGATGGCGCCTCAGTCAACAGTTTAGGGTTGATTGTTTTTTTTTTTGGAAACGAACTATTCGGCAACTTAGGGCAGTAAGCTCTGATAATGTGTTGAGTATGCTTAATGGTTCTTAGCTTAACTCTTTGGGAACTCTGGTATACCGAGCAGTAACACTACGTTGTAATCCTTATAATATTTTATAGAGGCCCACAGTCTCAATGCTTGGTTCAAAACTTATATTAAATGAGTCTCTCCTCCTTCTTGACTTTTTTGGCAGTTTTTTAAGTGTTTATAAAAGAAAAGTTCAAGTGTTGTGAAAATTTGCTTTTTGGGCAAGCCTTGAAATCGTATGTTGCGTTAATTCTTGGCTTTGGTGATGATAGCAGTTTTAAAATGCAACTTGGCTTTAATCCTGCACCATGCCCTAACTAGGTTGGATTTGAGTTCGTTTGACGAAATGTATTTGTTGTACTTTTATGCATACCTGTGTTATCGTTTGTTGAAATGTTAATTAAATTGTTTGGTTGATACAGGGTTTAACCCTAAACCCTTCCCGTTTATATATATATTTTAAATAAATAGAACAAGGGTGAGCTCTCATCAGACTTGAACCCTGGGTTTGGTATTAATCTCCTAAAACTTAACTATTTCGTTTTTATGCAATGCTTTGGTGGCTTTGGGCTCCATCCCATAGAGTCCGTTGACTATATATTATTTTGGCTATGTGGATAAAGAAATTGATTACATTATTATGTAAAATCCAGAGTGCTCCTTATGTAATATTTTGGTTTGTATTAAGGTTTTTATAATTGTTTACAAATAGATAGAATGTTTTGCTTACTAAAATGATTAACTGGACATAGCCCCAAACTCGTAGTATATTCATAAACGATTTAAGCGAGAAGTTAAAGTATTTTTAAGGGATAACCCTAAATTGTGAAAGATGTTCTTTATGCTGGTTTTCTTCTTGGTTACACCATTACTGTATATTTACTATGTTAGCTCTTTCATTAAATTTGGCACTAGGATGAAAACTTAGTTTGTAACTTGTATTTAAAGTGATCTGCTTTTATGTTTTTAGGTATCTTTTAAAAGAGTTTCATTCTTTCGACTGTTGGGAGAGATTCCTTCCTTTAAGATACTGATAAGTAGTTGATTTGTTTATGATATTTTTATATAAATAACAGAGTGAGCTCTAAGAGGCTCGAACTATGGACCAAAATGTGATTACATGTACCTAATGTTGACTTTATAATAGATGTATTTTTTATACATTGTTTATTAATAACATAAACTATTTTTATCAGTGAGTATGAAAGCTTACTATTTAAACTAAGTATTATTTTGAAGTCATACGAATAGTAAAAGAGATAATCTATATTCTTAAATTTTATGAGTATTATTTTAGTAAATAATTATGTCTGTATCTTTTTGTAAAAATAGAAGATCCACATTCAAATCTAGATATTAAAAGCATCATTCAATCTATCAATATGTGATCATTCGAATCTACTTACTTAAAAAAATCTTTCTGTACTAGAGTACATTTCTTCGAAGAGTGGAAAAATATAGAGAATAATTCTATTCAATCATTTATTCATTCATTCAAGAAATAAACTAACAGTTCTATATTTGTAGTATAGCAATTAAGTAAAATGCTACATTCAGAAGTAGATTAGCAATCTGGAATTAAATAACTAACAGAGTGAAGAACCTGATAACTGTAGAGGGGGACAAACACCCAAGAGATCTCATTCCAACCAACCTTTTCTTGAAAGCAACCAATGTTACTTGCCTTAGGATTCCCAAGCCTGTTCCTTGAACCAATAGGATGAAGATATTGTGTGGAGGCAAGTATTTATCCTTCTGCAACTCAACTGTAATGTTTTATGTACTTAGTAGTATGACTTCTCCATTCAGCAGTATGAACTCTACACTCAGCAGTACTAATTCAAAATGCATACTTACTTCTATCATTCACTCCCTATCCTTCCCCTCATCGAATCTCTTGTACATTCCCACGTTGTGTTCTCAGAATTGCCACAAGGAAAAAACATAGTGAGCCACTAGCTCAATTCGATGGGATTAAAAGAGTGCCTAGGTCTTTTGGTCAGTTTCATAATTATTGAGCCACCTGCTCTATTCCACTTTCTTGGGGAACATGACCATAAATATAGGGAAGTTCCCCCTTGCAATAGCTAGAAGTGAATGAAGAGGCTGCCAATTGTCAATTTGCTCTCCACCCTAGTTCATTCCTCCTACTGGGTCAGTGAACACTCTTTAACAGTTTCCTTTGGATATTTGTCTCCTCTTTTATTTGTTAATAATAAAATATTAGAGTATTTTATTACACTCATCCTTGACTCCACTTGGTCAACAATCATAAAAACTTTACAATAACTTATACATAATGTTTTTCTCACAACATAAAATATTCAGATTTTTGGGCCGCAATCGGTAAAGATTTATTTGAAAACATCTATGGTAGCCAGACTGTTAACCAAACGGATTCCCTATTCCAAACAGTGAATAGTCTAATTGGGACTATTCATTGAGGAGAATCTCTACTATCGACGCAAGGATTTTTCAAGGCATCAACACACTTATAATATGAGGTTTCCCTCTGTGAATGAACAAATGAATCTCAATATGTCTCTTAGGCTCATGCGTAGGGTCAATTAAAGGCATGATCGTCATGGTGGAAGCAATTCTGCGCGACATTAAGTCACCAGTAAACATGAGAGGAGGTTGAATCTGTGTGTAGTACGCTCGACTGCATGGAGGGGAAGGGTAATGAAGGATCCACTACATCGATTCCCCCCACGGATTCCCTTCCAGCCACATCACATTCATTCTATTGTGATCTCCTTTGTGTCACCCCATTTGGGGAATTTTATTAATGTTATTAATTGTATTAATGTTGTTGTCAATTCTTGCTAGCTCACTCGATTAAGGTGTGGGCCTCTTCTGCAAGGTGACCTGAGTACATTTCCCCTTGGGGTGACTTAGTTGGGAGGTGACACCCAAAATCTAAACATGTTGAGGCTGGTGTGGTCCATCGCGGGTGCGATCCCTGGGTGATTTTGATGGCTTAGATGCCCCTGGGTTGTAGTTTCTTAGACCACAGGTCACTTTTCCAAGTTAGAGAAATTTGAGAAAAAAATTATATTAATATTGTTAATATTAATATTAATGTTTTCTAATGTTATTATTAATGTTAATGTTGATGTTTCCTAACATTATTGATAATGTTAATATTAATTTTATTAATAATTAATCAAATTATTCATGAACCATATAAAATTTATAACCAAATATATAAGCTATAGAATTTATAACCAAATATATAAGCTAAATAAACATAATGATAATTCTTATATTATCATTGCGCCGAGAGGCGCTCTACAACCCAGTATGAGGGAGATCTTGTAACATGTGAGTGTTTGTCAAGTAACAAAATCAAAATAATAGAAAGTAAACAAAAAAGAATAATACAAAGTAAAAAGTAATAAATATAGGAATATCTTGGTTTTTACTTGAGACCTAACAATTATCAAATCAAATATTGGTGGTGGCTTATTCGTAAAGTTGAAGCACGTATTTCTCATTGGGCTTATAGAATGCTTTCTGTTGGTGGCAAGTTAACTCTGGTCAAGGCAGTTTTATTGGGGATTCCATTCTATTGGATGTCACTCCTGGAGGTTCTGGTCTTCATCCTAAATGTTATTAGAAAATTAATCTTTAATTTTCTGTGGACTGGTGGAAGCGATTGTGCATCTTTGGTTATGATTGGTTGGGAGTCCCTTTCTAGGCCTAAGAAATTAGGCGGTTGGGGGATCAAAGACTTGTACTCTTTCAGTATGACTCTCAGAGTTAAGAGTTTGTGGAGATGTCTTTTCGACAATTCATTCTGGTCCAAAATTATTTCTGTCAAATATATTAATATGGATATCATTTCCTGGATCAGGAGCTCGATGCCTGCTAAAGTAGGCATTTCAACTATGTGGCGTGGTCTACTTAAAGTTTCGAAGTGGATTATTGGGGATCTAAAGTGGCAAGTGGGGAATGGTGTGGATATCAGGATTGGGAAAGATAAAATTCTGGGCATTGATGATACTGTTTCCCTCCCTCGCAGAATTCTGGATTATTTAAAGATATATGGGATGTTTTCATTAAATAATATCAGAAACAATTCGGGTGTTTCCTACTGGCACAAATCTATCGACCTAGGTTTGGTTGGTATGGATGCTTCAGCCTGGGACAATTATATCAATGCTCTCAACACGACAGGTGTTAAATTGAACACTCAATCTGATAGATGGGTTTGGTGTGGAAATAGAAAATCTGGAAAGGTAACTGCTAAAACAGCTTATGACAGAATTTTACAAGAGAAATATATTTATCCTCATAATTGGTGGTATAAGCAGATTTAGAAGTGGGATCTTCCGTTAAAATTCAAGTGTTTTTTATGGCATGCGTTACAGGGTACATTAAAAACCTGGGACAATATTCTGAAGTGTGGTTGGAATGGCCCAAATTGGTGTATTCTTTGTAAGAACGATTCTGAAAGTATCAGTCATTTGTTCACTACATGTTCATTTGGCAGAAGTGTTTGGAATCTTTGTTGTGCTGAACTGAAAGTTGATATGGATTGGGAAGAGGGAGACTTTGTATAGTCTCTTCTTAACTGGTATCGAACTACAAAGGGTTCATTATTACCAATAGTTGTTACTTAGGCACACTGGTATGTTAGGAACTGGGCCACTTTTCAAGGGATTATGCCAGAGTTATAGGTTTGTGGAATTATTGAGCCTGGGTGAAAAAATGAAGATGAGTGTCTATTTTGGGGGGTCTCGTGAGAAAATAATTCTGGTTTTTTCATGTTTTTCAACTTTGGGAAAACCAAAGTGATATTTTTGTTTAGAAGTTCACTTTGCAGTAAAAATAAAACTTTTAGAGAATTATGTTAGCTTTCTATTCGCAATTTTTTCAATTTTTTTTATTGAGATTTGATATGTTGATTTCGCAAATGTTTGACATTGTGTTCTTATAAAATGAAAAGACTACAAAATAGTCATGATTTGTTGCGCCAGTAAAATCGTTGTTAGACTTGTTTTTTGCAAAAACACAAAATGCTATGACAATCTACACACAATGTACTAGTGCCTGACTATAAGTTTGTAACCAATGGATCTATATACTAATTATTCTATTTTTTTAAAGTCGATCAATGGGAAAACATAGTCAATTTTCAACATGTTTTTTGTTGCGCCACTTTTCTCTCAATTGACTCTAAAAATAACAAATCTACGAACACCCTTTTGAAGTAGACATGCCAATTAAGAATCCCACATTTTTTTCAATTTTTTTGGTGGTGTATTTTTAAAGTTATGGATTTTTCTTTTCACCGTTTTTTAAAGAAATGAATCCAAACTCGACACATGTTACAAAAATAAAACATTAAAAATATCAGTTCTTATCTATACACGACAAAATCTATACCCACGTAAAGTAGATTCAATGATGAACCTAATGGTATCAAGTTCGACATTCGTTTTGCAGTGTAAGAGGTTGTTTTTCCCATCCGAAAATGGAGAAACCTAAAAATTCTACAGAATCGCCAAGCTTCCATGTCTCAAAGATTATTTGGCCAAATAATCTTTTTCCGTAACGGAAACATCAATCACAACAAATGTAGTTCCCTATCTAGGCACTGGGTCTCTGGTTGTATTTTCATGTACATACCAAGTTTTCTCTTATGTTTTCTGGAAAAATTCCACCGTCTATGTCTCTGTTATCTAAATGATTATATGTCTCTGCAATTTAAGCAAACATAAACTTAAATCTTTCATTTCAACTCTGTTCTTATTTCATGCATAATCTAAAAATAAAAGGGAAATACAATTTATTTAAGCTACCTGAGTAAAATACCTGGACCCGTAGATTCGCAGTAAGATTAGAAGACTTACATGGTGAATTCTGTATGGTACCTTAGCAACCCAAAATGATGTGTCCACCCTGCCGATCAGCTATTATCGTGCTGACCCTAGGAAATCAACAGATTTCCTAGCCCCCGACCCCACAGACCGATAATCCTGACATCAACTTTCCATCAAACCTTTCCATGGTAAAATTTCGCTGAGCTAACCCCCTCCTCAGTCTTTTCTTTTGAGTTTCCCACCTCCTCAAAGCTTCGAGTTAACCCCCTCCTCGGCATTCCTCCTTTTTCACAAAAATCCTCACAGTTCTCCCACAATCCCCCCTTACTACTTGTTAAATCTCCTCTTTATAGGAATCCACCTCCTTCATAAAGTCAAACTTCCTTATCACTCCACCGCCCTAGCTGTCGTGGTCTTGGAAGTACAAATCATTAATGCATCCCCTTTTTAAGGTAAAAAGGTGGATTATATATTATTTTTAAATCACCCAAGTTTCTCTCGAGCAGTGGGATCATTCAATAATTTATTTAATCAAATCCTTTTTAATTTATTTTGGAATGATTCTGTCCCTTAATTTAAATGAATAATCTATTTAATAAATCATTCAATCCACTATGCTGTATATAAAGATTATGATCATTATTATCATTAATTAAATAATAACAATAATAACATAATAATTAATAATAATAGAAATTAAACTAATTGTGAATAGAATTTAGGAATATTTATTTGTTTACTCGATAAGTGTCAACATAGTACTTCTGGGTATAAATAATGGAATATACTTTAATGGTTTAATTAATCATGATCAACAATTATATAGCACACTCTTCTATTATTAATGTTTAACTTTTATACTTCACATTGAAGACACCTTTACTTGAGGATACTTACAATTTATGACATTTATTTTACATATTAGAACTTGATAATCTTTTACTAATTAAGTCACCCACTAAATACTTAATTGACTTATCCATGATAACTTATAACATTGTTAAATCTTGATAAGTAGGTTGTAAACCAATATTATTGCACATGTGCATAATGTGCATGCGTGGCCAGCGTATGCACAAGACAGACATGTACTATAAACATATGTCATATATATATCCTATGCGTAACAGCTAACTAACACTAATAATACTTTATGCAAACTGAACAAGTATACATTCATCATAATATTACTAAAACATCATCGGTTATTTATCAGTTAACCTTTAAGATTTCATTTCTTTATTTTTATGATTACATTTGATCAATCATTCAAGTGAAAGGGAATCTACCTACTACCACTAACTCCGGGTCAAGGAATACCCAACCCTCAACAGTACTAACTATCATATCCTCCCATCCTAGCCCATGTCCACCTCCTCCCTATCCTTCCTCTGCTAGTACAAAAGTGGATTTCGGACTCATTGACCTGACCACATAGAACTTGAGAGCGATAGCGTCGGCTGTACAGTGGACCTATCCTCCCCTAGCAGGCATCCAACCATCGTCATCACAACTACATGGGGAGCGTGTCTCAGCACGGCCCTCCCACGACCTCGGGTATCATAGGAACATAGGGTAGGAAACACATCCATCCCTCTCAACATACTGGGCCTACGCCCTTATCAAATCATACTCTGCTGCTATCGAGATTATCAGTCTATGCGCTCGGGGGCTAGGAAATCCGTTGATTTCCTAGGGTCAGCACGATAATAGCTGATCGGCAGGGTGGACACATCATTTTGGGTTGCTAAGGTACCATACAGAATTCACCACGTAATTCTTCTAATCTTACTGCGAATCTACGGGTCCAGGTATTTTACTCAGCTAGCTTAAATAAATTGTATTTCCCTTTTATTTTCAGATTATGCATGAAATAAGAACAGAGTTGAAATGAAAGATTTAAGTTTATGTTTGCTTAAATTGCAAAGACATATAATCATTTAGATAACAGAGACATAGACGGTGGAATTTTTCCAGAAAACATAAGAGAAAACTTGGTATGTACATGAAAATACAACCAGAGACCCAGTGCCTAGATAGGGCACTACATTTGGTATCAGAGCCTTGGCTCAAACACTGAGACCTTAGGGCCTAACTATACCTGGAAATTATAGTGAAATTTACTAGAAAATAATAGCCAAACATGATGTTTGAAAAAAAAGAAGAAGGGAATAACTTGAAGAGTCCTTTTTCCTATTTATTTACACAGCATAACAGATACAGAACTTGAACGATAAATATATATAAATATTTTGAACAGAAAATTTTGGAATTATGTGTAAATCTAGCATCCTCCACTGAGAAAAATTGAACATAAAGTTTTGGAGAAAATCTAGGAGGCTGCCTGTAAAGTAAACGAACACCCATACTCCAAATCTATGGCGGATGGGCGTACTCTTCCTGCAATATAATAGGAAACTAGGTTAGTAAATTTATACATATGCAAAAAAAAATGGCTTTAATGGGTTTAAAACGTTTAAAAAAACATCTAGTTCCAATTTCAATTTAATAGGTGTGATTCATTTGAGATTCTAATGCACATGAAATATAAAATACAAGCTCCAAAATTGCTAAGACGGGAGGAGAGAATCGTAATTACTAATTAGATGCCCAACATACTTATTGGGGGTATTTAATGACAAGGTGTAGATATGTTTTATTTTTATGATCTTAAATTAAGTATGTCGGTTCTCGCATAAAAGACAACACGGGAATTGTGAATTTAGGGTTTAGGAAATTATGGTGTATAAACGTTAAAATAAAACTTAAATAGTTATAAAATATTAAAATAAAGGGTGAATAGTTATTCATTTTATTAAGAGGGTTAGATTTTATTACCACGAGTTACCAATATATATATATGTACGAAAATTTAAAAGTTAAACGAGACGGTAATAAATTACAACCAATCAAATGGTTAATATGTATAAAATAAAATAAAATAAAATATAAATAAAACAAAATCTCTTTTCTTCCATAAATAGGGAATACTTTTGATACCACGAGAGGTGGTTTCCGCATCATCCCTTGAGCAGTTTGCCTTACCGCTTTTTAATATGCGGATGTATAAAAAATTAGACACGTGTGATGGTGGTTTTTCTACCACAACCACCAAGCATCTTTATCTTGCGTGCAAGTTGACAATGCGGGACGGTTAGAGAGCTGTCGACCTTCCTGTACGGCTCTCGAAAACCTCCAAACCAAACGAACTTTACCACGTCGACACTACAGAGAGTTCTAATGATCGTCCAGCTGGGATGACCTCCAAAACGAGTATATAGCTTGGGACGTTTCTACAGCCTTCTTGTATAATCCTCGTTTTCCCAACAAATATGTGCAATGATTCTACCTAATCAATGTAAACCCACCCTAGATATGAAACAACATGCAGTGAATGTTCGGATCTTCCATGAAACGGGAGACAAGTTGTTTGAAATGAGAAGATAGGGCACTACAACAAAGTGTTAAAATTTAATATGCTAAGACAGAAAATAGCAGCATTACATTCCATTTCACAATAATAGCATATACAGGATCACTGAAGAAACAACAAGCATATCATAAACACAAGAGACACAGATTTATCCTGGGAAACCCTCATGGGGTAGAAAACCCAGTAAAGCTTCCTCAATATAGATGACCAACAATATACAAAGATGCAAACCAAAGACATGATCTCCTTCTCCACCATAGCAGACCTCTCCTCCCTAAGTGCACCTCTCTCAAGTGTGTGTGTGTGTATCAAATGAGGAATACACCTCCTCTATTTATACACTACTCTGACATATCTTTTACACAAGTACATGTAGGCTCGTATTTAACCAATGGGTTAAATACCCCACTACAACTGACTGGGACGACCCCTCTAGGGTGGTCTAATAACCCTTTGACCCACATAACACATACAGGGCGGACCTCCACTAGGGAAGTCTAATAACCCAAGTTACCACATTCCGACGGAGGAATAAACATCTCCGGATATACAATAAGATCTTTACGGAGGAATGAAACATCTCCGGAATAATAAAGTACAATTATAATATTCTTTGAAGTTACAATATCTCAACACAAAGGTTATTCGGTCGAATAATGAAACGGAAAAAAAATTTCATCGGTTGGAAAAAAGAAATACGTTTTCTGTACTCGTATAAATAAACCTAAATTGATTCATTATTTTCGCATGTTTTAACTTCGCATATTTATTGTCAAACTATTATTGAAAGGGTTTTCAAAGAAGATATTTTTTGCAAAAAGAGACTTTTACAAGGTATGTTTCTTCTTCTTTTTTTCCAAAGGGCACATTGAAGGAGTTTTTTTGTAAGGCATTTTTGTAAATAAGTCTTCTTCTCAGGCATTTTTGTAAAGGATTTTTTTCTCTAAGGCATTTTTGCAAGGATTTTTTTCAAAATATTTTTTTTCTTAGACATGTTTGCAAAGTGGTTTATGCAAAGAATGTTTCTTTCCAAGGAGGTTCTTTCCAAGGAATTTCTTTCCAAAGGTTGTATTTAAAGAGTGTTTCTTCTTATTTTTTTCCAAAGGGCACATTGAAGGAGTTTTTTTGTAAGGCATTTTTGTAAATAAGTATTCTTCTAAGGAATTTTTGTAAATGATTTTTTTCTCTAAGGCATTTTTGCAAGGAGTTTTTTCAAAATATTTTTTTTCTTAGACATGTTTGCAAAGTGGTTTATGCAAAGAATGTTTCTTTCCAAGGAGGTTCTTTCTAAGGAAGTTCTTTCCAAGGGTTGTATTTAAAGAGTGTTTATTCCAAAGTATTTTTGCAAAGAAAATCTATTTTTCCTTCTCATTTATTTGAAAGGAATTTTTTCAAATAATTGTTTTGGTAAGGTAATTTACAAAGGGTTTTTTTCCAAGGTAGGTATGCACTTCTTATTTCTTTGAAAGGGGTTTTTTCAAATAGTTGTTTTTCTAAGGTATTTTGCAAAGGGTTTTTTTTCAAGGTAGTTTTGCACTTCTTATTTCTTTGAAAGGGGTTTTTTAAAATAGTTGTTTTGCTAAGGTATTTTGCAAAGGATTTTTTTTCAAAGTAGTTTTGCACTTCTTATTTCTTTGAAAGAAGTTTTTTCAAATAGTTGTTTTGCTAAGGTATTTTGGAAAGTGTTTTTTTCCAAGGTAATTTTGCATTTTTTAGTTCTTTGAAAGGGGTTTTTTCAAAGAGTTGTTTACTCAAAGTATTTTTTCAAATGAGTTATTTATTTACAAGGGTTTTTTCCAAGATATGTTTACAAATAAGTTTTTTTCCAAAGTATTTTTTCCTAGTGGCTTTTTTCCTACATATTTTTTCAAAGAAATTTCTTTTTCCAATGGTTTTTACAAAGAAGATTTATTTACAAGGTGTTCTTATTATTTTCCAATGGGTTTTTTCAAAGGTGATTTATTGTCAAGGAGTTCTTATTTCTTTCCAAGAAGGTTTTTTTCAAAGAAGATTTATGTTCAAAAAGTTTTTTCAAAGGAAATTTAATTCCAAAGAGATCTTCTTCAAAATACTCTTACAAGATTTTTATAAGGTGAAGTAAATTTCAGTTCATGTTTTTATAAATTTCATAAATGTTTTTAAATCTTAATTTATTTATTTTTACTATAAAGTGATGATTCTTTAATTTATCATCTACAGATTAAACAATCATGGGCAATAAGGGAAAACGTAAAAAAAAGGTGATCGTAAACGTGATGATGATGCTAATAGAGAAAAACAAAAACTCAAATCTAATGCCAAAAAATAAAGGGTTGCGGAAACGGAATAGAGAATTATTGAAGATATAAATACAAATTTACATGATAATGTTGAGGAAATGGAAATTGAAAATAGAGTACAAGAAGAACAAATTGAAGTTGAAGAGACCATTGTTGAAGATGTAAATAGTTATTTACATGCTAATGTCGATGAAGTCAATATTGAAGATCAAGTTCAAGATTCAGAAATTGGACCTGGTATGTATATATCATATATTTTTCAAATTCATTTTTTATAATGAATTGTATTTTTGAATATATGTTAAATTAAATTTAACTTGATATACAGGTACTTTCAGCATTAATGATGAAATGCTAGAAGACATTGATTGCGACAAATATGGAGAAAAACTACCAATACATGTGGCACGATATCGTGCTACAAAATTTTATGATGAAGTTCTCAAGGATTACTCAATAGCAGAACAAGCACAAATTTTGAGATGTTTATTAGTGTCCGAGAAGTTAGAAGGTGCTACATCATTATTGGGTATTCACAAGGCGACAAAAGAGTCGAAATTGAAACAAAATGTGATAGAAAATATAAGTGATGCAATAAAGAAATTTGGAAAATCCAGGAAGAAAGATATCAGTGCTGCACGTAAAGCAATTCATACGGTAATTCTTTGATCTAGTACTAAACAAAAGCGTTTGACAACAGAACTAGCAAAAGCAGTTGGAACATCAAGAAAGACATTATACAAACATAGAAAATTCAGAATGCAAATAGATGAAAATAATGAACTTGCTTGCTGGGCAATTATTTGTAGACAACCTTACAAAGATAGAATGGGAGCAGGTGTTAAAGATATTGTACGGGAATATTGGTTGGAACATGCTCGAGTTTCACCAAATTCAAGAGATGTGATACGCAAAAGAATATCACGAAATGTATATGAAAGCCAACCAAAACATATAATGGACATGACACAAGTACAATTGTTCAATAAATTCAAGGAAGATCATCGTGGAATTAATATATCAATCACTACATTTGTGCAACAAAAACCATGGTATGTTAGACCTATTACTATACGTGACACATGTTGTTGCCGTTATCATGTGCAATTTCAGTTATTTTATGACACGTTTCTTGAATTTGGTAAAATGTTTTGGACAAATTCACCACCTCCACCCACAATACGTGAATTCATATCTCAAACTCTATGTGAGAGAAATCACGATGAAGTATTTTATAATAAGAAATGTGTCAATAGAAAACATTATCATCGTTGTGGAAATCTAGTGTTATTCCACAATAAATATCCTATCGATAATGATCAATTGTTGTCAAATGTAAATGTTGATTGGAGGAGATACGAATACATCAATCATACTACAAGTTCTAGTGATTCACATTCCAAAAGAATTGACTTGCTAGAATATAAGATATGCGTGATAGATTTTCTCAAAAAATTTGAAAGTGAAATTTATAAATACACCCAGCATTCTGTGAGGCACCTGAAACAATTAATTAACAAGAATACGCGAAATAGCAGAAATGACAGAACTCATAATCACTTTTGTATTGATCACAGGCCACTTCGAGGGGGCAACCTCCTTTGAGCAAGCTCAATACAAATAACTTCACCGTGCCTTCATAGGTCTCAATACACACTTATATACTAATTTTAGGCGCCAATACTATGGGTCGAAACCATGGGCCGTTACAAACTATGGATCAACAATACTACAGGCGGCTTACAAAGCATATGCGCTAACAACAATAACACAAACTATTGATCAACAAATACTACAGGACGACTTACAAAGCATATGCGTCCAACAACAACATACTAACCAAGTAAAGATATGGGTTCCTAACATCCCCTCCCCCTTAAAAAAAGCTTTGTCCTCAAAGCTTCAGATGTGGAAATTGTTGTTGAATTTGAAGGAGTGGTTCCCATGTAGCTGTAGTGCCCCTAGACTTGTGTAGACATTGAGGGCACCTGCTGAGTGACCCGGCTGATTGAAACATTAATTAAATAACCTTTTGACCTTATTTTTTTTAGTATGTGTATCTGAACTGTTGAGGTAAATGAATAATTGCATATGTTAAACGATTAGTTATGACTATGGAAAATTATGTTGATGGATAATGCTTAACGACTAGCTGTATGGTGATTATGTACTTGGCGACGAAATGTATATTTGATAAGATGAATGAGCAGTTTGAATAAATCATAAATGTTTAACAATGCTAGAGTTAGAAACTAGATGACGATTGTTGAGAACAGTGCTACTAATAATTTGTTGCGAGAAGTGTGTGTAGAAACAAGTGAGACGGTTCACCAACGGACACACAAAGGAACATGGAGGGTCGTAGAGTACGGGTAAATCACACACAGGGGAAGCGACGACGATGTCAACTTCCGACAAGAATACCACGCATGAGCAGATAAGCATTGATCTGCTTGCTCAAGAGGAATGCGTGAGGACGTACGAGGTGGGCCACGACGGAGCTGGTCACGTACGAGTTGAGGGGCGTGCAGTGAGAACGGACTCACTCCTCAGCGCCATTAGTCCCTAGATAGCATGTAGACGGAGGATGGATGGTAACGATTCCTAAAATCCCTACAAAAGTTCCCGCAAGTCAAAACGGAAAGATGGTGGCAGAAGGGCCCGACGATGCGGTACCCTGTCGAGAACGGAAAGAACGGATGCAAGGACCCAACGATGAGGTACCATGCCAAGGAATGGAAACCATGGATGACTGGACCCGACGGAGTGGTGCCAGGTCAAGGAATTAAAATTAAGGAACTAGGAGCCCAACGGCGCGGCACCGTGATCCTAGTGAGTTTAATTGTTAAATTTAACTACATAAAAACTTATGAGAATAAATCTAGATCATTACTTAGCAAATGCATAAAAATAATTTAGGCATTTGCACATGAATAGTTATTTTTGTTGAGCATTTAAAATAATAGAAATCATTATTTAGGATCAAAATAGAATCCTAAGATTAGACACCTAGTCAACTAAAAGCTAGGAGTTAATTAAAATATCTGGGGGACAAACTGGAGCAAACTTAGGGGTGTTGGTGAACTTCCTAGAGAAAATGACACTTGGATGGGTGAGTGTTTTAATTAAATAATTAATTAAAAATATTTAATTATGCATGAAGCGACATGTGTCGCATGAGATTTTCCTTTATAAGGAAGACTTGGGGAATGGGTAAAGGACCCATAATTTGGACGATTGTCGTAATTTTCGAATGCCTCAAAGACTTGCTGCTATCTAAGGGTTTGGCTTAGAAATCCTGGTGGGAAGGGAAGCCCAAGCTGAATTTCTGAAATACTTGTGTGAGCTCTACGACCCAAAGCTCGGGGGAGGCCATGCGACTGAAAGCATGAGCCTATGGTTGGGTGGCGAAGCTAACGGTTGCTTCGCCTATGGTTAAACGAGCTTTGTTGGAGGGATCCTACGGAAGACGCAGACAACAATGGACCAGCTGGATCGGGTTGACAGGTTAAGGTTTGCTTATTTTTGTTAAGTTATTCACTCTTTTATTTTATTTTTCCAATAACTATAATGGCTAATTTGTTTGTATGAAGATTTTAAAGTTTCAGGTTCAGTTCAAGGGGACCCTAAAGGAGGGGTCCTACATTTGGTATGAGAGCCGGCCGAGCCTTCAGGCCACCGGACTCATATTTTATCAAAAGTGTCCACCGGTGAAAGTTCGAGAGTTCCAGTAGAAGGACAACGAGGATCAGCTTCCGAACTACTCTACATCGCATGCCGCTGCCAAAAAGGTAAGTAATGCAATATGTGAATTATTTTAGAGAGAGATTTATTAGAAAGTTTTAATGGAGTTTTAAGACATATTCCTGGTTGTGTATTTCAGAAACTAATTTTTTTTGTATTTTAAAAAAAAAACACAAAAACGAAATTTATAAATTTGTTTTTAGATCTCAGTGTAATTCCAGAAACGAAATTTATAATTTTTCTTTTTTTTATCTCTGCGAATTTCCAAAAACGAAATTTCTGTGTATTTACAGAAATCGAACCACGGTATTTGTAATCCTCTGCACATGAACATAACGAAATCCATAATCGCACCGTTTATTTTCATATGCGAAAAATAGTTGCATTAGATCCATATCAGGTTCGGATGAGCAGAGTACTCTGCATATGCGGTAATCTAATTGAGCCTGAATGATTAAAGGGTGCAGTTACAGATCAAATTTATGTCAGCTCATATATCCAACCAATATCCCATTCATCCAGGACATGGATCCGATTGGATCGAGCCATAGAATATACATATTACGCTTGCCCTAAATATCGTAAATATGTTATTTTTACCGTATTATCAAAACCGTGCCTATAGTTCGTTAAGGATTCCATGTATTACTGTACTTAAAAAAAAAAAAAAAAAAAAAAAACCCATTCTTTCCAGTAAAATCGTGCCTAAGAAGCGAAACCAGGCTGTGTACTGCGCCACAGTGGATGTTACGAATTAATTATTGAAACATACACGGACCTTTTCAAAATTCCAATTCAATTTAAATAGTGCAAAAATTCTTGCCTCCATAATCCAATTAACCATCAGAACACGTTGTTTTCCTATGGCGTCAACGGAGTATCAATTCAGTCTGCACCTTGGTTATTATGTATTACAGACCATTAATGGATGTTTCGGCTATTGCTGGAGTTCATCATAACATACCAGAAAGGGCCATAGATAAACTGCCTTCTTTCCAGTGTACTTCTCGAGAGGCGGGCAGAACGTAGAGATGACAGATTCTTAATTGGCTTCCTTGAATGGTGCGAAGAAAAATGAAAATGAGACAGTAGTACAGTTCAATAAGAGGTCTGATATCATAGTTCAGAAGTTACATAATGCTATAAAGCCCCCAATAACTACCGTCTGAATTAATTGACTTGTAACGGATGTTTTTCTTCCTTTAGGCTCTCTTACTTTAACTTTCTGAAATGTACCCTCTCTTACGTTTAGTCCTGCAGATATGTAGAATAAACAAAAGCATTATGAATTGAAATTTCAAGTTCTGTGCACATTAACTTCCAGATCGCATATTCAAATTGCATGTCCAACGCATTTTGAAACTTCAAGATATTATTACTCTGTGCGTTTAACTACCAGACCGTCGATGTAAACGATATGTCAAACAAAATCTGGAACTCCAAGTTATTATTGAGTGCGTTTAACCACCGGATCGCAGATATAAACATTATGGAAAACGCATTCTGTAAACTCTAAGTGGTTGGTATGTACATTAATTACTGTTGTAGGGTAAAATCGATAGAAAGAGTTCGGATTCTAGTGATTGAATGAGATGGCGGATTTATCTGCTGAGATTTCGGGAATCCGATCTGCGCCTCTCTACTTCACATTGTACGATAGCAGGGTGGGTATAGATCTACCTACGCCGAGACTGAGAATATCCCTATCTTGTTGGATCACAGTGCCACGGCAATTTGTGAACATGTTCAACAGATGAGTAGATACCATACGGTTTGTCTTTCACAACACCCATCCATTTGAATAGGAGGTCGACCGACTCATCGCAGCCAGGGTAGGTATCACCCGTGAATGGAGGTAACAAACATTTAATTTGTTAACAGCAGACTTGACGAGCGTTAGAACCAACCGTCATCCCTGGTACAATACTTCCGCCGAGTAAAGGTTATTATTGCAGACTTAAGAATCGATGATGGCATCTCTAGTCCGTTGTGAAACCAACTGCGGTAACCCTTAGTGTTACTCCCTGTCGCGAACTTTACAATGAGTGGGTCGCCATGCATTTACTACTCTCAATCGTAGAACTAACATTTGAAATACCGCCCAACCCACCTAACCAGCCCCATGACTTTTACTTCTAGTTAATTGATGCTCATGTAGAAACACGTCTCCTGTAGAAACACGTCTCCTCTTTGTGTAAACTGCCAGCTAGGTTCGGTTATGACAGTCATAGAATGGAATTCCAATCAGACAACCTAACTGGTGAATTTGTGCTATTGTTGTATGGTTGTATGATAGAACAAACATACGCAGATATAATACTCATGTATTGTTATATGGTAGATAAAAGCAATAAAGGTATGTTGTGAATGCATTGTTTTATGGTAGATCAGACATCTAATCTCTACGCTTTATATATAATATTCTGGCATTGGTTATTTGATGGATTAAAAAAAAAAAAAAAACATTTCAAGACATACTCAGGATATACATATTATTGATGTATTGTGTGACAGTAGATCAAACACTTGAAATTATACGTCGCTCATATATATATATTATTCTATCACTGCTAGATGGTAGTTTAAAACAATTAAATGATATACGTGGGATATAAATGCTATCGTTGTACTACTTTATGGTAGATCCAAATTAACTAAAATATTATGCGGATAACAGATCATTGAAGATTTAGTGGTATTTATGTAGTCACTTAGATTGTAATTGGTTATGGATGTCATTGTGATAATGGGTTAACAATTAATTTGTCTAGGAGTGTATAAGTGGGAATGATTCTTTATAAGTGATGAGAGTGAAGTTCTTATTCACATCACTATATTGTGTAAAAGAAAAATAAAAAAATTTAACTGAGTCTTTTTGTCAAAATTGTAATTACAATACAAATTTAAGTTGTATTTGAAATACCAATTCAAGTTATGTAATTCTTCTTTTAAATAAGTATTTTTTGGAATACAAATTTAAATTTATACTTATGCATCCATTTGGGAAGACATGCACTGAATAAAGATCACTTTTAAAAACTATAAGCTGCAATCGAACGCATACTACCTTGTAATTAAAATTATTAGAAAAATATGTATTACATTATGATCAAAGTTATGTATATACATACAATTATATCCCTTGATCATAGAACAAATCCCTAGGTATTTAAGGAATTTATATGTAAATTCATCAATCTCATATTATGTAATGGATCTAGAATAAATTATTGTTATGATGTTTCATCACTATAGTTATGTAAAGGGAAATTGTCTTGAAGAAACAGAAGCTATGATGTTAGGAAGATAATCTCTCCTTTATATATTCATTCTTCGACAGCATGAACATTTACATAAATTAGACACATGGAGTATGGAACAAGTCCTCATACTTCTGAAGTTATTGTTTTTAGTCTAAGTATTTATGCAACTTAGAAAACAATTTAATATTTAGGATAAATACAATTGGTACAATGTACCTTAATGTACCTTATCATACCAATTGAAGTATTGTATCTATGTCATTAGAATAAAATGATTATATTGCAATAGGGTAAATGTTGTATAGATGGAAATTATAATTATATGATTGAAGAAGAAAGAAAGTTATGTTTTTATTATTTAAAAAAAAAAAAAAACCTATTTTAGGTAGGAGAAGAAAGGAAATGGAGGTTATGATATATAGTTTACAAGTCTTGTTCAAAATATTATATGGAAAAAGATAATGTCATTATGGAAATGTAGAAAGAGATAATTAAAGTATTTTTCTTTTTCTCTCTTTACTAAGGTTATTGAGTTTGTTGAGTGAGTGAACAATTCCTTGGGAGAAAAAAGTTATATTGGACTAGGTGTTAGGTGAAGATTATACGCACCAAGATGTGAATGGGAAAATTAGGGTTGCAATTAGTGAGTCGTTACAGAATTGTTTTGAGGTTGCTACATTATATTTCTTATATGTGAAAACTATAATATAGTTATATTCGTAAGACACCAAGGTGCGCAGATTGACAAGACTTTGGTAGATTGTCGAGGAAGTGAAACATACTTAATAATTGAAAAGTGAGATATCTATGTCACTAGAACAAGGAGCTAAGCCCAATGAAATTAATTTTCTAGCATGCCAATGTTGAACGAAAAAGTACAAACTCAACGTGATCGAGACAACAATAAAAGAAGAATTCTCCATTAGGGAAGTCCACCGAAAAGACTAGACGAAGACGATTTTTTGTAAAACAAAGTTCAGAGACGATCCACATAATTAAAAGAACTCAATGAAGCTAATCTTAGGTCATGATCAAACCTTGATGAAACGACAACTAACCCTCGAGATAGAACTCGATGGGGTTAAGAAAACACACATTGTATGAATTGATGAAACTAACGCAATGGTCTTATGACAACATGAATGATGAAATGAGGTAAGGATGTGATAATCTCGTTAACCTCGAGTAATGATATTGATGAAAGGAATAAGAGATCAATTTTAATATGTTCGACTAAACCATTAAGTTTCGACCCTAGGAATCCTATCAAATTGAGAACCAACATTTAGAGATTTGGAAGCAGTCTTATGGAATTTGGATATGGGACAATTTGAGGGTCTCTCCTGTCATGTTAAAACCATGAGTATATCTTACCGAATATTTTATGATGTTTACCTTCTTGTCCTGAAGGGAGAATAACCAAATAGATTTGAAACCTTGCTTAGATTTGTTATGTTTTGATAAACTATTAGGTGGTTATTGACGCAATGCAGATTCTTGAAAATTTGGACATCGTGGACCCTCGTGAATGAATAAGAGATATAGGAAATAGAGTCGGAACTGACAATGATTGAATGTATTATCGGATTTATATTATACAAAATTACGATTGAGTTCCTCAGGATGTATTGGAACCATGTTGGATGAAAAAGAAAACTAATGATTAGAACCACTTGTGCTTGTGGCCATGATTGCTGGAGAAAAACATAAGGGAATGGAAAGAAGATGATAATAGGAAATTAAGATAAGCCTAGCGTCGAAAGAATGAGAAAAACAAAAAAAAACAAAAAAAACAAAAAACAAAATTATTAACTTCGGGACGAAGTTCTATTTAAGAGGGGGTGTATGTAATGCCCCTAAAATGACTGTGGACCTTAAGGGAACCTGTCGAGTGACCCGGATGAACAAATTCGATTTAGTGGTCTCTTGAGCCTTGGTATGTCTTAAATGATTGAGGAAAACCTGAAGATATAAATGACGACAATAATTGATAAATGAATTAAGGAATTAAATTCTATGTGTGGAGAGGGATAATTGATTGATTACATCTTGATTAATGATTAGCCCTGATTGATCAAGTCAAAGTGCAGTAGGACAATTATAGTCCTAACCCTGCGACTTGGGAGGACGCAACTGAGATGCGTCGTAGCTTTCCATTTTTTTTATTCTGAACTTCGGGACGAAGTTCTAATTAAGTAGGGGTGTATGTAGTGCCCCTAGACTTGTGTAGACATTGAGGGCACCTGCTGAGTGACCCGGCTGATTGAAACATTAATTAAATAACCTTTTGACCTTATTTTTTTGAGTATGTGTATCTGAACTGTTGAGGTAAATGAATAATTGCATATGTTAAACGATTAGTTATGACTATGGAAAATTATGTGGATGGATAATGCTTAACGACTAGCTGTATGGTGATTATGTACTTCGCGACGAAATGTATATTTGATAAGATGAATGAGCAGTTTGAATAAATCATAAATGTTTAACAATGCTAGAGTTAGAAACTAGATGACGATTGTTGAGAACAGTGCTACTAATAATTTGTTGCGAGAAGTGTGTGTAGAAACAAGTGAGACGGTTCACCAACGGACACACAAAGGAACATAGAGGGTCGTAGAGTACGGGTAAATCACACACAGGGGAAGCGACGACGATGTCAACTTCCGACAAGAATACCACGCATGAGCAGATAAGCATTGATCCGCTTGCTCAAGAGGAATGCGTGAGGACGTACGAGGTGGGCCACGACGGAGCTGGTCACGTACGAGTTGAGGGGCGTGCAGTGAGAACGGACTCACTCCTCAGCGCCATTAGTCCCTAGATAGCATGTAGACGGAGGATGGATGGTAACGATTCCTAAAATCCCTACAAAAGTTCCCGCAAGTCAAAACGGAAAGATGGTGGCAGAAGGGCCCGACGATGCGGTACCCTGTCGAGAACGGAAAGAACGGATGCAAGGACCCAACGATGAGGTACCATGCCAAGGAATGGAAACCATGGATGACTGGACCCGACGGAGTGGTGCCAGGTCAAGGAATTAAAATTAAGGAACTAGGAGCCCAACGGCGCGGCACCGTGATCCTAGTGAGTTTAATTGTTAAATTTAACTACATAAAAACTTATGAGAATAAATCTAGATCATTACTTAGCAAATGCATAAAAATAATTTAGGCATTTGCACATGAATAGTTATTTTTGTTGAGCATTTAAAATAATAGAAATCATTATTTAGGATCAAAATAGAATCCTAAGATTAGACACCTAGTCAACTAAAAGCTAGGAGTTAATTAAAATATCTGGGGGACAAACTGGAGCAAACTTAGGGGTGTTGGTGCACTTCCTAGAGAAAATGACACTTGGATGGGTGAGTGTTTTAATTAAATAATTAATTAAAAATATTTAATTATGCATGAAGCGACATGTGTCGCATGAGATTTTCCTTTATAAGGAAGACTTGGGGAATGGGTAAAGGACCCATAATTTGGACGATTGTCGTAATTTTCGAATGCCTCAAAGACTTGCTGCTATCTAAGGGTTTGGCTTAGAAATCCTGGTGGGAAGGGAAGCCCAAGCTGAATTTCTGAAATACTTGTGTGAGCTCTACGACCCAAAGCTCGGGGGAGGCCATGCGACTGAAAGCATGAGCCTATGGTTGGGTGGCAAAGCTAACGGTTGCTTCTCCTATGGTTAAACAAGCTTTGTTGGAGGGATCCTACGGAAGACGCAGACAACAATGGACCAGCTGGATCGGGTTGACAGGTTAAGGTTTGCTTATTTTTGTTAAGTTATTCACTCTTTTATTTTATTTTTCCAATAACTATAATGGCTAATTTGTTTGTATGAAGATTTTAAAGTTTCAGGTTCAGTTCAAGGGGACCCTAAAGGAGGGGTCCTACAGTAGCATCCTCTGGTTGCATGCCGTGCCACTGAATTAAGACCTCTGTGATAGAGCGAGAGCGAAGCTGACGTGTGCGCCGATTGAGGATGGCCTCTGGCTCCAAAAGGATGGATCCTTCATTATCCAGTTCGGGTAAAATCGTTTGGCCGCTGATGTTGGTGCCAAGAACTTTCTTCAAACAAGAGACATGAAAGACTGGATGAATGCGGGAAGAAGGAGGAAGTTCCAATTTATAAGCAACAGACCCAATCTTCTGAAGAATCCGATATGGCCCATAGAAATTTGGAGCAAGCTTATGACGCCCTTTGAGTTTCAAGGAGGATTGTTTGTACTGTTGGAGACAAAGAAAAACCATATCGCCGACTTGAAAAGTGCGCTCTGAACGGTGCTGATCCGCTTGTTGCTTCATGCGATTTCTTGCCATGTGAAGATTGTCCCGCAAAATGCGAAGAATCTGATCCTGGTTGTGAAGGACCGTGTCAACTTCCTGAACTGGTGAACTGGTGGGGGTGTATGGAAGAAGAGTTGGAGGTGCTTGACCATAGACTGCTTCATATGGGGTCATTTTAGAGGCAGTGTGGTAAGAGGTATTGTACCACCATTCAGCAAGAGGGAGCCACTTTGCCCACTGATGTTGTTGTTTTGAGGTGAAGCAACGAAGATAACTTTCCAAGCATTTATTGACAATTTCAGTCTGACCATCTGTTTGTGGGTGATACCGTTAGTGAGGAGGCTGACCAACTGAGGAGGCTGTATAGGGATGACTGAGAGCACAAAAATGACTATATTTGGAGAGGCGATCAACCACAACGAGAATCACTGTCTTCCCACCAGATTTAGGGAGCCCTTCAATGAAATCCATAGAAATATCTGTCCAAATTCGTGTAGGTATGGGTAAGGGTTCAAGCAATCCTTGAACGAGTGTTGTTTCCCCCTTATTGCACTGGCAGGTATCACATTCGACCACCATCTGTTGAATTGTCCTTTTCATGCCTTGCCAAAAGAAGTTACGCCGTGCTCGTTCATATGTTTTGAGGAACCCAGAGTGCCCGGCCGATGGAGAAGCATGGAGTTCATAGAAGATAGCCTGTTGAAGATCTGTGCTCTAGGGAAGCACCAGACGACCCTTGTATTGCAGAGAAGCACCATCCCAAGAGTAATGTGGTACAGCAGAAGGGTTGTTGGTCATGCGTTGGATGATCTGAGATAAGGAAGAGTCATTGACATAACCCTGTTGAACATATTGCAACCAATTTGGAACAGGCATAGAAATAGCTGAAAGAGAACCTTGGGCACCAAATGTGCGAGAAAGAGCATCTGCCACAATATTGTCTTTACCCTTCTTGTAAGTGATCTCATAGTCATAACCCATGAGTTTGCTAACCCATTTCTGTTGTGCCGGGGAGGAGACACGCTGGTCCAAGAAATATTTCAGACTCTGGTGATCAGTCTTGATGCAGAAATGATTCCCTAATAGGTATGGACGCCACTTCTGTACTACATGCAAAATAGCCATCATTTCCTTCTCATAGGTAGAGGCAGCTAAATTCTTACCTGAAAGGGCTTTGCTGGTGAACTCAATAGGGTGTTCATCTTGAAGGAGAACAGCACCAAGTCCATTGCCGCAAGTATCACTCTCAATAGTGAAGGGCTTGGAAAAATCGGGCATAGCTAGCACAGGTGTAGTACACATAGCTTGTTTTAGTTTGTCAAATGCACATTGAGCAGCAGGTGTCCATGTAAAAGCATCCTTTTTCAATAGAGCGGTTAATGGAGCTGCAATCTTCCCATAATCCTTGACAAACTTGCGGTAGTAGCCAGTCAACCCCAAAAAACCACAAAGGCTCTTGAGTGTCAGAGGACGAGGCCAATTGTTCATGGCGTCGATTTTGGCAGGATCCACGTGAACCCCTTGTGCTGAGATAATGTGCCCGAGATACTCAACTTCCTTTTGTCCAAAAACACATTTAGACTGCTTGGCATGGAGATGATGGTTAGAGAAAAGTTGCATGACAAGATCCAGATGCTGGAGATGTTCATCCCATGTTTTACTATAGATGAGGATATCATCAAAGAATACCAGAATAAATTTCTGCAAGTAGGGTCGAAATATTTTATTCATTAAGGCCTGGAATGTGGAAGGAGCATTAGTGAGGCCAAAGGGCATGACCAAAAACTCATAATGGCTATCATGTGTGCGGAAAGCTGTTTTAGGAATATCATCCTCATGAACCCGAATTTGATGATACCCAGAACGAAGATCCAACTTGGAGAAAAAGTGAGCCCCATGAAGCTCGTCAAGAATTTCATCAACAACAGGAATTGGAAACTTATCCTTGATGGTGAGGTGATTAAGTGCTCGGAAGTCAATGCAGAGGCGCCATGACCCATCTTTTTTGTGGACGAGAATAACTGGAGAAGAAAAGGAACTAGTGCTTGGGCGAATAATACCTTGCTTCAATAAGTCCCGAACGAGCATTTCAATCTCCATTTTTTGGTGGAATGGGTAGCAATAGGGCCTGATGTTGGGAGGAGCGCTGCCAGGAAGGAGATGAATACGATGGTCTTCTGGCCTGGAAGGTGGTAATCCCACTGGTTCAACAAAGACACCTGTATATCGATCCAGAATTTGTTGTAGATCCCAAGGAGTAGTGGAGACCGGTGATGGTTGCATCTGGATGGAATGGATCTGAGCGATGACACCATGTGAATTCTTCTTCAGGAGTTTTTCCATGCGATGTGAACTGATGATGTTGAGAGAACCTAGTTGTAATCGTGTCAATGTGTGTTTGTGTCCATTGAGGGAAAACTGCATCCAAAGTTCAGCAAAATCCCATAAGATAGGGCCGAGTGTGCGTAGCCATTGAGCACCCAAAACCACATCACATCCGCCTAAGGGAAAGGAAAACATGTCAGAGCGCAAGGTATAATCTCCCATAGAGATACACACATTTCGACACTTCCCTTTGCAAGGTAAGGTACCCCCATTGGCAACCATGACTTCAAAGTTGGAGCAAGGATGGATAAAAAAATCAGCTTGTTTGGCAATCCGAGGGTCAATGAAATTATGAGTGCTACCAGAATCAATGAGGATTGTAAGAGGAAGCTTCTTGAAGTAACCCCTGACCCGCATTGTTTGGGGGGTGGTGATTCCAGCTAAAGCATGGAGAGATATCTCTCGCTGGTCATCCTGAGACGGAGGGTCAATAGGCGGTTCCTGAATGTCGACTGGAGCATCCAGTGTTTCTGGATCTTCGTCACCCATTTCAGAGGCAGGCGGAGACTCCACATCCAGGAGATAGAGCTTTTGCTGAACACATCTATGTCCCCGAGTGAATTTCTCATCACAATTATAGCAAAGACCCTTTTCTCTGCGTGCTTGCATCTCTGTTTCCGCAAACGCTTGATAGGAGTCGGTCGAGGAGCCTGCGGTATAGGAGGTCGCTGAGACCCCATATTTCGGAAGGGAACAAAAGTGGGCTTGGAGCGTTGTTGGGCTGCAATCTTGTCTTCTGCCAATTTAGCCAACCCGAGTGCTTCCATCATTGTGTTGGGACAGAACATTTTGACCTCAGAGCGGATGGCATCCTTTAGACCACTGATAAAACAACTCCGATAAAACTCATGAGACAATCCTTTGGTGTGGTTGGCTAGATTCTCAAATTCGGTTTGATACTCTCTCACAGTGCCAGTTTGGCGAAGTTTAGTGAGGGCTCCTGTGAAGTCATCAAAAGCACTAGGACCAAATCGTTGCAAAAGGAGCTGACAAAAGTCTGGCCAGTTGGGCTCTGGATGAGCCTTGATGTACCAACGGTACCATTGAAGAGCTTCCTGTTCCAAATGAAAGGATGCCAACGGAACTTTGTTGACATAAAAAGTATTATGCAGACTGAAATACTGTTCTGCACGATAGATCCATCCAGTTGGATCGGTACCATTGAAGCGAGGAAAATCAAGCTTCGGACCACGGAAATTGCTGGAAGAAGAGAACCCATTGTCTACTGAAGACTCGGACTGCCGTTTGTTGTTCATAGCTAAATGTTCAAGATGGAGACCAAGAAATTTTTCATCCAGATCCTGGAGTTTGGCTTGGATGGCTGCAAGGGCTTCCTCCATGGTTTTTGCTCCTGCACGGGTGACAACCATAACCAGGGATTTTTTTTTTTATTTTTTTTTTTGAACTGGGTAGGAAAACAAAAACAGGAACTACTTCAGTAAAGGAAAATTTGGATTTGGGAAAAAATCAGAAGGGTAATTGGGGTTTGACTCATTTTTTGGACACTGTTGGATAGACAGGGAAGCAAAAATGAGGATTTCAGCAGTGGGGTGAAAGGATGGGAAAATTTGGCAGAGAGGAACAAAGAAGCAGAATTCAGAAAGGAACTCTGTGGTAAAAATTGAAGGTGATTGGGTGAAATGTGAGGGAGTTATGGCAAACCCTAAAAATAGACAAATGTGGGATTTCGGGCTGTAGGAAAGGGAATTGAGGATAGGGTCCTCAGGGATGAAATATGCAGAATGGGATGACAGGGGTTCCCTGAAATTTTCAAGGAAAACAGAGGTAAATTTTATTTATTTATTTATTTATTATTTATTTTTTTTTTTCAGCCTGGAGCACTACAGCTCGGTGTTGTTGTTTTTTTTTTTTTTTTTTTTTATAGACTGGAGCGGCTACGGCTCTGCTTGCAGAATGGGATCTCCGGTTCGAAGGATTCTGGAACAACGCCGAACGACTCGATCTGGAACGGTTTGCAAAATGAATCTGAAACGACGCAGCCGTGATCGACAATAGTTCAGCTGAAAGTAGATATGGACCCCAGGTATGTGCGGCTTCCTAACAGTTCAGGGTTTTCACTCGGCCACCAATGCTGTCTAACGGCTTGCGTATTGGGGCAGTACCCCTCACTCCACGGCTCAGGTAAAACTGATAACCGCTTTGCCACAAACGACAGCTCTTGGTTTACCTCACGGGTGGGAACTAGTCAATCAGGTAGGGGTCGTTGCCCTTTTCGCCGGCAGGTCCTCTCAATGGGCGAGCTACTTTGGGGTTCCTGTGGTACTCCTCACAATGATTTTTAGGGCTTATGCCCAAGTACTTCCCACAGTTAAGCGGATAGGGATTATTCCCAAATCCGAACCTGCAACAGATGTGAAAAAACAATTTGGCAGAAATTTCACCCAGCGAGCCCAAGAAAGTGCTCTGATACCAGATGTGAGGCACCTGCAACAATTAATTAACAAGAATACGCGAAATAGCAGAAATGACAGAACTCAGAATCACTTTTGTATTGATCACAGGCCACTTCGAGGGGGCAACCTCCTTTGAGCAAGCTCAATACAAATAACTTCATCGTGCCTTCATAGGTCTCAACACACACTTATATACTAATTCTAGGCGCCAATACTATGGGTCGAAACCATGGGCCGTTACAAACTATGGATCAACAATACTACAGGCGACTTACAAAGCATATGCGCCAACAACAATAACACAAACTATTGATCAACAAATAGTACAGGACGACTTACAAAGCATATGCGTCCAACAACAACATACTAACCAAGTAAAGATATGGGTTCCTAACACATTCACATAGAGCACGATGGCTAGATCTTCAATTCAAACAGTCTCGTGAAATTTTTCCACCCAGAACAATTTTGTCCGTGGTTGATTTTGCTGAAAACTATACATTTGCTGCACAAAAAGAGATACAGAGTGAATACTATCACTCTGACCAAGTTTCGATATTTGTCCATGTTGTATATAGAAATTCTCAACATAATGTTGATGGCATTGAAAGCACATGTGATAATCGAGATGTGATTAAAGAATATCACTTCTATATCGGCGATGATCATACACACGATACACATTTTGTTCAACATTGTATAGAAAATATTTTATATGATTCACTAAAAAAATGTGAAGTTAAATTCAATGAACATTGGATATGGTCTGATGGATGTGCGGGTCAATTTAAATCTTCATGATCATTTTTTTGGTTATGTTGACTTCATAAAGCGTTGAACATTAAACATCGCTGGAATTTCTTTGAAACTGGACATGGAAAAGGTGAACATGATGGTGCAGGAGCATGCGTAAAAAGAGCACTTCGAAGAAATGAACCATTCTTCTGCACAATATCATTCAGCTGCAGAGGTTGTCTAATGGTGTCAATTAAATATAAGCCATGATTATAATCAACAATCAAAAGATGTGCGTAGGTATGTACACTATTTTTTTATTTTATATTATTTCTTGAAATTTAAAAAAATGTACACTAACATGTTTAAGTACACATACACTAACATTAAAAGTTGTTCTTTGTGATTTATCATTTATTGTGTAGGTTTTTTTGGCTTGTTGGGGTCCAATATATAAATAGATCAATACCATATGACGCTAGCACCATGCATGGGACTAGAGATCTTCACTCTATTCAAACAAAATCATTCCAAAACGTGTTTGCATTTGACAGTAGAAAGTAATCATGCTTTTGTCATATTTGCATTGAAAATGTTGAATCTACAGAAGTTTGTGAAAACATAACAAACAACTACGTAAAAGCTTGTAAACACACAGAGAATAATCCAAAGGGAAAAATGCCGCTAGCAAGTGTAGAAGAATTAGAATCAGAAGAGATAGCAATATCATCTGATGGCGATAGAATTTCAGATCTTGTTAGAGAAGGTAATGAACTTACTTGGCTTTTAAATTGATTGTTCATTCTTGTCCATCACCTTATGTGTATAGTCAATTTAATTGATTTAAAAACGCTAGTTCACCAATTGTAATTTGCGCAGGAGATGTTTTCGCTGTGATTGCACCTTTAGACAACAACAAAAATGTGAAATATTATTTGATGCGATGCACTAAAGGAAAGATGAAGTTATTGGAAGACTACAATGACAACGGATTTACATACGAAAGAGGATCCATCATTTTAAAAGGCTATTTTTTTCAGCAGACCCATGTGACTAAAAATTATGTCTACTTTCAATATTATGAACCCGATGTTATATGTTGTCAGTATAGTCATTTAGTATGTGCATCTCAAATAAGGTTGGTACAAATTCCATCAAAAAAATAGTTAAAAAACAAAAAATGGAAATTGTCCATATGTGACCATGAATGGATAATTGAAGATGGCATTACATTGCGATGTTTTTAACTATATATCAAAAATGAATTGATCTATGTTTTTGTCCATGTCAATTGTTGTGTACAATATATTTTTTGTCCATGTCACAAATGTTGTGTACAATATATTTTTTTCATTGAATTTTATGACTATGATCTTGAATAAGAACTAGAATAAGAATTTAAATCGTTGTATTTTAGCATGCTTAAAAAGGAATTCAAAAATTATTTGGTAATGGAGTTTTTAATAAAAATTGGAAAAAGTTCAAAAATGTTGTATTTCAGCTATATGGAATGTTTATCTTTAATTTGTAATTTCGTGATATAAAATACTTTATTCAGGTCCCCATATGTCTATTTGACCACTTAAGGGATGAGATAACGGATGTGGCTATCCCCACACTCTGCCCTGAATTTTTTCTTTTGATTGATTGATGCCAATGAGAAATCACCAGGAAACCTACTAGATTTTGTATTCGGGTCCCCATATGTCTATTAGACCACTTAAGGCATGAGATAACGGATGTGGCTATCCCCACACTCTGCCCTGAATTTTTACTTTTGATTGATTGATGCCAATGAGAAATCACCGAGAAACCTACTAGATTTTGTATTCATCTAATCCATTGAACATGTTTCTCTAATGTACTTCACCATAAATAAACTTTTAAATAAATGATTGTTGCACAAAGATAATATATCTCTTACATGTAATTTCACATAACTGAAATCATGACAAATGGAGATAATGATCATTTGACTTTTAATCACAAACAAAGATTCCTGGATTGTGAAGCTTATGCTAAATTAGAGCAATGATTATTTACAACAAACCGATAAAAATTCATCGAATTGTTGTCTAAAATTCATTGCTCTAACTTAGCATAAACTTCGCAATCTGAGAATCCTCACTTGTGATTAAAAAAAAAGAATCATTTATCCCCATTTGCCATGATTTCAGCAGCATCTAGAGATTCACCATCTACAAAGTACCTGAACAATGAACATATATAAGAAACATTAGTTAGAAATTAAAATACATATGCAACATCATATCGATCAAACGACCAAAAGATTGAAACTTTTATCAAACAATTCATAGATTTTCATTCATAACATTAGAAATTGAACCTATTAAGACTTCATATTTCTATCAACAATTCCTATATCATTCCTACCATTCATTCATTCTTAAAGATTCATATCAAGTAACATTCTTAAACTTCCTAAAACTTTGGTAACAAATTCATTTCTTAACATTTTAAACTTTAGTAACATTTATTTCTTAACATTTTAAACCTTTTTGACACTTCCCATTCATTCTTATGATTCAACACTTTCCGAACATTCATTCTTTCCATAACATTCATTCTCAACATAACATTGAACATTTTAATAAATTCCATTTCCTAACATTTCATGTAACTTTAAATTGCACCTATCAAATGTTCCAAACATTCATTCTTAACATTTTAAGCATTCAAGTGGCAATTCGAATTCATTCTTAGGATTCAACAGTTTCCCAACATTCATTCTTACCATAAAACATTCATTCTCAACATAAGATTCATTTTTAACATATTAAACATTCTTGACACCTCCCAACATTCATTCTCAACATTCAACATTTCCTAACTTTAGATTGCACATATCAAAAGCTCCTAGCATTCATTCTTAACATTTTAAACATTCATGCAAAACATATTCTAAACATTTTACCAAGTAGCAAATATGCTAAATAATTAACATGTACTCGTATATAATCCAAAAATAAATACCCTCGATGTCCCAAACAACTACAATATATATATATATATATATATATATATATATATATATATATATATATATATATATATATATCAACAAAAACAAGAAAGTTTGGACCACTATCCATAAGTATGGACCACTATCGTCCATTAGGGCCTTCCCTTGGACTCAACTGGGCCTGCAACATGTATAAAAACAAATTATGAATATCATAAATTATTTAAACAATTTTAAACTAAATTCAAAAAATTATTTAAATATTAAACTTATATATGTAAGAACAATTCAATTATTGAAAAAGTTGTACATCAAATTCTCTGAATGCATGTCCACCACTTTCTTCCACCGAATTCTTCCCTTTGGCTCCAAAGGATCTAAGAGAGCCAAGCTACAACATGTACAAAAGCAATTTATGAATCCAATAAATTATTTAAACAATTTTAAAATAAATCCAAAAAATATAAAGTATTAAACTTATATCAAAGATCAATTCAAGTTAAACAAAATTACCTCGGTGCCAATATCCGAATTCATCAAAGAACCTACATCTTCACCCCCAATTTCCATATGGTCTCTCCCCTAAAAAAAAAATTTTGTTAATAAATAAATCATAGTGGAAGCAAAATATAAATTAACTTAAAACCAAAACAAAAAAATTAAAATCATTAGCTCACAAGAGATGGTAAATCATCTAAAAAGTTTGATTCTAAAGAAACCTGCATGGATAAGTCAAATTAACAATAAGATACATTGATATTTATTAAAATTCAAAAAACAAAGATAAAATATCAAGTTCAAGCATAAACATTATAATAAATATACCTCTCCGACGCTCTTCATTTTGACTAGAGGAGACTCGAAAATGATGTGCATTCAGCATTCTCGAAAACTGCAAACAAAATACATGTGCTTAATGTACTTATTATTATGTTACAAAAAATTCAATTCAAAGTGAATAAAAGATCAAATAGATTGTCATAGCATAATCAACATTTACCTCTCCCATACTCGATGTGTTATTGGATAACACATCTGAAGCTATGTCGCGACAAGACTTGGCATAAGCCCTGATATCGTCAATGCTCAATCCATCTACCTCATCATTTGTTTTGTAAACAAACTTTTGATAGATAGTAGCATGAGCCCTCTCTCGACCCAATCCCACTTCTACTCCAACAAGAGCTGACGTAAACCATCACCAACAGAATCCCTTGCGATTGTCCCAAGTTGGGATGTGGGATCCATCTCTGATCTTAATTCCACAACCTTGGGTGGGCGAGGTATCTCAGGTGGAGGTCGAAGAGTTGTAAGGTCTCTAAGAGCACCTTTTCGATTATATATTCGACCATTTCCAACTCCATAAAATTCAGAAGGAATATCAGTATAGTTTGGCTTCATACCTAAAAAAAACTCCGCATAGAAAAATCTAGCAAAATAATTAGGAACCTCATCGTTCCATGGCAATCAACCATAAGCTGCAAGGAACCGATCATATATTAGATGTGCAATTTCAGGATGCTTGAAATATTGCACTTTCAACATTTTTCGCTTAAGGCCTTCTTTGAAATTAAACATTGACTTGGCCTATTCTTTGGTCACTCTCTCCTTCACAACCTCCCACTTGTCTAGAACCATAACTTGTTCCCTTCGCCTCTACATCAAATGAACAAAACCATTCATAGTTGGTTCGAGTTCCTCATATGCATTAATGAATTTTTGCAATGACCCCAAAACAATCTCTAGACTTTGTCTTCTCTCTAAAGGAAGATCCAAAGTAGAAAGATCATTGTTCAACCTGTCGTAGTGGGATCTAAAAATTTCAAGGATAGTTTGTTGCACAACACCTTCCCATGGAAGCTCATCAGGTAAATCAGATGGATAAGTTGATATGGGTGTACAACCCTCAGCTAGTGGAACATATGTTGTCCTAGCTCTAGGAGGATCTTTAGGACCCTGCTCTGAACCCACACCTACTCCATCATCTACAATCCTATCTTGATCTTCCTCCTACTCTATCGAATTACGCACATCTTCTGAACCTCGCTCTACTTCAATATAGCCGAAGTCAAGTGTTTAACCTTGTCCAAACATTCGAAACATTTAACAAAAATACAAATTATACATGTATTGAAACATTAATGTTCATACCGACAGAAGGTTGAGATCGACGCTCTCACACAGAAGATAAAGGGGAATTGTTTGTACCCCTATCACCTTGTTGGTGATCGGATGATTGTGACCCATACAATAAACTCGAACCTTGAGGTGAATTTGACAACCTTCTTGTTAAAATTTGAGCATTAGTTCACAATACTCTTGGATCTTTACTAAGAGAACAACATATACAGCAAATCTACAGCATATCAATCATGGACACAATAATGCAAGCACACAAGAGACACATAGTTTACTTGAGGAAAACCATAAAGGTGAAAAACCCCAATAACTTTATCAGAGATAGATAGAGCAATGATACAACCAGAATACAAGAGATAGTCTTCTCCTAGTAGCAGATCCTCCTCCTCCACAAGTGCGCCACTCTCCAAAGTGTGAGTGCGAGAATAGAATGTGTAAAATGAGAGAGACACACTCTCTATTTATACACTAACTTGACTTGACCTTTACTCAACTAGGTCAGCCTCAACTTAACCACTTAACATAATGCTGACTGGGACGACCCCCACTAGGGTGGTCTAATAACCCTTTGACCCGCATGGTTGACCCCCAACAAGGTGGTCTAATAACCCATCAAGTATAAGTTACGACACTTCAAATATAAATGACGACACTTCCGTATAGAGGAATAATAACATCTCTATAGGAATACAATATACATATATGTGAAATACATTCCGAAGTTACATATACATCAACACTCCCTCTTAACTAGAAAGGTATTTCTCGACATAGGTCTTCTAGCACAAGTCATCTTCTTTGGATCATCGTCACGGGATAATCGTCATCGAGTCATCATCATCGTCACTGCTGCTGCTATCTCAATCAATCTCTGAACCTACTCATCATAGGAAGTTCTACAGAGCCAATCCTTTTTCATACTGGATGTAGGCCCACCACCTACAGGTCTTTATCATCTATGCGAACGGTCTAATAGAGGTGGCCTACCAGGAATAATTTTAGGTGCGGATGCAATATCGGAAAGAGTATCCCAAGAACATTTATGTGCCTAAGCATGACCGGCAAGATCTCCCAAGACTGATTACATGCATCTCCTCCACAATACCTTTAAAGAGCATCCCAGGAACATTTATGTGCTGCAACACGACCGGCAAGATCTCTAAAGAGCATCCCAGGACTTCTTACGAGCACACAGCTCAACCTCTCGAATCTCCAGGACTTATTACATGTGGATAGAAAAAACCTTTAAAGAGCATCCCAGGAACATTTATGTGCCACAGCACGACCGGCAAGATCTCTAAAGAGCATCCCAGGACTAATTACGAGCACACAGCTCAACCTCTCGGATCTCCAGGACTGATTACATGTCTCCGTAGTAATACCTCATCCCATGACTGATTATGAGCACACAGCTCAACCTATCGGATATCTAAGGACTGATTACATACTACATAGCAATACCGGAAAGAGTACCCCAGGAACATTTATGTGCCACAGCACAACCGGCAAGATCTCCTAGACTGATTACATGTTATTTGCACAACCTGCCACATATCATCTCTGACCTCCAAGTATCAACCTGATACTCATGATCCAACAGATCATCATCGCACGAGGCATCATCCTAATGCCCATGATCATACTGATCATCATCACTTGTACCATCCTGATACATATCATCTGGAGCAACACCCTGAAGTTCGTCATCATGATCATCCTGATCATACAATGCATCCACCTAATGCATACCAAGTATCTACCTAATACATATCATCATACATGATCCACCTGATCATACAGTGTATACACCTGATACAAATACAAATACATGATCCACCTGATCATATCTGATACATATCAACATACATGATCTACCTGATCATACAATTTATCCACCTGATACATATATAGATACATGGTCCAAGCATCCAACATGATGCATATACAAAATACATACAAATGATCCAACTGATCATATCCAGCATCCAACATGATGTGTACATACATATACATATAAATGATCCAACTGATCATATCCAACATCATCCTGATGCATATACAGAGTAGTAACTGGAGCATCGTCTTGATGCTCATCATACAAGATCCTCCTGATCATCATAGCATCATCCTCTTCAGATCATCTCATCGTCCACGAATCACAGCCCAGATGCACATCGTCCAGCACTTACACCACCGACATGGGAGAACACATCTACCACCATTCGGAGAAGGCTCCAGCCCTTACTTTTTCACCATGGGAGAACACATCTACCACCATTCAGAGAAGGCTCCAGCCCTTACTTTTTCACCATGGGAGAACACATCTACCACCATGTGAAAAATGGCTTCAGCCCTTACATCTACACCATGGGAGAACACATCTACCACCATGTGAGAATGGCTCAACAATTACATCAAGACCATTGGAGAACACATCAACCATGTCAGAAAAGCTCATGTGCATCTGCATCTTCCGGACTCATCACTTCCCTTTGGAAGGAACCTCGATCTGAAGCGCACCAAGCCTCTCTCTGAAGTACTCAAACTCCACTCTGGCCAATGGCTTGGTCAATACATCTGCAACCTGCTCATCCATCACAACATGCTCTGCTTCGGATGTACTCAGTGCTACACAGGACTGATTCCCGCTAAACCAAGAGATCACACCTGATCCCATACTGAAGCAGCACCCAGAAGTGCTCTTCCTATCTGCAGCACTACCTGCCCAATCTGAATCAACAAAACCCTGTAGGTTTAAACTTTTGATTCACATCATATTTGAGCCCATAATCAACTGTACCCTTCAGGTACCTCAGAATATGCTTTACAGCAACTAAGTGAACACTCCTCGGATCTGTCAAGAACTGGCTCAATGTGTTCACCACAAAGCAAATATTTGGTCTCATGTTCGTTAGGTACATCAAGGGCCCAATCATCTGACGATACATAGTGACATCAACCGGTTCAAATGAAGAATCACACAGAAGCTTGAGGTTCGATGCCATAGCCTCGCAGTCTATCATCCCGAACCTCTTCAGGATCTCTACTGCATACTTCCCCTGTCCAAGGAAGATTCCATCTGCACTCTGCCACACCTCCATACCTAGAAAGTGGTGCATCATACCCAAGTTCTGCACATATATGACTCCTTGTCATGTGTCTTAGAACCAAGTGGCTGCTCCACATACACTTCTTCTTCAACTACACCGTTCAAGAAAGCTGTCTTGAAATCCATCTGGTGTATCTTCTATTTCATCACTTTTATATTTCTCTATGTTGCCATATGCAGCATGCTTGATCTTGATAGATCCATATGGAAGTCATAACAAACTTCCCTTCAGGTCTTCAGACTACATCCCAAACATCATTCTTCATGATCTACAGATCATGGCATTCTTCCCATATCCTAGGAACTTCAATATCTTCAATAGATAATTTTGTTGCTGAATAAATGTTGTAGTTCTTCTTTTGTAGGTGATGGCATACAATCTTTCCTACATAACAAGTTAAATTGCATGATTAGAAAACATCTCATAGTTTTCAGAACAAATTCTTACACATAAAGAAATATGTCATATAGTCATGCAATTATCTTAGCCAATGCTTCAATACAACATTTATCCATATCCCGTAACTTTTTAGATGCCTTCCAATCTCTACCAGAACATTGTTAAGAGTGTGCACAACTCCCAACATGTCAGCAAAGAGGTTTCATTCTAGATAAGTAGCAATGGAATGTTGTACAGTGCCATAGGCCACTTACCCATGTATATTAGTAGTATATTGTTCATCAATGCAACTATTCTAATATGCATAATACACAACCTAATTCTAGGAACATCAGTATATACATTATTGAACAGTATTATTTAAACAATAAAATATGCAAGTAATGACAATTCAAATACTTATCTTTGTTTGTTTGTTGGGTTGACTCCCTCTCAGTCTTTTCTTCTTTTCTACAACTCCATTTTTATGTGGATTGTGAGAAGTGGTCAACTCCCTCTGAATATCTACATCCTTGCAGAAACTACTGAAGTGTGCTCCTTTGCTTTCTTGCAGGAATAACTGGAGTGTGCTCCCTCTTGATCTTTGCTTCCTGAATTACCTGTCCTTGAACTTACATCCATCCTTAATCACTATGCATGCTTATTAGTATCATCATTGTGTTATCCTTGAGGTCTCATACATAATCACACATTTATTAGTATAATCTTAATACTATCAAAACACAATAATCTTAAACATGTATATTCATGATCATTCATAGATAATAAACATTAGTATTCAAGGTTTCAGGGAAGTCTTCTTTTACTCATACACATTCTTATTTGATCATAGGACTCTTATGGTTAGTTGAATCATCAATCAAGATAAGGGATATAATATGCATAAAACCCGTGATTATTCAAACCTATACCTTCATGATTCTTCTGGTTAGTCATATCATCAATTATGGTAAGAAACATAATATGCATACAACCATGATTATTCAAACCTATGACTTCATGAATAATCATTATCAACAACACAACAATATAAGATCCTAACATAATGTAGGATTCTAGCTTGATATAGGAAAACATACTTGGATTAGCATGCTAGCTAGTTATGTCTAACATACCCGCATAATGTCTTCTGGCTCTCTTCAGTGACTTGTGCTAGTAACCTGCATGTCTCATAAGTTAACCATTGTAGAACCAAGTTATACATACCTCGTAAGTAGATCTTCTATGTGATCCATGACAATGGATGAATCTTTGTCTTCATGTCACCATGATCATATGTTCTTGAAGTAGAACATGATTTGTCTTTCTTGGTGTACCTTTTATGTTAGCGAACAACATAAACCTCATAAAACATCACAATGCATTATTGCAATCATAAGTGTCAAAACCTTAATCAATGAATATCTTCTATTAAGGTGATACAACAAGTCTAGTAATTAATCAAGATTGTACTATAATGATATGAAGACAAACATATGATAAACTTAACCATGAAACATACCTGTAAGCCATACCTATCAATATTGCTTGAAATCTTCTTATGGAAGGCCTTAGCCTCATCTCCCTCTAAAACAGGAACTTCTTCACTTATGTAGGTGACCAATCCATTCTCTTCTAGGATTAACCCAATCCACTTGATTTGTAGGAACTGGATCTGGAGCTGTAATAGGGTTTGTCAGAGAAACCCCAAAAATTCAAACTTTGAATTTCAAGCTTCCAAAAGGATAGAAATATGCGCCTTGATGAGCTAATCAAACTGGTATATTCAGAATTTGAAAACTGCAAAGTTTCACCCCTCAAAATTGCTTTTTAGATTTCTGGATTCACTAGGGAGGACCCTGAATTAGGGTTTGAGTTTCCCAGAGTTTCACCCAACCAAAAGATTTGATTCCAAGCTCTAAGCTTTGATTTTTCTGAAGAGCTTCCAGCCGTGGTCACAGATTTCCAAAATTCTAATTTTTGTAGAAGCCGTAATTTTCCATCTTTTCGATCAAAGTCTCGAACTGGGGTTTGATCAAGCCAAGCCTTTTTCCCAACCAAAAAAATTTATCTTGGTCTCTAAATTTCTATTTTGATGAGTAGCATTCAGCTGTGGTCTCCGATTACAAAAAATCCAACTTTATCCGAAACGCTAAATTCCAGAAGCCACGAATGAAGGTGCTCAAAAATAATTCTGTTTTGACAGAAATATGTACCTGATTGTTTCTAGTGTAACTCCGAACTTTCGATCCACAGGGTCTGAAATTTTTTTCTGAGATAGCCCGACCTATCATCTTTCCATCCCGACAGGTTTGACCTCAATTGGATTCTCTGAGAGAGAGTTATGCCAAGTGTCGCAACGTGACTTGTTTATGGGATAAAACAGGAGAGCGAACTTGTACAGTGTGCCACATGTCACTGGTTCAACTTCGGCCTCTGAAAATGTTTCCTGAGATAGTACAGTTTGTGTACTACCTCTCACCTTTTACAAAATTTCATTTGGATCTTTCTAACCCAAGTTATGACCTTTTTTCCAAGGTCACCTGTTTTTTACTCGGATCTGGAAGAGGCAGAAACCCTATATTGTGCAGATCATAAATCACAAAGTACAATGAATTAGAGGTTTTCCTTTGGACACAAGGTGCATGGGGATCTAGTATTCGACCTGTAAACATTTTAGACCCGAAAACGTCGCCAAAACGGATTTATAGCGAAAGTGCTATGATGACTGGTTTTTTCTATATCAAGCCGTAGCATCGTAAGTGCAACAAGTGTCACACATGCCATATCATTCCTTCCTTCAGGATAGCTCTGATACCATGTTAAAATTTGAGCATTAATTCACAATACTCTTGGATCTTTACTGAGAGAACAACATGTACATCAAATCTACGGCATATCAATCATGGACACAATAATGCAAGCACACAAGAGACACAGAGTTTACTTGGGGAAAACCATAAAGGTGAAAAACCCCAATAACTTCCTCAGAGATAGATAAGGAAATGATACAACCAGAATACAAGAGATAGTCTTCTCCTAGCAGTAGAGCCTCCTCCTCCACAAGTGCGCCACTCTCCAAAGTGTGAGTGAGAGAATAGAATGTGTAAAATGAGAGAGACACACTCTCTATTTATACACTAACTTGACTTGACCTTTACTCAACTAGGTCGGGCTCAACTTAACCACTTAACATAATGCTGACTGGGCCGACCCCCACTAGGGTGGTCTAATAACCCTTTGACCCACATGGTCGACCCCCAACAAGGTGGTCTAATAACCCATCAAGTATAAGTTACTACACTTACAATATAAATGACAACACTTCCGTATAGAGGAATAATAACATCTCTATAGGAATACAATATACATATATGTGAAATACATTCCGAAGTTACATATACATCAACACTTCGATTACCAATTGGGGCACCAACTCCCGATGAATGTGATGACCTCCTACGCTTTCGCTTCGAAGACTCCACTCTTTCCATTTGATATGATATCTAAATTTACACAAATGTCAACTCATAACATATTCCTTTTACTATGTTCTACTATGTGTTACTATCCATAAATTGACATTTAATAAACAAATTATAATGCACCAAATGCTGCAGAATTTATAATTTATAATTCCCTTATGTGTTAGTCTTATATTTTATCTAAACGACCAAAGTTATGTAACACAATATTTAAACATCTAACACAAATCATACGTATTCCATTTCCTAAAACTATTCCTAACATTGTAACTTCAAATTCATCCTCACACTAAAATAATTCTAAGCAATAAATTTTAAATAATGCAAGCATATAATTACCCATTTAAGATCCCTTCCAATAAACAACTTATTAGTTTCTTCTATATAATAGATGACTATACTTGTTTCCTTCCAAGATTCAAAGGACTACTATATAACATAATGATTTAGTTTCTAGTTTCTTTCCCTCAAAAGTATAAGAACTATTAGACAAAATACATAGCTAAACTATAATTTCTTTTCCATCAATAGATATAAAGAACTATTAGATAGAAAACACATCTATGACCCTTTCTAATTATTGAACAATACCTTTATTTCAGGGACATGTATAATATGAATCATGATGGCAACTATGATTTCTGAGTGGCTCTGAATTCTGAAAGAAATGATTCTGTTTATATATTTTAGGCTCCTTTACTCTCCTTACTAATCTCCTGGTTGAAGACTAACAGTGGGCATATTCCTAACAATGTAATACTACTGGCTGGCAGAGTCGATGGGCAGCTTAAGATTATATGACACTGCCCAGAAAGAGGGGCTTACATATCGACATGGAGACATGACGAAGTGATTCAAATTGATGATTCAAAAAATATAATGAAGTGATTAAAAGTGACAGAACAAAAGGTGATGAAAAGAAACAAAACGAAGAAAAGCTTGCCACACCCTGCTATCTTTTGCAGATTAGGATGAGTTTTTTATATGGTAAACATTTTATGGCTGATATATCTTGTGTGAACAAGTTGATGGATCTGCGATTATTACTAACCACACAAAAATATTTGACAGAAGTTAGCGTAAGTACTGGCTTTCCTTTTATGTTATTTAAATTTGGTTGTTACAAACCTGAAACTTCTAGATTTGGTTTCTTATTGGAATTTCAAACTCAATAATTTGGACTATAAGTACAACTATTCTTTATATCAAAATTAGAGGACGAAAAGAGAGACAGTGTTGAAGGAATGGTTAAATCTGCATGCATAGAGAAGGGTGCAAAAGGAGGATTGCACTATCCGTTTGGAGGAGGCTCTGTAGGAAACAGGTTCAAAGTCGAAGGAACATGGCATCGTAAGGTGACTAGTATAGTTGGGAAGCTATGGACAATACAATTCAAACATGTAAATAGAGTCGACACCCACTCTGCAATGATAAACTGACTGACTAAGCTACCCAAATACAGCGAACGACATTGAAAAACAACCTCATTCATACTGGGAACCAGACATACGACCGAGCACAGCGATAAGGGTTGAATTTTTAGTGGGTTGCTTAGCTATTATAACTTCAAATTATTATTATTGGTTGACAAAACTGAACTAATCTTCATTTTACAGCAATTATAATTTATATATACTCTGATTCTATTGTGTTACTATTCTATAGTGTTAATAATCTATAGGTGATTACAAAAAAACTAATACCTTATAGAAACTATAAAAAAATGAAAATAGACTCACCTATTTATGTCAGCCGAACAGGTAACCCCGCAGACCAAAGCAACGAAGCCAAAAATAGAAGATGGGCAAGCAATACCTGAAAAAAAAAAATGAATTAAAACATAAAAGATAACAGAAACAAATGAATAGAATAAAAATTTAAACTAATAACTTTCTTACCTCCACCTCAAATAAACAGTGGGTTACAACGCAGCAGAAATGATGAAGCCGAACCAAACAAGTCCAACAAAACGCGGAAGAAATGCGACGCTGAACCAACGAACAGAACTTAAATGGCCAAAATTAGAAAGCCTATCGAACAAACCCGAAAACGAATGGACGAAGCAGAAAACAGAAGAAGCCGAAAAACTAACAGACGAAATTGATAACCTAACTGCCAAAACCGAAAAACAAACGAAGCCCAGCTGACGAAACTAGAAGCGAACAACAACCAGCCACCTGCACACATTAGATCATTCAAACAAAATTTAGAAAACATAAAATGAAACAAAAAAATTAAAAATAAAACTACATACCTCCACAAACCTCCACGTCCAACAAGCCACGACGAACAACGCGGGATACAGGTGGGGACGAGAGGCGAAACAAGACGAGCACTACAGGCGGGGTCCAGAGACGACAGAGCGATAGGTGGGGGTCCAGCAGCTGCTAGCGGGGAGACAAGCGGAACCAGCAAACTGCAGAAACGAAAGTGACAAGTGGAAGACGCAGCCGAGCTTTTATGCAGAAAAATTATTCTTCCGAGTAATTGTTCGGCCAAACAAGTATTCGGCCGAATAATTACTCGGCCGAATAATTGTTTGGCCGAATACTTATTTGGCCGAATAATTGTTCGTCCGAATAAACATAGCACTACCGGCCGAATTTTTTGTCCGGCTATGCCTCGTATGCATATCGAGGACACCGTTAATTTTAACGATTTACTGTTAACTATTATTCGGTCGAATAAATTTTCAGTTATTCGGCCGAATAAGCATATTTATTCGACCGAATAAATAATATTATTCGGCCGAATAAATATGCTTATTCGGCCGAATAACGACCACTATGCTTCTAGGGAACTCGATTCTCACGGAAGTGTTACCCAACGTCGCATTCACCCTGTTTTGAAATTTGCACATCAATTTAAATTTGATTATTCAACTGCTGGAGATAGAAGGATTGGTCAGTTTTCTTTTTCAGTTAGGCAACCCATCCTCTTTTTTGATGGGGCTGCACAGCTAGTTTTATGTGCTGCAGGGGGTGTCATTCATTTGAATGAGAGCCACTATTACACTCTCCGACTCAACTGTGATAATGGCAACAATATGAAGGCCAAGATTTTAGCATTATGGTGTGTTCTGAAATGTGCTAATATCTTTGGGTTGGTTAATTTAAAGGTCTTTGGAGACTCACGTGTCACGATTAAATGGGCAGCTAGTGAATTTTATTTAAATGTTTTGGCTCTGAATCAGTGGTGCTTGCGAGTTAAAGAGGAGATTGGACAACATGATTACAGCTCTTTCAATCATATTTATAGGGAGCACAATGACTTGGCTGACAGTTTATCGAAGCAAGCCCTTCTTGGTCCTGAAGGAACTCTTTTTTGGGAAGATTGGATGGATTCTTACATGCTGGAACATGGAGAAGTCCCTTTCTATTAATATTTTTTTCTTCTTTTTTCTTCTCTGACATCAATTTTGGTTGTTTGTGTTTTCGTATATGGACATATAGTATGTCTAGTTTTTCTTCTGGATGTATTTTAGACTTGATAGGTATTTTGGACATTCTGATTTCTATTTTGGACTAGGCTGTAAACCTTATGTGAAAGGTTGTATATCATTGTACATTTGATTCGAATGAATAGCAATGGTACGTTTTTTTTGTGTTGAAAAAAAAAATATATTATGTCTACCATAAACAAAAAAGAATAATACAAAGTAAAAAGTAAATATGAGACTTGAACTAGAGACTTTAGAGCTTAGGATTAGGTGATAAATATTATGTCATTCATAAACAAAAAAGAATAATTCAAAGTAAAAAGCAAATATGAGACTTAAACTAGAGACTTTACTTTTTACTTTTAATACAAAGTAAAATGTAAATATGAGATTTTAGAGTGTTTTTCGAGTAACAAAATAATACAAAGTAAAAAGTAATAAATATTATGTTGGACATGAACAAAAAAGAATTTAATACAAAGTAAAAAGTAAATATGAGACTTAAAGTAAAGACTTTAGAGTATAGGATTAGGTGGCTCAAGTAGAAATTACAATGTTTGTATATTTAAAATATAATGATGAGTTTTTTTCTTTATTATTATTATATTTTATTTTGAAGTATGGAAATATAAATCATATTATTGAAGTGCGTTTAATAAAAGAATTGCTTTCTACCCATTGAAAATGATTCATATAGATTACAGCTCATAAATTCAATAATAAACATAATGATATCATTGTGTAGTTAAAATAGTTTACTACTACTTGATACTAATTATGAAGTGATTATGAAGGTTATGATACTTTTCTAATAGAAATTTGGCGAAATCTTATTTTTAAATATTAAATTTATTTTTTCCATTGCAAATTCTACCATTTAATTAATAGTCCTCAAGTTTACTTAAACAATAAAATAGGATAACATAAGCAATATCTTGAACTCACAAAACATGGATTCTATCTACAAGGTATTTGCTTTAACAACTTTGGTCAGTATTAACATCACAATGAACCCAAAAAAAAATCAAAATTTGCATATCAAATGTTGAGATCAATAAAGTTTGAACGTACCCACTAGGAGCATTGTAGGCATTATTTTGCGGTTGCCATGGGAGTTGCATGAGGTGACCTCTAATTGATCTCTTTCCTCAAACTCTTCTTCTTCATTCGGTTCAGTCGATTCCTTAATGTTGCATTTTCTAGGGTGAAACACCTAAACACCTCTTCAATATTACTTTGTTTTCGTTTTAGTAGATGACATTTTATTTCTAAGCCTTTGACATAAACTTTTTTTCTCTTAGTAATAAATAAATATATAGATATATATACATTAGCATAGCCACTTAATTTGTGGTCGATAAACACTAATATATTATAAGTTCATTATCATAGACAAATTATTTGATGTAAATATTCATTCTAATTATATAAATTTAAAAATAAACAACAAATAAATAATTTCCTTCATAAATAATCTAGATTATTTTTTAATATAACTTATCACTGCAATGTCTCAATATGCAAACTATGTTTTTATAATAAAAATTATCACTTTAACTTTAATATCCCATTACACAAAACCATGACTTTCTAATCACACACTATTCTTTATTTACATAAATTATGGTTGTAAGCCCGTCTTTAATGCCTTCCTTCTCTATCATAAATATCCTTCCTTTGTACTTCCGTTTTTCTCAGCTTGACAAAAAAAGGAAAGATATTTATGATCGAGAAGGAAGGCATATCCTCTATGGAAATATCCTCAATAATAAATATTCCTCTATCTCGCCCTTGATAAGGTTGGTAAGGCAATGAACCGGTCCATCAATTAAATCTTTTGTCGATTTTATTTAGAAAGATGCTTTATCAAAAACCTTTGTGAACGGGCCTTTATGAGAGATGGATTAACTGGCCACTACTGGGTTGAAGTTTAGATGGTTAGCTCCGGTGTGCATGCTTTGTTGCCGCTGGTAACTTGGATTCCAGTGCTGTGAGTGTTGGCGTTTCCCTATTATATTATTTAATTTGTGCACATAAAAATGTATATTTTATACATGTTTACGTCACAGTTCTTTTCATACTATGGATGCTTTTAAAGTGAGAAAATATGTAGGCTGTAGAATAAATTTATCATGCTACATGCTGATTTGAACTTTCTACCCATTATAACTCAATCTACAAGTTCATCCAATCTTGAGTGACTCAATCTATTAATTAAATTACAATTACAAGTTAATTTTTCCCTGTAGTGAGATGCTCTCACCTCTATTACAACATTCACATTGCAATCAATTTGTATGAATCTCAAGTAAAGTATTTCTCCATAAGCCTTTTATAAAATGTACAGTGTAATCGTAGTCATAGAGTAATGGTAGTCACAGAGTTAGCTCTACGTATAATAACAAAGCATAAAAATGAAATTAATCTACCAAGTTGTTTTGTTAAAACAACTCAGGTATGCTAATTGTTGTTATATTCCAATGACATCTTGCCTTGTGCCCTTCCCTAGGCATGCAATGCTCAAAAACAATATATTTAAAGGACAAATGGGTCACTCAACAACTGAACCGGAACACACTTCATAATTCATAAGGAATGCCTCTCTTAATGGGTTCTATGGCCTCCTATCCTCTCTGAGAGGGTCACTCAACAACTGAATCGGAACACACTTAAGCGGCTGCCATCTACTGATGTTGCTGCCTGATTCCTTTGGACTTTTAAGATCTAAGTATTCCAGTGTGGTAATATTTCCAGGTGTTCCATTGAAGATGGTCAAATTGGAGCAACCAAACAAAGAAGGAATCAGGCAGCAACATGCTCGAGGCTTGTTAGCTTTTCGAAGGAATCAGGCAGCAACATCAGTCTGTGGCCGCCGCTTACCTCTAAGTATTTCAAGGGGTGCAGGTCAGAGAATTCTTCTAGCCGGAAACCGTACCGGAGATGGTGATTTCACGTTGCCGGCGAGCCAAAAACGTCGCCTCGTTAGCTTACTCCGTTTAATTTTGTCTTACAAAGCTCGAAATATTTATGACGTGAGCTTATATAGTAGTTGAAAATTGAAATCCACTTGCACAAATCAGCTGAACACATGGCAGACAAAAGCCTGACGGGTCAGATATCTTCAGCACTTTGAAAAAACTCTTTCTCATTTACTGTTTTTCTCTGAATCTCAGAATGTTTATCTAACATTTTAACGGGACATCCATCGAATACACAAAGATGAACATGACATTCATCCAACCGACTCGCCGGCGTGTATTTTGGAAATATATCTCTTACTTTAAGAATGTTTATTGGTCGAACTTGCTGTAGCGCCAGGAATTTTTTATTATGTATAAATATATTAGTTTTTAAAAATAATTTTATGTTTTTAAAAATAATATTATAAAAATGAACAAGAATTATAACAATTAAGCGGGAATAACATATAATTATTAACACAATTGTAATCAAATATTAACAATGATTAATTGTTTTTATTCACAGTTCAATAAAGAAAAAAAACATTGTCCTGGCAGGAACTAGCTGCTTTGCAGCTATTGTACTTGTTTTAATATTTGATGTTAAGATTTAAAAAAATATTAAAAAAAACCTTAATAATCATTATTATGAAACTTGGAGTCCAATCACATCTTTTCATATATCTCATAAAATTTGTTTGTGAAATTAAAAGTTCTTATTATCAAAATTTTAAATTTTAATGATTAAATAACATATTCCATAATCAATTTTTTATCACAGAATTTTGAATTTTTTTTTTGTCAAATTACAGATTTTCATTCATCCAAATCCCAATTTTTCATAACTGAATTCCATCCGTTTGCTGAAAAATGGTCCATGTGAATGGTAGCTGGATATGATAAGGTTGTCTCGTTTACCAAGGAGAAAAAAAATGCAATCACATTTGGTATTTTTTAACATTATTACCTGAGTGCTTGTCTTAACGTTTGGGGTGCACTTCAATATATTCCCAGGTACGAGGTACCACGAAATAGTGTAGCGATAATTGTTAGTGGGTCGCTCAAAATGGGCCAGGACTTGGGATCTGAAAAGAGGTCCGTTTGGGATTACGCAGAGTTTTATATTGAAGCCCTCGTTGCATTGGTGGCGGCATGGAGTTTCCTCATTTTCATCTACCGCATCTAACGGAGGCGGTTGCCCCCCGGGCCATTACCGTTACCCGTTTTCGGAAACCTTCACCTGCTGGGAAAGCTTCCCCACCAGGCGCTGACAGCTCTTTCTCTGAAATACGGCCCTTTCATGTCTCTCCGCCTCGGCTCCTCCGCCCTCGCCTTAGTCATCTCTTCCGGCGATATGGTTGCAGAGTTTATGAAGACTTACGATCAGCTTTTCGCCGGCAGACCTTCGTCGTCTGCTGCTATTAAGTACTTTTCGTGTAATCACTCGGACGTGGTTTTTGCTCAGTATGGGCCTTACTGGAGGCAGATGCGCAAGGTCTGTGTTATACAGTTGCTCAGCTCCAGACGCATTAATTCCTTCAGTTTCATAAGAGAAGGCCAAATCTCAGCCATGATTTTCTCTATTATTAATTCAAATTCAGATCCTCAGGATGCCTTTCGCCCGTTGAACATTAGCAAAACCATGTCAGCTCTGACAAATGCTATAATCTGCAAAATTGGCAGCACTGGATTCGATTCCTTGATCAAAGAAATTTTGCGATTATCCGGTTCTTTTAACATCGGAAATTAAATACCATACCTGGCCTGGATAGATCATCTGCGAGGTCGTAACAGTCATTTGAAGAACCTGCATAACACACAAGACCAATTCTTTGAAAAAGTAATAGAAGAACACGAGGTTAATGGGCAGAATGATCCCAACGTCCCGCGAGATCTTGTGGATTTTCTACTTGCAGCATCTACAGACAAAGATATGGAGCTCCAAATTACACGAGATAATATAAAAGCCGTTCTCTTTGTATGTTAAAATGGATTAGATTTCTGTGGCTTTTAAAATAATATATATGATGATCAATTTATATATGTGATATTTTGAATGTGATTTTGGCAGGATATTCTGGCGGCTGGCATGGACACATCTTCTACAAGCATAGAATGGGTAATGTCCGAAGCATTGAAAAACCCACCAGTGTTGAAGAAGCTTCAGGACGAGCTGGAACGCGTAGTTGGAATGGGGCGTATGGTAAGCGAGTCTGATCTGCCTTGCCTCGTTTATTTACATTAAGCCGCGGTTAAAGAAACGTTCAGACTCCACCCAGTCGTGCCCTTTGCGATTCACTCCTCTATGAAGGACCGCACTGTTTTGGGATATGAAATCCCCAGCAACACTACCCTTCTGATTAACCTTTGGGCGATTGGAAAAAACCCTAAGTCATGGGGGGAGGATGCCCTAAGTTTCAAGCCCGAGAGATTCTTAATTGAAGCAGAAGCTGGCTTGACCCACAAAACTCTAGAAAATTTCGAGTGGCTTCCGTTCGGAGCAGGCAGGAGAGGATGCCCCGGACAGCAATTGGGAACGCTTGTCGTAGAGTTTGCGGTGGCGCAGCTCTTGCACTGTTTCAACTGGAGGCTTCCCCTGAGTGGGCAGGAATTGGACATGACTGAAAAGTTTAATGGACTGACCCTTCCCAGAGCGCATGAACTCTTGGCTGTTCCAACTCCTCGTCTTCCAATGCTGTGATACTGTACACAGTCAAATAGATCATCGTGTAGAACCTGTTGAAATACTGTCTTTCAGCAGGTGTATGCTTATTTACTCATTATATAGCTAGATTTTATGCTTGGAATCAGTTTTCGTCATCTTGATGGGCATTTCTTCATTGTCAAGGGTATTTTCAATGCTTCAATTTCTTCTCAGAGGTGTGTCTTTTTCGGACAGGTTAGGGATGTACTCTATGTTGAAAATCTATATATTGTTTTTGGTTGGTGGGATGTTTTCCACACATTAATGAATTTTTCTGTTTGGAATATATCTTTACATAGCATATGGGTATCCAAATTGTCTTATTTTTTAGATTTTTAATTTTCCAATGAGAAATGAGATATAATAGGCAGGGTTGGAATTTCATTTCTAACTTAAAAAAACTTCTTTAATAATAATGTTTTTATCAAAAATTTAATTTTCAATTAAAATATCAATTTTAATTTCCAATTAAAAGATAACAATAAACTCAAAAGTAATATGTGTCAGTATTATGCATCTGAAGTACATTAAGTGATAAATGTAAGAAACAAACAAAGCTTGGAACCTAAAATCCTTTGTAGAAGGTTAATGTGGACTACATTTAATGCAACATATAAAATTTTGCAAAGTTAACATGTTGCATCAAATGTGTAATTGAAATTATGAAATTTTAATTTTCAATTAAAATACATGTTTTTATTAAGGACTTTAATTTCGAATTAAAAAATAACAATCAACTCATTTACCCATGTTTTTAGTTGATCATGTATTCTCAAAATCAAGGGTGGAAGGGTGGAACAAAAAATCCTACTAACAATGACAAAGAAGGTGTAAACCTAAAGTCCTTTCTACAATGGTGTAATTGAAATTGTGGCATTTTATTTCAAAGAACTTGAGTTAAAAGCTGAGATAAATATAATATGCCCTTTCTAGAGGCAAATTATTAAAAAAAACATCCAAATTGAGATTGTACTATGATGTTCACCTTGTCCTTTTTCAAAAGAAGTTTAATAAGGCAGTTTTTCCAATTTATGTACTATTTTGGATTCCTCAACTATTATTGAATGTGAACTTGTACATACCAAGCGAAAACAAATATTTCACTAATTGGAGTTTTGTATGTATTATCCATGATGCAAATCTTATGGTAAAAACTATTTTTTGAAAAAACCTTTTGCTAATATAGAGCTAATGACGTGATACATTTTTTCCATTCAAATTGACAACCATGAGATTCAATTTAATTCTCAATGTGTTTTTGTGGGGGAGGGTCAATATTTGTACCAACCAGTTCATAGTTCCTGCTTTCTTCTTTGGGACATTCACTTGGCTATAAATGGATAAGAAGAAACCACTTTCCACTTCAAACTTTTTTAGAAGCTTTTTTACCCACATGAGTAAAAGTAATTGTTTTAACAAATTAGTAGGACATCAGAATAATAAAATGTTATTAAGTTTTAACATATATCAAATAAATCATTTAAAAAAAATGTGAATAGATAAGTGAAAATATTTTAGCAACAAGACCTATAAATTGTAACTTGGAAGTATACTCAATATCAAAATAAGAAAAACATTTCATGTTTAAGAAAAAACACATAATAATTTCATTAAAATTTGTTTTAGGATTTGGTTGTTCATTGTTAACCAACAGTTCAATGATTAAAGGTGAGAGGAAATCTGCGGGAGAAATTTTTAATTCGACAAAGTTTCCAACCTATTAAGCAAGTAACAAGAATCTCACTCTCTTCTTTGCAGGGATAACTACTCATTTCCACCATGCTTAATCTCTATTATTGATTTATTGTTAAGGTCGATTCACCCCATTTAGGATTAGGGTATTAGTCATTTATTCATTTTTTATTTTTAATTAACCAATTAATTGTGTAATTTCTTAATAGTTAGTTTTTTTATGATTATATATTTCTTTTTATTTATATATTCGAGAATTATATATTTTGTTATTTTTCTTTTAATCCTATGCAAGGGTTAGATATTTGTAATATTGTAATTCTGTTATTACTATTTTTATAATATTAGTTGTATTTTATAATATAGAAATTATACTATTAATATTTATTTTAATGTTTTAAAATTATACTATTATTAATCTTTAAATATTAATTTATACTATTTAGTTTTATTTTAATTATTAATTTATAATATTATTTATTGTAATGTTTTTAAAATTTGTATATTATTACTAATCATTTAATTATTAATTTAGTTGTATTTTAAAAAGTTAAATTATTAATATTCATTATAATGCTTTAAAATTATACTATTACTAATCATTAAATATTATACTATTTAGTGATATTAAGTATATTATTTAAATAGACATTAGATTGTAACTATTTTATTTTAATATTGAAAATCTTTTCTAATTTATTTATGAATATAAATAAATATTATTCATATTATTTTTTTAATTTGTTTTGTGAATTATATAAATATAAATAGTAAGTTATTGTGATGTTAGGAATAGGTTACGTTATTAAATCTTAAAATTATATCTATTTATTTTAATATTGATATTAAGTATGATATTTATTCTATATTATCTACTTAATGCAGTAATGTTTTTAGGGTTAGTAGTTATTTCTTTGTTAGGTATAAATTATATTATTAATTTAGATATATATCTATTTTAGGGTTAAGAGTTATTTCTTTGTTAGGTATAAATTATACTATTAATTTAGATATATATCTATTCTAAGAAGACAATAAAATTTTGGTTTTCGTGAGGATGAACCTGCTTAATAGGTTTGAAACTTGTGGAATTGAAAATTTCTCACCATAGATTTCCTCTCACCTTTAACTGTTTTTAGATTATTATCAATTTTAAAAAAAATGAAAATAACATCTTACCAAAATTAGTACCTCCAAGTATGTGGCCCATAACCAGAAAGAAATGTCCATAGGTGATGTTTGGTAGATTCTGTACTATGATAAATTGATGATGTTTGATAAATTTGGTAGCTAATAAATGGTTGATGCTTGGTGGGTGGGTGGGTTAATTCCTTCATTAACATAATTTAAAACCGATTTAATCTTCTAAAATGGTACCCACCTCTCTCTTGTTGCACTTTCGAATTTGAAAACTAACTTATCTTTTGAACCTCATATTGGGACAATGCTAGGACAATGTAAGAAAGAGAGAACAAATGGAATGAAATAAAATCCATCCGCATTGAAGGAAAACTTACCCACCTATTCTTCAATCAAATGAGAAAGTTTCACTCAAGTGCGAAAGTTTCAATCTCCATTATTACATATATAATAACATGACACCTAATGCACGCAACTTATATAGTCATACACATATCTTAACAAGCTTATTAATAAGAATTAATGATAATTTGGAAAAATAATTAACCTGCAAGTTGTTTGCCCCTTCTTTGTTAAGGTTTGTTAAAAAATTTAACCGTATTTTGATGGGTAAAATGACTCATGATGAGCATATGCCCGTCAAATTCCATCCCCGATAGGCTACTATACTTATTCCAACAAGGAATTTGGTAAAATATTCACACATCATTTTTTAAGGTTTTTTTTACGGTTTTGACACTATCGATAGGTGTTTTACATATTGGTTTGTTTTATTTGAGGACGAGCTCAAAATTTAAGCTACGAACAAAATGACCCATGACAAGCATTTTGCCGTCAAATTTCTGTATGTAAATGTTTAATAAAATGTAGATAATATTATTTTTATTAATAGATATGTTTCCAAATTCTAAACTTAGCAAGTAATAAAAACAAAAGTCAAACTCTTTCTATCTTTAATTTTAAAAGCAACATAATTTTTTTTTCAAAGTTTATTTTTTCACATTTTCTTCATCTTTTGAATCTTGATTGATTATCAAAGTTTGGTTTTCACAATTTCTTCATCTTTTGTTCCTTGATTGAATGAGATGACTTCAACTAACCAAATGGAAAATTCAAGTTATTTCTATAACTGACAAAAGCAACATAATTTTTTTTTCAAAATTCCAGCATTTTGCGGTTGCTTTTTTAGAATTTCTCCATGTGGTATCATGATTGAAATGACTTGTAACAAACAAAAGAAAAATGATAGCTCTTTCTATGTTTGTCTTGAACCATTAACAAAGAAATTTATGATAGCTTGCTTTAAAAAGCACGGAGTAATGTTTCCATAGCGAACGGCTGTCATAAGGGTGTTTTTTTTAATTTTATTTTTGTTAAATCTTTTTGAATTGTATTTTTTTATATGTCAATTTCGGGTATCCTGGATTACATGCTTATATAAGTTTTGCAAGTGGCTGACCATTGACAACTGATTGAAGCTTATTGGAGTGGGTCACTTTAACGACAAGTGATCGAAAGTTCAATGCCTGACAATATCTTTTAAATTGCAAATGGAGTATTTTTAATTGCATCAATGGCTGGGAACCGAAGTCCCGAAAATACTAAATTGCACTAAATTGCAAAGTGGATTCTTTTTTAAATAACATGAAAGTATGGACACCACATTGAAATATAAAAATATTTTGAAGTGGAATGGCACATATCAATATAGGAGAGTTAGCCGCTTAAGGATACCAATGAACATTACTGGTGAATCATCACTGAAATATATGCTTCTTTATCGAAAATCTCAAAGTTGATATTCTATTTTCTTGGTAAAGCGCAACGTCGTTGAAAGTTTAACCCTAATATGCTATCCAACCCAAAATCATATTTTTATTTATTTTTAAATAAAAAAATTATATTAGTTACTATTTTTAAAAATTTTAAAGTTTTTTATATATTATTATATAGTTGAAGGATGAACAAAGTCACTTAATTTGTGGTTGACCAATTTGTGGTCGGTCAATATCTATAGGTTGCAAGTATCATGAACAAGTTATCTCTTACTTGTTCTCCATGCTTAATTGTGGTCGTGCAATATTAATATATCACAAGTGTCACGAACAAGTTATCTATTACTTGTTCTCCATGCTTAATATTTAAAGCTTTTTATATATTATTATATAGTTGAAGGATGAACAAGGCCACTTAATTTGTGGCCGGTCCATATGGATATGTCACAAGTGTCATGAACAAGTTATCTATTACTTGTTCTCCATGCTTAATCTTTAAATTTTTTTATATATTATTGTATAGTTGAAGGATGAACAAGTCACTTAATTTGTGGCCGGTCAATATCTATAGGTCACAAGTGTCATGAACAAGTTATCTTTTACTTGTTCTCCATGCTTAATTCTGGCCGGGAATATCGATATGTCACAAGTGTCATGAACAAGTTATCTCTTACTTGTTCTCCATGCTTAATCTTTAAAGTTTTTTATATATTATTGTATACTTGAAGGATGAACAGAGTCACTTAATTTGTGGTCGGTCAATATCTACAGGTCGTACACGTGCCATGAACAAGTTATCTCTTACTTGTTCTCCATGCTTAATTGTGGCCAGTCAATATCAATAGGTCGCAAGTGTCATGAACAAGTTATCTCTTACTTGTTCTCCATGCTTAATTGTAATCACGTGTTCTGTGCTTCAGCTACCTTCCTTACTACATGTTATTTATACATGAGCTATGAGTTATCCTTGAATCAACTATATATATATATATATATACATATTATAATTGTTTGTTTTGATGTAATAAAATTTTATTTTGTAAATTAATTTAGTTAATAAATGTAAATTAAACCAGCCTAGATCCAAATCGTAGGCTCTATCAAGCGTCGAGAGGGATCAAATCTCCCGAGGTGCAAACCTCTCGTCGAAAAGCTCCTTGAGTGCAATACCTGAGAAGAGGTTTGCACCTTGGGAGATTTGATCCCTCTCGGCACTTGATAGAGCCTACGATTTGGATCTAGGCTGGTTTCAGTTGTGAGTGGTGACACAAAACTGGAGTTTGATCAGGATTGTAAGGAACAAGTTAAGTTGAAAACACAGATACATTTACCAGGATTATCATAATGTAAGTAATAAGTATTAAGGATTGAGTAAATTGTTAAACTAGAAAATAGAGACAATTCGCCTAATTTTTTTTTCAATTCCCTTTTTGTTGATCCGCGTTTTGTTTTGTTTGTTCTTCTCCTTCTTCTGTGGTCATTTCGTCATTTCGTACATTTTGATTTATTTGTTGTTCTACAAACTGATTTTTTTTTTCCTCCAATTGCTTCAACTTTCTCTCTCGATATGCTCTTTGTTGATCAACGTTTCGTTTTCTTTGTTCTTCTCGTTCTTCTGCTGTTAATTCGCCTAACTTTTTTTTTCGATTTTCTTTTTGTTGATCTGCATTTTGTTTTGTTCGTTCTTCTCCTTCTTCTGTCGTCATTTCGCCATTTCGTGCATTTTGATTTATTTGTTGTTCTGCAACTTGATTTCTTTATTCTTCGAACTACTTCAACTTTCTCTCTCCATACACTTTGTCGATCAACATTTCATTTTCTTTGTTCCTCTCATTCTTCTGCTATCAATTTGTCTAACTTTCTTTTTTCGATATTCTTTTTGTCGATCTGCATTTTGTTTTCTTCATTCTTCTAATTCTTCTGCTATTATTTCGTCCAATTTCCTTTTTCGAAATTCTTTTTGTTCTTCTACTTTTCGTTTCAAGTCTTCTTCTCGTTCTTTTGTTGTCACTGAAATCAATTCATGCATACACTAAAATCTATGTGTCCATACACTAAAATCAATGCGTCCATAGAATAACATCTACAATGAAAAATATGCAATAAAAAACCCCATACACTGAAATCTATTCATCCAGACACTGAAATCACTACGTGCATACACTGAAATCTATGTGTCCATACACTGAAATCGATGCGTCCACAGAATAACATCTACACTTAAAAATATGCAATAAAAAACCCCATACATTGAAATGTATGCATCCATTCAATGAAATCAATGCGTCCATACATTTAAATCTATGCGTCCATACACTGAAATCAATGCGTCCACACAATAACATCAACACTGAAAAATATGCAATAAAAAACCCCACACACTAAAATCTATGCGTCCATACACTGACATCAATGCATCCACAGAATAATATCTACACTGAAATTTATGCAAGTATAAAACTCACTTTACATGATAATGAAATTCAATTTATTTACGAAATTCTATATTTAAAAAAAATGTAGGTGATCTAGAAGGATTGAACCTTGGACCTCACGCCCATTATCCCAACACCCTTACCACTATACCACATGTAGTTCTTATTATACATAGTAAAGAACTTATATACTTGTATGTAAATATTAATATATATTTTAATCAGTGGATAGAGAGAGGGAGGGGTGCGAGCTACACCGAAAATTATGCACTAAAAAAATCCCATACACTAAAATCTATGCATCCATACACTGAAATCAATTCATCCACATAATAACATATACACTAAAAAGAATGCAATAAAAAGACCCCATACACTGAAATCTATGCAAGTCTAAAACTCACCTTACATGAAATTCAATATATTTACGAAATTCTATATTTTTTTAAAAAAGTAGGTGATCCAGGAGGATTGAACGTTGGACTTCACACCCATTATCCCAATACCCTTACCACTATACCACATGTAGTTCTTATTATACAATGTACATAACTTATATACTTATATGTAAAAAATCATATATATTTTAATTAAAATTAAATGTTAATATAAATATAAATTCAATATAAATATTACACTAAATTTAATTTTAATCTATGCAAGCATAAAACTCACTTTACATGATAATGAAATTCAATTTATTTAGGAAATTCTATATTAGTTTTTACATTTTATTAATTTTGACAAATGTCACATGTTACTTTTTACATTTTATTATTTTCGAACAAGGGTTACATGTTACATCCTTTACATGTTACAAGATCTCCCTCATACTATTACTTTTTACATTTTATTATTTTCCACAAACATTACATGTGACATGTTACATCAGTTACATGTTACAAGATCTCTCCCATATTGGGCAGCGCAAAAATATTTGCTTTTAAATAAAATCTAAATATCATAATATCATAGTAATCCATTTGAATGTAGATTTGAACTTGGGTGAGAGAAGAATTACAACACTACCTCTCAACTACCCAATTTACATCCTATCGGTGTTTACAATACCAATTGCCTAAACTAATGGAACAAATTAGCAATGCGCTTAAGATTTCCATATAACAAATAAATATATGGCTAAATAGAATTTGTAAATTGATAAAATTTAATTAGATTAATCAAGTGTTTTTTTAAATGCTGGTTCACCATTAATTAGATGACAGATTAATAAAATTTATACATTCGTAAAGTTTAATTAAGCCACACATGGACATCTCTCGAATCCTCGATATTGACATTGAGATAAACAACATAATGAAGTGGGCGCATGAATGGTTGTACAGCGGCTTCTTACCCTGCCAAATTTCGATCTCAGATCATAAACACTTATGAAACAAAATTCCACTTATGAAACAAAAATCCAACTAATATGTTTGTAAAGCATCCAATAATATTTTGTTTTTTTTAAATTAATTTATTAAATTTGAATAATTATTGTGTTCCATTTTACCCCATTAGAATTAAGATGACGTTTATGAAAATGAAAATCGTCTAAGTTGAAGGGAAAGTGCCGAAATTTTATTTTTAACATTTATTGTAAAATTAAAAATTAAAAGTGTTTAGTGAGTTTCACTTTTCTTACAATTACTAGGTTCCTTTTAATGTGGAAGTAGTTACTCTCATTTCGTTTATTTTTACTAGATGAAATATTACATTACAATGAAATTTAAATTCAATATTTTGCTTTTAATGTTCAACTAATTATGAAATTTAATAATTTTTTTATGTCAAAGTAATTATGGCTCTTTAAAAGATTAATAATTACATTATGCATGGAAATTAAGAATGGTATATAGCTTTTGGGTTTCCCTCCATTCGTGATTTTGGCTCTTTACTTTGAATAAGAAAATGACTCCCTGTGTCCTCAATGTTGAAGCGTGTAATTTCCCATTTCCAATTAGTGACTTAAGGTCATCCCTATTAGCACCCAAAATGGACCTTAAGGTTGCAGAAAGTCCAATCTGGGGTAACCACAAAACCACTTGAGGAAAGGTAAGCTCGCTTCTTCCTCTCCAGAGAGAGATTTCTCACAGATTTGTCAAACAAGGCCAAATATGCGAATAAAGCTGAGATAGAATTATTGTTTGGTTGAAAACAGTGCAGACACTCCTTGGGCAATGGAGTCAAATTACCAAAATGATTGAAGGGACAGTGCTTTGCCAAGAAATCTTCATAGAGGAAAGATAGCTACCAACTTACAATCAAAGAGCATTATTGGGTGACGAAGAAGAAAATATGAAAAAACCATCAATACAGAGCACTTAAAAAATGAATTATGTATCGATTTTAGCAGAAAATGTTTGTGGATGCCTAGAATGAAAGAGACAGAGCATAATATTTATGAATTCGGTCTCAATACTCACTTATCCAAGCAAGCATGAAAAAGAATAACAACATGAATTAAACAATGAGGGAAACATTCACATGAGAAAAAAGGGTATACAGACTGCAAGACAAGAAAACACAGGAATCTCTGATGGAAATCATTAGCTCGACTCTGCCACTCCTCTTATTAAATGTATCAAAAATGCTTAACACAAGAGCATCTCAGGCCTCCAAAAGTTCCAACCCTTTTTCTATCTCTATTACATGGATTATATAGATGCTCTTAGTTCTCAGGCATCAAGGTGTCTCACCAGAAAATTGTTACAATCGTGATGACAATCACATGGCTCAACCCATCGCTTTCAAGAACTAACTGTAACAGAAAAAGATGTTGGAAGACAGGCCTGCCTACATTTACATGTGTCTTTGCACAATTGCGAGCTGCAAAAGTCCCTAGGCAGCTGGCAGGTTCTTAGTGGCCTCAAAATATAGGAGTATTACATATCCAAAAAGTTTGAAACAGATTGATACGATAGGAAAACGAAATATCATAAGCAAGCCACCACCCTACGTTGGAACTATTACTGGGCCTTGCTGGTCAAAGAAATCCTCCACCTTCAGAGAATTGTCCATTTGTTCTTTTCCTGTTGAAGGAGGAGGTGTCACTATCTCAGTGGGAACGATGAAATATTTGAGTATTTCCATGTTCTGGTGAGTGTTTTGCTCCACTTTATGGACCTCTCCCTTCTCCTTCTTCTTCCGCTGAGCCTTCCTGCGCACTTGTCAAGCTTGCTGCTCCTCGGGCTCGCTAGCGGTGCTCTCTTCTAAGTGATCGAACCTTATAGTGGATGATGGAACGTGCTCATCCTCCACGCTGGACCACACCTGTCCTGGTATAAAAATCACTTTGGCTTCTTGATTTTCTCCCTTGACTTGATCTTAACTGAAAATATCAAGGCCCTTGGGTCTGCCCCCCTTTCTGAATATGGACGCGAATAGTTAACACTGGGAGCCCTTTTATAATGAGATGGTAATCAAGGATAATTATTTGGCATGATTGCTCAACACAACTCCTTACATCCTGCAGGATGACGACTGAGATCCGGCGTGGCATTAAGCAGATTTGGCTAGACTTTCGCGTTGTGTGGAAAAGCATATGATGGCCCTGATGTTGCCCCCTTTCCTTGGGAAATGATTTGCTTGTAACAGAGGTGCTTTTTTAACCCTTTATGTCCATGATCGACTCAACACCATCGATCTAGGCCTTATTCGCATCTAGACCGTCGAACGGCGTGGCCCCTACCAAGTTCGCGGATTTCAACTTCATGAGTGTCTCGGACATGTCTAATCCGCGAACAGATTCTCCACCGTTGATCTTCACCCCTGCTAGATCCACGGCATCTAATCCTGTGGCCTCTACCAAAACTTCACGAATATATAAATTATCATCCCCTGCGCTTGTCAAATCGACGAAGTACACCAGGGCCGTAGATTTGCATTGTCGACCGTTGATCAGGATTCTAACATGCTCACTGGTTAGTCCACCATGCCTCTGTGTAATATGTCCCCAAATCCCTTTCGCGAGGTGCGTTCATGGCTGTGGATCTCCATCGCCACAGATATCCACCTTTCATTTGCGGCATCGTTTATTTGGGGTGGGTTTTTGCGTTTTTAATCCTTTCTCAAGGCTTAGAGCTTAGGGTCTCAAATTATTTCATTTTCCACACACCCATGGCTCTCGTTTGGAGCCCCATGGTCTTATGATCTGAAGACCGAGGCTACCACTTACTATTTGAAAGGTTCTAATCCTCCCGTTTACACAGGACAAAACTGGTGCTAACAACTAGCTCCAATTGGGGATGCTATCCTCCCTGTGAGGTAGAAAAGAACCTGCAGATCCATTTCCTGACCCATTGGGCTACTCCCATCACAGAGCTGCAACCTATAACTCTTTATTGAAAGGAGACTGAACACTCTGGCCTGACCACACACTCCAAAACTGAACCGAACTTAAACCTGAAAACTGAAATGGCTGAAACCAAGACGAAACTGAACTGCACATATTGAAAGACTAACTAAAAACTGAAACACACTACTGCAACTAAGAATGCTGAAAAGGTTCTCGCCATGTCGAGCTTATTTATGCACAGATCACCATACCCTATGCTACCAGAATGGCTTCCAGATCAGGTGATACAAAAGTGCCAATGTAACCAATCTAGCAAATGACCCAATAGGAAAACTCTCTCATCATGCTGGACTAAAATCAGAAAATAAGAACACAATGACAAAAAACAATGGTGATAGGTGCAATCTTCTTGACAGATGCTAAACCAATCACTCCAACTGAAGAGTTTCTCCATGTAATCAGCTACTGGGTCATAAAAGGCATGATATCCTCCAAATTTCTCTACCATTTCTTGGGCATGGCATGGCCGTCCTAGCTGTAACTTATCTGGAACCCTGTCAAGCTCTAGTCTTACTTGTGGATTGGAAGACCTACCTTTAAAGGGACTGAAACTAGGATTCCCATCTCCTTTGTCATTTATGCTAAATGTAAGAACTAGATGTTCATGACAAGTTTCAAGTAGGACCTGAAAATCATGTATGCTTGATCCCTTAAGCAACCCAATAGGACTAAAAAAATCAGCTTCATGCATACCTTTATGCTGTAAATGTATCTCTGTAACATGGGAGGTTGTTTATACACATGGGCTATCAATATCCTCCCCCTCTTGGCTGTTTAGAATTCCTGGTTTAAAAATTTGATTTTGCTCTAGTGTTTTGAAAGAAATACTATCCTGATTTTCAAATGGATCAAGAAGAATAACTTCTTCTTGATGTGAAGACCCTGAGATCGAATGGCATGAAGAAAGGATAGACTGGATATCCTGGTTCTTTTCTAGATTACTCATAATCTAACCAACATGCTGACTGTCTTCATTAAATTCATGAGAAATAGTAAGAAATTCTTTATTGATACCACCATCTACTCCATCTTCTGCTAAGGGAAAAACCCTGGTTTGTTGGGAACCTTCATCAGGTTTACTATCTCCATGGCTTGCAATGATGGAATCCAGGGCTACCATCTGATTTCTCTCTAAGACTGGCTTTTCTATATAACAGGACTGAGTGTATGCTTGCTTATTCCTTTCATCCACTTCTAAGAGATTTATGACACCTTCTATCACTTCGACTTTCTGGTTTTGGTTAGGAATTTCATTCCCCTACTTCAGCAATTTAAATGAAGGATAACATAAAGGAAAACAGTCATTTTCATCCCACTTACTATCCACTCTATTTTCAGACCCTAGACCATAAATTTCAATCGGATTTTCTTCACCTGCTGCCTTATAATTTTCAAAATTTTCTGCTGGTTGTTTGTGTACCTCATCCCAATATTCATCGTCATATTTATCATATACAGGAGGAATGAAATCTCCTTTACAACCTTTCATAATAGAATTTTTAACATGCTGACGGCAATCTACATAAAATAGATTTGTGTCACCTCCTTCCTGTGCATCACTGGGCTGGTCATCTCTTCTGTTCCCCATGGAAAGGATGGGGAAGCAAAACAAATTCTTCATGTTCATATCTTTCTTCAAACTCTAATTTCCTTCACACTTCACCCTTACTGCCTTGTTCTGAGATTTTTCTAGACATCCTGAGATTGTCTTCGACCTCCAATGAATCAATAAACATATGCTGCAAGGTGGGAGACCTTCTCTCTAAAAGGAGAAAAGACAACTCAGGAGGGAGGGTAGATGCATAATACAATTTAGTATCATTTTCTAAAGGTTGAATTTCCTTTGGCATGTTATAATAAAAGCTTGCAAACCTCCTGTTAAAACTAGACATGGTTTCACCTTCTTGTCTTTTCATGGAATAAAACTCTGAAAGGACTTGGTCCAATGACCTTATCCTACCCAAAAACTCCAAAAATACATTATAGAACTCTTCCCATGTATGAATGGATTTAGGCTGCAAGTGCTTAAACCATCTCTTCACATCTCCTTGGAAGGATTGGGCGAAAGCCCTCATACAGACATCATCATGCTCTATTTCAAAAAGGTCCAGAAAATGCTCAAAGCCTTGAACATGTTTCTCAGCTGTAAGACTCCCATCTTCTCCATCAAATATAGGTAGGTGTATTTATGGTATTTGGGGAGATATTCATGAAGAACAGGGGATAGCTTCAATGGACTATCTCTCTGCTGAGATCTAGAAAGTGAAGGAGTATGTATAGGGGAAAAGTCATCACCCTCAATCTCCTGGGGTTTGCAAGGCTAATTATGGATCTCACATGGTTCAAAAGAAGGAACAAGATCAGCTCTAGGAATGAAAGAAGAATGTACATCTGCAATATCTAATGAGGGATATACAAAGGAAGCTCTCTTATGACTTAGAGATTTTCGGTGAAATAGAGATTCCTTGATAAAAACGCATAGAGATAAAAAACAACCAATGCAAAAGAACAAGAACTCCTTGAAGAAATTAACACTTTGGCACCTGAACCTTAATTCTTCCATGTTTTGCTCAGCTGGGCTCGTTCTCCAGTTAAGCTTGCAAATTTGATTGAATCATGAGTGGAGTCACCAAGAGACCTCTAACATCTCAACTTTGACATGTAGTCACCAATTTTCCTAGTGGATTCACCCTCATACTGAAATATTGATGAGTGGAGTCGCCAGGTGAATGGTATACAACCTTCTCAATGTCTGACTGTTGTTCACCATCAGTAATCAGATCTGAAACCTTTTGTTGTTCTACCCAAGGACAATATAACATTCGCTCCCTGGCAATGACGCCAATTTGTTAGCACCCAAAGTGGACCTCAAGGTTGCAGAAAGGCCAAGCTGGGGTAACCACAAAACCACTTGAGGAAAGGTAAGCTAGCTTCTTCCTCTCCAGAGAGGGATCTCTCACATATTTGTCAAACAAAGCCAGATATGCAAATAAAGCTGAGATAGAATTATTGTTTGGTTGAAAACAGTGCAGACACTCCTTGGGAAATGGAGTCAAATTACCAAAACGATTGAAGGGATAGTGCTTTGCCAAGAAATTTTCACAGAGGCAAGATAGCTACCAGCTTACAGTCAAAGAGCATTGTTGGGTGACGAAGAAGAAAATATGAACAAACCATCAATACAAAGCACTTCAAAAATGAATTATGTATCGATTTCAGCATAAAATGTTTGTGGATTCCTATAATGAAAGAGACAGAGCATAATATTTATGAATTCGGTCTCAATACTCACTTATCCAAGCATGAAAAATAATGACAACATGAATTCACTTCAGGTGATTTCAAGACATTCAGATCCAACAATGGAGGATAATTCACTTTAGGTGATTTCAAGAAGTTATGCAGTGATTCAGGGATTAAGAGGCAGTTGACTGCTCCCTACAATCCACAACAAAATGGAGTTGCAGAAAGGAAGAATAGAACAATCATGGAAGCAGCATGGGCAATGCTGCATGACCAGGATCTGTCTATGCATCTATGGGAAGAAGCAGCTAGGACAACTGTATATGTGCAAAACAGAACACCTCACAATATTTTGGACAACAAGACACCAGAAGCAGCATTCTCTGGTAAGAAACCTGAAGTCAGCCATCTCAGAATATTTGGTTGTCCAGAATATACACATGTTCCAAAGTAAAAGAGGACAAAGCTAGATCCTTCAGGAAAGAAAGGCATCTTTGTGGGGTACAGTGAAATCTCAAAGGCTTACAGAATATACTTTCCAGGGTTCAAGAATATTGATGTCAGCAGGGATGTAACATTTGATGAGGACTCAGCTTACATCAAATCAAAGAAGGCACTTGTTGAAGATCATGAAGAACCAAAGGAAACCAGATTTCAAGACACCACTATGATTGAAGCAATTCGAGAAGTTGAAGATCCGCAAGAACCTGTAGATCCACCTCATGAGAAGAACTCTCAGAAGAGGAAACCTGCACAGGATAGAGAGCTCATTCAAGATGCAGAAAGATATGGCATTCCAGAAGAAGAACACGGAGAAAGGAAGAGGACTAGATCACATACCAGTTATGTTTCCCTATATTATGATATAATGAACAGAGAACCTTCTAGTTATGAAGAAGTAGTGGAAAAGAAAAAATGGAAGGATGCCATGGTCAAGGAATACCATTCGATCATGAAGAATGATGTTTGGGATGTAGTCCCAAGACCTGAAAGGAAATTCGGTTGTGACTTCCAAATGGATCTACAAGATCAGGCATGCTGCAGATGGCAGCATAGAGAAATACAAAGCGAGATTTGTAGCTTGTGGCTTCTCCTGGAAAGAGGGGATAGACTATGAAAAGACTTTTTCTCCTGTAGCCAGGTACACTTCCATCAGATCAGTACTTGCCCTGGCTGCAGTGATGAAATGGAAGATACACCATATGAATGTCAAGACAGCTTTCTTGAATGGTGTAGTAGAGGAGGAAGTGTATGTGGAGCAACCACTTGGTTTTGAGACACATGATAGGGGGTCATATGTGTGTAGGTTTAAGAAAGCCTTGTATGGCTTGAAGCAAGCTCCTAGGACTTGGTATGGTAGGATAGACAGCTTTCTATCCAGTTTGGGCCTTACCAAGAGTAAAGCAGATTCCAACCTTTACTACAAGGTTGAGGAAGCCAATCTTGTGATACCACTTCTGTATGTGGATGAACTGTTTGTTATGGGTGAGGATGGATTGATTGCCGATACCAAGAGGAAGCTTGCTGCCAAGTTCGAGATGAAGGACTTGGGGATGATGCACTATTTTCTAGGCATGGAGGTGTGGTAGAGTGTAGATGGGATATTCCTTGGACAAGGGAAGTATGCAGTAGAGATCCTGAAGAGGTTCGGGATGATGGACTGCAAGGCCATGGCCACACCTATGGCATCGAACCTGAAACTTATGTGTGATGCTTCATCTGATCCATTTGATGTCACTGTGTATCGTCATATGATTAGGTCCTTGATGTACCTAACAAACACTAGACCAGATATTTGCTTTGCGATGAACACATTGAGCCAGTTCCTGATGGATCCCAGAGGTGTTCACCTGGTTGCCGTAAAGCATATTTTGAGGTACCTAAAGGGTACAATTGATTATGGGCTCAAGTATGATGTGAATCAAAATTTTAACCTACAGGGTTATGTTGATTCAGACTGGACAAGCAGTGCTGCAGATAGGAAGAGCACATCTGGGAGCTGCTTTAGTATGGGATCAGGTGTGATCTCTTGGTTTAGCAGGAAGCAATCCTACGTAGCACTGAGTACAGCCAAGGCAAAGTATGTTGCAGCATGTTCGTCTAGTTGTGAGGCAGTATGGCTCCGGAAGCTACTGTCTGATTTATTTGATCTCATGCTCGAGGCTACTGGTATCTTTTATGACAACTAGAGTTGTGTGAAGCTGTCTGAGAACCCAGTGTTCCATGAGAGGTCGAAGCACATTGAGATCAAATATCACTATATCAGGGATATGGTGCAGAGAGGAGTAGTGAAGCTCCTGTATGTTGCGAGGGATGAGTAGGTTGCAGATGTGTTGACGAAACCAATAGCTAGAGTGAAGTTTGAGTACTTCAGAGAGAGGCTTGGTGTTCTTCAGATTGATGACACTTCGAGGAAGAAGTGATGGACACATTTGGAGGAGCCATTCCAAGCATGGTGAGATGAGGATCCTTCCCATGGTTGTGGATGTAAGGACTGGATGATGAGCATCAGGACGATGCTCCAGTTACTGCTCTGTATTTGCATCAATTGGATGCTTTGATCAATTTGATCATGTATTTGTATATGCATCATGTTGGATGCTCGATATATTTGTATATGCATCATGTTGGATGCTTGATATGATCAGGTGGATCATGTATTTATGTACCAAGTGGATACATTGTATGATCAGGTGGATCATGTATTTTTATGTATGTATCAGGTGGATGCATTGTATGATTAGGTAGATCATGTACTTATGTATGTATCAAGTGGATGCATTGTATGATCAGGTAGATCGTGTACTTATGTATGTATCAGGTGAATACATTGTATGATCACGTAGATCATGTATGATGATATGTATCAAGTAGATACTTTGTATGCATCAGATGGACATATTGTTTGATCAGGATGATCACAGATGACGAGCTTCAAGATTTGCTCCAGATGATATGCATCAGGATGATGCTATGATGGTGATCAGGATGATCACAGATGATGAGCTTCAAGATGTTTCTCTAGATGACATGCATCAGGTTGATGCTATGATGATGACCAGGTTGATCATGTGATGATGTACATCATGATGATGTATGATGAGTATCGGGTTGATACTCTGTGGCCGTGGATAGGTTATGCAGGTAGCATAGAAAAGGTCCTTTAAAATCCGGACAGGTAGAGTGGTGTGCTCGTAACATCCTGGGATGCTCTGAGTAGCTTTTGCGAAAGTTCACATAGAAAAGATCCTTTAAAATATGGACAGGTAGAGCGGTGTGCTCGTAATAGCCTGGGATGCTCTATCGAGATCCAGACAGGTACAGCGGTGTGATCGTAATATCCTGGGATGCTATGAGTAGGTTTTGTGAAGGTCAACATGTAAAAAATCCTAGGAGATCTGAAAGGTTGAGCAGTAAGCTCGTAATCAGTCTTGGGATGCTCTTTCGAGGTTTTGTTGACGCACGTAATCAGTCCTGAGGATTGCACAGTATGGCCAGTGATGATGAAGACCTATAGGTGGTGGGCCTACATCCAGTATGAAAAAAGACTGGCTCTGTAGAACTTCCTATGACGAGTAGATTGGAGATTGATTGAGATAGCAGCAGCAGTGATGATGACAATGATTTGAGGACGATGATTCGCTGATGATGATCCAGAGAAGAAGACTTGTGCTAGCAGATATGTGTCGAGAGATACCTTCCTAGTTAAGAGGGAGTGTTGATGTATATGTAACTTCGGAATGTATTTCACCTATGTATATTGTACTCCTATAGAGATGTTATTATTCCTCTATACGGAAGTGTCATCATTTGTATTGACAAGTTTCGCAATTGCCGTAACTTGCTGTGATGGGTTATTAGACCACCAAGTGTGGGGTCGGCCCGGATTAATGTACATTAGAGAGATTTTGAGGTAAAAAAATGGCCTCAAAACAAAAAAAATGTACTATAAAAAACAACCAATCACATTCTAGTAGATGACATCATCCCCCATGTTGAGGTGGCATTGCATGAGTTAAGAATTTTTATTTGTCAAATTTTCTATGGTGGATGAAAACACATAGGTAACCAAGGTAGTGGTGTAAGTACTTTTAAGTCATAAAGTAAAGTACTCATAATAATAGTCTTTTCATAAAATAGTATTATTGTTATTTTCAAGTAAAGTACTCATAATGAATGTATTTTCACACTTTCTCATAAAATAATATTATTGTCATTTTCAAGTAAAGTACTCAAAATTAAAAAAAAATGTCCTTTCACATTTTTTTATAAAATAATATATTATCATTTTTATGTTTTTATTTTTAAATTATATATTCACTCCATTTTATTTAATATTATAATGTCAAACTAATATATATATATATATATTCATTTCACATTTTTTCATAAAATAATATTTTTGTCATTTTCATATTTTTAATTTTTAATTATATATTCACTCCATTTTATTTAATATTATAATGCCAAATATATATATATATATATATATATATATATATATATATATATATATCCTTGTACTTTTAAAATAAATTAAATTCATGAATGATATTAATATAAAAAATGTATGTTAGTTATGCATATAAATTAATGATTTTGATATTAATTTACCAATATAAATTTAATGAGTAAAGAATAATAATAGATTTAATGAATAAAGAATAATAATAGTAATAATGCAATGTGGATTATAATAATATTATTAACAATTTACATATAAATAAATTTTCAATTAAATTACATTATATTAAATTCATGAGAAAAATACTAAATATAAAAAGTCAACATAAAATTAAAAAAATAGCTTTTAAAAATATTTTTTATTATTTAATTTCATTTGCAAGTTCAAGACAAATAAATGCTAAAGGACAATAATTTTTTGGGAATTTACAATGAATCTTAGTCACATCAATATAGAGTTATTTTATTAATTTTATTTCTAGTGAATTTTGAAAAGTAACTCAACCATGGTTATTTATATTGTGCATAAAAAATAGTGTGGGAGGTGACTTGTCATATATACCTACCCCATAAAACCCTCAATTCATAATATTTTAATATATCTCATATTTTTGTAGTACATCTCTTAGGAGGCCATTTTTTGACATCAAAATCTCTCTAATGGCTGTTATAGGTCAAATCTGCACCTCTCCATCCGTGATCCATTGAACTGTTGATCACACAAAATGACAACTTGGATGGAGGAGCATGATGACCTTAGATGACACTTTGACCTACTCCACCTCCTTGCAAGCTAGCAAAAACCCTAAAAAATATCATTTTGAGGCATGGGCACTACTCGAACTTAACAAACTAGTGCATGTGCTCTACTCCAGTGTGCAATAGTAGCGCTCACCTCCTTATGGGCGCTACTCCTATGTAGTAGACTAGCGCACAACATCTAAAAAGTGGTGAATGCTTGTTATAAAACACTATAGTTGTGCCCTGGGCGCTACTCCACTGTGAAATAGTAGCGCACCCCTTAAAATATGATCAAAAAATAATTAATTTGACGAATGGGGATTAGTTGCAGTTGGTTTCCCAACTTCCCCAACTTCCCCTACAACCACCTCTCGACCTGAACTACCTCCCTTATCCTATAAATACAAGGAGGATTAAAGAGAGGGGTTAGACATTGAGACATGAGAGCTATAGAAAGACTCTTTCATAAGAGAAGCTTGTATTGGAGGAGGTTATGCTGGAATATTTCCAAGCCAGAGAAGAGTAGGAGCCCAGGATCAGGTTGCATGAACATGCTACAAAGTCAGGTATACTTTGTATCATTCATTTGCATTTGACAATAAAAGGTTGAAACATCTTTCTCATCCCAAATCAAGTACTTATGGATTATGTGTTTATTTGGATCACGTTGGTTAATTCTTGATGTTTGAATCATTATTTCAATTTCATCATTATTATATTGGCCAAGATACGCTGAGAAAGGTATTTGTGTTGCAGGTTTATCGAATGGGAGATTGACTTGAGGATTGAGAGCAAGGTTGGACAAAAGCTAGGATCAAACTTCGTTCATAAGGTATGTTCTCCAAGTCTTTAATCTATTTCCATTCATAAACATCTCTGTAATACAATTAATATGCTTACCTGTCACCCCCTTAAGTTGATAGTGTCCATTTCCTCACTATAGGGTAGTATTTCCCGCTAACAGACTGACGACTCCGCTGGGGAAAGGTTGTTTTTTTGCAATAGGAAACCTTTCTTGTTTGTCTTTCCAGAACCTCTTAACCCCTTTAATCTTCTAAGAATCCCTGTAGGTATCCCCTGCTTGCTTCTCTCTGTTTGACTCAATCTTTTTGCATCTTTTCAAAGTCAGTTTTTAACTCTTTAAAACCTGTGCACTACTCTATTATGCATATAGTAGCGCCCAGGCGCTAGTTTGTCCTTGCAAAGTAGCGCCCACCCCTCCATATGCGCTAGTTTCCCTACTGTACAGTAGGGCACATTCTTGTAGATTTCTGTTGGTTGTTTGGTTGAGTTTTCTGCCTTTTTGGGTGGTCTTCTGACTTTGTTTTAGGTCCCCTTGACTGGTCTTTGAGGTCTATAACTCTTCTTTGAGTCTCAGTACCCTTCTTTGAGTCTTTTTTCCATCTTTAGGTCACTTGTTTACTTTTGAAGTGTTTGGTTCATTTGTAACTCTTTTTGGAGACTAAGAATTGTTCCTTAGTAAACACAGTTGCTTATCCTTACCCTGATAGTGTGTTGCTGACCTACAAACCTGTATGCTTCGCATTTGTTGTTTGTAGCAACACTTGTTTGCTCTTTACATTTCTTATCCTTTGTTTTAGGGTTTGATCCGTTTTGAAGCCTATGGGGTGTCTTCCAAAACCCTTTTGAGTACCAACATTTCTTGACTTCATTGTCTTTTCTAGTATCAAGTGAGTACTTTAGTTTGCTTCATCCTTCAGTCTTTGTGTCAGTAGGGTGTTTGTTAGTTTGCTTGCCTACCAATTGCTTGGCTTAGTGGTCTTGTTAGGGTTTGGTGCTTTGGGTAATTTCTCTTGAGTTTGATTTCTAGTTTTGAGCATCTTTCCTCTTTGTTTTCTTTTCGCATTGTTTCCAAGTGTGAGGGCTTTTTCTTTTGAAAAAACTTGTAGAACAAATCTTTGTTGAACCATTGTTTTGATAGCTGTGAGCTTAGGAACCATTTTGCCATACTTACACATCTGGTATAAGTCTTATTTGCTTCCTACTTAAAAGTTCTTTTTCATTCATAATAACAGAAAAAAGCAAAATTTTGGTAGCTTAAAGATAGTGAGGCTTATATCTTTTGCAAAATAGCATAGTTTATTTTGTTCATAATTTAAAAGAAAACAAAAAAGAAAATTTGCTTAGATTTACTTAAGTTTTCAATTTGGAAAGAACATTAAATGAGAAAATAAAAAGTTTTGTTGTCGAAAGTTATAATTTATGCACTTTGTTTTCTATTGCAACCACGCCACACAAACGCACTACCTTTGAGTAAAAAGTAACCCTAAATTTTTTTGATAAAATTAAATAGCAACAATTTTCTTTTTTAGGGATACACAACACCAACTAGTCTTGGTTAGGATCTTGGGTTTAAATCACCATAAACCACCCAAGATCACACATTATGTAAAAATTGTAGTTCGACTATCACAGGTAAACCCACTTCATTCAAAGCTTGCCTGGGATCTATGCAGTAGGTCTTGTGAGATCAAATTGTTGGGAATACTCCTCTTACTTTCTGTTTCGAGCATATACCAGGATTGGATCGCGTTTGGGCACTCTTTTGAGTTTTGGGCGTAGTTACCATTCCCACGCCTTCTGATTCGACCTGAGACTGTTCCCCCAAGAGTTTTCGGTGTGGTGGTATCCTTAGTATTTGACCATAGGTTTATACATTTATATATTTATATTAAATAAATTTATATTAAATTTTAATTATATATTTATATAATAATTTTAACATTAAAAAAATTAATAATAATGTTTAAATTTATTTTATATTTTTATGTTGTTATTTGAACTTAATAACATTTAATTAATTATTAACTAATGTATAATTAATTAATAATTAAATTTGATATATTGAATTATATATATTTATGATATGAGAAAGTTATATTCAAATATTCACCCTTTTATTAATAAATTAAAATAAATGATAGATCATATATTAATTTAAAATCATCTTATTATTATTAAATCTATTTTAAAATTTATTTAATAATAATTATTTAAAATTAATTGCTTAGTTAGTAGATACATAATCTTCATTTTCCTTTTTATATTTTTATATTATTAAATTTTAAATATATGTTTATATAAAAATTATAACATTAAAAAAAAATGAGTAATAATAATGTTTAAATTTATTTTATATTTTTATTTTGTTATTTGAACTTAATAACATTTATTTAATTATTAATTAATATATAATTAATTAATAATTAAATTTGATATATTGAATTATATATATTTATTATATGAGAAAGTTATATTCAAATATTCACCTTTTATTAATAAATTAATAAATTAAAATAAATAATAGATCATATATTAATTTAAAATCTACTTATTATTATTATTAAATCTATTTTAAAATTTATTTAACAATAATCATTTAAAATTAATTGCTTTGATAGTGGTGGCATAATCTTCATTTTCATTTCTATATTTTTTATTATTAAATTTTAATTATATGCTTATATAATAATTATAACATTAAAATGGAATTAATTATAATAATGTTTAAATTTATTTTATATTTTTATTTTATTATTTGAATTGAATAACATTTATTTAATTATTAATTGATATATAATTAATTATTAATTAAATTTGATATATTAAACTATATATATTTATTATATGAGAAATTTGTATTCAAATATTCAATTTTTTTTAATAAATTAATAAATTGAATAAATTAAAATAAATGATAAATCATATATTAACTTAAAATCTACTTATTATTCTTATTATTAAATCTATTTTAAATTTTATTTAATAATAATTATTTATAATTATTTACTTTGTTATTGGATGAATAATATTCATGTTATTGTTATTTATATTGTTAATCTTCATTTTCCTTTTTATATTTTTTTAATTATTTTTTAATGAGAGTAATACGTGGTTAATCTTTCATGATTATGAAAGAAACAACATAGTAAGTGGTTAATTATTCATGATTATGAGAGTAACAACTATAATTTTTTTATTTCATGTATTTTGATAGCATAATTTGTTCATATTTTTTATATTAGGGAAATTTTATGTACTTTTTATTAAGATTTTAGGTTTATTTTAACTTTTTATTAAATGTATTAAATTTAGGTTTTTTTTATTGTTATTTGTTTAATGTAACAATAATTATCTTATCAAATTGATATTTTCTAATAAAATCTTACTATATTTTTAATTGCATTTATTAAGACATTTGTTATTAATTATTGGTTTAATATGGAAGGTGACAAACAAAATAACAATATTCATAAACTTTCTCTATATTTTAGGTAGTGAATAGCCAATTTAGATGATCAATTTTTTATATTTTTCTTCATGGTTGTCAATAGTACAATTACAAAATACTATCTATTATTTATTCAAACTACATTATCTTTTAAAAAATACTATCTATTATTTATTCAAACTACATTATGAAATAAGTTATATATAACTCTAACATATAACAATTAAATATTAATACTTAATAATTTAAAATAATATTTTAGGTATAACATGTGCATTTTTTAAATGTTAAAATTGTTATTTATATTGTTAATTTTTATTTATATTGGTATTATTTATTAAGTTAATTTTTATTTATTAGATAATTGCTTTGTATATAGCTCTAACAAATAACAATTAAATATTAATACTTAATAATTAAAAAAAATATTTTAAGTATAACACGTAAATTTTTTAAATGTCAAATTAGTTATTGTTATTTATATTGTTAATTTTTATTTATATTGGTATTATTTATTAAGTTAATTTTTATTTATTAGATAATTGGTTTAGTATGGAAGGTGACAAAGAAAATAACAATGTTCATAATTATTTTGTGTAAGGTGAGAAAGGCTTCTTTATAGTTTTATCTTATTAGATTGTTATTTTTTATAAGAACTTACTATATGTTTAATTGCATTTATTGAGACATTTGCTAATTATTGGATAATTGGTTTAGTATGGAAGATAACAAAGAAAATAACAATGTTGATTTCCACCCAGTCATGTCACGCCATGCAATATTGAAGTACATCGTAAAATATGCTTCAAAAGATTAACGAAGATCAAAAAGCTATCAAGACATCTTAACAAGAATATCCAATGATGTGGATGTTGAAGATCCCCTATATGTGCATATAAAAAGTTCGTTGCTGAAACTATTGTGGATAGAGACATAGGAGAGCAAGAAACATGCCATATGTTGATGTCCTCCATGCATGCTATGAAGCGAGACTGTTGAATGCACAATTGTTTTAAATTATTGTTTACTTAACAATGATTACAAATGTTTGCTACATTCAGCTCACATTACAAGATTTTTATTTATTTATTTTCAATCCTACTTTATATGTTTCATGAGTTTGATTGAAATATTATCCATTTTCAAGATGTTTTTATATATATCTGGAGTTTGAACCTCTCAAACAATGGGCAATTATTAATTTTTGCAATGTCTTATTCTGTATTCAAATTGACACGCTATAGAATGAATTAACCATTACACCATTGAAATCATATACCAATTACATTACAATTTGTATCAAGTAAAACTCCCAACCCACAGAATAAATGACAGAGCAAAGATGGATAGTATTGGGAAAACCAATCCAACCCGCAAATAAAGAAGGACACCAGAAGACAAAGAAAGATACCGGGAAGTGGTGCGACTTCCATAAGAGCCCTTGGCATAACACTGCTGACTACCGCTCAAAGCAGTCGCTGGTGGCCGAAGTGAAAGCATGTGAATTAGATGCGGGTTCTGAATCTAAGTCCGAACCAGAAAGGGGAAGACGGATCATTGACGCAGAACCTAGTGCCACCATTGGTACCACCAAGCTCCATCCTGATGAACCAAACGAGCCAGAAGAAGGAGAATCCCTTTTCCATTCACAGATGTGGGTAAAAGGAACCCCGCTGCACTTCATCGTTGGTAGCGGTAGCCAAAAGAAACTCATCTCAGCAGAGGTCATCAAGTGCCTGGACCTGCCGACAATGCCGCACCCACAACCCTACACCATTGGATGGCTCTGCAAAGGAAGCGATCTTCACGTCAGCCAACAGTGTCGACTATCGTACGGCATCAAGCCCTTCAAGGACAAGGTATTGTTTGATGTTGCTCCTCTCAAAGTTTTAGATGTTCTTTTGGGCCAACCTTATTTATGGAAACCTCATGCTGTATATGAGTCTAGGCCTTGTGATGTTATTATTTCTTTGAGCAGGAAATTGTACAGGATACCCGAGGTAGTCCCTCCTAGTGCTATTTACTTTATCTCTGCCAAGAAATGCAAGAAGGTCATCTCTCAGACCGAGAAATTTGTCTTCTTTGTGATTCACTCTCAGAGTGAGAGAAAGATCGCAGCCACATCCAGGGCCTTCGTGACCGATCTCTCCACACAACAGAAGCAAGTGGATAAGGTGGTGGAAGAATACTCAGATATCTTCTCCTCTCCTACCGAGGTACCTCTGCACTACCAGGTCAAGCATCCCATCAATTTGACCCCAGGCGCACTGCTACCCAATGGGCCAGTCTATTGCCGCTCTCTGTTGGAAAACGAGGAGATCAAGAGGTAGATCCAAGAATTGCTCCACAAGGGGCACATCCGTTCGAGCTCATCACCTTGTGGGAGCCCAATCGTGCTGGTGCAGAAGAAAGATGGGACATGGCGACTCTACATTGATTACCGGGCCCTGAATAAAATCATAGTCCGCAACCGATACCCGATTCCCCGAATAGATGACCTCCTTGATAAGCTCATGGGGGCCAAATACTTCAGTAAGATTGATCTAAAGTCTGGCTACCACTGGGTCCCAATAGAACAGACAGATGTATGGAAGACTTCCTTCAAGTCAAAAGGTCCTTTTGTAGTGGTGTATCTCGATGACATCCTCATCTATAGCAAGACTTGGGCGGAACACTTGCATCATATTCAGCAGGTTCTCCACACCCTGCGGCAGCACAAACTATATGAAAACTTGGAAAAATTCTCCTTCTGCATGGACAGGGTCCATTACTTAGGCTACATCGTTGATCGACATGGTCTACATGTGGATCTAACCAAGATCCTGGTCATCCAGGACTGGCTAGCCCCAACCACACTCACTGAACTTCAAAGCTTCTTGGGCCTCGCCAATTTCTATCATCGGTTCGTGCTAGGATTCTCTCATATCGCATGGGCCCTCAACCAAGTAATAAGGGGTGGCGGTAAGGAAAAATTTGTGTGGGGCCTGTCCCAACAACAAGCCTTCGATGACTTGAAGAAGCGTTTGGGCTCATCATCGGTACTCTCATTACCAGACCTGCAACATCCCTTTGAGATCGAGACAGATGCTTCAGATTATGCTGTGGGTGTCATTCTCACTCAGCATGGCCACCCTGTGGCATAGCATAGTGAGACACTATCAGATGTTGTCCGTAAGTACCCTACTTACGACAAAGAAATGTACTCCATTGTGCAAGCCTTACGCCAGTGGAGACATTAAATTCTTGGTAAGGAGACAGTCATCCACACTGATCATAAGCCACTATAGTTCATGCAAACCCAAGGAAAGTTGCAGAATGACCTCCATCAGAAGTGGTCAACATACTTACAACAGTTCCACCTCAACATCAAATATAAAACAGGGAGTACCAACCGAGTTGTTGATTGCCTCAGTCGACCTCTAGTCGTGGTACTCACCACATTGCTAGAATCTTGCGGGCACGAGACCTCCGGATGGCCCCACCCCTATGTGACAGACCCTGACTTCTCCACCACCTACCACATGTTGGGTACCAACTCCGTGGTTGCTAATTTCAATCTTCAGGATGGATTGTTGTGTCAAATGGGCCATCTCTGCATTTCATCAAGCGAGCGTGTGAATCTGATTTTGGAAGCTCACTATAGTCGAGTGGCAGGACACTTTGGAATCGAAAAGACCGTAGCAGTGATGCAGAAACATTTCTACTGGCCAGAACTTCGACAGGATGTTGGCAAGTATATGAGGTCCTGCACAGATTGCACTATTACCAAACCGACCACTAAGAAATAGGGCCTGTACACCCCTCTTCCTACTCCTGACAGGCTGTGAGAATCCATCTCAATGGACTACATGTCAGGCCTCCCATCCACCAAGAGGGGAAATGACTGTGTTTTTGTGGTTGTTGATCGCTTTTCCAAGATGCCAATTCTAGCCACTTTCAAGAAGAACATCACAGCAGAAGCCACTGCCAAGCTCTTCTTTGAATGAGTATGGGTACATTTTGGGATCCCACAGATTATCTCAGACCGTGACAGTCATTTCCTCAGCTCATTTTAGTTGAGCCTCTAGTCACTGCTGGATACCAAGCTCACCAAATCCACTGCCTTCCACCCCCACATAGACGGTAAGATCGAGGTCGTAAACCCGATGGTCTTACATATTGTGCGCATGTACAATTCAACACACCCCTACACATGGGATGAAAGTCTTCCCTATGTCCAGCATAGCTACAACTGAGCCCTGCATAGCTCAACTGGCTACAGCCCCTTTCAGGTGGGGTTGGGATTCCAACCATTGGGCCCCATGGATGTTGCACTTCCCCTGGCGACCACCTCGGTGACTTGTCCCCAGAAGCTGACAAAGCCACCTGGTTCATTAAATGAATCCATCATATCCTCCAATAGGTTCAGGATATTCTATATAAGTCTAATGCCAAGTACAAGTAGCGCCATGATCAACAACGGGTGCCACATAAGTTTCAGGTGGGTGACAAAGTTTGGTTGCATTTGTAGAAACAATGCCTTATAGGGACCCATCGGAAGCTTCGCCCACTCCGTTATGGGTCGTACACCATCACCAAGGTGGTGGGTGACAATGCTTTTGAGCTCAACATTCCCCCTTTCCTTGGTCTGCATCCAGTCTTCAACATGGCTCTCCTTCGGTCATATTTCGCACCATTATTAGACACCTCAGAGATAGCAGAGCAGTTGACACCAACAGAGCTCAACCCTGACTACCTGCAATAGGCATCTAGTGATCATATTGCGAACACACAGATCAAGGGCCCTCGACATCAAAGGATCCATCTTTATTGAGTTGTCAAAGCAGGGCAGCTCCTGCACCAAGGCAAGTCGCTCACCCAGGGCCAAATTCAGCAGAAATTTCCTCATCTTATGGGGGAACTCAACGCAATGGAGACCATTTCTTCCTAAGGAGGGAGGATTGATCCAGGTGGATATCGGTGGCCACCCACATTTCCAGCTGGCTCAAAACAGTTTTCTGGTACTTTTTGTAATTTACTACTTTTAGCAGTTTTTTCGGGTCCTGAACTTCCGGAGCCGTTTTGAGGCCCTAAACGATGTTTTTTTGGGCATGTTGCAGTCGCAAAATTCCATGATTACAAAAATTTGTTTAAATTGTGGTATTCCTCGGATAGATCTTTCCAACGAGCTATTGTGTGCCCCAAACAGAGATCGTATGCAAAAGTTACGACCCCGGGAAATTGATGTACTAACTTACCCAAACGGGGCCCACATGACTTTTGGTGCTTCATCTCCCAGGGTTAGGTTTTTGGATGTCTAGGATTTTTTACATTCCTGTTTATCATAAAAGGCCTTGAGAGCCTCACTGTAAATATGATCTTGCGAATGAGCGTAGTCGTCACATCTCTTCTCAGAGATAAGCCGCCACCATTCCAGCAAGCTTGTTTTCCGCTGCATTTTACAGTTTTACCTTATTCCCTTATTGAATAGAAAACTAGTTTTACTATATCTCTGTTATTTTGTGAAGCATTTGATAATAATCTGTATTCATTTCATTTTGCTCATAAAATCCGGATCAGCGACATATTCACAATGTGAAATTTGTCATTCATTAAGGTTTGTGTCACATTGTGATGCTTACCAAGGCTTATGTTGCATTGTGGTGTTCATCAAGGGTTATGTCGCACTGCGACGATACCCAAGATGTGAAATTTGACGTTCATAAAAGTTTATGTTGAATTGTGATGTTTAGCAAGGGTTATGTTGCATTGTGATGTCTATCAAGGGTTGTGTTGCATTGTGGCATTCATCAAGGGTTAGATGTGACATATTCACAATGCGAAATTTGACGTTCATCAAGGTTTATGTCACATTGTGATGTTTATCAAGGGTTATGTCATGTCCCAAATTTGGCATTGGGTCACAATGGCCTAATCACATTGGCCCTATTCATTATAGTTTGTCAAATTGAAGCTAAAGGTCAAATAATTGCCGAGGAGGAAAATTACTAGTTTCCTAGGTTTGGGGTGGAAGCTTTGGGATTTGGAATAATGGGGATAATAAATGATGTTTGAACATTAGAATGGCATAAATATTTAATAAAGGATCTAAATAAATATATACAAGTGAAAATCAAAGTGGAATTTGATCATGAAGACACATGGAGGAAGTGGGACCCACATATGGCTAGATTTCCCCACTACACTTGGCATCATTCTCTCACCAATTTGAATTCATGGTGAATGGTAACATACCTAGGGGAGTCCAAAAGGTATTATTCATGGCATGACTCATCCAACGTTGAAATATAGAGGAAGAGTAACTCCCATGGAAGAGGAAGAGGCAATTTGGAGCTAGTGAGACACTTGGGCTAGATTCCCTAGCTCTATGACAACAATGATGAAGATGCTATGACACCTATGACACAAATCAGATCTGAAGAATGACATATGACATATATGACATGTCAGGGATAAAAATAGACTCCAAGAGGGTGCTCAAGGGTTTTAGGGCAGCTAAGATGCTTCCACATGTGATTTGGTGGAAGTGGGAGACTAGGAATTGTTGTACAAGTGGCGTTCTTTGGAATCTCTTCCCAACTTGAGTTGGAATGAGTCTCTTGGAAGGAATTCAACCCATGGAGGACATTAGAACTTTATAAATGTCAATAACAAAGAATGAAACCAGCTTTTGATCATTTGTAGAATTTTCAATTGCATTTGTGAAGAGGGAGAACTAGTGGATGACTAGTTTCTTGCCTCAGCCAATTTCGAGGGTGAAAGATTCCCATCCAAGTTGATAATTGGAAAGCCCATTCAAACATTTCATTTGGAGCTTTAATGGAGTCTTTATTTTTAGTTGTATACGACAGGGCAGCTCATGGTTTCTTCTATTGCATCTCACTCCTTCAACCATTTCCAGTTTTGATGGTATATTCTTGATCCTTAAGGGAGGGCATTTTTGGTGAGCTATTGTAATATTTTGGGGAGATTCTAATGCCCCATTTATTTTTTAATATGAATTAAATACTCTATTCTTCATCTCCAGAAAGTTTCATGTCGAAATTCTAAGTAGAAATGTATAAATTTCAATTTTAATGAAAGAACAATGCCATTTCCCCACTATCTTGTTGTGAATCAATGTAATGTTGATGATTTCGAATGAATGGATGATTATCTAATATATTTGTGATAAATATACTGCCATGGATGTCTTCTACAAGTTTCATGTACTGTACTTGAGCATTTGAAGTATTTTTACTCAGTTTAATTGCATTGGGAGAAGAAATAGTGCCATTTCCCCAAGGGTCGAATTAGTGATTTTTGCAGTTTAATGGGAGAGGGTCGGAACATATATAATAATCAATTAATGTTTCACATGAGACCTTATTCACATCCTTAATACATTCCCTACCTCTTTTCATAAATTTGAGTGGTTTTGGAGGCATTTGGAAAGCCATTTTCAGTACTTACCCCAGGGGGATTTGAACCCCAAATTACTAGTAAAATTGCATACTTGGTCCAGAATCTTAAGAGAGTTTGCATAGGTCTTTTGGTGGACATATTTCATCCCTCAACATCATATTCAATTTCTAATATCATTCACACACCTTCCTTGAATATTTGAAGGCATTTGGAGTCAATTTGAGACCTAGAGACCAATACTAGTCAAAGGGAAATCACTAGTAAAGTTACCTACATTGTCTAGAATTGAAACAGGATTTACAGAAGTATTTTAAAGGTCCAAAGGCATCCCTGAAACACATATTTATTTTCTAATATAATTCATATACCTTCTCATAATATTTGGGATCATTTGGGGCAAATTTGGGACCTAGAGATCAAAACTAGTCAAAGGTCGAACTAGGGAAAAAAAGTGGAAAATTGTCATTTTAATAAAATTCATAACAAGGGACATTACAATGGTATCAAAGCATGATCTTGGCACCTCATGTGGTATGATATTTATTATGACAAAAAGTTAGGGACCAATCTTATACATTGGAATCAGAAGTAATATTGTTGAAGAGGAGGAACTAGGAAAAAAAAAAGGAAAGGAAAGAAAAGTGCATTTTGAGAAAACTATGACTATGGATAAAAAAGGAACCTTAGAGGAGAATGAGGATTTTATAAAATTACTGAAACCATCCTTTGAAGACAAGTGGATGCAACGAAGGAAAGAGTTCAAATTGTCGATGAGTCGGGTTGAAAGCAACATGGCAAAAATAATGAGCAATGGTTTTGTTTTAAAAAAAAAGAAGGAAATGGATGAAATAATTTATGTCACGAAGGAGGAAACTAATGTAATGGTGGAACATGAGGTACATGTTGATATGCAGGTTCTTGAAGATGCTACACTCAAACAAGAAGAAGGACAAGCACTTGTCCTTGTTCAGAGGGATTATGAGTTGCCTCATGGAGAGAGTTACAAAGCCTTGGAGGAGGTACATGATCTCACAATAGTTGGACCAGCCAATTATGGAGAAGACGAATTAAATATTTCAATGGGTAAGATTTGTAAGGATTTAAGGTTGGTTCATAATTCCTCACCCCCTACTTCGTTTTCAGCCACATCAATTGGGGATGAAAATTGGGTGAAAGGTTCTTTTCTAATGGTGCCACATGAGGCGTATGAAACTCATACCTCTCCTTTTGATAATGACATGAATAGAGCACCTCATTATTTACATTTGCAGTAGCATCCTTTTTTACCTTATGATGATACATATCTTCATGGATGCCCTTATGATGTTCACCTTAGTCACTTGAAGACTCATGATTTTCCTTGCTCCTTGCTTAGTTCAATTGATGTTGGATAAACTTCATTAACTACTTGGATGAAAGAATACAAGGATGATTTTTTTGATGCATCTTACATAGTTTTGGAGAAAAATTATAGGACATGGGATACTCACCTATGTCTTTGGAGTAGATTTGATTGTTCACTTGATGCTTGTATGCAGCTAGAAAATGGTGGTCTACTTACTTGGAGGTATAAGCACTTTCATGATTCTTTGATGAAGCACCTCCTTGATGTACATTTTCATTATGTTGTTATGTACTTTGATGATATATATTTTGTAGTCATGATGTTTGGAAGAATGCATACAAGAAAATGGGATCCAGGAATCCTCTTATCTAATGGTACGGGTTGGAGAGCACTCTTAATTGTGGGGGTGCAATACAAACAATGGGAACCTAGAATAATCTTTATCTCATTGGTTTCAAATTTTTTGGGTAAATAAGCAGTATGGGAGATGGATTTCCCACTTAATAAAGTGATTTTTATCAGAGTATTGCAGTAGCAAGCATAGTGGTTCCTCTCTAAAATCTTCATGGAAACTCAAAGACTCAAGGTTGGGCGACTCAATGGCAACTTCAAAGAATTATATAGAAAGCAGGTTCTTCAACACCCATGTTTAAAATTGCTTGAGGACAAGAAATATTGGGAAGGGAGGATTTTTCATGTCCCAAATTTGGCATTGGGTCACAATAGCCTAATCACATTAGCCCTATACATTAGATTTTGTCAAGTTGATGCTAAAGGTCAAATAATTGCCAAGGAGGAAAATTACTAGTTTCCTAGGTTTGGGATGGAAGCTTTGGGATTTGGAATAATGGGAATAATAAATGATGTTTGAACATTAGAATGGAATAAATATTTAATAAAGGATCTAAATAAATATATAAAAGTGAAAATCAAAGTGGAATTTGATCAAGAAGACACATGGAGGAAGTGGGACCCACATATGGCTAGATTTCCCAACTACACTTGGCATCATTCTCTCACCAATTTGAATTCAAGGTTAATGGTAACATACTTGGGGGAGTCCAAAAGGTATTATTTATGGCATGACTCATCCAAGTTCGAAATATAGAAGAATAGTAACTCCAATGGAAGAGGAAGAGGCAATTTGGAGCTATTGAGACACTTGGGCTAGATTCCCTAGCTCTATGACAACAATGATGAAGATGCTATGACACCTATGACACAAATCAGACCTGAAGGCTGACATATGACATATATGACATGTCAGGGCTAAAAATAGACTCCAAGAGGGCGCTCAAGGGTGTTAGGGTAGCTAAGATGCTTCCACATGTGATTTGGTGGAAGTGGGAGAGTAGGAATTAGTGTACAAGTGGCGTTCTTTGGAATCTCTTCCCAACTTGAGTTGGCATGAGTCTCTTGGAAGGAATTCGATTGATGGAGGACATTAGAACTTTATAAATGTCAATAACAAAGAATGAAACTAGATTTTGATCATTTGTAGAATTTGCAATTGCATTTGTGAAGACGGAGAGCTAGTGGATGACGAGTTTCTTGCCTTAGCCAATTTCGAGGGTGAAAGATTCCCATCCAAATTGGTAATTGGAAAGGCCATTCAGAACTTTAATTTGGAGCTTTAATCGAGTCTTTATTTGTAGGTGTAAGCTACAGGGAAGCTCATGGTTTCTTCTATTGCATCTCACTCCTTCAACCATTTCTAGTTTTGATGGCATATTCTTGATCCTTGAGGGAGGGTGTTTTGGGGGAGCTATTGTACTCTTTGGGGGAGCTCCTAATGCCCATTTATTTTTTAATATGAATTAAATACTGTATTCTTCATCTCCAGAAAGTTTCAGGTCGAAATTCCAAGTAGAAATGTATAAATATCAATTTTAATAAAAGAACAGTGCCATTTCCCCACTACCTTGTTGTGAATCAATGTAATGCTAATGATTTCGAATGAATGGATGATTCTATGATATATTTGTGATCAATATACTAACATGGATGTCTTATACAAGTTTCATGTGCTTTAATTGAGCATTTGAAGTATTTTTACTCAGTTTAATTGCATTGGGAGAAGAAATAGTGCTGTTTCCCCAAGGGTCGAATTTGTGATTTTTGCAGTTGAATGAGAGAGGGTTGGAACATATATAATAGTCAATTAAAAGTTCACATGATACCTTAATAACATCCTTAATACATTCCCTACCTCTGTTCAAAAATTTGAGTGGGTTTGGAGGCATTTGGGAAGCCATTTTCAGTACTTACCCTAGGGGGATTTGAACCCCAAATTACTAGTAAAATTGCATACTTGGTCCAGAATCTTAAGAGAGTTTTCAGAGGTCTTTTGGTGGCCATATTTTATCCCTGAATATCATATTCAAGTCCTAATATCATTCATACACCTTCCTTGAATATTTGAAGGCATTTGGAGTCAATTTGACACCTAGAGACCAATATTAGTCAAAGGGAAATCACTAGTAAAGTTAACTACATTGACCATAATTGAAAGAGGATTTGCAGAAGTATTTTAAATGTCCAAAGGCATCCCTAAAACACATATTTATGTTCTAATATCATTCATATACCTTCTCAGAATATTTGGGATCATTTGGGGCAAATTTGGGACCTAGAGATCAAAACTAGTCAAAGGTCGAACTAGGGAAAAAAAGTGGAAAATTGTCATTTTAATAAAATTCCTAACAAGGGACATTACAGGTTACCTTGCATTGTGGAATTCATCAAGGGTTATGTCACATTGCGACAATGCTCAATATGTTACACATATGATGACACAACCCAAGATGTGACATATTCACATTGCGAAATTTGACGTTCATTAAGGTTTTTGTCGTATTGTGATGCTTATCAAAGCTTATGTTCCATTCTGGAGTTCATCATGGGTTATGTCGCTTTTCGACGATGCCCAAGATGTGAAATTTGACGTTCATCAAAGTTTATGTCGCATTGTGATGTTTATAAAGGGTTATGTTGCATTGTGGCATTCATCAAGCATTAGATGCGACATATTCACAATGTGAAATTTGACATTCATCGAGGTTTATGTCACATTGTGATGTTTATCAAGGCTACGTTGCATTCTGGTGTTCATCAAGGGTTATGTCGCATTGCGACAATGCTCAATATCTAAAATATATGTTGACACAACCCAAGATGCGACATATTCACAATGTGAAATTTGACGTTCTTAAAGGTTTGTGTCGCATTATGATGTTTATTAAGGCGTATGTTGCATTGTGGCATTCATCAAGGGTTGTGTCACATTGCGACGATGCCCAAGATGTGAAATTTGAAGTTCATCAAGGTTTATGTCACATTGTGATGTTTATCAAGGGTTATGTTGCATTGTGGCATTCATCAAAGGTTAGATACGACATATTCACAATGTGGAATTTGTCGTTCATCGAGGTTTATGTCGCATTGTGGTGTTTATCAAGGGTTACGTTGCATTGTGGCATTCATCAAGGGTTAGATACGACATATTCACAATGTGAAATTTGACGTTCATCAAGGTTTATGTCACATTGTGAGCGCGTCCATCCAGCGGGTGAGGGGACATCCAGATGAAGCTTCTTGAAGTGCCATTAACGACGAGAGGAGGAAGGCATCCAGGCGGGTTAATGCATGGTGCCACGTTGTGGGATCCCATGTCGAGGAACCTCCAACTCGTGTTGACCAGTTGTCGTGGTGGCACCCGCATCCGGAGATAATATATTATATCAAGTTATAATATTCTTCATCATTATTTTAATACTCTGATTTATCATCAACCTATATCAATTGTTTTAATTAAATTATAATATAATGTACTGTAATTTAATGAAATTATTTTTTAATTAATTATTATATTATAATTAATTAATATCATATTTAATTAAATTAAAATATATTTAATATCTCTATAATTTAATGAAATTATTTTTAATTAATTATTATATTATAATTGATTTAAATATCATAATTAATTAAATGATAATATATTTAATATCTCTATCTATAATATAATTATATTATAATCGAATAGTAATATTTTGAATTAAGCAATATTACTTTATTATTACTTTGATTATAATATTTTAATTAAATACTATTTTCTTATTATACAATAATATAATATTTTATAATTAAAAGTATTATTATTATATTTAAAAATGATATTATTATTTAATTAATTGTTGAATAACAATTAATTAAGTAATTATTATATTTTTTATGTTTTATCATTTATTAATTTTATTTACTAAAATACAATTAAATAATAGTTTTTATAATATATTATTCTATTACAAATAATTAAATTAAGTTCTTTTATTAAAAAATATTATAAAAAACATTATTAACTGTCAAATATATGATAATATTAATAAATATCTCCAATATTAATAAATTGATAATGTTAATTAATTATAATATAATAATTAACTATTTATATAACAAATAATTATTTAATATATTATTAATTATTTAATTAATTAATGTTATTATTAACTAAATAACAATAATTAATTCATTCACTAGATTATTTTATATTTATTTTGTTTAATTACTTATAATAATAGTGTTTAATTAATAATATTGTTTAATTAAAGAATATTATTAAACAAATAATTAAAATATGAATTTCATTAAAATCATTAATAATATTAATCTATTAATATTCTTAATTAAATAATCATTAATTAAATAATTAACTAATACTATTATTAACTAAATAACTATAATATGATTTAAATTATTTTATAATTATTATGTTTAATTAATTATTATAAAATAATAATATTTTTTAATTAAACAATGTTATTAATCAAACAATTAAATTATGTATTTCATTAAAATTATTAAACAATATTATTCTATTAATATTTCAGAGATATGTATATGGACCCACCCGTAATGTAATGTGTAGGCGTAAAATGGGCACATGCTTTCCATATTAATGTTTTTTCTTATAAAATGTGTCTCATTTACACCTATCCACGTATTTGAACACATTAATAATTATTAATATAGCTATTGCTAGTTATTTTTACATAAAATGAACATTGTTTATTATAATATTGTTTTGAAATGCTAACAATAACTTATTTTGTTTCATTTTTTTAATATTTGATGTTAAGATTCGATAAGATATTAAAAAACAAAAAAAGTTAATATTAATCATTAAAATCACATCTTTTCATATATCTCATAAAATTTGTTTATAAAATTAAAAATTCTTATTATAAAAATTTTAAATTTTAATGACTAAATAACATGTTTCATAATCAATTTTTTATCACAGAATTTTGAATTATTATCAAATGACAAATTTCCATTCATCAAAATCCCAATTTTTCATAACTGAATTCCATCAGTTTGCTGAAAAATGGTCCATGTGAATGGTAGTTGGATATGATAATTGGTATTTTATAACATTTTGACCTTAGTGCTTGTCTTTATAACGTTTGGGGTGCACTTCAATATATTCCCAGGTACGAGGTACCACGAAATAGTGTAGCGATAATTGTTAGTGGGTCGCTCAGAATGGGCCAGGAGTTGGGGTCTGAAAAGAGGTCCGTTTGGGATTACGCAGAATTTTATATTGAAGCCCTCGTTCCATTGGTGGCGGCATGGAGTTTCTTCATTTTCATCTACCGCATCTATCGGAATCGGAGGCGGTTGCCCCCCGGGCCATTACCGTTACCCGTTATCGGAAACCTTCACCTGCTGGGAAAGCTTCCCCACCGGGCGCTGACAGCTCTTTCTCTGAAATACGGCCCTTTCATGTCTCTCCGCCTTGGCTCCTCCGCCCTCACCTTAGTCATCTCTTCCGCCGATATGGCTGGAGAGTTTCTCAAGACTTACGATCAGCTTTTCGTCGGCAGACATTCGTCTGCTGCTATTAAGTACTTTTCGTATAACCACTCGGACGTGGTTTTTGCTCAGTATGGGCCTTACTGGAGGCAGATGCGCAAGGTCTGCGTTTTGCAGTTGCTGAGCTCCAGACGCATTAATTCCTTCAATTTCATAAGAGAAGGCCAAATCTCAGCCATGATTTTCTCTATTATTAATTCAAATTCAGATCCTCAGGATGCCCTTCGCCCGTTGAACATTAGCAAAACCATGTCAGCTCTGACAAATGCTATAATCTGCAAAATGGCTTTCGGTAGGGAATATTCAGACGAAGACGTAATTGGCAGCACTGGATTCGATTCCTTGATCAAAGAAATGTTGCGATTATCCGGTGCTTTTAACATCGGAGATTGCGTACCATACCTGGCCTGGATAGATCATCTGCGAGGTCTTAACAGTCATTTGAAGAACCTGCACAACACACAAGACCAATTCTTTGAAAAAATGATAGAAGAACACGAGGTTAATGGACAGAATGATCCCAACGTCCCGCGAGATCTTGTGGATGTTCTACTTGCAGCATCTAAAGACAAAGATATGGAGCTCCAAATTACACGAGATAATATAAAAGCCGTTCTCTTTGTATGTTAAAATGGATTAGATTTCTGTGGCTTTTAAAATAATATATATGATGATCAATTTATATATGTGATATTTTGTATTTGATTTTGGCAGGATATGCTGGCGGGTGGCATGGACACATCTTCTACAAGCATAGAATGGGTAATGTCCGAAGCCTTGAGAAACCCATCAGTGTTGAAGAAGCTTCAGGACGAGCTGGAACGCGTAGTTGGAATGGGGCGTATGGTAAGAGAGTCTGATCTGCCTTCTCTCGTTTATTTACAAGCCGTGGTTAAAGAAACGCTCAGACTCCACCCAGTTGTGCCCTTTGTGGTGCACTTGTCTATGAAGGACTACACTGTTTTGGGATATGAAATCCCCAGCAACACTCGCCTTCTGATTAACGTTTGGGCGATTGGAAGGAACCCTAAGTCATGGGGGGAGGATGTCCTAAGTTTCAAGCCCAAGAGATTCTTACTTGAAACAGAAGCTGGCTTGACCCACAAAACTCTTGAAAATTTTGAGTGGCTTCCGTTCGGAGCAGGCAGGAGACGATGCCCCGGACAGCAATTGGGAACGCTTGTTACAGAGTTTGCAGTGGCGCAGCTCTTGCACTGTTTCAACTGGAGGCTTCCCCTCATGAGTGGGCAGGAATTGGACATGACTGAAAAGTTTAATGGGCTGACCCTTCCCAGAGCGCATGAACTCTTGGCTGTTCCAACTCCTCGGCTTCCAGTGCTGTAATATTAGGAAATAATACTGTGAACTCCTACACAGTCAAATAGATCATCGTTTAGAACCTGTTGAAATACTGTCTTTCGGCAGGTGTATGCTTATTTACTCATTATATAGCTAAATTTTATGCTTGGGATCAGTTTTCGTCATCATGATGGGCATTTCTTCATTGTTCAGGGGTATTTTCAATGCTTCAATTTCTTCTAGGAGGTTATATGCCTTTTTCGGAGAGGTTAGGGATGTACTCTATGTTGAAAATCTACATATTGTTTTTGGTTGATGGGATGTATTCCACACATTAATGAATTTTTTCTGTTTGGAATATATCTCTACATAGCATATGAGTATCCAAATTGTCTTATTTTTTAGATTCTTAATTTTCCAATGAGCAATGAGAAATGAGAATCGTCTTATTTTTTAGATTCTTAATTTTCAAATGAGCAATGAGATACAGTAGGCATGGTTGGAATTTTATTTCTAACTTTATTATTTAACTGATTTTTTTGATGTTATCAAGTCTGTCAATATTTTAGTGAAAAAATTATCTGAAGTTTTATTTAAAAAAAACCTTTAATAATAATGTTTTTATTAAAGAATTTATCCATGTTTACATTGATTATGTGCATATGTCAGCATTATGCATCTGAAGTACATTAAGTGATAAACTTAAGAAACAAATAAAACCTACAACTTAGAATCCATTCTAGAAGGTTAATGTTAGGCCACATGTAATGCAACATATAAAATTTTGCAAGGTTGACATGTTGCATCAATTGTGTAATTGAAATTATGAAATTTTAATTTTCAATTAAAATATAGGTTTTATTAAGGGGTTTAATTTCCAATTAAAAGATAACAATCAACTCATTTACCCATGTTTTTCGTTGATCATGTACTCTGAAAATCAAGGGTGGAAGGGTGGAACAAAAAAACCTATTAATAGTGAGACAAACAACTCAAAATTAACATATGTCGTCATTGTGCATCTCAAGTAGATTAAGTGATAAAGTTTGGAAACAAACAAAAGGTGGAACCTAGAATCCTTTCTAGAGGTTAATGTTAGTCACATGTAATGCAACATACCAAAATTTTCAAGGTTAACATGTTGCCTCAATGGTATAACTAAAATTGTGACATTTTATTTCAAAGAACTTGAGTTAAAAGGTGAGATAAATATAATATGCCCTTTCTAGAGGAAATTTATTAAAAAACACATCGAAATTGAGATCGTACTATGATGTTCAACATTTCCTTTTACAAAAGAAGTTTAATAAGGCCGTTTTTCCAATCTATGTACTATTTTGGATTCCTCAACTATTATTGCATGTGAATTTGCACATACCAAGCTACAACAAATCTTTCACAAAGTGGAGTTGTCTATGTATTATCCATGATGCAAATCTTATGGTAAAACTATTTTTTGCCCACAGTTTTGCTAATATAGAGCCAGTGATGTGATATATTTTTTCCATTCAAATTGACAATCATGAGATTCAATTTAATTCTCAATGTGTTTTTGTGGGGGAGGGTCAAAATTTGTACCAACCATTTCATGGTTCCTGGTTTCTTCTTTGGGCCATTCACTTTCACTTGGCTATAAATGGATACAAATAAATCACTTTCAACTTCAAACTTGTTTAGAAGATTTTTTACCCATGAGTAAAAGCAATCATTTCAACAAATTACTAAGACTACAAGAATAATAAAATGTTATTAAGTTTTAACATATATCAAATAAATCATTTTTAAAAAATGTGAATAGATAAGTGAAAAGATTTTAACCCTGTTTCCATGCCTTTGTCTAGTCAAATTGTGATGAATGGTAAATTTGGTAGCTAATAAATGGTTGATGCTTGGTGGGTGGGTGGGTTAATTCCTTCATTAACATAGATTAAAACCGACTTATTTTTAAAATGGTATCCACCTCTCTCTTGGAGTTGCACTTTTGAATTTGAAAACTAACTTATCTTCTCAAGGAAAAGCACAAAGGCAGGGGGAGGCACTAAAAGGAAGGGCATGACCTCATATTGGGACAATGCTAGGACAATATAAGAAAGAAAGAACAAATGAAATAAAAGAAAATCCATCACCATTGAAGGAAAACTCACCCACATGTTCTTCAATCAAATGGGAAAGTTTCAATCTCCATTATTACATATATAATAACATGCCACCTAATGTAGGCAACTTATATAGTCATACACATATCTTAACAATCTTATTAATAAAAACTAATAATAGTTTGGAAAAATAATTAACCTAAAAAATATGTCCTAGCAAATTGTTTATCCGTTCTTTAATACCATTTGTTAAAAAATTTGTCAAATTTCATCCGTGATAGTCTACTATAGTTATTCCAATTCATATATATAAATGTTTAATGTTATTTTTATTAATAAATATGTTTCCAAATTCTAAACTTAACGAATAATAAAAACAAAAAACAAACTCTTTCTATCTTTAATTTAAAAAGCAGCTATTTTTTTTCAAAATTTGCTTCTTCACATTTTCTTCATCTTTTGGATCTTGATTGATGGTCAAAGTTTGCTTTTTCACAATTTCTTCATTTTTTTTACCTTGACATGACTTCAACTAATCAATGCAAAATTCAAGTTATTTCTATCTATGGCTGTGAAAAGTAACATAATTTTGTTTTTTTCAAAATTCCAGCATTTTGCTTAACAGATCGGTTGCTTTTTTAGAATTTTTCCATCTGGTATGATGATTGAAATGACTTGTAACAAACAAAAGCAAAATAGTAAATTTGTAGGTCTTTCTGTGTTTGTCTTGAACTATTAACATACAAATTTACGATAGCTTGCTTTAAAAAGCAGGGAGTCATGTTTCCATAACGAACGGCTGTCATAAGGGCGTTTTTCTAATTTTATTTTTGTTAAAACTTTTTGAATTGTATTTTTTCATATGTCAATTTCGGGTATTCTGTGATAAATTCTTATATAAGTTTTGCAAGTCGCCAACCATTGATAACTGATTGAAGCTTTTTGGAGTGGGTCACTTTAAGGACAAGTGATTGAAAGTTCAATGCCTCACAATATATTTTAAATTGCAAATGGAGTATTTTTAATTGCATCAATGGCTGGGAACAGAAGCCCCGAAAATAATAAATTGCAAGTGGATTCTTTTTTAAATGACATGAAAGTCTGGACACCACATTGAAATATACAAAATATTTTGAAGTGGAATGGCACATGTCAATATAGGAGAGTTAGCCCCTTAAGGATACCAATGCACATTACTTGTGAATCATCACTGAAATAGATGCCTCTTTATCGAAAATCTCAAAGTTGATATTCTATTTTCTTGGGAAAGCGCAACGTCGTTGAAAGTTTAACCCTAATATGCTATCCAACCCAAAATCATATTTTTATTTATCTTTAAATAAAAAATATTATATTAGTTATTATTTTTAATTATTTTTTAAGTGTTTTTTATATATTATTATATAGTTGAAGGATGAACAAAATCACTTAATTAGTAGTAGGTTAATAGGTCACAAATATCATGAACAAGTTATCTCTTACTTGTTCTCCATGCTTAATTGTGGTCAGGCAATATGGATATGTCACAAGTGTCATGAACAAGTTATCTCTTGTTCTTCACCCTTAATCTTTAAAGTTTTTTTATATATTATTATATAGTTGAAGGATGAACAAAGTCACTTAATTTCTGGCCGGTTAATATCTATAGGTCAGAAGTTTAGCTACCTATTACCTTCTTTAGTTAAATGAGTTTTCTTTATTACATGTTATTTATACATGAGCTACGGGTTATCCATGAATGATATATATATATATATATATATAGATATTATAATTGTTTGTTTTGATGTAATAAAATTTTATTTTGTAAATTAATTGAGTTAATAAATATAAATTAAGAAATCTTTACTCTTAAATAGAATCTAAATATCATATTAATCCGTTTGAATCTAGATTTAAACTTGAGTGAGTGAAAAGAATTACAACACAACCTCTCAATTACCCAATTTACATTCTATTAGTGTTTATAATACCAATTCTCTAAATTAATGTAACAAATTAAGATTGCTAAAGATTGCCATATGACAAATAAATATATAGTTAAATGTAGTTTGTAAATTGGTAAAATTTAATTAGATTAATGGAATTTTTTTAAAATGATAATTCACCTTAATTTTAGGGCAGATTAAAAGAGTTTATATATTGGTGAGTTTAATTAGGGCACCCATGGACCTCTCTCAATGTTGACATTGAGATAAGCAACATACTAAGGTGAGCGCATGAATTGTTGTAGAGCGGCTTCTTACCCTGCCAAGTTTCGATCTCAGATTATAAACACTTATGAAACAAAAATCCAACTAATATGTTTGTAAAGCATCCAATGATATTTTATTTTATTTTAAATTAAATTATTAAATTTGAATAATTATGTGTGTTCCATTTTACCCTATTAGAATTAAGATGACGTTCATGAAAATGAAAATGGTCGAAGTTGAAGGGAAAGTCGTGACAAAAAATTGGGCATCAAATCCTGAAGAGAATTAAGGACAAAAAATTCAAAGCCATGACAAATCATCGAATGACAGAACCTAAGAGGAGCATCGGACACTGAAAAGAGGTATTTCATTGAAAATTTTAGAAATTGTTAATTTTGAAAAACCCGATGGTGCAAGTACAAAACAAAAAAGCCGAGAGGGTTTTAGTTGAGGTTCACTATTTTTTAGTTGAAGCCAAGAAGGAACCATTATTAACAAAGCTATCAAGGACACAACTAGATTAAAATCCTAAGAATTTTTTGGTTGAGAAAATGTCTACGAGCAGTTGGGTCTTTTCACATATTCCTCCTCTCACGGACAAAAACTATGAAATCTAGTTAATTAAGATGATTACCTTATTGAAGGCCCAAGATGTTTGGGAAAATTTGTCTTGCGGGTACAGAGAGATGAAAGACAGAGCAACTGAATTGGCCCTAACAAATAACTAGAGGAACACACTAAAAGAGAATAGAACCAAGGATGCAAAGGAATTGCATTTCTTTCAGAGTGGTGTGGATGAACCATCTTCCCAAATATTTCTCTTGCGATGAACTATTAGCCTCCTCAGAGATCTTGCATAGCAATTATCAAGCCATAAGTGAATACACTAAAACAGCAAACCCTAAGAAGGGACTTTAAAAGCTTATAAATGAAGGTGTCAAAATTAATAAATGAGTACATGAATCATGTAATGGCCATGGTAAGCCAATTGAAGATATACGGTGAATATACGATAGATCATAAAGTATTATAGAAGATTCTCAAAACCCTAACCAAAAGATTGGATTACATGGTCATGAAAATTAGAGAAGCAAAATATTTGAGTCATCTTTTGATCCAGGAGGATCTAGGATCACTCAATATTTAAACTTCTTCAATGCTGATGAAAGTGGCACCATCGTGAAGGGATTGACAAGAGATTTCCGACAACATTCATTTTGCATCAAACGAACTCTGGATGAAGACGATATTCACTTCTGAAGTTTCTGTGGAACAATGATTTATTGGAAAAAATGGCCAAAACGGTTCCACGTGGCACCACTAAATGGGTGACACATGGCCTTATGATGTCTATGTGGAAGCCCTTCATGGAACCACATGGAACCCTATTTGGAAGTCCTGGTGATGTGGTAGTCGCATGGAAAGTTAGAGTTGAGTTGGCATCTAGTAGCAATGGTGACATGGCATCGAGGTGGACCAATCTAGTGAGGAGACACGGTATATTGATTCAAGCTTATTTGATTTATATTCTACCCTAGTTGGAAGGCTTGGTGATGTGGTAGTTGCGTGGCAAGTTAGAGTTGAGTTGGAATCTAGTGGAAATGGTGACATGGCATCGAGGTAGACCAATCCAGTGAGGACACATGTTAGATTGATTCAAGATTATTTGATTTCTATTCTACCAAAGAAATGTGAGGGCGCAGGAGTTGAACTTGCCACCTCATGTTCTCTAGCCATAATCCTTTACCAACGTGCCGTTGATATTACTTGTTAAGCCATATGGTAAACATTATATTTATGTTTGATTTGGGAAAATATAACCAAAAGAGGGGGAGCGGGAGCCCATGGGTTTGAACCCGGGTCTCTCTCCCAACAACCGAGTGTTATATTTGGTGGAAGTTACCAATTATATGTGGCACTTATATATTCCATTATGCCAAGTTTGGTGGTGGTTTTGAATCGACAGAAGAGTTGGGCATATTAGCCCGGTGGGCTAGATCAAGTGGTTGAGTGATGTAAGTTGGGAGAAGAAGGTCTCGGGATCAAATATCCAGGTGGCTATGCATTGCAATATAACATCCTCACTTGATGTCCCCACCAGGTTAGGCCCCGTAATCAAAGTCGTTGGTTTACCTTGGGTACCATCCTTAAAATGAGGGGAAGTACCTGCGGGTTTCCCCATGACATGTCCCAATGAAACAATATATATAGTTGTTATTATGTCTACGTGGACAATTCCAATGAGTTTTCCTGCATTAGTCCTTCCGTACAAGGGCCTTGTTGCAAGAGGGAATGTTTTTGCAAGGTTTTGTCCTAAGTTGATTTAAATTCAAACCTCGTAATTTGGTGCAAGGGTTTCAGTTGCTGCGTGTCCCCCGCACTTGCCAAATGCCATTAAAGTGTTTTGGTCTTGTAACAGGTGAGCATGCTGCATTGATATTGTGAGGGGGTTTCTATAATTCCTACGCGTGTGTTGTTTTAAGGCACGGGGGAGCTACATTGAGTGGATTTTCGAGCCAACCGGAAGGGTGTTAACACTGGTGCTACTACAACTGGAGCAAGGTACCCGGATTTTGTGACTTTTTCCGGAGGTTGTGGGTTTCCGGGGTGTCGACTTTAGGGTTTAGGTGCCAAGGGGTTTTGTTGCGTGTGCGTTGGAGTTTGTAGCCATCGTCTTGGGTGACATATTTCTTTTGTCATCACTTTGTTTTAGTTTCTCTTTGTGAAGCTCGTTGCAATGGAGTTTTAGGGTGGTTTTGTTCTACTGGTCGAGGGTTGTGGTGATGGTTTTTGGGCGGGTAGTTATTGAATTGGCGATGGTGTTTAATGATGGTTCATGTTGGATATCGTGGTGGCTTTGGTATTTAGAGTGGCTCGGGGAATATTTTCCTATTTTCGTTGGCTAATTGCGATCGCGAGGAAAAAAATTTGTGGGTCAAATCACTTGCGACGGGGATTGTGGTGCTTTTGGCGGTGGTGAGAACATCTAGGTATGTAATGCATAATTGGGTTGGATTTAACTGTGCGCATTTGTTGCAAACCTTTAATTTTTCTTAAAATTTTTGCTTGCAGATATTGAATGTTTTGATGATAAATTATGTGGTTAATTTCGGTAATTCATTGAATGGCTTGCTCATTGTTTCTATATTAACTATGGCTTCCCCCCCAATTTACATTTTTTTTATACGGGGTTTCTTCTATATAGTGTTTGTTGCTCTGTCGTAAAATATAGAGGAATTTTAATCAGTTTGTCCTGAAAGTTTTGTTTGCATAGATTAAGTGTTTGAATGGTAATTTTTGTGGTTAATGGGGCGAAGTTTACTAGTGCCTTGCGGACGTTGTTGGTAATGTTATTTATTAATGGTTTTTCTATGTATTCCGCAATTTCTTGAATGGCTTGGTCCTAGTTCCAATTTGCATTCGGTGATTTCCCGACTGGCTTGCTCCTTGTTTCTATCTCGAATGTGGTTTTTTTCCCCCAATTTACATTGCATGTATATAGGTTTCCTCCCAGATTTTAGGGGCATGGTACTTAGAAATTTAATGTGACCCTTTTCCTATACAGTGCTTACTGCTTTGCCGTAAAATATAGAGGAATTTCAATCGGTTTATCCTAGAATTTTTGTTTGCAGTGATTAAATATTTGAATGTTATAATTTCTTGGATGGCTTGCTCCTAGTTTCTATCTTGATTGTATTTTTTTTTGTTCCAATTTGCATTGCATGTATACAAGGTTTTCCCTTAGAGTTTAGGTCCATGGCATTTAGAAATTTAACATGCCCATTTTCTAGGTGATTAGTTTTCAATGTTTGTTCATGTGTTGATATAAATTAAAAATGTAGGAAGTGTTGTGTAGAGAAATCGAAATAAATAACGTTTATTTTTGGTATACAGTGCTTGCTCCACTATTGTAAAATATAAAGGAATTTCATGAGGTGAAATGAATTTATTCTGTTGAGTTGAATTCTCGACTCTTTTGCATTGTCAAGCTCTCTCAATTCTTGTGCGTATTCGAGATTTTCCCTTGATCTTACTGCTTGCAAGGAAAGTTTTTGAGTGTGCCTCTTTGTATTGAGCCACATGTTGCAAAATTGCATAGTATTCTTGTTGATTGCTATGTGGGCCATCTAAAAAACATCTAACATTTTAGCCTAAAGTATACAAAATTAAACTGAGAAAATCTTCTGGCTGGTCGAGTTTTCCACTTGGCCAAGTCTGGAAAAACACTCTACGGTAAAGACTAGAATCGAGAAAATTTGCAAATTGAGTCTGGGTTTCAACTTCAAGTCATAGAGTCTGTCAAGCTCTCAAGTCATATTTCTTTCTTTATATGCATTGGTCTATTTGGCGAGTTTGGTCTAATATGAAAAGCTAGACCACTAATAGAAGCGATGGAAACATACACATATTTAGGGTCTTGACTTTTTACAATCAAAATAAATCTATAATTAAAATGTGATTCTAACTAGGCATATATCTATAGGTTTAAAAAAGTGTATCCAGAGTCTACACTACTACATATGTCTCAAATTTTCCATGAAATATTGCCACAAATAAGTTAAAATCGAAACTTTCGTGGATAAACAGATAAAATTTTTGGAAAAAAATGTTTTGTCCCTCGATAATCATCGCTATAGAGACGTAAGCACCATGGCGTCGCTATAGCGACATATATGAGTTCGTCGCTATAGCGACGCTAAAAGTTACACGTGCGACGTCAACAATTATACATAGTAACGGTCATTGACTTTTTTTTTTAAATTTGATCGTTGTGCATTTTCGCCGGAACCGGGATGCTCATTGATCTATAAATACATGTTCTTAAGACATATTTCCACAAATTATTTTCTATACTTGCAACAATTTTTCTGCTGATTGTTGGTTCTGTGATTTCAAGAGTCTGGTACTGGTTTGACACATCGAAGTTTTGATCTCCTTCTTTTTCCAGGTTAGTTTCACTTCAATGCACTAGTCGTTTTTGTAGTTGCGCCCTTTGGGTCCCAACTAGAGATTCAATGCAATGGAGCAAATGTTTATATAGTTTGGGATTTTTGTGTCAAAATGTAATTTTTTAAATTGTCATTTGTGTTAAAATGTAAATTTTTAAATTTTCATTTCTGTTAAAATGTAATTTTTTAAATGGTCGTTTGTGTTAAAATGCTTTTTTTTTTGCTCCTTCTATGTTTTTTATTAGTATCCTTTGGTTCTATCTAGGTGAATGAAAAATAATAACAAGGATATCTCCAAGCTAGATAGATTTAAAATTAGCTATTTCAATGAAATTATGGATTATGCATCTTTTGGATTCATAAATTGTTATGAATTCAAGAAAATCCTATAATATACCTCTTCCCATTTTAAAATTATTTACATTGACCTTGGGCCTATAAATTTGAATGTTTCCCATGCCCTACTTTAGAACATTGTACAAAAAATCACAATTTTTTATAAGTCACATAAATAACAAATCACAAGAAATATAGCATCCATAAACCATGGAATTAATATCATTTCCAATGTTAGTATTGAAATTGAAATGTTCTGATACATCAATTATGTATCGACCACATTTTATTTTCCATCCATTTCCTACAATCGTTTAACAATTGATCTAGTTTGGTGTATAACTAGCAACAACTCACACATCAACCTAGCAAGTTGGAACATGATGTTAGTGATGGTGATGCTAATGACGTCGGCGTCGATGAAAATGATCATCATCACCATCAATACCATCCTGATCATCATCATGATAATCATTGTCATCATTATCACATCATCATCAAGAACATCATCATGATAATCATTGTCATCATTATCACATCATCATCAAGAACATCATCATCATCATAAGCATCTTCGTCATCGTTAGTAATCATCATCATCATAAAAAACAACACCAACATCATCATCGTCATCATCATCATCATCAGTGACGATGATGATGATGATGTTGATAATGAAATCATCATCATTGTAATCAATAGGACCATCATTGTAGATTTCAACACTATCTAATTAGATTTAACTAGCCCCCTCATAGACAACCAATGAGACCACAAAGGTGTATCCTTTCTAACTTTGATAGTCATTTCTACTAAAGTCAAATTTTCTATAAAAAAATTACATAGTATATGGAATCATTGGGAGGCCATTAATATGTTCTATCCTAGAGCGAGATCTCTCCACTTGAATGGGCATGTCCTTCACTAGTGTGGTTTCCATCCAATTCCTTTGTAAATGGAATCATCACTATACCATGAATACATCAAATTGTTGATTATGCTCTTAATAATTGTAACACCCTTCCGAGATGATGCCAAATACAAAAATAATTTATGCCTACTTGGGTGGGTCTACATCTATATTCATAATCCCATTTGACAATATCATTACAATGTGTTGAAACATTTTAATCTCTAGTATAATGAACATGAACAATATTACCAACCCCTCAATTTCTTCTACATTAGATCCATTGGCACCATAATGTAGACCTTCTTGCAATTAATAATTATAAGCCAACGTAGGGAACCAATTAACTACTCATTATCCTATGGGTATTACCAGTTGGAAAAATGGTGTAACAACTCCTTTCACAAATACACTTACAACCCAACATACTAACCAGCTTGGACATTTAGATAGCAATTCATTACTTTATAAGGAAACCCCATATTTATTAACATACCAAGACATGAATTGAAGTAATATGTAAACTCCTAATTTGTAACATCATTAACACAATTGCTTAGCCCCTTTTTTAAGGCAATATCTAAATTCATGTTATGTAGAATCAATAACCATTACCCAGCATATGTCAATTCTTATTGGAACATGTAGTAATCCAAGGGAATTACTTAGGTAATCCTCTAGTCACGTCCTTTAATTTTCTGTCTCCTTTAATATACATATACTATATTCAATTTACTTGTATATTGATTGAGTTTTTTTTGTTCTTATAGGCTATCAGAATGTCAAATAAATATACTTGGGAAGAAAATAATAAGAGGTATGCTAAGTTTAAGGCAGCATTGGAGGTGAAGGGTGGTGGAAAGTGTTATTTCCCTTGCAATGATTGCATAGGTTTGCAAACGAGAAGAATTTTAAGAACAACAGCTGGAAAACATTGTAAGGAGAGGGGGCATGCTGAAGGGGGGTATGAATATCATCCCTTGGTAAAACGTTATTCATTACATAATATACTTCTTGTAATGGTATTGATCATGTATTCACAAAATGTTTTATCATTTTAAATATATGTGTTGTATATTATATACTAATGTTATTGCATTGTTTGTAAATATAAATACAATGCCCCCTAAATGTCAACCGCTAGAGAGCTATTTTCCACATAACAGTAGAAATACTACTTTACAAGGTGACGAACATGGAGATTAGGATATTGAATATCGATTTCTTAATGATCCTATGGACAAAGATGACGTTATTGATACAAATGGCGAAGATGAGATAAATAGATTTCTCCAAGACACATTTGCCCCATTGGATGAGGACAACCTCCATGATAGTCATGATATTCCTCTACTTGAGAAGTCCCAAGAACCTTTTTATGAAGGCTCAACAACCAATATTCTATCTGCTATATTGTTGTTGGTGAACTTGAAGGTTTTGAATGGTTTATCAAAGACTTGTTTCACACAGCTCCTAAGGTATGTAAAGTTGATTATTTTCCTCTATTTTTAGTGTTAATTAATATGTAAATTAGGGATATGCAATTTTTATGATGTATATTGTTTACATTTCATTTTTTTTGTCAATGTTCCAGATTGTTGGGTGAATTTATATTACAACCATCAAATAATTTACCACGCACATGTCGAGAGGTATTCTTGATTATGAAAGAAATTGGAATGGAGTATCAAGCTATTTTTTTTTTTGTAAGTAGCATAAGGAAATTATATTAGAGTACAAAAAATGATACAATCACATGAGAATCAATATATTCGAGATCTTTCTGAAGCTTCTCATGGAGCAAAAAGAACAAGAAAGAACCTCCATAGACCTGCCCATCTATGGGCCAAGTAGTAGTGACATAATTACAGCTGACCAGTAAAAACATAGACTGAACTAGACCATAGAGATAAACTAGAGTCTTATAGTAAGCCATTAGATAACACAAAGAAAACAAGTAACGCTAACCGCAAAAAGAGAAGAGCTGGGCTCACTCAGAGCGGCTCTAGGTGCTCGCTTCTGCATTCTGGGAACCTGGTTTGTCTTCAATGATTGGGCATCTTCCAAGGAAAACTTCATCCCAATTCTAGGTCGGGAGTTTGATAGGAAAGGGATCTATCTTACGTGGAGTGACAACATCATCCTCGATCTTTCTTACCCGCTAGTAGTGTAGGGAATCAATCGTCGAGGGTATGGGGAAGGATCTTCTAGCGGGAGGAGATCCCTGTAACAAAACCACAGTGGGGGAACTCGGGCCCAAGTTGGGGCCCCGAACCGGAGCGGAACCATCCGTAGCAATCACACTGAAGGATTAATGCAGGGAACTATCAGTTTCTGGGGCGTCTGCTGCAGTAGCAGTGCCATCCATCTGAACATTCATATTTCCATCCACCTGCACATTCATATTACCATCCATTCCCTCAGCAGGGCCAAAATTATGGGGAGGAGAGGAGTGGTGAAAGAGAGAGTATCTTCGACCAGTCAAATTGGCTTCCAAGCATCCAGAATGCCGTACAAATGGGCCATGTTTTCCCTGGTATCCATTATCGCAACCTTGGCCATGTTCCAGTTGGTTAACATTTCTTCGACCAATGTTCCCAGCATATTCTTCATTAACCACTAGTAATTGACCTGGTTTCCTTGGTTGCCAAAGGCCAAAATCTCAACCACACTGCGTGATTCCCAGTCGTCAACCAATCTGTGAACACGGACAGAGAGATTGTCCTCATAGCCACTATTGGATTTCTTAGCCTTCTCAGCAAGAGTTGCAGACTTTCCGATGCCATGACCATCTCCACACTTGAATGTGCCTCACATACGATTCATGGCACTGTCAGCTAGTTCACAGGAAAATAGAGAAGGAGAGGAGCTTTCTGCAGTGGAAGCAGACATAAAATAGCAGAGCCAGGTGATGACCACAAGGGCGTGGAGGGGGAGCCTCATATCAATGATTTCACAGCTGGTGCGTCCAGACTTCACACTAGAGAACGTAAAGCTTCGACTGAACCGATTAAGGAGATGGGACATAGACACCAGCACCAACTTGAATGCCAACCACCGGGCCATGGGGGTAGTAAAGTTGGACTCGCGTGAGGACGACTGGTGGTCTTGCACATCTATTAATGATGGAGCCATGGGGGAGGCACTAGAAGAGGACAGATGCCAGGTGGAGGATCCTCGCTTCTAGGTGGCCAGGTGGCATCTCTTGCCTTGGAAATGTCACTCATGGCACCCACATCTAGGGATGGAGTATCAAGTTATTGATGCATGTCCTAATGATCATATTATATATTATGGACAATATGAATCAGAAAACAAATGCCCACAATGTGAAATTAGTAGATATCGAACTGATCAAGTAACAAAAGAGGTGCCTCGCAAAGTTCTTCGTTATATTCCCATAATTCCATGTTTCCAAAGACTATTGAGGTGCCAAAGTATAGCACAGTTTATGTATTACCATGCAAAGAACATAAGTGAAGATGGTGTTCTTCGACTGCCTGCAGATAGTTCTGCATTGAAGAACATCGAATAAAAATGGCCCATATTTAAAGATGAACCTCATAATGTTAGACTTTCATTGGCAGCTGATGGTTTCAATCCATTTGGTGAGATTCGTTCTGCTTACTCAGCATGGCCTTTTTTCGTCATAAACAATAACCTACCTCCTTGAATGATGATAAAGAGAGAGCACACATTGTTGGCAATGATTATTCCAGGTATGTTTTTGAAAGTAATTTTATTATTTCATTAATTTCTTTGTTTAATTGTTGCATGAGAACACCTTTTATATATTGCAACACATAGCTAAATAGAAATATTGTATGTTTAATTATCAATTAGGTAAGTACCAAGTTAAAGATATGAATATATTTAGCCTCTTATTGATGAAATATTGAAGTTATGGGACAGAATCACTATGTATGACATCTCCAGAACAATAGGGCATACATAATTTCATTTCCATGGAATACTTGCATGGACAATTCATGACACTCTGTCATGTCCCAAATTTTGCATTGGGTCACAATATCCTAAGCACATTGGACATCTTCATTAGAGTTTGTCAAATTGATGCTAAGGATCAAATAATTGCCAAGGAGGAAAATTACTAGTCTCCTAGGTTTGGGGAGGAAGTTTTGGGATTTGGAATAAGCGGAATAATAAATGATGTTTGAACATTAGAATGGCATAAATATTTAATAATGGAGCTAAATAACTATATACATGTGAAAATCAAAGTGGCATTTGATCATGAAGACACATGGAGGAACGGGGACCCACATATGGCTAGATTTCGTCACTACACTTGGCATCATTCTCTCACCAATTCGAATTCAAGGTGAATGGTAACATACTTGGGGGAGTTCAAAAGTTATTATTCATTGTATGACTCATCCAAGGTCTAAATGTATAGGAATAATAACTCCCATGGAAGAGGAAGAGGCAATTTGGAGCTAGTGAGACACTTGGGCTAGATTCCCTATCTCTATGACAACAATGATGAAGATGCTATGACACCTATGACACAAATAAGACCTGAAGGCTGACATATGACATATATGACATGTCAGGGATAAAATATTCCTCCAATAGGGTACTCAAGGGAGTTAGGGAAGCTAAAATGCTTCCACATGTGATTTGGTGAAAGTGGGAGACTAGGAATTGTTGTACAAGTGGCGTTCTTTGGAATATCTTCCCAACTTGAGTTGGCATGAGTCTCTTGGAATGAATTCAACCAATGGAGGACATTAGAAGTTTATAAATGTAAATAACAAAGAATGAAAGAAGCTTTTTATGATTTGATAAAAATTGCATTTGTGAAGAGTGAGCTAGTGGATGGCTAGTTTCTTGCCTTAGCCGATTTTGAGGGTGAAAGATTCCCATCCAAGTTGGTGTTTGGAGAGGACACTCAGGTATTTCATGGAGATTTAATGGATTTTTATTTGCATGTATCAGCTACAGGGAAGCTAATGGTTTTTTTAGTGCAGCACCATCTCTCAACCATTTCCAATTTTGAAGGAATATTCATGCTCCTTGAGGGAGTGAGTTTTTTGTTAGCTCTTGTGATTCTTGGGAGAGATTATCTTGATGTATTTCTGATTTTAATAAGCATTATATACTCTGTTATTCATCTTCAGAAAGTATCAGGTCGAAATACCAAGTGGTTGTATGTAAAAATGAAGATTAATGAGCAAACAATGTCCATTTCCCCACTGCATTGACGTATGCCATTATAATGATGATGATTTCGAATAAAGTAATTTTTATATGATATATTTGTGATGCATTGAATTCAATTAATGTGTATTACAAGTTTCCTATTTATTACTTGAGCATTTGAAGCCATTATACTCAGTTTATTTGCATTTGAAGAAGATTTGGTGCCATTTCCCTAAGGGTTGAATTAGTGGTTTTTGCTGTTGTTTGGGAGGGGTTTGGAAAAGACTTAATAACTAATTAATGGCTAATTTTTTACCTTAATAACATCCTTGAGACATCCCCTACCTATGTTCATAAATTCGAGTGGGTTGGAAGGCATTTGGGAAGCCATTTTCAGTACTTACCCCAGGGGGATTTGAACCCCAATTTACAAGTAAAATTGCATACTTGGTCTAGAATCTTAAGAGAGTTTACAGAGGTATTTTGGTGGCCATATATCATCCCTTAACATCATATTCAATTCCGAACATCAGTCACATACCTTCTCAGAATATTTGCGATCATTTGGGGCAAAATTGGGACCTAGGCATCAAAACTAGTCAAGGGTCGAAATTGGAAAAAAGTGAAAAAATGGGCATTTTTATAAAAATTGAAAAAGGGACATTACAAGTGGTATCAGAGCATGTTATTGGTACCTGATGGTCTTAAAAAGAATTCAAAAAAATAAACCACCACCCTTTGAACTAGTGGTTGAAGAGGTTTTTGTTGAAGAAGAAGTAGTAGAAGAAAAGGAGTTTTTTTTAAAACCATGGGTAGAGAGGAGGATGAAAACTTAAGACATAAGGAGGAACTTGTTGAAGCCTTAAAACCATGTTTTGATGAGATTTCCATGGGTATGCAGGGGATTAACTTGGGTATGCAATATATGAGTAGACAATTGATGAAAGGATTGGAATTGTTCGGTAGCCAACTGGAGATCAAATTAGAAATAGGAAGGAGCAGCGGTTCTCCTTTCGAGGAAAAAAAGTCAATGGATGGAAGAATTTGTGTCACAAAGGAGGAACCTCATGTAATGGTGTAACATGAGGTACATGTTTATATGCAGTTGCTTGAATATGCTACGCTCAAATAAGAAGAAGGACAAGCACGTGTCTTTGTTCATAGGGATTATGAGTTGCCTCATGGAGAGAATTGCAAAGCCTTGGAGGAGGCACACGATCTCACAATAGTTGGACCAGCCAATTATGAAGAAGATGAATTAAATATTTCGATGGGTAAGGGTTGTAAATATTTAAGGTTGGTTCATAATTCCTCACCCCCTACTTCTTTTTCTGCCCCATCAATTGGGAATGAAAATTGGGTGAAAGGTTTTTTTCTAATGGTGCCACATGAGGAGTATGAAATTCCTACCTCTCCTTTTGATAATGACATGAATAGAGCACCTCATTATTTACATTTCCAACAACATCCCTTTTTACGTTATGATTATACATATCTTCATGGATTCCCTTATGATGTTCACTTGAGTCACTTGAAGACTCATGATTTTCATTGCTGCTTGCTTAGTTCAATTGATGTTGGAGAAACTTCATTAACTACTTGGATGAAAGAATACAAGGCTGATTGTTTTGATGCATCTTACATATTTTTGGAGCAGCATGATAGAACATGGGATACTCACCTATGTGATTGGAGCAGATTTGATTGTTCACTTGATCCAGGTGGATATTGGTGGCCACCCACCTTTCCAACTGGCTCAAAACAGATTTATGGCAACTTTGGTATTGTACTGTTTTTAGCAGTTTTTCGGGTCCTGAACTTCCGGGGCCATTTTGAGGCCCTAAACGACCTTTTTTGGCAATTTGGGGGGCCAAATGGTTGCCTCCGGCATACATTTGGCCCCAGTCGAAAGTTGTAAATCTCGGATAGACCTTTCCAATGGGCTACCGAGCGCCCCAAACGGAGATCGTATGCAAAAGTTACGACCCCGGGAAGTTGATGTACTAACTTACCCAAACGGGGCCCACATGACTTTTGGCGCTTCATCTCCTAGGGTTAGGTTTTTGGATGTCTAGGGTTTTTGACATTCCTGTTTATTGTAAAAGGCCTTGAGAGCCTCATTGTAACCATCTTCTTGCGAAATGAGCGCAGCCGTCACATCTCTTCTCAGAGATAAGCCGCCACCATTCCAGCAAGCTTGTTTTCCGCTGCATTTTACAGTTCTAGCTTATTTCCTTATTGAATAGAAAACCAGTTTTACTGTATCTCTGTTATTTTGTGTTAAGCATCTGATAATAATCTGTATTCATTTCGTTCTGCTCATAAAATCCGGATCAGTGGTATCAGAGCGGTCTGCTCCTTGTCGTCTTAATGCATGTCCCCAACGAGGTCAGGGTACAAAGAATTGGGTCTCGAGCTTGTTTCTCTTGAGGACAAAAGCTCTCGCACGCCCAAGCGACCTCTCATGGCAGGAGAAAAGAAAGACGATGGGACAGGAGATCCTATCAAAATGTTGCTTGAGGAAGCCCTCACGCAGCAGAGGAACGAGATGATGGATAATTTCGCGCAAATCCTTCGGCGACTACCAACAAGCGACGCATCTTCCTCGAGCGGAGGCGCCACCCCCTTCAAGGTACAAATCAACTTCGATATCCCTATATTTGAAGGACAGATAGACGCAGATGCTGTAGATAAGTGGTTGAATCTACTAGAAGGGTATTTTTCTGTCCATAACTTTTCGAATAAAGAAAAGATTACTTTTGCGCTCCTCAAAGCCGTTCCCCATGTGAAAGATTGGTGGGAAACATTCTGCGAGCAAAAGGACACAGAAGAAGCCTCATTATTTTCAGTCATAGCCACCTGGGAATCCTTCAGGGATGCTATTAAGGAACAATACTACCCTGTTGGAAGTTATGACGACTTGTATACCAAATGGACCACACTGCGACAAGAAAGAGACCAAGCAGTGCCAGAGTTCACGAATATCTTCCATACCTTGCGCACTAAGCTGGGTATCAAAGATTCAGAGCGACATCTGGTGCTCAAGTATCGCGGTGGTTTGCATAGATACATCCAGACCGAAATGGAATTTCTGGACATCTCTTCCTTGGGCGCGGCCTACCGATATGCCGTCAAAATCGAGCAGAAGCTCAAACAAAAGACGCGGCAATTTGGGCCTGGGAACCCTTCACAGCAAAAGACAGGAAAGGGCGGCCCCAACCCACAGAATAAAGGACAGAGCAAAGATGGACAGCATCAGGACAACCAGTCCAAGCCGCAAGCAAAGAAGGACACCGGAAAAACAAAGAAAGATACCGGGAAGTGGTGCGACTTCCATAAGAGCCCTTGGCATAACACTGCTGATTGCCGCTCAAAGCAATCCCTGGTTGCCGAAGTGAAAGCATCTGAATCAGATGCGGGTTCTGACTCTGAGTCCGAACCAGAAAGGGGGAAACGGATCATTGACGCGGAACCCAGTGCCACCATTGCTACCACCAAGCTCCAGCCTGATGAACCAGACGAGCCAGAAGAAGGAGAACGCCTCTTCCATTCACAAATGTGGGTAAAAGGCACCCCGCTGCACTTCATCGTTGACAGCGGTAGCCAGAAGAATCTCATCTCAGCAGAGGTCGTCAAGCGCTTGGCCCTGCCGACAACGCCGCACCCACAACCCTACACCATTGGATGGCTCCGCAAAGGAAGCGATCTCCGCGTCAGCCAACAGTGCCGACTGCCATACGGCATCAAGCCCTTCAAGGACGAGGTATTGTGTGATGTTGCTCCTCTCGAAGTTTCAGATGTTCTTTTGGGACAACCTTATTTATGGAAACGTCATGCTGTATATGAGTCTAGGCCTCGTAGTGTTATTATTTCTTTGAACAGGAAATTGTACAGGATACCCGAGGCAGTCCCTCCTAGTGCTATTTCCTTGATCTCTGCCAAGCAATGCAGGAAGGTCATCTCTCAGACTGGGAAATTTGTCTTCTTCGTGATTCGCTCTCAGAGTGAAAGAAAGATCGCAGCCACATCCCGGGCCTCCACGACCGATCTATCCACACAACAGAAGCAAGTGGATAAGGTGGTGGAAGGATACTCAGATATCTTCTCCTCTCCGACCGGGGTACCTCTGCACTGCCAGGTCAAGCATCCCATCGACCTGACCCCAGGCGCACCGCTACCCAATGGGCCAGTTTATCGCCGCTCTCTATTGGAAAATGAGGAGATCAAGAGGCAGATCCAAGAATTGCTCCGCAAGGGGCACATCCGTCCTAGTTCATCACCTTGTGGGAGCCCAATCGTGCTGGTACAGAAGAAAGATGGGACCTGGCGACTCTGCATTGATTACCGGGCCCTGAATAAAATCACAGTCCGTAACCGGTACCCGATTCCCCGAATCGACGACCTCCTTGATCAGCTCACGGGGGCCAAATACTTCAGTAAGATTGATCTGAAGTCTGGCTACCACCAGGTCCCAATAGAACAGACAGATGTATGGAAGACTGCCTTCAAGTCAAAAGAAGGTCTTTTTGAATGGCTGGTCATGCCTTTTGGCTTGACAAATGCTCCAGCAACTTTTATGAGGATGATGGACGATATCCTACGACCTTTCACCAACAATTTTGTAGTGGTGTATCTGGATGACATCCTCATCTACAGCAAGACTTGGGAGGAACACTTGCAGCATATTCAGCAGGTTCTGCACACCCTGCGGAAGCACAAACTATATGCAAACTTGGAAAAATGCTCCTTCGGCATGGACAGGGTCCATTACTTAGGCTACATCGTTGATCGACATGGTGTGCATGTGGATCCAGCCAAGATCCAGGTCATCCGTGACTGGCCAGCCCCAACCACACTCACTGAACTCCGGAGCTTCTTGGGCCTCGCCAATTTCTATCGACGGTTCGTGCTGGGATTCTCTCATATCGCATGGGCCCTCAGCCAAGTGACCAGGGGTGGTGGTAAGGCAAAATTTGTGTGGGGCCTGTCCCAACAACAAGCCTTCGATGACTTGAAGAAGCGTTTGTGCTCATCGCCGGTACTCTCATTACCAAACCTGCAACATCCCTTTGAGATCGAGACAGATGCTTCAGATTATGCTGTGGGTGCCGTTCTCACTCAACACGGCCACCCCGTGGCATATCATAGTGAGACACTATCAGATGCTGTCCGCAAGTACCCTACCTATGACAAAGAGATGTACTCCATTGTACAAGCCTGCCGCCAGTGGAGACATTACATTCTTGGGAAGGAGACAGTCATCCACACTGATCACAAGCCACTACAGTTCATGCAGACCCAAGGAAAGTTGCAGAATGACCGCCATCAGAAGTGGTCAACATATTTACAGCAGTTCCACCTCAACATCAAATATAAAACAGGGAGTACCAACCGAGTTGCTGACTGCCTCAGTCGACCTCCAGTCGCGGCACTTACCACGGTGCTAGACTCTTGTGGCCACGAGACCTCTGGATGGCCCCACCTCTACGAGACAGACCCTGACTTCTCTGCCACCTATCAAATGCTGGGCACCAACTCAGTGGTTGCTAATTTCCATCTTCAAGACGGGTTGTTGTGTCATCTGGGCCATCTCTGTGTTCCATCAAGCGAGCGCGCGAAGCTGATTTGGGAAGCTCACTATAGTCGGGTGGCAGGACACTTTGGCGTCGAAAAGACAGTGGCAGTGTTGCAGAAACATTTCTACTGGCCGAAACTTCGACAGGATGTTGGCAAGTATATCAGGTCCTGCACCGCTTGCGCTATTGCCAAACCGACCACTAAGAAACAGGGCCTATACACCCCTCTGCCTACTCCTGACAGGCCGTGGGAATCCATCTCAATGGACTACATGTCGGGCCTCCCGTCCACCAAGAGGGGAAACGACTGTGTTTTCGTGGTTGTTGATCGCTTTTCCAAGATGGCGATTCTAGCCGCTTGCAAGAAGAACATCACAGCAGAAGCCACTGCCAAGCTCTTCTTTGAACGAGTATGGGTACATTTTGGGATCCCACAGACCATTATCTCAGACCGTGACAGTCGGTTCCTCAGCTCATTCTGGTCAAGCCTCTGGTCACTGCTGGATACCAAGCTCACCAAATCCACTGCCTTCCACCCCCAGACCGATGGACAAACGGAGGTCGTCAACCGGATGGTCGTACATATCCTGCGCATGTACAATTCAACACACCCTCGCACATGGGATGAGAGTCTCCCCTATGTCCAACATAGCTACAACCGAGCCCTGCATAGCTCAACTGGCCACAGCCCCTTTCAGGTGGGGTTGGGATTCCAACCATTGGGCCCCATGGATGTTGCACTTCCCCTTGCGACCACCTCGGCCGACTCATCCCCAGAAGCGGACAAAGCCGCCCGGTTCATTGAACGGATCCAGCATATCCGCCAACAGGTTCAAGATATTCTACAGAAGTCTAATGCCAAGTACAAGCAGCGCCATGATCAACATCGGGTGCCACATAAGTTTCAGGTGGGCGACAAAGTTTGGTTGCATTTGCAGAAAGAACGCCTTACAGGGCCCCATCGAAAGCTTCGCCCACTCCGTTATGGGCCGTACACCATCACCAAGGCGGTGGGTGACAATGCTTTTGAGCTCAACATTCCCCCCTTCCTTGGTCTACATCCAGTATTCAACGTGGCTCTCCTTCGGCCATATTTCCCACCACTATTAGACACCTCAGAGATAGCAGAGAAGTTGACACCAACAGAGCTCAACCCTGACTGCCTACAACAAGCATCCAGTGATCATATTGCAGACACACAGATCAAGGGCACTCGACATCAAAGGATCCAACTTTATCGAGTTGTCAAAGCAGGGCAGCTCCTGCACCAAGGCAAGTGGCTCACCCGAGGCCAAATTCAGCAGAAATTTCCTCATCTGATGGAGGAACTCAACGCAATGGAGACCATTGCTTCCTAAGGAGGGAGGATTGATCCAGGTGGATATTGGTGGCCACCCACCTTTCCAACTGGCTCAAAACAGATTTATGGCAACTTTGGTATTGTACTGTTTTTAGCAGTTTTTCGGGTCCTGAACTTCCGGGGCCATTTTGAGGCCCTAAACGACCTTTTTTGGCAATTTGGGGGGCCAAATGGTTGCCTCCGGCATACATTTGGCCCCAGTCGAAAGTTGTAAATCTCGGATAGACCTTTCCAATGGGCTACCGAGCGCCCCAAACGGAGATCGTATGCAAAAGTTACGACCCCGGGAAGTTGATGTACTAACTTACCCAAACGGGGCCCACATGACTTTTGGCGCTTCATCTCCTAGGGTTAGGTTTTTGGATGTCTAGGGTTTTTGACATTCCTGTTTATTGTAAAAGGCCTTGAGAGCCTCATTGTAACCATCTTCTTGCGAAATGAGCGCAGCCGTCACATCTCTTCTCAGAGATAAGCCGCCACCATTCCAGCAAGCTTGTTTTCCGCTGCATTTTACAGTTCTAGCTTATTTCCTTATTGAATAGAAAACCAGTTTTACTGTATCTCTGTTATTTTGTGTTAAGCATCTGATAATAATCTGTATTCATTTCGTTCTGCTCATAAAATCCGGATCATCACTTGATGCTTGTATGCACCTGGAAAATGGTGGTCTACTTACTTGGAGGTATATGCACTTTCATGATTCTTTGATGAAGCATCCCCTTGATGTACATTTTCATTATGTTTTTTTGTACTTTGATGATATATATTTTGTACTCATGATGTTTGGAATAATTCATACAAGAAAATGGGATCCAAGAACTATGAATTGGAGAGCACTTCTAATTGTTGGAGTGCAATACAAGCAATGGGACCCTGGGATAATTCTTAGTCTCATTGGTTTCAATTTTTTGGGGAAACAAGTAGTATGGGGGATGGATTCCCCAATAAAGTTATTTTAATCAGAGTAGTGCAGCAGCAAGCATGGCGGTTCCTCTCTAAAATATTCATGTCAGCTCGAAGACTCAAAGTTGGGAAATTCAGTGGCAACTTCGAAGAATTATACAGGAAACAGGTTCTTCAACACTCATGTTCAAAATTGCTTGAGGACAAGAAATATTGGGAAGGGAGGATTTTTCATGTACCAAAGTTTTCATTGGGTTACAATGTCCTAGGCACATTCGACATATTCATTAGAGTGTCAAATTGATGCTAAGGGTCAAATAATTGCCAGGGAGGAAAATTACTAGTTTCCTAGGTTTGGGGTGGAAGCTTTGGGATTTGGAATAAGGGGAATAATAAATGATGTGTCAAAATTAGAATGGAATAAATATTTAATAAAGGATATAAATAAATATATACAGTTGAAAATCAAAGTGGCATTTTATCATGAAGACACATGGAGGAAGGGGGACCCACATATGGATAGATTTCCCCACTACACTTGGCATCATTCTCTCACCAATTCGAATTCAAGGTGAATGGTAACATACTTGGGGGAGTTCAAAATGTATTATTCATTGCATGACTCATCCAAGGTCGAAATGTAGAATAAGAATAACTCCCATGGAAGAGGAGGAGGCAATTTGGAGCTAGTGAGACACTTGGGCTAGATTCCCTAGCTCTGTGACAGCAATGATGAAGATGCTATGACACCTATGACACAAATCAAACCTGAAGGCTTACATTTGACATATATGACATTTCATGTATTAAATATCCCCCAAGAGGGAATTCAAGGGATTTAGGGAAGCTAAGATGCTTCCACATGTGATTTGGTGGAAGTGGGAGACTAGGAATTGTTGTACAAGTGATGTTCTTTGGAATCTCTTCCCAACTTGAGTTGACATGAGTCTCTTGGAAGGAATTCGACCCATGGAAGACATTGGAAGTTTAAAAATGTAAATAAAAAATAATGAAAGCATCTTTTGATCATTTGAGAAAAATTTCATTTGTGAAGAGAGAGCTAGTGGATGACTAGTTTCTTGCCTTAGCCAATTTCGAGCGTGAAAGATTCCCATCCAAGTTGGTGTTTGGAGAGGCCACTCAGGTCTTTCATGAAGCTTTAATGGATTTTTATTTGCAGATATAACCTATAGAGAAGCTCATAGTTTTGTTTAGTGCAGTACCATCTCTCAACCATTTCCAGTTTTGAAGGCATATTCATGCTCCTTGAGGGAGGGCATTTTTTATGAGCTCTTGTGCTTCTTGGGAGAGCTTATCTTGATGTATTTATGATTTTAATAAGTATTATATACTCTTTTATTCATATTCAGAAAGTATCAGTTCGAAATACCAATTGGTTGTATGTAAAAATGAAGATTAATGAGCAAACAATGTCTATTTCCCCACTACAGTGATGTATGCCATTATAATGATGATGATATTGAATAAATGAATTTTTATATGATATATTTGTGATTAATGGAATTCCATGGATGTGTATTACAATTTTCATTTTCAGTACTTGAGCACTTGAAGACATTATACTCAGTTATTTGCATTTGAAGAAGATTTGGTGCCATTTCCCCAAGCGTCGAATTAGTGGTTTTTGTTATTGTTTGGGAGGGGTTTGGAACAGAATTAATAACTAATGAATGGTGCATTTTGGACCTTAATAAAATCCTTGATACATCCCATACATATGTATAGAAATTCAAGTGGGTTGGAAGGCATTTGGGAAGCCATTTTCAGTACTTACCCCAGGGGGATTTGAACCCCAATTTACTAGTAAAATTGCATACTTGGTCCAGAATCTAAAGAGATTTTGCAGAGGTATTTTGGTGGCCATATATCATCCCTGAACATCATATGAAATTCCTAATATCATTCACATACCTTCGCAGAATATTTGGTATCATTTGGGGCAAAATTGGGACCTAGGCATCAAAACTAGTAAAGGGTCGAAATTGGAAAAAAAGTGAAAAATTGGGCATTTTTATAAAAATTGAAAAAGGGAAATTACAAGTGGTATCAGAACATGTTCTTGGTACCTGATGGTCTTAACAAGAAGTCAAAAAAATAAACCACCACCCTTTGAACTAGTAGTTGAAGAGGTTTTTGTTGAAGAAGAAGTAGTAGAAGAAAAAGAGTATTTTTTTAAAACCATGGGTAGAGAGGAGGGTGAAAACTTAAGACATAAGGAGGAACTTGTTGAAGCCTTAAAACCATGTTTTGATGATATTTCCATGGGTATGTAGGGGATTACCATGGGTATGCAATATATGAATAGACAATTGATGAAAGGATTGGAATTGTGGGGTAGCCAACTAGGGATCAAATTGGAAATAGGAGGGAGCAGTGGTTCTCCTTTCGAGGAAAAAAAGGAAATGGATGGAAGAATTTGTGTCACAAAGGAGGAACCTCATGTAATGGTGGACAATGAGGTACATGTTGATATGCAGGTGCTTGAATATGCTACACTCAAACAAGAAGAAGGACAAGCACTTGTCTTTGTTCAGAGGGATTATGAGTTGCCTCATGGAGAGAATTGCAAAGCCTTGGAGGAGGCACATGATCTCACAATAGTTTGACCAGCCAATTATGAAGAAGATGAATTAAATATTTTGATGGGTAAGGGTTGTAAAGATTTAACGTTGGTTCATAATTCCTCACCCCCTACTTCTTTTTTTGCCGCATCAATTGGGGATGAAAATTGGGTGAAAGGGTTTTTTTTAATTGTGCCACATGAGGGGTATGAAACTCCTACCTATCCTTTTGATAATGACATGAATATAGCACCTCATTCTTTACATTTGCAGAAACATCCCTTTTTACCTTATGATGATACATATCTTCATGTATGCCCTTATGATGTTCACTTGAGTCACTTGAAGACTCATGATTTTCTTTGCTCCTTGCTTAATTCAATTGATGTTGGAGAAACTTCATTAACTACTTGGATGAAAGAATAAAAGGCTGATTGTTTTGATGCATCTTACATATTTTTGGAGCAGCATTATAGGACATGGGATACTCACCTATGTCATTGCAGCAGATTTGATTGTTCACTTGATGCTTGTATGCACCTGGAAAATGGTGGTCTACTTACTTGGAGGTATAAGCACTTTCATGATTCTTTGATGAAGCATCCCCTTGATGTACATTTTGATTATGTTGTTATTTAATTTGATGATATATATTTTTTACTCATGATATTTGGAATAATTCATACAAGAAAATGGGATCCAGGAACTATGAATTGGAGAGCTCTTCTAATTGTTGGAGTGCAATACAAGCAATGGGACCCTGGGATAATTCTTAGTCTCATTGGTTTCAATTTTTTGGGGAAACAAGTAGTATGGTGGATGGATTTCCCAATCAATAAAGTGATTTTAATCAGAGTAGTGCAGTAGCAAGCATGGTCGTTCCTCTCTTAAATATTCATGGAAGCTCGAAGACTCAAAGTTGGGCAATTCAGTTGCAACTTCAAAGAATTATACAAGAAGCAGGTTCTTCAACACCCATGTTCGAAATTGCTTAAGGACAAGCAATATTGGGAAGGGAGGATTTGTCATGTCCCAATTTTTTCATTGGGTCACAATGTCCTAAGAACATTGGACATATTCATTAGAGTTTGTCAAATTGATGCTAAGGGTCAAATAATTGCCAAGGAGGAAAATTACTAGTTTCCTAGGTTTGGGGTGGAAGCTTTGGGATTTGGAATAAGGGGAATAATAAATGATGTTTGAACATTAGAATGCAATAAATATTTAGTAAAGGAGATAAATAAATATATACAAGTGAAAATCAAAGTGGCATTTGATCATGAAGACACATGGAGGAAGGGGGACCCACATATGGCTAGATTTCCCCACTATACTTGGCATCATTCTCTCACCAATTCGAATTCAAGGTGAATGGTAACATACTTGGGGGAGTTAAAAAGGTATTATTCATTGCATGAATCATCCAATGTCGAAATTTAGAGGAAGAATAACTCCCATGGAAGAGGAAGAGGCAATTTGAAGCTAGTGAGACACTTGGGATAGATTCCCTAGCTCTGTGACAACAATGATGAAGATGCTATGACACCTATGACACAAATCAGACCTGAAGGCTAACATATCACATATATGACATGTCAAGTCTAAAAATAGCCTCCAAGAGGGCATTCAAGGGAGTTAGGGTAGCTAAGATGCTTCCACATGTGATTTGGTGGAAGTGGGAGACTAGGAATTCTTATACAAGTGGCGTTCTTTGGAATCTCTTCCCAACTTGAGTTGGCATGAGTCTCTTGGAAGTAATTCAACCCATGGAGGACATTAGAAGTTTATAAATGTAAATAACAAATAATGAAAGCATCTTTCATCATATGAGAAAAATTGCATTTGTGAAGAGAGAGCTAGTGGATGACTAGTTTCTTGCCTTAGCCAATTTCGAGGGTGAAACATTTCCATCCAAGTTGGTGTTTGTAGAGGCCACTCAGGTATTTCATGGAGCTTTAATAGATTTTTATTTTTAGGTTTCAGCTACACGGCAAATCGTGGTTTTTTTTAGTGCAGCACCATCTCTCAACCATTTCTAGTTTTGAAGGCATATTCATGCTCCTTGAGGGAGGGCGTTTTTGGTGAGCTCTTGTGCTTCGTGGGAGAGCTTATATTGATGTATTTATGATTGCAATAAGCATTATATACTCTGTTCTTCATATTCAGAAAGTATCAGGTCGAAGTACCAAGTGGTTGTATGTAAAAATGAAGATTAATGAGCAAACAATGTCCATTTCCCCACTACATTGATGTATGCCATTATAATGATGATGATTTCGAATAAAGGAATGTTTATCTAATATATTTGTGATGAATGGACTTCCATTGATGTGTATTACAAGTTTCATATTCAGTACTTGAGCATTTGAATCCATTTTACTCAGCTTATTTGCATTTGAAGAATATTTGGTGCCATTTCCCCAAGGGTCGAATTAATGGTTTTTGCTGTTGTTTGGGAGGGGTTCGAAACATAATTAATAACTAATGAATGGTGAATTTTAGAACTTAATAACATACTTGATACATCCTCTACCTCTGTTTATAAATTCGAGTGGGTTGGAAGGCATTTGGGAAGCCATTTTCAATACATACCCTAGGGGGATTTGAACCCCAATTTACTAGTAAAATTGCATACTTGGTCCAGAATCTTAAGAGAGTTTGAAAAGGTCTTTTGGTGACCATATATCATCCTTGAACATCATATTCAATTCCTAACATCAGTCACATACCTTCTTAGAAGATTTGGGATCATTTGGGGGAAAATTGGGACTTCGGCATCAAAACTAGTCAAGGGTCGAAATTGGAAAAAAAGTGAAAAATTGGGCATTTTTTATAAAAATTGAAAAATGGACATTACAAGTTGTTAATTTTTCGATAATTTAATTCCATTATAAAGCATGATCACTAAGAGAATGACATGTACAATATATCTACAGCATATCAATCATAGACACAATAACAAGCACACAAGAGACACAGAGTTTCCTCGGGGAAAACCAAGAAGGTGAAAAACCCCGTAAATTCCTCCATTAGAAGAAATTTGAGGTCTAAAATGGGCCTCCTAAGCAAAATAATAAAAAAACCACATCACACATAGAAAAATAATAAAAAAATCCATGTCACATTAATTTAAAGTTGTTATTAGTGATGGTCAACCTATATTGCCTCATTAATGGTAGTTGACAAGTATGTTGGGTTAGTGAAGAGTTAAGAGATTATGGTTGAAAATATTAATGAATGGTTTGGATTCTCGTGACATAATAAATAATATAGTCATAAAAATTTGAAATTTATATTATAATTTATTTATTTATTTTTATAAATTACCAGTACTTTTCTAAAAATATTTAATGTAAAACTCAAAAACTAACTAATAAATAAAAATTAATTTATATAAATAATATAAAAATCACTATTATTATTATTAAGTAAGAAATAACTATTATTATTATTAAGTATATTTGTTTATTAAAAATTAAATATTTGAAATATGTTGAATTTTTTTATCTATATCTATATCTATATCTATATCTATATCTATATATATATATATATATATATATAAAACAAATAAACCTTCAAAAATTAAAAAATCATATAATAATTATTATTGTGTTTAAGTAAAAATCATAAAATTAGCCTTTTATTGTTATATTTTTATGTTTAATAATTAAAAAAATCATATAATAAAATTATTATTTTATTTTATATTTAATAATAAAAATATATAAAAAATGTAAATCCCCTGCATTAAAAAAACATTAATATAATTTTAGTATGGAAACCTTGCTATGTATATAATATAATATACTAAAATTATATATTATATTTTTAGTTTTTAATCATTTCTAAGAATATCGTTGTGTATCCAAGGCGAGTTGTTTTTTTGCCCAGATTTGTTGTTTTTCCTCCTAGATTTGCTCGCAAGACGAAAATTTGCCAGGAAACCATGTAATTGGAAGGAATTTTTTTTAGCGGGAACTATGAATTTTGTTAAGCCAAAAAATTAACTACTTCTGGTCTTGAAATGAACCAAATTTTGATGAGAATAGTTGGATTCAGGGAAAACGGGTTTGCTCGCAGGACAAAAATTTGCCGGGAGGAATCCATGGAATTACAAGGATTTCTTTAGCGGGAACCATGAATTTGTTCAGCCCAAGAATTCAACATAAGAATTAATTGCTTTACTCTTGAAATGAACCAATTTTTTTGGGGAATAGTTGGATTTAGATCAAATTTTGATGGAAATGTGCCCATGATCAGACTAGAGAAAAGAGGGGAAATAGAGGGGAAATTTGGAGGGAGAAATTCAACAATTTTTTTTTAGTTTCAAGAAAAAAATGGAAAATTGGAGGGAGAATGCTGAAATCATGAACCCTAACTACGATTCCTACATCCATAAAATGAAATTAATGGGGTGGTGGATTTGTTATGCTTCCAAGCGATTGCAGAGCGATTTTTCAAAGCTAGAGAGCAAGTTTCAGAGCTATCTCCAAGGTAAGTCATACGTAGTCTTATTTTTTAAATTCATACACAGTCACTCACCACCATCAGAGTCAATAATCAGTGATAACAACTCATTTGAAACAGCCATCTTATATTGTTAGGCTTGCATTTTTATAACATTGCTTTGTGGTTTATAATTTGTGTGCTCGCTTTTGATTATACATTTCTAGAACAAGTTGTTTAAACCCTTGCCTAGCTCTGCATCAGACATATATTTTTCACAGTGGGCCCTCCAAAGGTCCCTCCTATAAGTATGAGATATTTCCAGAGAAGATAACAGTCTTTATGTCCATTCTATGTCAAATATTGGGCTGTGAAAATTACCAGTAGGCTCCCAAAATGTAGGGAGCAGAGCGAGATTAACCATAGGATTGAAGCATATCGTGTGTATATAGCACCATATCCCTTGCAATAATTGGGAAAGCTGCAGTTCATATTCTATCTCCTCCACCTCATTTATTCACACCATACATAATGCCTGCAGAAGGGTGTGTCAAATCCATGCAAATTATGCTGAGGCAAATTTCAGTGATTTATCTATTCAATGCACATACTCGTAATTCTGTTAGATTCTACTTTAGCTAAGTACGACTGACAATAGCATCTACAAAGCCTCACATTTTTTCATTCTAGGGCACTGGACATGCCATAACCTATAAAAATATGCCTTTAGCCTCTTATTGTCTATAACTGAGCAATACTCTTTGGGAAGCAACCTGACTGTTAACTTCACTTTTATTTTCTACCTGTTGATGTGACATTCTCCTCAAATTCAAGTTTTCTTTACAAAAACCCCCACTTATAAGCATGGTGGGAAACGTAGCGATCCCAAGGTCTACTGAAATACCATACCATGTTGTTAAATTATAACAATATCAATCAAGGAACTCACCAGTGGGATCAAACAAGGAAACCTCGTTATTAACAACTGCCAAAACCTCATTCTATGTCAAAGAGAGGATGAAATGGAGAGGGTAAAGATCAAATCCCAAGGTGTTAGAATCAGCAATCTCTCCCTGATGCATCTCTTCTATGATAAGCAATGTGGCAAGCCCTGAACCGGGAAAATAATGCAGGAGAGCCCATCTCTTTCTGCACAGACAAGCTAATATCGACTTCTCACAAGATCCTCTCTTTCTAACTTTGTAACCCACTTCTTGATTAAGCCAAAGATACAGGGCTTTGAAAGTAGAGTTGATTAAAAGTTCGACAACTAAAAATCAGAAAAACGGCATGGGTTTACTGAATCCTTTTATAAGCAAACAAGGACCTCTAGTACCATTTATAATCTCGTGTAATGCTTCACTAATGGAATAGATTGGAATTATTTAAATAAACTGTGTTGATCTTGCTATTCAATTCCTTGGAGAAGGAACCCCATAATGCCTAAACTCTTCCATGCGCATATGCTAATACAACATAAAAACTATGGCCAAACTCTGTATTCAATTCAATGACCTCCATATCCATAGGTTATACTGGAGATACGTAAATTGATCAATATTCAGGGAAGCCACTGGGTTTTTGACAATGGACCTGCGCAATTCAGCTTGTAAACTTTGATTTAACCGAACAAGATATACAACATCACCCCTCTGCATAGAAAGTTTAGGACAAAGAAGAGCTGCACATACAGTTGCAGCCCAAGATGGATTTAGTGCTGCGGGATCATATGCTACTGATGCATAATTGTGTACAGGGTGCAGAAAAACATCCTCTCTAGGTATCTCTATTGGGTACACAAATGCTAAGTTGACATCTGATACAGAAATGGGCACTGTATAGTTTTCAATGAAAACTATTCCTATAGTTTTAGAATGAAAGTTCACCACCCCTGTTCCAGAAAAATGCTTAGCATGCACATCGTTACTAAGGGTGGATGGTGGTATACCCATCTCTACCATGAGTAGTATTGGCTCAGTGAATTTCTCATCATTTGAAGCAAATGTTTGAGAACCATTGCTTACATTACTATCAAAGGAATCCCTTGGAACTTCTCCTTCTGGTTATGATACGAGTGGTTGGATTGCTGTATTGTTTAAGACATAAGGTATTGCAGGCCTCCTGTGTCTCATATTTTGACCTAGGGTTGATGACCAAGAACTATTTTTTCATTTTTTCTTAACTGAAGATTTCAACCACTTCTCTTCCCGACGATACCTACCTGGGCATCTCTAATATGCATTTCTACCTAGAGCATTGTTTTAGTTTTCATTTGACAGCCCACTTTTTATGTTATTCGACAGTTGATGTTAGTGACATGAAGAATCATGGATTGCATTTGCGGTGTATGAGTAACTTGTGAGACAACCAACCTAATAACTCAATTACCACTCAAAAAATACCAATGCATAGTTGCCAGGTATGGTAATGAACAATGAGAATGCCAAATCCATATCATTCATATGGTACAATAAAAGCTGGAATAACCTTCTAACAAGTTATCGAGATGCATCAAACTAGTAAGAAAGTTGAAATGAAAATAATGGGGGGGAGTGTGGGGGGAGGAGGTTTGTACAGACTTCATCAAATTGGACAACTGGACCCCGTCAATGCCCTTTCTTTGTCCGCATGAGGAATCTACTAAAACCTCCCCCATGGCTACGTTTTTTGGATGCAAAAGGTTCAATTTCTCTAGCACTAGAAGATTCATTTGATGAACTTTTTTTCTTCATACTAAAGAATTTTGCTGGAGATATGGCTAAGGTAATATTTGAAGTTGTGTGAGAGTTGCCTCCACTAGTATCGTTTTGAACATGTTTCTGAGAATCAATATCTGGGGAATATGTGGGTATCTGCCAACTATAAAGTAATCCACTTTTACTCTTCCTTGGAGTACGTGACTCCTGCTGATAATTTTCATCATTCTCAGTTTTTGGACACAGAACTTCTTTTGGTTTTGGTGACTTAGGTGGACAGTCCTGAGATTCCTCAGTTGTATTTTCAGCTTGCATGTGGTAAAAGAGAGAGGCATGCTGATTTCTGCTTGGAGTAAGTTTTTCAAGTGATGGGGAACCTGAAGATGATTGAAATGGAACATCTTTAGAGTCACTTGGAGAAGCAAGAACCTTCAATTGCTTCTCTAAAGCAAGTATTGTTTGTTGGCATTCACTAAGCTTCTTGGTAGCAGTTGAAATATCTCTTTCCTGCATACAAAATTCATTGACCGAAAAATTAGGAACACTCGAATTTGTTTCTTTATTGTTTCCAATAGATGCTGATATTAAACATTAGCAAGATTTTAAATTTTTTTAATACGCCAACATTTTGTATGTTGTCCAAATTTTAATTGTTTGAGAGTAAATTGGATGTGGTTTACAATATTTATATTTCAATGAACTTTCACAGATTTGATTTAAGCTAACAGTATGTTCCTCCAAAGTCCAATTGTTTGAGAGTAAAATGGATGTAGTTTACAATATTTGTATTTCAAGGAACTTTCACATATTTTATTTAAGCTAAATAGGCTAACCATTCCATGATGATGAACTCCCATCGACTCCCTAGTAGCTAGTTGAATATGTAGTGAATCAAAAGTATATTTTTCCACACCACCTACCCCACCCCCTGCATTTCCACACCAGGACCTGTGGAGCTCAATCCCTGTGTCTTATCATTGGCTCCTGCACATTTATTTTGAAAATAGAGGGATTCTGGTGAATGCCTGTGAAAAACCAGGTTGTGCATATGAAGTTTTAGATAACCGTACACAAAAGGTAAATCTTTCCCTACAAACATACTCCTACACTCATAAAGTGTGCACCCAAGTTTAATACAGTAGATGAGTTAGGTCAACCCATATCCCAAAATAGAGGGATTTTTATTTACAAGAGGGCTACACTCCAATGAACATCACCACGTGGGGCCCAAGCCTTGTGTCATATCACTGGCTTGTGCACATCTATTTTTAAATTATATAGATTCTAGTGAATGCTTGTGCAAAACCAGCCGTGCCTATGCAGTTTTAAGGTATCATACACAATAGATAACTATGGCACAACAAACATAACCCTGAGTGTCAAAGTGTAATCCAAAGTTGGCTTAGGTTTCATACCATGGTCCATACATAATGTTTGCATAAGAGTGTCAAATCCATGCAAATTATTCTGAGGAAAAGTTCAGTGATTTATCTGTTCAATGCACATACACGTAATTCTGTTAGATTCTACTTTGGCTAAGTACTGTTGAAAATAGTAGTTGCAAATCCTCACATTTTATCATTCCAGGGCACTGGAAATGCCATAACCTGTAAAATATGCCTTTATCCTCTTATTATCTATAACTAAGCAATACTCTTTGGGAAGCAACCTGACTGTTAACTTCACCTTTATTTTCTACCTGTTGATGTAACATTATCCTCAAATTCAAGTTTTATTTACAAAAACCCCCACTTATAAGCATGGTGGGAAACCTAGTGATCCCAAGGTCTGTTGAAAGACCATATCATGTTATAAAATTATAGCAATATCAATCAAGGAACTCACCGGTGGGATCAAACAAGGAAACCTTGTTATTAACAACTTCCAAAACCTCATTCTATGTCAAAGAGAGGTTGAAATGTGTTGGAATATTTAAGGCTTCCTGCCATTTAATTATTTACATAAGATGCTTTAATTAATCATTTTTGGTTAATTCTATGTAATACTTGAGGAAATTTCCATTGTGAGGCCCACAAGGCAACTTGGGAGGATAAGATTCCATCTACGGTATGTTCTACAAGTCGCCTAGGCCACTTGGGCACATTCCTAAACAATTCTGGATAAGATTTGTGAAGAAGAGCGCATTTGTGAAGAAAGCTGCCGCTTTTACTGCTTTTTCCCCCAAAGGAAAGAGCTAGTCAACCTAGGAAAGTGTTTTATTCACCAAAACCTTTCCTTAACACTATTTCCACCCAAATTTCGTATTTGGCATTTATTTTACCTATATTTCACCTTCAGCTCACTAATTTAGCAATTCGTGAGGTTTTGAGCAGATTTGGAAAGCCAACTTGCCACCTAGGGGGGATGGGCAGTTTTAAAAAGTCTGATGGATGGAAGATTCTTTTGGCATATTTATCCATTCAAATTATTTCTGTAATGTTATTTAATAACATCCTACAACATTCATATGTTGGCTGGTGTAATTATTATTCATGAGAAGTAATACGGAATTCCATTCTTGTGCATTATTTATGTGTCTTTGAGTAGTTGTGTGAAATTTTTTATATGAGAGAGGATAATTTCTTGCATATTTCTTGGATGTGATATGATTTTCACATGGTATCAGAGCCATCAAGATATTCCTTTCATCTATTGATTGTCTTGCAGGATCCAACAGTCTCAGGAAGGGCGCATTGATCAATTCACCGGGTGAATTCTATTCTCTGCAGGGCGCATTTTGGAATCCAGAAGTGTTCTAAATTCAGTCCAAAATTTATATCAGTTGTAGAAATGGATCATACACAGCAGATCATCCTCACTCCTTTCAATTAATTTGATTGGAAAGCATAGATGGAGATTCTACTGAGGAGCAAAGGGCTCTACAGGGTGACCATGGCAACAAAAGCTGAGCCAACCTCAGCAGTGGAGAAATCTAAATGGCATAATTGAAGGGATGAAACCTATGGGCTATTATGTCTCACTAAATCTAGAGAACTCTTATTTCATCTTGATGGCCTCACTTCACCCAATGAAGTATGGCTGAAACTTCAAGAATTGTTCGGTAAAACCGATGAATTGAGAGGCTACCAATTGGATAACGAGCTAGTCTCTTTGAGTCCACAGAATTTCGATAATCTACAAGAGTTCTTCTCCAAATTCAAGTCTCTTGTATTGAAGCTGAAGCAATGTGGAAGAGACAAGAAAGATGAGCAATTAGTTTTGGCCATTCTCTCCAAGTTTGGCCTGGACTATTCAATTTTTGTCTCCACCTTCCATTCCACCCAGAAAGCAATTAAAAATTGGAAGAGGCTGTCACTTTCAGAATTTATGGAGTCATTAACTCAAGAGCAAGACAAGCTAGTCTTAATGGGAGCCATTAAAAATCCATCCAAATACCATTGTATAAGTGTTGGAGACTCGAAGAATTCGAAAGGCAAGAAGAAAGGCAACTTCAAGAAGCCCACCGGTGAGCAGAAAGACAAGCAGAATTTTAATGGAGAGCCATCAAACTCCAAGAAGAATCCAAACAAGAAGAATCCAAACAAGAAGAATGAGAGGACAAAGTGCACTTATTGCAGCACGGGATTTCATCCTGAAAGCTCTTGTATGAAGAAGACCATCGACCAATTAACTCAGGCATTGGAGAAAGCCAACATCCCTCTCCCAGAGAGTGTAAGAAGAAAAGATGGAGGATCAAATTCCGATGACAAAGAGAGAGTTCATGCACTGATGGCCAGCACTTCCCAATATTCATCATTCATCATTGATTCCAGTGCTTCAAGACACATGGTGTCTGCAAGTAAGTATTTTACTTCACTTGACTCTTCCAGTGGTCCGAACATTGTATTGGGAGACAATTCTGAAACTTCTAGCAAAGGAAAAGGTAGCATAGATCTCGAGTTTGGGTCATTTAATAATGTTTTTTATGTCCCTGGACTTGCTGCAAACCTACTATCATTCTATCAGATGACCCATACAGGGATTCCCAAGAGAGTCACCTTTACCCCCAATGATGTTGAAATAGCAGAAATTTCAACAGGAAAAATTATTGCATTTGGTACTGCTGACTACTGTTCTAGAATCTACAAGTTTTCTCATTTTGTGCCAAAATTCTCACCTTCTGCTCTATTGACCCATGCCAATGAGTCCAGCAAGATATGGCATGAAAGATTTGGCCACCTAAACTACAAATACCTTTCCCAACTTCATGAGAAAGAGATGGTTATAGGGCTGCCCAATATCAAATTTTCCAAAGGTGTCTGTCAATCCTACATCCTAGGAAAACACCCTGAGCACAAGTATGGGAGATCTACCACTGAGAGAACTACTGCACCATTGGAACTTATACACACTGACATAGCAGGTCCATTCCCTCATGAGTCATTGAATTTAGCAAAATACATTCTCACATTCATAGATGATTTTAGCAGGTACTGTTGGGTTTATTTCATCAAGCTTAAATCAGAAGTTTTTGGGTTTTTCAAGCTATTCAAAGCCTCAGTTGAGAATCTATCTAGTAGGAATATTAAAGTGTTAAGGTCTGATAATGGTGTTGAGTATGTGAAATCAGATTTTCAGCAATTTTGTGCTTCATCGGGCATACAGATGCAACATATAGTTCCATATACACCTCAGCAGAATGGGGTTGCTGAGAGAAAGAACAGATCTCTTAAGGAGATGGTCACATGCATGCTTGAGGAAAAAGGTTTGTCTCCTAATATATGGGATAAAGAAATAAATTGTGCCATCTATATTCAGAATAGAGTGCCACACAAAGCTCTCAAAGGTATCACTCCTTTCGAGGCTTGGACAGGTAAGAAACCAGATATCTCTCATTTCAGGATTTTTGGCTCAAAGGCTTGGGCTAGGATTCTAATTGAGAAGAGGAGGGATATGCAGCCCCAAATCCAACCATGTTTGTTTGTGGGATATTCAGAGGACTCCAAATCGTATAAGTTTCTGAACATGACAACTCATAAAGCATTCATCGAAAGAAGTGTGCAGTTTGAGGAAGAGCCCTCTCAGAGTGCAGAATTTGGAGACTCCTCTTCACCACCGACTGAAGAAGAAGTAAGTGATGTTGTTGGTATTTTTTATTCTGATATTTCTGATTATGAGGATAAATTTATTGCAGATGAAAACTCACCTACAAGGCCTAAGTGGGCTGCAAAAACTTTGCAAGCAACATGTGAACTAGTAGGTAACCCTTAGGACCAAAGGAGGACTAGATCACAGTTTGAGACTACTCTCAATGTGAATGATCCTTATCTTTCTGAGAAGTGCTATATGATGATAGATTCTGATCCAGAAACATATGAGGATGCCTCACATGATCCTAGATGGCATATTTCTATGGATGAGGAGTTTTAGTCATTGCAGAACAATGAAACTTGGGAGCTAATCAAGCTCCCCGCAGGCAAAACGTTGGTAAGATGCAAATGGATTTATAAGACTAAATGTGCAGCGGATGGTACAGCCATTAAGTACAAGGAAAGGCTGGTAGAAAAGGGGTATTCTCAGGTCCAAGGACTTGATTATAATGAGACATTTGCACTGGTAGCTCAGAAAGACTCCATTAGACTAGTTTTGGCAGTGGCAGCTTCCAAGCGGTGGGAAGTACATCACATGGATGTGAAAAGTGCTTTCCTCCATGGGGAACTCGAGGAGGAGATATATATACAGCAGCCATAGGGGTACACATCAGATCCAAACCTTGTTTGCAGGTTGAAAAAGTCTTTGTATGGACTTAAGCAAGCCCCCAGGGCTTGGTATGCGAAGATGGGTAGTTTTTTGCTGTCACAATCCTATGTTCGGTGTAAATATGATCCCAATGTCTATATGAAGTTTGCTGATGGTTTTATTATGTTAATAGTGCTGTATGTTGATGATTTTCTGATCACAGGTGATAGCACTGAACAAATAGCAGCTCTTAAGACTGCAATGCACTAAGCATTCTCCATGAGTGACTTGGGAATTCTCATGCAATTTTTGGGGCTTGAAATTTCACAAACAAAAGAAGGTACAAAGGTATGTCAGTCAACGTATGCTTCTGATCTGTTGGAGAAGTTTAAGATGGATGATTGCAAGCCTTCTAAGACTCCCTTCCTTTCTAGAGTCAGAATGGAAGAAGCAGAATCTACACTGCTTTTTGACAGTACACTCTACAGACAGTTGATTGGCAGCTTACTCTACTTGATTCACACTCGCCCAAATATTGCATATGTTGTGAGTGTGACATCTAGATACATGGAGCAGCCACATGAGTTACATTGGAGGGCTTCAAAAAGAATCCTTCATTATGTGCAGGGCACAAAGAGTGATGGGATTCACTATGTGGCAGATTCTAGCTTAGATCTCTTGGGTTTCACAGATTCGGATTGGGTTGGTGATAGCCTTGATAGGAAATCCGCATCAGGATTTGTCTTCATGCTTGGAGGTGTCCCTGTTTGCTGGTCCAGCAAGAAACAGAATGCCATAGCACTATCTTCAGTGGAGGCAGAGTACAGAGGAGCAGTGAATGCTGCTACACAGTGTGTCTGGTTGCAGGGGATTTTGTCAGAGTTTGAGATTGCTTTCAGTACTCCTACTGTCATTTATTGTGAAAACCAGAGTGCCATTAGAGTTTCATGTGATCTAGTATAGAGGAAGAGGACCAAGCACATAGAGATTCATATGCACTACATCAGAGGACTAGTGAATGACCAGATCATAGATTTGTAGTATTGCCCCATAGGTGAGCAAACTGCAGATATCTTCACCAAGGCTTTCGCAGAGAAGACATTCAGCTATCTTAGATCACTGCTTGGGATGGTTGGACATGTGGTGGAGTGAAGGGTTGATCAGAAACCTTTCAATTTTGTTATTTCCATGTTTTGAGGGAAGGTTTTTCCCATGAGGTTTTCCTTCTATCCTTGTTTTGTGGACCGGCAGTATTTTGTACGGGGTGACCAAGTCTTGTTACTGGGCCCTTAGCATTTTTATATATTTAGATCATTCAATTCAGACTTAAGAGGGGGTGTTGGAATATTTAATCCTTCCTTCCATTTAATTATTTACATAAGATGCTTTAATTAATCATTTTTGGTTAATTCTATGTAATAATTGAGGAAATTGCCATTGTGAGGCCCACAAGGCAACTTGGGAGGATGAGATTCCATCTGAGGTGAATTCTACAAGTCTCCTAGGCCACTTGGGTGCATTCCTAAACAATTCTGGATAAGATTTGTGAAGAAGGGTGCATTTGTGAAGAAAGCTGCCGCTTTTACAGCTTTTTCCCCCAAAGGAAAGAGCTAGTCAACCTAGGAAAGTGTTTTATTCACCAAAAAATTTCCTTAACACTATTTCCACCCAAATTTCGTATTTCACATTTATTTTACCTATATTTCACCTTCAGCTCACTAATTTAGCAATTTGTGAGCTTTTGAGCAGATTTGGAAAGCCAACTTGCCACCTAGGGGGGATGGGCAGTTTTAGAAAGTCTGATGGATGGAAGATTATTTTGGCATCTTTAGCCATTCGAATTATTGCTGTAATGTTATTTAATAACAGCCTACAACATTCATATTTTGTCTGGTGTAACTATTATTCATGAGAAGTAATACAGAATTCCATTCTTGTGCATTATTTATGTGTCTCTGTGCAGTTATGTGAGATTTTTTATATGAGAGAGGTTAATTTCTTGCATAGTTCTTGGATGTGGTCTGATTTTCACAAAATGGATATGGGGAAAGATCAAATGCCAAGGTGTTAGAATCATCAATCTCTCCCTGATGCATCTCTTCCATGATAAACAACGTGGCAGGCCCTGAACCAGGAAAATAGGGCAGGAGAGCCCATCTCTTTCTGCACAGACAAGCTAATATAGACTGATTGAGAGATTATATTCTTGCATAATACATAAGGAGTTCATAGCAAGATGGTCAATCTGAAATTTATATGATGCAAAGTATCCCTCAGATTACTTACATCCTCAAGAAAGAGTTATATAAAAGAGATAGGAGATCATGATATTTATACAATGATATTCTGGTGAAATCCAAAAGAGTTATGATCACTTCAAGCATCCTTTTCCTTTCTGTATAAAACACCTCACACACACGTCACTTAGCAAATCACTAGATGTGAGCCATATATCAAGTTTGGAGCAACAGTATTAACCAGTCAACCTAATAACTCAATTACAACTAAAAAAAATACCAATCCATAATTGCCAGGTATGGTAATGAGCAGCAAGAATTCCAAATCCATATCATTCATATGGTACAATAAAAGCTGGAATAACCTTCTAACAAGTTATCGAGATGCATCACAATAGTATGAAAGTTGAAATGAAAATAATGGGGGGAAGGGTAGGGGGAGGAGGTTTGTACAGACTTCATCAAATTGGATAATTGGACCCTGTCAATGCCCTTTCTTTGTCCGCGTGAGGAATCTACTAAAACCTCCCCCATGGCTACGTTTTTTGGATGAAAAAGGTTCAATTGATCCATCATTAGAAGATTGATTTGCTGAAATTTTTTTCTTCATACTAAAGAATTTTGCTGGAGATATGGTTGAGGTAATATTTGAATCTGTGTGAGAGTGGCCTCCACTAGTATCATTTTGAACGTGTTTCTGAGAATCAATATCTAGGGAATCTGTGGGTATCTACCAACCATAAAGTAATCCACTTTTACTCTTCCTTGGAGTACGTGACTCTTGCTGAGAATTTTCATCATTCTCAGTTTTTGGCCACGGAACTTCTTTTGGTTTTGGTGACTTAGGTGGATAGTCCTGAGATTCTTCAGTTGTATTTTCAGCTTGCATGTGGTCAAAGAGAGAGGCAATTTGATTTCTTCTTGGAGTAAGTTTTTCAAGTGATGGGGAACCTGAAGATCACTAAAATGGAACATATTTAGAGTCACTTGGAGAAGCAAGAACCTTTAATTGCTTCTCTAAAGCAAGTATTGTTTGTTGGAATTCACTAAGCTTCTTGCTAGCATCTGAAATATCTCTTTCCTGCATACAAAATTCATTGACCAAAATATTAGGAACACTCAAATCTATTTCTTTATTGTGTCCAATAGATGTTTATATTAAACATTAGAAAGATTTTAAATTTTTTTAATAGGCCAACATTTTGTAAGTTGTCCAAATTCCAATTGTTTGAGAGTAAATTGGATGTGGTTTACAATATTTATATTTCAATGAAATTTCACAGATTGTATTTAAGCTAACAGTATGTTCCTCCAAAGTCCAGTTGTTTGAGAGTAAAATGGATGTAGTTTACAATATTTGTATTTCAAGGAACTTTCACAGATTTTATTTAAGCTAAACAGGCTGACCATTCAATGATGATGAACTCCCATCGACTCCCCAGTAGCCGGTTGAATATGCAGTGAATCAAAACTATATGTTTCCACACCACCTACCCCATCCCCTACATTTCGACCCCAAGACTTGTGGAGCTCAAGCCCTATGTCTTATCACCGGCTCCTGCACATCTATTTTGAAAATAGAGGGATTCCGGTGAATGCCTGTGAAAAACTAGGTTGTGCATATGAAGTTTTAGATAATCATACACAAAAGGTAAGTGTTTCCCTACAAACATACTCCTACTCTCATAAAGTGTGCACCCAAGTTTAATACATCAAATGAGTTAGGTCAACCCATATCCCAAAATAGAGGGATCTGTATTAACAAGAGGGCTACACTCCAATGAACATCACCACGTGGGTCTCAAGCCTTGTGTCATATCACTGGCTCATTCACATTTTTTTTTAAATTATAGAGATTCTGGTGAATGCTTGTGCAAACAAGCCGTGCCTATGCAGCTTTAAGGGATCATATACAATAGATAATTGTGGAATGACAAACATAACCCTGAGTGTCAACGTGTAATCCAAAGTTTGGCTTAGGTTAACATAACTCATAGTATGTGTAGCATCTCATCCCACACACTCCTAGCCTCCCAGCCATGGGACAAGGAACCACTGATGAGTAATGACCCAATAAAGTTATGTGACATGAGACCATTTCACCATATCAAGGCAGAGATGGACTTCCATGGAAGCCCAAAATGGTTCAAGTATATGCATGGTGCAAGATAATAGAATGTAGCAAAATTAAACAAGCATTTCATAACAAGGTTCATGGCGACCAAATACACATGTTGAAAATTTAAACACATACACACAGCGTAATAAAAATATCATGTAAACTCATTGTAGGAAATTGCATACAATTGCATATTAGTAAGCACAAAGAACACTTATTGTCCTGATGATGAATCATGTTCTGGATTCGAAATGTTCAAAACAAATTCCCAATGTGGAATATTTTAGATAATCTCTATGACAACACTTCCTTTTTAACAGAAGATAGTCTCAGAAACTTGCTATGTTTCAGCAATTTTTCACCAAATCATAAGCGTCCGGTGCAAATGCCACCCACAAACCAGCCTATGAGGCCACGAGAGGAAAGGAATCCAAGCTACAGACTCATAGCTCACTCAACCAAACCCATTTCTCTCATGGCTCAAACAAATTTCTCACTATAAATCACTCCATGCATGTCATCCAACGATCAAACAACGATGGCGCAAGTTGGTTTATCTTGGTTAATATTTTTTTTGGGTTAAATAGAACAAATGTTTGGCTATGTGAATTGATGGAATATTGTGAGGGCATATGATTTGATTTCCTAATACCCTTTTGTCAACCCTTTTTATTTTCTTCTTTTCATAGAGAGTTTTCTTTTAGTATGGTGCATATGGATTTATTTTAGTCGGTAGTTTTTGTGATTCTCATTAATAGTATAAACGTTTTGTCATATGATCTTATGGAAATTCTATTAGTGTTTGTGTGGATGTGATATTAAACTGGTTTTCCCATTATTATGTTTCTAACCTTTCTTTCTCTTTACCTTTTATCAAATGTAGTTGAATATCTAAAGATGGAAATGCTTATATTGAATTCTCCAAAGATGACAATGCTTATTGTGTTGTAGATGGAAAATATGACAGATTCATCAATATCAAGGAAACAATATAGTCTATTTATTCAAATGGATCAAGATATGGCACCGTTACAAAAGAAGAACCAATCAAAAGTACATGGTATTGATGAGAATAAACTAAGGCTGGATGGGGCAAAACATGTTGACTTATGGGCAAAGGGAGAGTTGTTCCCAGTTGATCCTAAAACAAATTTGCATCCATATTTCAAAAGCATAACAGGATTAGTAAAGCTCCTTTGTCATGGAAAACAAGGTTTGCTAGGGTATTGTGAGAATTTGGAAGGAGACAATACAGAAGTTACTGAGAGGAACAACCAGTTGGAAATGATGAGAAACCAGTTGGGATTGAGGAGCACCCATTTGGAAATGAGGAACAACCAGTTGGAAATGAGCAACACGAATTTTGTTGGAACAATTAAGCAACTACAAGATAATAATATGATCCTAGGAAATGAAAATAATAGTTTCAAGCAAATCATTTCTATTCAATGCAAAATTATTGAATTAAAAAACCAAGAGATAACAAAATTGCTTAATTAGAAATGTCATTTAACTGAAAAAGTTATGAACATAAAAACTAAGCTTGATGCTATAACAGAAAAATTGAATAAGGCGAAGGAAACACCACTTGGAGCTAGAGTTCGAGTTAAAAACATTTCTAATGTTTCATCATTGTCACATACTGGGGGTGCTTGGAAAAGAAGGGTTTATTCTATGAAATATCTCATGGACCCAAACAAGGAAAAAATAAACAATGGAGATGAATACTTTGACATGTCTCATGTGATAAATTCATTGCTTAAGAAAAAAGATATTATTTCTATGATTAAGCAACCATGTTATGATAAAATTAGAAAATCTCTTGTTGATGAACTGATGAGTCAAATATGAAAATCTATTAAAGCTAATGAAATACAAAATGTTTGTGACGATACTGGTATTAGTAGAAGAGCTTATGAAACATTATTTAAATGTTTACGAGAGGGAATGATGAATGCAGGAATTACTAAGATTGTAATTCCTCGACCCTTTCATATAAAAAAATATCGTGGAATGAAAAGTGAAGAGATTGTTGATATCTTAGGAGATACGTATCATGTACAAGCAACTAAAGAGTTTGAAAGGAAGGTTGGAAAGAAAACAATTCATACTGAATTGATCACATTAAACTCAAAAAATAATGTATGGGTTGATTTAGAAAAAACCTTGGAGGCTATTGTCAAATTTTATGATATATCTATAGATGAAGCACATGGAAAGTTAGTTTTTGTCATTAAGTTGGATGATACAGAACTTGCTAATGATGAGAAATATGAAAGAGTTTCCGTCACAATAATGAAAAGGGCCATGGATCAAAATATTAATAATACTGATAAAAAATATTTCTCTATTCAATCTGAGGATCACATTTGGTGGCTGGGACTATTTCGAGTTGATAAAGAGTCCCATGATTCATTAAAGTGGGTTTTTCATCAAACATCAATACCCACAATAATTGCTTCATATAACATGGGGGAAAAGCTATATGTTGAAGGTTATGGATCATATGAAGTTGAGTGGCATCTAGCAACTGACCTCAAAACATTAAAATGCATGTATAATATAGGCCATGGTGTTACTGCAAAGCATAGCTATATATATTGCATGCACACAAGAAAGAAGAAAAATTCAACATCAGGTGGGTGGTCAAATGGGATCATGAGTTGTAGACAAGACATGCCTCTAGATAAAGAAAATTTGGACAAAAACATTGATCCTATACTACCTATACCTCTTACAAGAGTACACATATGTACATTACATGCATTTGGAAGGATTGTAGATAAATTAGTCTACATTTCTATTCTATCTGCTTCGAATAGGAGCCTAGAAGAAATTGCTAAAAAATCAATTGAGGCAATTGAAAATGTTCTTTCAAATGCTGGTTTACATGGGGGAAATGTGAAAATATGTAAAGATACAAAGCTGTCTGGACCTCGAGGTAATGTTCCTTGCAAACCATCTATGGGTGGGGTTACGGCATGCCAGTTTATAGAAGACTGGAAGAAGGGGTTAGAAGGTCAAGAAAAACTTTATAGTGACCTTATTGATTCTAAGAATGATCGAGTTGAGAGAGGAAACTCTGCAATAAGAAAAAAAAAGGTGTGGATGATGCTTTCTGTCATGTATTCTTTCATGAACAAGGATAAATTTGATGCAGGTGATGACATGTCCTTCACTAATTCAGTTAAATATTTTACGAAACAATTGGTTGAGGCATGGGGAGAACATCATATTACACATTACATGGTAGGTAAAATTTTCCTTTCAGTTTATGTTATATTTGTTATTGTTCATATTTATCACATGATACATCTTAAAGAGTACTTCAAATGGAAATAGAAAAGTCATTAGGTCTTACCACTTGATTTGCTGAAAACTGGATCTCGAGCCGAATTAGGGTTTGTCAGAGAAACCCTAAAAATTCAAAATTTGAATTTAAAACTTCTGAAAAGATAGAAAGATGCGCTTTGCTGAGCTAGTCAAGATGGTATACTACAAATTTGAAAACTGCAAAATTTGTCCCCTCAAAATTGCCTTCGAAACTTCTGGATTCACTACACAAGACCCTGAACTAGGGTTTGATTTTCACGAAGCTTCACCCAACCAAAACGTTCGATCCAATGCTCTAAACTTCAATTTTTTAGAGGAGCTTCCATCCGTGGTCTCAGATTTCAAAAATTCCAACTTTCTTCGAAACCCTAATTTCCTGCAGCAGTGATTAGGTCAAAACTGAAAATGCTCAGAATCGAATTCTGTCTCGACAGAAAGATGCGCCCTTGCTAGGAGAGTCAATATAGCCTCCTGCCTTTGATGATCTTTGGAGAGAAACCTATAAATTAAGAATCCCTAGCCTCCGCAGTTGCACAATGCCTTCTTCTTAGGTCATCTCTGATACCATGTTAATTTTTTGATAATTTCATTCCATTATCATTCAGGATCAATAACAGAATAACATGTACATCATATCTACAACATATCAATCATAGACACAATAACAAGCACACAAGAGACACAGAGTTTCCTCGGGGAAAACCAAGAAGGTGAGAAACCCCACAACTTCCTCAGAGATAAGATAAGCCACAAACAAGGATCACAATGATCAAACCCAAAGAGATGTCTCTAGCAGATACTCCTCCTCCTCCACCTGTCTGCCAATTTATCTCTTAGCTATGCAAGCTTGAGAAGTGAGTGAATGAATAGAATGAGAGAGGCACACCCTCTATTTATACATTGACTTGACCTGCCAATAAACCAACAGGGCCAACTTCCTAAGGAAGCCTAATAACCCAACCACATGACCTAACTAGGGTCGGCCCCACACTGGTGGTCTAATAACCCATCAATACAAATGACGACATTTACAATGTAACTTGCAACACTTGCAAATACAAATGACGACACTTCCAATCAGAGGAATAATACATCTCTGTTGGATATACAATAAAATACAAATGTAATATACAAGTGAATATCTTCCGAAGTTACAAATACATTAACACAAGTGGTATCAAAGCATGTTCTTGGTACCTGATGGTCTTAACAAGAAGTCAAAAAAATAAATCACCACCCTTTGAACCAATAGTTGAAGAGGTTTTTGTTGAAGAAGAAGTAGTAGAAGAAAAAGAGTATTTTTTTAAAACCATGGGTAGAGAAGAGGATGAAAACTTAAGACATAAGGAGGAACTTGTTGAAGCCTTAAAACCATTTTTTGGTGAGATTTCCATGGGTATGTAGGGGATTACCATGGGTATGCAAGATATGAGTAGACAATTGATGAAAGGATTGGAATTGTTGGGTAGCCAACTAGGGATCAAATTGGAAATAGGAGGGAGCAGTGCTTCTCCTTTCAAGGAAAAAAAGGCAATGGATGGAAGAATTTGTGTCACAAAGGAGGAACCTCATGTAATGGTGGAACATGAGGTACATGTTGATATGTAGGTGCTTGAAGATGCTATAGAAAACAAGAAGAAGGACAAGCACTTGTCTTTGTTCATAGGGATTATGAGTTGCCTCATGGAGAGAATTGAAAATCCTTAGAGGAAGCACATGATCTCACAATAGTTGGACCAGCCAATTTTGAAGAAGATGAATTAAAGATTTCGATGGGTAAGGGTTGTAAATATTTAAGGTTGGTTCATAATTCCTCACCCCCTACTTCTTTTTCAGCCCTATCAATTGGGGATGAAAATTGGGTGAAAGGTTTTTTTCTAATGGTGCCACATGAGGGGTATGAAACTCCTACCTCTCCTTTTGATAATGACATGAATAGAGCACCTCATTATTTACATTTGCAGCAGCATCCCTTTTTACCTTATGATGATACATATCTTCATGGATGCCCTTATGATGTTCACTTGAGTCACTTGAAGACTCATGATTTTCCTTGCTCCTTGCTTAGTTCAATTGATGTTGGAGAAACTTCATTAACTACTTGGATGAAAGAATACAAGGCTGATTGTTTTTATGAATCTTACATATTTTTGGAGCAGCATTATAGGACATGGGATACTCACCTATGTCATTGGAGCAGATTTGATTGTTCACTTGATGCTTGTATGCACCTGGAAAATGGTGGTCTACTTACTTGGAGGTATAAGCACTTTCATGATTCTTTGATGAAGCATCCCCTTGATGTACATTTTCATTATGTTTTTATGTACTTTGATGATATATATCTTTTACTCATGATGTTTGGAATAATTCATACAAGAACATGGGATCCAGGAACTATGAATTGGAGAGCACTTCTAATTGTTGGAGTGCAATACAAGGAATGGGACCCTGGGATAATTCTTAGTCTCATTGGTTTCAATTTTTTGGGGAAACAAGTAGTATGGGGGATGGATTCCCCATTAAATAAAGTGATTTTAATCATAGTAGTGTAGTAGAAAGCATGGTGGTTCCTCTCTAAAATATTCATGGAAGCTCGAAGACTTGAAGTTGGGAAATTCAGTGGCAACTTCAAAGAATTATACAGGAAGCAGGTTCTTCAACACCCATGTTCGAAATTGCTTGAGGACAAGCAATATTGGGAAGGGAGGATTTTTCATGTCCCAAATTTTGCATTGGGTCACAATGTCCTAAGCACATTGGAAATATTCATTAGAGTTTGTCAAATTGATGCTAAGGGTCAAATAATTGCCAAGGAGGAAAATTACTAGTTTCCTAGGTTTGGGGTGGAAGCTTTGGGATTTGGAATAAGGGGAATAATAAATTATGTTTGAACATTAGAATGTCATAAATATTTAATAAAGGATATAAATAAATATATACAGGCGAAAATCAAAGTGGCGTTTGATCATGAAGACAGATGGAGGAAGGGGGACCCACATATGGCTAGATTTCCCCACTACACTTGGCATCATTCTCTCACCAATTCGAATTCAAGGTGAATGGTAACATAATTTGGGGAGTTCATAAGGTATTATTCCTTGAATAACTCATCCAAGGTCGAAATGTAGAGGAAGAATAACTCCCATGGAAGAGGAAGAGGCGATTTGGAGCTAGTGAGATACTTGGGTTAGATTCCCTAGCTCTGTGACAACAATGATGAAGATGCTATGACACCTATGACACAAATGAGACCTAAAGGATGAAATATGACATATATGACATGTCAGGCCTAAAAATAGCCTCCAAGACAGCGCTCAAGGGAGTTAGGGAAGCTAAGATGCTTCCACATGTGATTTGGTGGAAGTGGGAGACTAGGAATTGTTGTACAAGTGGCGTTCTTTGGAATCTCTTCCCAACTTGAGTTGGCATGAGTCTCTTGGAAGGAATTAGACCCATGGAGGAAATTAGAAGTTTATAAATTTAAATAACAAAGAATGAAAGTAGCTTTTGATCATTTGAGAAAAATTGCATTTGTGAAGAGAGAGATGACTAGTTTCTTGCCTCAGCCAATTTCGAGGGTGAAAGATTCCCATCCAAATTGGTGTTTGGAGAGGCCACTCAGGTATTTCATGGAGCTTTAATGGATTTTAATTTGAAAGTATCAGCTACAGGGAAGCTCATGGTTTTTTTTCGTGCAGCACTATCTCTCAACCATTTCCAGTTTTGAAGGCATATTAATGCTCCTTGAGGGAGGGCATTTTTGGTGAGCTCTTGTGCTTCTTGGGAGAGATTATCTTGATGTATTTCCAATTGTAATAAGCATTATATACTATTTTATTCATGTTCATAAAGTATCAGGTCGAAATACCAAGTGGTTGTATGTAAAAATGAAGATTAATGAGCAAACAATGTCCATTTCCCCACTACATTGATGTATGCCATTATAATGATGATGATTTCGAATAAAGGAATGTTTCTCTAATATATTTTTGATTAATGGACTGCTATTGATGTGTATTAAAATTTTCATATTCAGTACTTGATCATTTGAAGCCATTATACTCAGTTTATTTGCATTTGAAAAAGATTTGGTGCCATTTCCCCAAGGGTTGAATTAGTGGTTTTTGTTGTTGTTTGGGATGGGTTTGGAACGGACTTAATAACTAATGAATGGTGCATTTGGAATTTAATAACATCCATGAGACATCCCCTACCTCTGCTCAAAAATTCAAGTGGGTTGGAAGGCATTTGGGAAGCCATTTTCAATAGTTACCCCGGGGGGATTTGAACTCCAATTTAGTAGTAAAATTGCATACTTGGTCCAGAATATTAAGAGAGTTTATAGAGGTCTTTTGGTGGTCATATATCATCCCTGAAAATCATATTCAAGTCCTAACATCAGTCACATACCTTCTCAGAATATATGGGATCTTTTGGGGCAAAATTGGGACCTAGGCATTGTTGGGCCTGGCCCAAGGGGGTCAAATTTTGAACACATTAATTTTTTGGGAACTGTGAAGCTGAGTGCAACATGGATGGAGAATTTTTGAGAAAATCATTTTTTGGAAGTTGGAAGGAGAAGCGCAACACAGTTTTGGTATGTTATGATGATTGTGCGTAGCGCACTGTTAGAAAGAGCTGCGAGGATTACATCGCCACGATGTGCCACGTCGACAGAGATCCAGCTAAGCAGAGCGTTGGATGGATTACGACAGTTGTTTTGGTTAGGTCGCAGAAGACCTATTTTTGGCAAAGATCGTCGATAACTACCAAGCAGAGGTTAGGTGTAGATCGGGAGGAAAGTGACTGATCACACAAACAGAGGACTACTACTACTCGAACCAGTCATCTAAGGCCGTGATAGAAGGAACAACTTTCCAGACGTAAGCTGTTGGCGTGCATGACAGAGAGGCGTATAGCAAAGTGTCTACATAGAGGAGAGCCACAACTGAAGATTCGCTGCCAGACACGTGCAGTCTGGTTTTGGGAAAACCGTGATAGTTTTGTAAACCTAAGGGCTTCTGCCTTCGTAAATGTAAAGACAGGACCTACGGGTCTAGATCTATAAATAAGGAAATTTTGTAAAGGAAAGGATTAACTCTTCATTTTGTTGATTATTATTGAATATCGTTGGATCTGTAAGATTGAAGTGTTCTAAAGGATCTGCAGCTGAGTGCGCAGAGACCTAATTTTGAGAGGTAGAAGAGCATCTGCAGCTGAGTGCGCAGACGAAGAACTGTTGTACCCTTCCTTAAGATAAATAAACAATAGTTCTTGTGGACGTAGCATCCCATCCAGGGGGGTGAACCATGTTAAACCTTGCGTTATGTGATTGTTGTTTATGATTGCCATTATTTTTTCTTGAATTACTTACATGTATGCATGAAGTTACTGTTATTTGATATATGTTTACTTTTATCTGTATTCACCGTGGAAGGGATGAACTAAGATGTTAGTAGTTCGTGTATGGATGAATGTTAACAGTCAGGCACCTATAAACCCTTGAATGAATGGATCTGTGAGATAAGCACATAGTTAATTGTTAAGGTTTAATCGCTATCTCAGAGCGCACAACATCACACATCTCATTCACTTACATAAGTTATGATGTTTATCAATCTAAGTAAAATCGAATGATTAAGGATTATTGAATCAGATTGAGTAGAAGTGATTGAGTCTCATAACGGCCGCATGGTCTAGTTGATGTGCTGATCCATCAGAAGTGCTACGCAACAAGCTGTTAATAACTTATAGCCGTAGAGTGGAAGTAATCCCACTGCGCAGTCCGTGAATGCGCTGGTTGCGCATGCATCCTTTCTTGCCGCAACACTCAACATGGGGTAGAGGAGCTCGCACAGTTATTAACCGCAGTACGCACTCCATCACCGCGCTATGCATTAACCAGTTGAAACACTCGCATTATAAGGTTGTGGAAACTTGCTTCTGCGACCAGCCTCGCAACTTCACCTTGGGTTAGACCTCAGGCTGCTTGTAGTCTGTTGCCAGAAGGGCCGGTGAATAGGGGTTTTGTTGGTATCTTGCACCGCGAAGTACCTGGGTCTACATTGAAAAACCTCTAGATCAAAATATACACCAACCAATTGTTCTGTTTCCGCACTAAGACTCAGTGATGCGATAGCGTGTTTCAAAAAGTAATGTGCGAAGAAGAATATGAATTCCAATTAGGGTTAGACAATTGGCATCCAGACAAGAAAGAGATCTGGGCTTGGCGTGATAAGATCGAAAGAGATTTCGCAAAGAAAGAAAACAAAAACCCACATTTATCTGACGTACAGTGGTTGAACAGATACTTGGGGAGAGACATCCACGAAATTTTCTGGGCTTCATTTCCAAATGAGCTACATGAGTGGATATCGCACCTAGCACAAAGAAAGAATTGTTTTCAAGGCAAATTACCTATGCAGTGGACTCCATAGCTTACTGAACAACTCAAAGCAATAGACAGCCCACTATCGTGAGCAATCGACTTCTGGGTCGATAGCATACTTGGGGGATTTGTAACGGAGTTTGTTGTGGACATGCTAAAATCCTACAGCCAAGGTGAAGCATAATTTTTCGAAGGATTCAGAGGTAAGTTCCTAAAAAACCTCACTCTATACATTAAAATGCTTTTAGATGAGAAAGGTCTTTTAATAATGTAGCAATAATTCTAAATCTGTCATGGTAGAAAATACACAAATTGATTCTGACGAAGAAAACCATACTTTGAGATGTGGAAAGAGATATATGCTTACTCACGAAAAGAATCCCAGACAATCTAGAAACCGTATAGATACCAAAATTCCATGTGACCTCAATAATAACAACACTCGATTATCAGCCACAATTTAGTGTATTACACCTCAGAATCCATCACTCCAGAACCCACCCACCGTGAGCATCGCATAGCCCATCTCACATATCAGCAATACTAGTAACACCGTAGGAACGAGTGCTCACAACACTATGACTCAGACCATTCCACAGAATACTATCCTTAGCACAAGCCAGTAGCCTGTGTCTACTTTTGTCACAGGGAATCAGTCCCAGAACAGTACACAATACGGAAGGAGAATGACAGATAACGATATAAAACTGCTGATATTCAAAGGAACGGGTCAGGAAGACCCTGATCAACACTGGTTTCTATGCAAAGCCATGTGGAGTGTCAAGCAAGTTACGGATGATGCTATAAAAAGAGTACAGCTCATCACTAATTTTAGAGATAGAGCATTGCATTAGTTTATGAAGTACTCTCAAGCACAACCGAGAACCTTAGCAGACATCAAGACCGTGATTGCAGCAGAATTTAAAAAGCCCAAATTAGAATCACAGTGCATAATAGAATTGAAGGAAATCAAACAGAAACCTACTGAATCAGTCTTGGAATTCGACCAAAATTTCAAAGCATTGTTGGACCACCTCAGCTTTGTTATAGCTCCACAACAACATCAAGAATGGTTTATTGCTACGTTGTTGCCCCATATTAGACAACCACTGATGCAACAGAAGGTTGTATCTCAAGCTGAGGCCTTGGAGATCGCAATGAAGTTGGAATCCTCACCAATTGGAGAAAGTAGCTCTGGGATGATACAGATCCAGAACTAGTTGGCTACCCTGACATTAGAATTACAAGGTATGAAGAATGGAAAAGAACATAGACTTGAACAAAGAAATGAAGTTTGGTGCACAGGATGCAAAGGAGAGGGCCACACTAGAGAACATTGCCCCTTATTTCAAGATTATCTTAACAGTGGCACACCAAACCCAATCAATATGAATCAAAACCAGGTGCCATGGTGTGAAATTTGTAGAACCAGAGGACACCACCCTAAGGATTGTTACCTCCTACAGAAATATGTCAAAACATCTAAAAACTTATACTGTAATTTCTGTAAATCAGTTGGACATGATGAGTCTAACTGTCGCACTTATGAGTTGATGAATGAAAGAAATCGAGATGTGGAAGCAATGCGAGGCGCTGGAATGTACTACGTCTAAGAGAAAAATCAGCCAAAGCAAGAGAACGCCCATTATGATCAGGGAGGATATAGAGGCCGTGGTGGCGGATACCGCAGGAGAGGAAGAAATGCTGGCCAAGCTCAAGGAAGAGGACGAGGGCAGGTAATCTGCTATAACGATGGCCAGCCAGGTCATCTATCCAGAGAATGTACTAATCCATGCACCACATGCAACTACTTCATTTGATCATGTGATTGAAGACTTCCCCATGCTTGAGGTAGAAATGCAGAAGCGGAGAAGAACAGAAGCACCTAACCCTAACATCCATTTGATTGCATCAGAGAGAAAACCTACAGGTCAAAGTGTCAATGTAGTAACGTGAAGTGCCATTGATACGGGAAGAGACAAAAGCGTAGAAGCCTCGACTTCTAGAACAACTGATACTAAGAATAACCCTGGAGAAATGGTAGGGATTAGAAAAGCTCTTGGGAAAGCACATCCATTGAATTTAAAGAAAAATAAAGAAATATTTAAAGAAGCGCGGGACATGTTTAAACAACCACCACCTACTTCACCAAGGATCCCGTTGCGCAGTCAAGAACCGCAAATAGAAGATATGGCCATTGGCATATGATCAGACGTGCGCTGCACTAGATACATCAATTTTTGTTGCGCAGTTCCTCCACAGCTGCATCAAGTTATTAAAAAACAAAGACACTCTTATGGAATTTGAAAAAATGATAAATCAGTATGAATCATCTAGTAAGAAAGCGATTGTACATGGTGTAGTACATAACATTAGGAGTCCCAAAAGAACTAGGAGGGAAATGCGGTTCACCGCACAGATAGGAGACTACGAGATGGACGAGATCATTCTTGATCTCGGATCTGAAGTGAACGTCTTGACCAAGAAGACATGGAAGGCGATGGGGAAACCAAAGTTACAGTGGTCACCTATACAGCTAAGAATGGCTAATCAAGGCATATTTATACCGTTGGGAAGGTTAACCAATACCATTTTCGACATTGACAGAGTGTGAAGTTACGCAGACTTCGAAGTAATTGAAATTGTGGATGATAGCAATCCTTATCCAGCACTGCTAGGCATTAAATGGGCAATGACGAACTCCACTATTATAAATATGAAGACAATGAAAATGATATTTGAAGGCAATGACATAAGGGTCGTTGCACCATTAGATCCTTCGTAGGGAGAGCGATATGTTGAACCTATTCAAGAAGAGTACAGAGCTCAAGACCTTGACCGTATCTATAAGATGACAACAAATGCTGGAAATTATACTCATTCTACTGCGGATGGAATGCTCAGCTGGCGCTGCGATAGCTCTTGCATCTCAGACTCTGAGGCAGGATTAGAAAACTGGCAACACATACTGCATGAAGTATCTTCCAGGAGATACGAAACAATTACAAAGTCACTCTGCTAGATTGGAAAGTAGGTAAGTCCAATCCCCACTTATGATATTACAACTAACATTTATTCATTTATCAAAGAATACACTGTAGTAGTTGCAGATGAACATCATGTCTCAGCATTAGACATGGCACTCCGCGAGACACCTTCCAGATGGTGGGCTACGCATAAAAAGACATTGACAACTTGGGACCACTGCAGAATTAACCTATAGATTAGATTCGCTAACAAGGTTACACTACCATTTGAGAAATATAATGGCCAGACGGATACAAAGGATCATATCACATCTTGTGCAAAATCTTGGGAAGAAAGACCACAGACATAATGGGTACATCTCTTTGTGCATATGCTAGAGGATCCTATTCCAAAGAAATGGTACCTGGAGGAGGAGCTGCGCAGAGGAACCGCGGATTGGTCTATCCTTACTACGATTTTCCAGAAGGACTTTAGATTTGAAGACAACCATCCGACTATCCATGACGTGCTATAGCTTATCAAGGAAATTATATTTACACCAGATTGCATGGAGGAAAACATAATATCAGAAGAGTTTTTTGAAGCAAACAACGTACTTGCGAGTCTACAACCAGATTGGGAAGAACAAGTAGAGCAAATCTTGGACTGTTATAACTTAGTTGAAAAAGATGAAGATAAAGAAGACAGCGATGAGGAGGACCCACGCAATATAAAGATCCCTGAATCAGAAGGAACGCGCGAAGTAGAAGGACCTCCACTAGAGATTCCTGATATGAGTGGACCAGTCAAAACAAAGAAAGTGAACATTGATACAAGCGAAGAACCGAAGTTCGCAGCAATAGGGGACTACTGGGATGATGATACAGTTGCGGAGATTGCAGGTATATTACAGGAATATCAGGAAGTATTCCCTACCAAGTTCACAAAGATGAAAGGCATTCTAGGAGACTTAGGAGTGATGAGAATTCCTCTTAAACCTGGAATGAAACCTATAAAACAAAGGACATATAGATTGAATCCACATTACAAAGAATGATTTAACGCAGGACTCGACAAGATGCTCGATGCAGGGATCATTGAGCCTGTTGAAGAATCTGAATGGACAAGCTCGATGGTCGTCCAATACAAGAAAACAAAGGGTAAGATCAGGATCTGTGTCGATCTCAGAAAGTTGAATGATGCCTTGATGCACGACCCATTTCCTACACCTTTTACCGACGAAGTACTTGATAACGTTGGAGGGAATGAGGCATACACTTTTATCGATGGATTTTCTGGATACCATCAGATAAGAATCGATGTGGTCGATAGGAACAAGACAACTTTTTCCACAGAATGGGGGTCGTTCCAGTATACAGTGATGCGTTTTGGTTTGAAGAACGCACCATCCATATTTTCTAGAGTGGTGATCGCAGCATTTAAAGAATTCATCCATGAGTTTTTAGAGGTTTACTTCGATGATTGGACCATTTTTGGCCTACTCAAGAACCATGCCGCGAACCTCAGAATGATGTTGGACAAATGCAGACAGCATCAGATTTCATTGAATTTGAAGAAGTGCATTTTCTGTGTTCCTTATGGGATTCTGCTAGGACACATTGTATGTAAGTAGGGATTGATGGTTGACCCTGCGAAGATCGCAGTTATTGTAAACTTGCCTACACCAAAGTCAGTTAAACAATTGCGCACTACACTAGGGCATACCAAGTACTATAGGAAATTCATAAAAGGGTATGCACAGATAACCGTAGCAATGGAAAAGCTGTTAAAAAAGGATGCATTGTTCATTTGGAATAAAGACTGTGCGAAAGGATTTGACACATTGAAAAAGAAAATGGTCGCTCCATCAATCCTAGTTTTTCTAGACAGGGAAAATCCATTTCACGTACATGTTGATGCTTCATGTATAGCATTGGGTGTTGTTCTGGCTGAGCCAGGCGAAGGAGGCATAGATCATCCCATTGCATTTTCGAGCATAAAGCTGTCATCTACTGAGAAGAACTATACCACTACTGAAAGAGAAGGACTCGCAATGGTATATGCTTTACAAAAAAATAGACACTATTTGCTTGGTGCGCACTTTTCAATGTTTACTGACCATTCTGCATTAAAATACCTAGTCAATAAGCCAGTGTTAGGGGGGAGAATATGCAGATGGCTATTACTCTTCCAAGAGTATGATTTTGAAATAATATTTAAGCCAGGTAGATTAAATTTGGGCCCTGATCATCTATCAAGAATCAAGTTAGGAGAGGAACCTATTAATTTGGAAGACAATCTGCCTGATGTGCAATTGTTTTCTATACAGGTTGCCGATGATTATTATCAAGACATCATTGAATTTCTAACTACCGGGTTCACACCTACTGAATTCACTACACAACAGAAGAAGCAGCTGGTAGTGTGAGCCACAAACTTCACCATTGTCACAGGACAGCTCTACAAGTTAGGACCTGATGAAGTGCTGCGAAGATGTGTATTGGAACATGAGAAACCATTTATATTAGCTGATGCGCATTCAGGATTCGCAGGAGGTCATTACACAGGTAGGGATATTGCGCAGAAGATATTATGCGCAGGGATATGGTGGCCTACAATTCATAGAGAATCCAAAGAACATTGCCAGAACTGCGATGTCTGTCAGAGGACAGGGAAGCTGTCAAGAAGAGATGAAATGCTGTTGAACCCTCAGCTTACTTTACAGGCATTTGACAAATGGGAAATCGATTTTGTGGCACCTATTAACCCACTGGGGAAGAGAACTGGTGGGAGGTAAATTATTACTGCAACTGACTACCTCACCAGATGGGCAAAAGCAAAACCAATAAAAGACTATAGCGCAGCTACAACCTCGCAGTTCATTTTTCAAAACATCCTTACACGGTTCGGATGTCCAAAGATTTTGATGAGTGATCAAGGCACTCATTTTCTGAAAAGAACCATTGAAGATTTGACCAAATATTTCTACATCCATCATCGACGCAGTACACCTTATCACCCACAAGCGAATGGAACTGTTGAATCATTCAATAAAGTACTTGAGAATGTGCTAACCAAGATATGCAACGTAAACCTCGATGACTGGGACCTGCGCATTCCATCTGTATTATGGGCATACAGAACAACATGCAAAAAATTACCTGGAGATACACCTTTCAGATTGGCTTATGGGAAGGAAGCAATAATGCCAATGGAATATATTATTCCTAGCTTAAGAAAAGCTGCATTTATAGGGATGGCAGATCACACAGCACTAGAAGAAAGACTGTTACACTTGTTTGGGTTGGAAGAAGATCACTTCATCGCGGGATTCCACCAGCAAGTGCAGAAATAACGAGAAAAAGCATGGAACGATTGCCACATCAAGAATAAGTCTTTTTAGATAGGTGATCTAGTCCTCCTGTACGATAGTAAATTCATGAAATTTCCTGTAAAATTTAAAATGCATTGGCTTGGGCCGTACACTGTTATCTATGTTACTAATGGTGGTGCGGTTCAATTAGATACCTTAGCCGGTGATACATTACGCAATTTGATAAATGGTTGTAGACTAAAGCTTTACCGTGATAGTCCTACTTCGCAGAATCCTATATAATCAAGAAGAAGGGAAAAATTCCTAGTGTCAAAAATAGTTGAAATTGGACACTAGGAATTACTGAGATTCTGTCCATGTAATTTATTAGGAAAGGTCTCTGTATCGCGCAACACTGCTAAAGTTGCATGTGTGAAAAAAAAGAAGAGGAACCGCACTGTTGCGACAATGAAAAGGCAATCACGCAAAGAAAAGAAATGAAATACTACGAAGCAACTGTGCAGTACCTATGTTTAGCTGTTGCGTCGTTCGACGCAACGCTCCAAAAAAATAGCGGTTACAGTGTCGATTGAAAATATAACCGTTATACAATACTTCCTATCGACCACTTGGGCATTTAAAGCAAATATAAATATTATAAATAGGTTAATGACGGAAAGGACCGATATCTTTGATAGATTTGCTTAAAGGTTACAACATTTAAGGCTTATCTAACCGTTAAGAGGAGCGGAGGAAGGCTAAATGTGCCTATAAATACCGCTGTATTCTGTCTCGTGGGCATTACTAAACACTTAGAACTCCTTGCGGACATTGTTTTCTGAGTTATTCTGCAAAACTAGAAGGTACCCTATTGGAAAAACCCCAGGTGAATGTCTGAAAGGTCCTCAGTAGAGCAAGAACTCATGCTCACGGAGGCTATGAAAATATTTCAATACGAAGGTACTGAAGGGTTAATGAGAACCCCCATAAATAATATTGTCAAAGATAAGCCCGAAGAATCCCGAATATCACCAAGGCACGTTGTATCCATGGAGCCCAAAGGAAAAAAACCAATGCCGAAGGTGAAGTTACCAAAGATAAGTTCCATATTGCCGAAGGGTCCACAGACTACTAAGGAAATTTCGCTCAGATTCACGCCTGACTATATCTCACCAAGGGCATAGGGTGTACCAACACTAAAGCTACCAACGAATACAAAATACGATATTCCACTATCACCGATCTCAAAACATGTAAAATTGGCTGATAATCTCCTCGAAAAAATACAAGAATGCAAATGGGAAGACTACGACCTACTATAAATACAGAAGGAGGATAATCAACCAAGGTTTCTGCAGTTCTAGCCAGATAGGTATATGTGCTGGAAGAAAGATGTAAAAGGCAACGAGAACTTAATCGCAGAAACTTGGCTATCTCGAGTTGCGGAGTCGGAACTATTAAATTTATTATGACTCCCGCATTTTGACAGGTTCCCAGAAGTTAATGCGGTGGTGCGAAACCTTAATGGCGCGCATGCACCAAGGATACCTGTGGCTCGACCGTAATGTCGACCTGAACATTGATTTGATCCATCGCATAACAGGTTTGAGCAAAAGAGGCACAGATCCAAAGAAATTCTTCCAAGGAAAAAGTAAGGATAAAGAAGTTGCCACATTAATGAAGCAGACTACACCTGCCGCAAAGGGAAAGAGAGGTTTTCAGTCTGATGATATAAAGGACAACGCAACAAAGTTTGTCACACAACTATTAGCTAGTAAAATTCTAAGGAAATGTAGACCACTGGAAGTAACTGCAGGCGCTGTATTGTTAGGTGCAAGTGCCGCAGAGGGAGAGAAGTATAACTGGTGTCAGTACATACTAAATGAATTCCTTGATGAACTGCTTGAAGTATAGGTAAGTGGAAATTATTTAAACTTCACATGGTTTATAGTCCTAATGGCATTCGTCGGTTGGAAGGAACCAAAGGATTATGTCGGCATGATCATTCATAAAGATGACTGCAGAGGACCACGCTATCAAAACCTATGGGAAAACCTAGATCCACAGAGGCAACATGCAATGAATGAGGTGTTCCACACCTACTACAATCAACTGCGCGATGTCATCACCATCACACCATGCATATCAAAAGAGGTAACAAGCAAATACATACAAACTGTAAATTTTTATGCTAACATGCGTTGCATTGAAATCTCAGTAAAGGCCCAAAGGAAGAACATAGAATGGTTCGAGGGGCGCTATCACATGACAGAAGAAGATATTGATCTTCTCATGAAAGAATGGCCTGCGTAGTATCGGGTCGAGATATTTGATGTCCTAAGCGATGATGGCGAGGAAAATCCAATTCCATGCCCCATTACCGAAGAACCACCGAAGAGGAAGGAACCTGAAAGTCCACTACACTCGAAGGAACCACACAAAAAATCCAAAGCAAATAAGGAAAAGATTGATACAGTCCTTAAAGAGGACGATTATGAAATAATCACTCAGGTCGTCAATCAAAAAATGGAAGACATGATGATCGAGAAGGAGAAGAAGGAAAAGGTGCTTCACAACACCCTGAAGGAGAACCTTAATAAGTTGGAGGTGATTATGGAGAAGTTTGAATAGGTACAATAGAGATTGCCAGCGCAGAAAGACTCAGACTCTGAACTAAAGTCGGGAGGCACTCCACAGAAACAAGCACCACAGTTGACTTTGGCGGCACCGATGAGGTCCTGCATTGTCCATTTACAACCATTAGCAGTAAGGTTGCCACTACTTGATGAAATAGTGTTGGATACAAAGGATGTAGAGTGCATGGAACTCGATCTTGCGAAGATCCCATTGCCATGTCTACATTTCTTGCAGTTGCAAGTTTTTGAAGAAATGCATGCGAGAACCACTAATGCAATCAAAGGGCAAGCAGAACTGTAGATAAGCTACAAAGAGTTGGAGGAAACTAGCTCATGGAAAGCTATGGAGCTTCAAGATGAACGTGATCATCGGAAAAGGATAGAATCCACAATCACTGTGGTTGCAGATGAAATACCAGAATTTGAAGTACAAATGGAATACTATTATCAAGATTGGCCAAATGGTGAATAAACTTAAGGAAGACATAGATGATATGGAGATCAACCATGAAGCTGACATTTCTACATTAAAGGGTCAAGCTGAGCAAAAGATACTACCAACTGAGGCAGAAATAAGGGCAAAAGAGGTAAAAGCCGCAACAGAAAGCATAGCCAGGGAAGTATCTAAATGTGAAAGTTTATTAGAGGTGACTTCTAAGGCATTCACTACCCTTCAGGAAGACCCAGAGTGGCTAGAAGCAAAGAATGCTCTCAATACTAAGCAGACATAATTCAAAAAGTTGGATGAGGAAGTTAAAGAATTACCAGCATGAGAGTGACTCCACAAATACAAAGAAGTCAATGCACTGAAGAAAGAAGTGCATAATTTATGAGTGAAGGAGGCTGCAATTGGGGATAAAACACAGCCCTTCCTGGAGAAAGCCAGCCTCATCTCACAGGAGATCGAGGAAAATCTGAAAGAGCTACAAGACGGTCAGTAGCAGGTGGAAGAGCATGAAGGATAAGAAATAACAACTGAAATGCTCGACACAGTAAGGCAAGTGAAAAAGGACATGAAGGAAGCAGTCAAGAAGTTGATTGTTGAATACAATGACTTCGTTGGGTCAACTGGTCCACCGGAGGAGGAACATCTAGAAGATGTCGAAGTTGAAGGTGGCTCGGGGGCGAACCACATGTAAGTGTTGTGGGCCTGTTGGGCCTGGCCCCAGGGGGTCAAATTTTTAACACATTAAGTTTTTTGGAACTGCGAAGCTGAGCATAGCATGGATGGAGACTTTTTGAGAAAATCAGTTTTTGGAAGCTGGGAGGACAAGTGCAACACAGTTTTTGTATGCTGCGACGATTGTGCGTAGCGCACTGTTAGAAAGAGATCTGAGGTCGATGCTGTGAGGATTACATCGCCGTGATGTGCCACGTCGATGGAGATCCAGCTAAGCAGAGCGTTGGATGGATGACGGTAGTTATTTTGGTTAGGTCGCAAAAGACCTATTTTTTGTAAAGATCGTCGATAACTACCAAGCAAGGGGTAGGTGCAGATTGGGAGGTAGCTGACTGATCACACAAACAAAGGACTACTACTACTTGAACTAGTCATCTAAGGCTGTGAAATAAGGAACAGGTCGGCGGACGCAAGCTGTTGGCGCGCATGATAGAGAGGCAGATAGCAACGTGTCTACACAGAGGAGAGCCACAACTGAAGATCCGCTACCAGACACCTGCAGCCTGATTTTGGGAAAACCGTGATAGTTTTGTAAACCTAAGGGCTTCTGCCTTCGTAAATGTAAAGACATGACCTACGGGTCTTGATATATAAATAAGGCAATTTTGTAAAGGAAAGGGTTAACTCTTCATTTTGTTGATTATTATTGAATATCGTTGGATCTGTGAGATTGAAGCATTGTAAAGGCTTTGCAGCTGAGTGCGCAGAGACCTAATTTTGAGAGGTAGAAGAGCATTTGTAGCTGAGTGCACAGATGAAGAACTATTGTACCCTTCCTTAAGATAAATAAACAATAGTTCTTGTGGACGTAGCTTCCCATCTGGGGGGTGAACCACGTTAAACCTTGTTTTATGTGATTTTTGTTTATGATTGCCATTATTTTTGCTTGAATTACTTACAGTGTATGCATGAAGTTAATGTTATTTGATATATGTTTACTTTTATCTGCATTCACCGTGGAAGGGATGAACTAAGATGTTAGTAGTTCATGTATGGATGAATGTTAACAGTCAGGCACCTATAAGCCCTTGAATGAATGGATTTGTGAGATAAGCACACAGTTAATTGTTAAGGTTGAATCGCTATATCAGAGCGCACAACATCACACATCTCATTCACTTACATAAGTTATGATGTTTATAAGTCTAATTAAAATCGAATGATTAAGGATTATTGAATAATATTGAGTAGAAGTGATTGAGTCTCATAACGGCCGCACGGTCTAGTTGATGTGTCGATCCATCAGAAGTGCTACACAGCAAGCAGTTAATAACTTATCGCCGTAGAGTGGAAGTAATCCCACTGCGCAGTCCATGAATGCGCTGGTTGTGCAAGCATCCTTGCCTGTCGCAGAACTCGACACGGGGTAGAGGACCTCGCACAGTTATTAACCACAATACGCACTCCATCACTGCATTGCGCATTAACCAGTTGAAACACTCGCATCACAAGGTTGTGGAAACCTGCTTCTGCAACAACCCCCACAACTTCGCCTCGAGTGAGACCTCAGGCTGCTTGTAGTTTGTTGCCGGAAGGGCCGATGAATAGGGGTTTTGTTTGTATCTTGCACCGTGAAGTACCTGGGTCTACATTGAAGAACCTCTAGATCAGAATATACACCAACATGCATCAAAACTAGTCAAGGGTTGAAATTGGAAAAAAAGTGAAAAATTGGGCATTTTTATAAAAATTGAAAAATAGACATTACACGCTCCCAGGTTAACACATTTTTGTGGTATGTAAATTTTTGTTGCACGGCGTTAAAATTATATATTTTTAAGGTAAATAACATGCATTTTATTTTTTAAATTAATAATCTTTTGATTCTATAACATTAATGCATATATATTGCAGGTCTTCAAGCAAAGGGAAAATTTGCATGTCCAGTATGTGGTCCTAGGATAAAATCTCATTGTTCAAGAATTTTAGCAAAGTAGGTGTTTGATGAGTACAAGAACTTCCTCCCTAAGAACAATAGGTATCGAACTACCAAGAGAACAAAATTCAATGGTAAAGACGAGAATGGAAAGAATCCACGAAGAATGACACCTCCCCTATGGAAGTTAGAATATAACAGAAATCATCGAGGTATGCAAATTGTATATGTAGCATATATAAACACGTAATATGTTGATTTTTATATTTTTACTAAATTTTCTCTACCATGGGTGTCATGAATTATTGTTAATGTGATTTTGTTTATGTTTAATGAATGTATTTAAGGAATGAATGGGATTCCATGAGGAATGAAGAGTTATCCCATACAATCCAATAGGTTTCCTTACTACGAGCATTGTCATGTCCCAAAATTTTGCATTGAGTCACAATGGCCTAAGCCCCTTGGCCATACTCATGATAGTTTGTCAAATTGATCCTAAGGGTCAAATCATTTCCAAAAATGAAGTCCAAGTTAGTAATAATGTGAAATTAGATCCAAATGGAGAAGGTGGGTCACATTAAGAGATATTCCCAACTCAAAGTTTGTAATATACCCATCCAAATTAACTGTCATGGAGGAAAATTACTAGTTCCCTAGGTTGGGGGTGGAAGCTTTGGGATTTGAAATAAGGGGGCTAATAAATGATGTTTGGAAATTATAATGGCATAAATATTCAATAAAGGAACTAAATAAATAAATACAAGGGAAAATCAAAGTGGAAATTGATCATGAAGACACATGGAGGATGTGGGACACACACAAGCTAGACTTTCTATGCCACATGGCATCCTCCTCTTGTCATTTCGAATCCATAAGAAGGACAACGTTCTTGGGATGAGTTGGAAGGTCAATATGCTTGGAATGAATCAATTAAGGTCGAATTGGAGTGGAAGAGTAACTCCCATGGAAGAGGGAGAGGCATTTTGGAACTAGTGGGACACTTGGACTAGATTCCCTAGCTCTATGACAACAATGATGAAGATGCTATGACACCTATGACACAAATAAGACTTGAATGCTAAAATATGACATATATGACATGTTAGGTATAAAAATATCCTCCAAGAGGTTGATCAAGGGAGTTAGGGAATCCAAAGAGACACCTATTCGAATTTGGTGGCGGAGGAGGCTAGAATTGGAGGGACAAGTGGCACAGATTGGAATCTTTTCCCAACTTGAGTTGGCATGAATCTCTTGGAAGGAATTCGACCCATGGAGGACCTTAGAATTTTATAAAAGACAACAAAAAATCAGGATAGTAGTTTTGATCATTTTGCATTTTGCATTTGGAGAGGAGAGCTAGTGGAGTGTTACTCTACTTGCGTTAGCACCAATTTCAAGGGTGAAAGATTCCCATCCTAATTGGAAATTGGAGAGGCTATTCAGACCTTTCATTTGGAGCTACAATGGATTCTTTTATTACAGGTTGAATCTACAGGGCAGCTCATGGTCACATCTCCTTCATCTTGCTTCGACAACCATTCTTCTATTTCTTGGCATATTCCTGCTCCTTGAGGAGAGGCGCACTTGTTGAGGTGATGAACTCTTTGGGATAGATATTGATGCCCCATATCTTTGTAATATGATATATCTATTATGTTTCTACTACTCAGAATACTTTCAGGCTGAAACTCAAACATATTTGATGTAAAAATGCTAAACTATGAACAAATGGTGTAATTTCCCCAATACCTTGTTATTTGCACTTGAAGTGGTATCAAATTCGAATGGTTCAGTCATTGAATGATGTGTTAATGTTGTATAGAGTGCCATTTGTTGAAATATTGTAACTTCTAAGAATATTATAATTGTACTTTATTATTCTGGAGATTTTTCCTTCCTCCGTGAAGACCTTATTGTATATCCGGAGATGTTTTATTCCTCCGTGGAGATTGTGGTAACTTGGGTTATTAGACTTCCCTAGTGGGGGTCGGCCCTGTATGAGTCATGTGGGTTAAAGGGTTATTAGACCACCGTAGTGGGGTCGGCCCTGTCACATTATGTTAAATGGTTAAGTTGGGGGTGACCTAGTTAGTGTAAAGGTCAAGTCGGAGTTGTGTATAAATAGAGGAGGTGTGTTCCTCATTTAACACACTCACTCATTATTCACTCACTATTGAATGGCGCATACGTGAGAGAGAGAGATCTGCTATGGAGGAGAAGGAGCTCATGTTTTGGATATACATCTCTGTATTGTTGATCATCTTTATTGAGGAAGCGTTGTTGGGTTTTCTATCCCATGATGGCTTCCTAGGATAATGATGTGTCTCTTGTGTTTATGTTTTGCTTGTTGTTCTTTCAGTGATCCTGTATAAGCTAGTGTTGTGAAATGAAATGAAATGCTGATATTTTATGTCTTAGCATATTAAATCTTAACATGGTATCAGAGCTAACCTGAGAAGAATACACTGTGTAGTTGCGGAAGCTAGGGCTTCTTGTTTTTTTGGTTTCTCTCCACAGATATTGAAAGGAAGGAGGCTAGATTGACTCTCCTCAGCAAGGCGCATCTTTCTGTCGAGATAGAATTCAATTCTGAGCATTTTTAGTTTTTGACCTAAAAATTAGGGTTTCAAAGAAAATTGGAATTTTTGGAATCTGAGTCCATGGTTGGATGCTCCTTAGAAAAATCGAAGTTTAGAGACCAAGATCAAATTTTTTAGTTGGGTTAAGCTCTAGGAAAATCAAACCCTAGTTTGGGGTCCTGTCTAGTAAATCTGGAAATTAGGGTTTCTGCAAAAATTGGAATTTCTGAAATCTAAGACCATGGCTGGAAGCTCCTTGGAAAAATCGAAGTTTAGAGCTTTGGATCGAACCTTTTGGTTGGGTGAAGCTCCGAGAAAATAAAACCATAGTTTGGCATCTTGTCAAGTAAATCTAGAAATTAGGGTTTCTGCAAAAATTGGAATTTCTGAAATCTAAGACCATGACTGGAAGCTCCTTGGAAAAATTGAAGTTTAGAGCTTTGGATCGAACCTTTTGGTTGGTTGAAGCTTCGGTAAAATCAAACCCTAGTTTGGCGTCCTGTCTAGTAAATCCAAAAATTAGGGTTTCTGCAAAGATTGGAATTTCTGAAATCTAAGACCATGGCTGGAAGCTCCTTATAAAAATCAAATTTTAGAGCTTTGGATCGAACTTTTTGGGTGGGTGAAGCTTTGGGAAACTCAAACCCTAATTTAGGGTCCTCCCTAGTGAATCTGGAAGTCTCAAAAGCAATTTTGAGGGGTGAAACTTTGCAGTTTTCAAATTCTGAGTATACTAGCTTGATCAGCTCAGCAAGGCATATCTTTCTATCCTTTCAGAAGTTTGAAATTCAAAGTTTGAATTTTTAGGGTTTCTCTAACAAACCCTAATCCAGCTCCAAGATCTAGTTTTCAGTCAATCAAGTAGATTGGGTCAATCCTAAAAGAGAATGAGTTGGACACTTACATAAGTGAAGAAGTTCCTGTTCCAGAGGGAGATGAGGCTAAGGCCTTACATAAGAAGACTATACAAGAAATCTAGAGAGGTATGACTTGAGGAGATACAGGTATGTGTTGAAATCTATTCATGATTAAGTTTATGATATGTTTGTCTTCATATTATTAAGGTTAGTACTATATTGATTAATCTTAGAATTTTCTTATCACCCTAGTAAAAGTATGAATGCATGTGAATGATAGAAGACATTCATTGATTAGGGTTATATGATTGTACTAATGCACCTGTGGCGTTGTATGAGGATGATGTTGTCTGCTAACAAGATACAGGTACATCAAGAAAGACAAATCAAGTTCTATGACCATGATGACATGGAGACAAAGGCTCATCCATAGTCTTTGACCACATAGAATCTCTACTTACGAGGTATGTATGACTTTGTTCTACTATGCTTTAACCCATGAGATATGCAGGTTCTAGCACAAGGTCTCTAAATCATTCAAGAGAACAAAGAAGATATTGTTTGGGTATGTTAAGACATAACCAAGCATGATAATCCAGGTATGTTTTCCTATATCAAGTTAGAATCCTACTTTTTGTTAGGATCTTAGGTAAGTATACCTATGTATGAAATGATCATGACCATACATACTTAAGATTATTTAGAATCATAATGTTTTGATAGTATTGAGACTATACTAATGAATGTATGATTAAGTATGAGATCATGAGGATGACACTAGTGCACACTTAAGCATGCTTAGTGGTACAGAATGAATATAAGTTCAAAGACATATAGAGATCAAGTGGGAGGCAACCACACAACATAAAAGATAAGTATTTGGGTTGTTATTTGAATCTCTTAATAGTTAATGATATTGCTCGTAATAGTTGCATGCGTATTTGTATATATCATGCATAGTGTGAGAATTCATATAGCATTGAATAGTATACTACTAATATGCATATGATGGGTAAGTTGGACAAACATTCAATTGTTGCTTGTCTAGAATGAAACCTCTTTGTTGACATGCTAAGAGCTGTGCACGCTCTTGACAGTATGTTCTGGTAGAGATGGAAGGCATCTAGATAGCCACTATATGCATACAAGATATGGAAAAGTGTTGTGTTGGTAGTTGAATAACTATGTGAATCATATTTGTATGCATTATAGGTTATCATGTCAACATGATTTGATGATTATGAAGTATTAATAATCATGTGATTAACTTTGATTTGTAGAAAATATCATGTGCTATGAAGATGAACACCTATTCCAAAGAACGAGTGATGGATGTTCAACAAGAAGACTTACAAATCAAACATACTATAGAAGGCTCATGGCTAGAAGATTATCTTAAGAGGAAGAGGATCATGACGAGATGTTTGCTCCAAGTGGCTAGATAAGACCATTCTCTTAATGGTGTAATTGAAGAATAAGTACGAATCGAGAAAAATCCCAGGATTCAATTGAAGAAAGCTCTGTATGGGAACCCAGGATAGATAGTCATTTGATGAGCTTAATGATCACCATGGGTGATGCATATTTCAACCTTTGCTACAAGGTTGAAGATGGGGTCTATATACATATTACATTCTTCTCTTAGATGGATGCAAGAAGTTCGAATGATCTTGAGGCTCATATCAGTAGACCCATCTAACAAGAGATGGCACAGATAGATATGTAGAAGATCAATCAATGCAAAGTGTGAATGATGTCAAGTCACAGAGGGAGAATTGATAGCTTGGGATTTACCAAAACTAAAGTTTATCCTAACCTTTATCTCAAGGTTATGGATGATGAACCTGTCATACTATTACTGTATGTGGATGATCTCTTTTTGACAGGGAATGAGAAACAGATCATGGAAAGCAAGAAGAAGCTACCTACAGAATCTGAGATGAAATATCTCGAATTGATGCATTACTTCCTAGGTCTAGAAGTATGACAAGGCCCAGAAGGAATCTTTCTCAACCAGGGAAAGTATTTGATATGTTGGAAGGAAAAATCCATGGCCACTCCCATGGATTCCAACTTGAAGCTATTAGCTGATGACTCATCAGAGTTAGTGGATGTTACTCTGGACAGACATATTATTGGGTCATCTGATGAATACCAGGCCATATATATTCTTTGCTTTGAACACCTTGAGTCAGTATCTAGTGGAACCTAGGTGTGTTCACCTAATAGATGCAAAGCATGTGATGAGGAACCTAAAGGGTACAATAGACTTTGATCTATGTTATCTTGGAGATCATGACTTCAGATTGTATGGCTACACAGATGTTGATTGGGAATGAAGTGTATCAGACAGGAAGAGCACATCGGGAGGATGTTGTTGTCTAGGATCAGCCATGATCTCGTGGTTTAGCAGGAAGCAGTCTAGTGTGGCTCTCAGCACAACTGAAGCGGAATATATTGTTGCTTACTATGCTAAGTTGTGAAATAATATGGAATCGGAAATTGTTATCATGATTGTTTGAATTAGAGATGGACCCCACTATGATCATGTGTGACAACCAGAGTTGTATCAAGAGGATAGAGAAGCCAGTATTCCATGATAAGTCAAAGCACATAGAGATCTGGTATTTTTATATACGGGATATGGTGCAGAAAGGAGCTATAAAGCTTGAGTATGTGAGCACTGACGAACAAGTTGCTGATGTATTGACCAAACCTCTGTTTCGAGTAAAGTTTGAGTATTGTCGAGACAAGCTTGGTCTATTTTAGAAGGACCCTCCTCGAAAGGGGGAGTGATATGGTCAATGATATGGATACTATATCGATGATGAGGATACTTGTATTGATGATGTGGATACTTGTATTGATGATGAGGACACATGTATCGATGATGAGGTCACCTGTTCCGACGTGAGGTCGATGATGAGGTTACGTGTCCCGACGATGAGGTCTATGATATCAACGATAAGGTTGAGAAGTGGTACCTAGTGGACAAGAGGGATTGTATCATCCCTGGACTTCGGTCCCTGAATTGATCCGTAAACATATGTCTCCAAGAAGTGGTCCCTAGTGGACGAGAGGGATTGTATCATGCCTGGACTTCGGTCCTTGAATTGATCCATAGACTCTTGTCTTTGAGAAAGATGTTGGTGAATGATGTAATGTGTTCTCCTGGACTGCTTAACATAGCAGTAGGTGATCATTCACAAAACCTATAATGATGTAATGTTCGCTCCTGGATTAGTAGGTGATCATTCACAGGTTGTAAATCCTAGATCTGATCTAGGTCACACCCCAGTTGAAATAGTACTGGCTCTGTGGTTGACTGGAATGATGTAATGTTCACTCCTGGACTGCTCAGTGTAGTAGAAGGTGATCATTTACAGGTCCTGTACTGATGTAATTTTCGCTCCTATATTAGCAGGTGATCATTCATAGGTTGTAAATCCTAGATCTGATCTAGGTCACACCCCTGTTGAAATAGTACTGGCTCTGTGGTTGACTGGAATGATGTAATGTTCACTCCTGGACTACTCAGTGTAGCAACAGGTGATCATTTGCAGGTCCTGTAATGATGTAATGTTCGCTTCTGGATTAGCAGGTGATCATTCACAGGTTGTAAATCCTAAATCTAATCTAGGTCACATCCCAGTTGAAATAGCACTGGTTCTGTGGTTGACTGGAATGATGTAATGTTCACTCCTGGACTGCTCAGTCTAGTAGCAAGTGATCATTTGCAGGTCCTGTAATGATGTAATGTTCTCTCCTGGACTGCTTAGTGCAGCAGCAGGTGATCATTCACAAGTGGTAAAATCCTAGATTTAATCTACGTCACATCTAGTATGAAAAAGGACTGGCACTGTGGTCGGGATTGCATTGTCCCTAGACATGAGAGATGTCTTAAAGTGATAAGGATTGATCATCCTGTAAGTAGATCGAGATTGCGTCGTCCCTAGACATGAGAGGTGTCTTAAAGTAATAAGGATTGATCATCCTGTAAGTAGATTGGGATTGCATCATCCCTAGACATGAGAGGTGTCTTAAAGAGAGAAAGATTGATCATCCTGTAAGTAGATTGGGACTGCATCATCCCTGAACGTTTGGTTCAAAATGTACATGATAGGACTGTATCGTCCCTGAACATTTGGTTCAAAATGCACGTGATAGGATTGTATCATCCTTGGACTTATTTCCTAAAGTGAGCGGGATTGATCATCCTGTAATTGGATCTTGTACATTGCAGAGTATGCTACTATGTTAATGTTTTTGATCGAGAGGATCCAGATGTTAATCGTGATGGTCTAGATGACAATGTTGTCGATTGTGATGGTCTAGATGACGATGTTGTTGATCGTGATGGTCTAGATGACGATGTTGTTGATCGTGATGGTCTAGATGATGATGCTGTTGATCGTGATGATCTAGATGACGATGCTGTTGATCGTGATGGTCTAGATGACGATGTTGTTGATCATGATGGTCTAGATGACAATGTTGTTGATCGTGATGGTCTAGATGACGATGTTGTTCATTGTGATGATCTAGATTACAATGTTGTTGATCGTGATGATCTAGATGATGATGTTGTTGATCGTGAGGATCTAGATGATGATGTTGATTGGTAGATCCAGATGATGATGCTGTAGCTGATCGAGTGTTGCAGAAGATGAAGACTCGATACTGACAATGATGATGTTCCAGTATTGATTATGTTCCAGTAACTGAATGAGTTACTGATGATGATGTATCAAGAAAGCTTCTAATGATTTATAGATGTATCATGTATCATGTAGTCGATGACTCCTTGCTCCTACAGATGTTGTTATAATATCCTTTTCGTTAAGGGGCAGTGTTGAAATATTATAACTTCTAAGAATATTATATTTGTACTTTATTATTCTGGAGATGTTTCATTCCTCCATGAAGACCTTATTGTATATCCGTAGATGTTTTATTCCTTCGTGGAGATTGTGGTAACTTGGGTTATTAGACTTCCCTAGTGGGGGTCGGCCCTGTATGAGTCATGTGGGTTAAAGGGTTATTAGACCACCCTAGTGGGGTCGGCCCTGTCACATTATGTTAAATGGTTAATTTGGTGCCGACCTAGTTAGTGTAAAGGTCAATTCGGAGTTGTGTATAAATAGAGGAGGTGTGTTCCTCATTTAACACACTCACTCATTATTCACTCACTTGTGAATGGCGCATAGGTGAGAGAGAGAGATCTTCTATGGAGGAGAAGGAGCTCATGTTTGGAATATACATCTCTGTATTGTTGATCATCTATATTGAGGAATCTTTGCTGGGTTTTCTACCCCATGAGGGTTCCCCAGGATAAATTTGTGTCTCTTGTGTTTATGTTGTGCTTGTTGTTCTTTCAGTGATCCTATATATGCTATTGTTGTGAAATGAAATGCAATGCTGATACTTTATGTCTTATCATATTAAATATTAACACCATTAATATTATTAATAACTTTAATATTCATTATACAAGCATTTGGATCAATTTTCTTAAGTTTCATAACCATTTGTGAAGATTTACTATCATTTCCCCCCATGTCGAAACTAGTCTTTTTGTATCTTATTTAAGAGGGTTGTAGAAGACTAAATAAGCTTAATGGTGATGCATATGAGACTATATTTATATCCCTTATATATCCACTTCCTCGTTTCAGAAATTCAAGAGGGTCCAATAGAATTTGGAGAGCCATTTCCAGTATCTACCCCATGCGGAATTGAACCCCTAATTGCTATTCAAATTCCCTACATTGGCCAGAATTCAAAGAAGAGTTTCAGAAGACTTTTGAAGACTCTAATGCATCCATGAACCTCATAATCATGTCCTAATACCATGCATATACCTTCTGTAATAATTTGGGAGCATTTGGAGGTATTTGGAGATTAAGAAACCAATACTAGTTAAGAGAAATTGCTAGTCAAATCCCCTACCTTGGCCAGAATCCTAAGGAGATTTTAAGAAGCGTTTTGGAGACTCTAAAGCATCCATGAAACTCATAAGAATTTCCTAATACCATCCATATACCTTCTGTGACAAGTTGGGAGCATTTGGAGCCATTTGGAGATCAAGAAACCAATACTATTCAAGGGTCGAACTAGTGGAAAATTTGAAAATTCCACCATTTTAATAAATTTGAAAAAAGGAACATTACAGTGGTATCAGAGCATGGTCCTTGCACCTAAGAATTAATATCAGACGTTGAAGAATAATTTGCAGCCATGTCATACTATTATGATGACTCCTATGAGTACAATTCTTATGAGCAGTATGAAGATCATTGTGAGCAATATGAAGCAGAATGTGAATGGTTTGAGGAAGAGGTGCCATCATGCAACACTTTTTACAATTTCATGAGGAATGAAGATTATTATTATGACCCTATGTATGATAAATATGAGTGTTTCACACTACCAAAGGATAATCCTATGAATGAGTTACAAAGACGGAGAGCAACATATAAAACCTTGCCCCAACAATATCAGAAATATCTTGATTTGTATAAGGGAAATACAAAAAAATCCCCTCCTTTTGAAGACTTTGCTGATTGGGTGTTTGCAAATATGCCCAAAAATGAAGATATGGAGTTAGTGAAGAAAGGTTTATGCCATTCTTGTAAAATACCTTGGAGAGAAAATCATATGTGTGTGAGTGAAAAGAGCAATGAAATATCTAAAGCTTCAGGGAATGCATGTATTTCCTACTTGAAGAGAGTTCTTGGGTTTTATTAAAAAACATATTACAAATATATTGATCTTAAGGAAACCAAGGGGAAAAATGCATCAGCTTGCTTGAAGGAGCAAAAGGAGGAGACCCATGAACCACCTAGTTCTGAAATAGGTGAAGTAGAAGAAGCAGTACATGAAATGGATCGAAAGTCACTCCCAAGCGACTCTGAAAAATATGAATATACATCACATGAGAATGAATAAGATCCTATTGAAAATATTGAAGATCATTTTGGGACACATTCTACCTTGGACATGAATCAAGGAGCATCTACTGATGGATGCTTGAACTATAAAGGAGTACCTACTGATGGGTTCTCACACCTCTATGTTGATGACATAGAGATCACTTTTGAAAGTGTTGCTACAATCCAAAGTTCCATTAATAATGAGAATGAACACCTTGTAGCAGTTGAACAAGAACCAATATCAACTTCCACATCACCATTTGAGCTTCATGAAGTTGGTCCAAGCAAGAAGAAAGAAGATGAGGAGTTTTATTTGCAAGAGCCTCATTTTCTTAAAGGGTCCTTGAATATGAATGAAAAGAAGATCCAAGAGACCCTTAGCATACTCCATGACACTCAAGCATTGGTGTCAAACTCTTGTTGGAGAGTTTATTCGTTGAAGGATCCATCCTTCCTTGAAGACATGGAGAAGATTCAAAGAGCAATGTGCAAAATCAAAGGTAATTTCATGTCTTTGTTTTTTTATGGAAATGATTTGGTTGAGTTTAATGAATTATTACATGATGCATACTTGAATAATAATGAGGATATTTATAAAATCAAAATTCAAAATGAGCAACTTCTTGAAACGTTGCAATATACTTGTTCTCCCTCCTATGTTTCAAATTTTCATATGGTAGATTGCATGTAGGATTCTCATGACATGGTAGATCATGAGAAATATGGAAATTTGCATGATCTTGATGTCTTTGAAGATGAGCTTGATGAGACCCAAGCACTTGATGTGGTGGAAGAGGAACTTGAGTTTCCTCTTGGAAATGGTGACACAATTTTTGAAGAAGTGTATTATTCCACTACCTTAGAACCAACCTATGAGGAAAGTTTTGCACTTTTGAGGGAGGTGCATGATCCTACCATTATGGAGAATTCACATGAGGACACTTCTACACTTTCTGATTATTTGGGTGAGTTGGTTCATTCTCCTACATCCTACACTTCCATATTTTGCAGCATTCATCCTAATGAAGTATGGGTGAAAGTTTTATTTTTTATGGTGCCACATGAGGAGCATGAAACTCCTATATATCCTTTATATGATGACATTATTAGAGACATGTCTTATTTACATTTGCAGTAGCATCCCTTGTTACCTTATGATGAGACACATCCACATGGATGCACTTATGATTTTCACTTCAGTCACTTGAAGACTCATGATTTTCCTTGCTCCTTGCTTAGTTCAATTGATATTGGAGGAAATTCATCCACTAATTGGGTGAAGAGATATATGATTGGGGAAAATTATTATTGGCAACATCATCCTTTGTTATTTCGTGATGATACACATGTTCATGGGTGCAGAAATTCTACTCATGTGAGCCCCTTGAAGGCTTATTGTTTTCTTTGCTCCCTACTTGGTTCATATTTTAGTGGAGGTTCTTCATTCACTTCTTGGATGAAAGAACACATGGATGATTATTTTGATGCATATTACATCCTTTTGGAGCAGCATTATAGGACATGCGATCCTCACGTATGTCATTGATTGGATCAAATTTAGTTGGTCACTTGAAGCTTGTATTCACTTGGCAAATGGTGGTCTACTTACTTGGAGGTATAAGCACTTTCATTATTCTTTGATGAGGCATCTCCTTGATGTACATTTTTATTATGTTGTTGTGTACTTTGATGATATATCTTTTGTACTCATGATGTTTGGAAGAATGCATACAAGAAAATGGGATCTAGGAATTCTCCTTCTTGGTGGTATGGGTTGGAGAGCACTCTTAATTGTTGGAGTGCAATACAAGCAATGGGACCCTGGGATAATTTTTAGTCCCATTGATTTCAATTTTTTTGGGAAACAATAAATACGGGAGATGGATTCCCCAGTTAATAAAGTGATTTTAATTAGAGTAGTGCAGCAGAAGGCATGGTGGTTCCCCTCTAAAATATTCATGGGATCTCGAAGACTGAAAGTTGGGCAACTCAGTGGCAACTTCAAGAATTACAGTGGTATCAGAAGGGGTTTCCAAAATATGAAAGAGGTAAAGAGTAATTTTCCAAACATGGTTTTGATGGATTTAATTAACATTTTGGTGTTTAGTGGTGATGTTACAGGGGATATCAAAATGAAAAAGAAAATCCACATCTCCTTGCTTTTGGAAACACACAATTGTAGTGCATGGGTGGCTCTACTCAAGGTTCTAGAAGAGAAGTTTTGGGAAGCCAAATTTTGGAAAGAAAGTAGGTTATTCCACATATATGTGTTGAAATTGCTCGAGGACAAGCAATGTTGGGAAGGGAGGATTTTTCATGTCCCAAAATTTTGCATTGAGTCACAATGGCCTAAGCCCCTTGGCCATACTCATGATAGTTTGTCAAATTGATGCTAAGGGTCAAATAATTGCCAAGAATGAATTCCAAGTTAGTAATAATATGAAATTAGATCCAAATGGGAAAGTTGGGTCACATTAAAAGAAATTCCCAATTCAAAGTTTGTAATATACCCATCCAAATGAATTGTCATGGAGGAAAATTACTAGTTCCCTAGGTTGGGGGTGGAAGCTTTGGGATTTGAAATAAGGGGGATAATAAATTATGTTTGGACATTATAATAGAATAAATTTTTAATAAAGGAGATAAATAAATAAATACAATGGAAAATCAAAGTGGCAATTGATCATGAAGACACATGGAGGATGTGGGACCCACACAAGCTAGGTTTTCTATGCCACATGGCATCCTCCTCTTGTCATTTTGAATCCATAAGAAGCACAACATTCTTGGGATGAGTTGGAAGTTCAATATACTTGGCATGACTCAATTAAGGTCGAATTTGAGTGGAAGAGTAACTCCCATGGATGAGGAAGAGGCATTTTGGAGCTAGTGGGACACTTGGACTAGATTCCCTAGCTCTATGACAACAATGATGAAGATGCTATGACACCTATGACACAAATCAGACCTGAATGATGGAATCTAACATATATGACATGTCAGGTCTAAAACTATCCTCCAAGAGGGTGCTCAAGGGATTTAAGGAAGCCAAAGAGACACCTATTCAAATTTGGTGGAGGAGGAGGTTAGAATTGGAGGGACAAGTCGCACACATTGGAATATTTTCCCAACTTGAGTTGGCATAAATCTCTTGGAAGGAATTTGATCCATGGATGACCTTAGAAGTTTCTAAAAGACAATAAAAAAGAAGGATAGTAGCTTTTGATCATTTTACATTTTACATTTTGCATTTGGAGAGGAGAGCTTGTGGAGTGTTACTCTATTTGCCTTAGCACCAATTTAGAGGGTGAAATATTCCCATCCTCATTGGAAATTGGAGAGGCCATTCAGACCTTTGATTTGGAGCTAAAATGGAGTTTTTTTTTACAATTTGAATCTATAGGGAAGCTCATGGTCACATATCTTTCATCTTGCTACGGCAACTATTCTTCTATTTCTTGACATATTCTTGCTCCTTGAGGACAGGCGCACTTGTTGAGGTGATGAACTCTTTGGGATAACTCTTTAGGCCCCATATATTTGTAATTTGATATATATACTTGTTCTATATTGGTTAGAAGACTTTCAGGTCGAAACTCAAATATATTTGATGTAAAAATGCTAAACTATGAATAAATGGTGTCATTTCCCCAATACCTTGTTATTTGCACTTGAAGTGGTATCAAATTTGAATGGTTCAGTCAATGTCTGATGTATTAATGTTGTATGGAGTTCCATGAATATTCTGAAGAAGTTTCATATTCGTTATACAAGCATTTGGAGCAATTTTCTTAATTTTCATAACCATTTGTGAAGATTTACTATCATTTCCCCCCATATCGAATCTAGTATTTTTGTATATGATTTAAGAGGTTTGTAGCAGACTTAATAAACTGAATGGTGATGCGCATGAGACTATATTGATTTCCCTTATATATCCAATTCCTCTTTTCATAAATTCTATAGGGTCCAATAGCAATTGGAGAGCCATTTCCAGTATCTACCCCATGGGGAATTGAACCCCTAATCGCTAGTCAAATTCCCTACATTGGCCAGAATTATAAGGAGAGTTGCATAAGCCTTTTGAAGACTCTGAGGAATCCATGAACCTCATAATAATTTCCTAATACCATACATATACCTTTTTTAACAATTTGGGAGCATTTGGAGCTATTTGGAGATCAATAAACCAATACTAGTTAAGAGAAATTGCTAGTCAAATCTCCTAGCTTGGCCAGAATCCTAAGGAGAGTTGAAAAATCCTTTTGACGACTCTAAAGCATCCATTAAACTCATAAGAATATCCTAATACCATCCATATACCTTTTGTGACAATTTGGGATCATTTGGAGCCATTTGGAGATCAAGAAACCAATACTAGTCAAGGGTCGAACTAGTGAAAATTTTGAAAATTCCACCATTTTAATAAATTTCAAGAAAAGGGAGATTACTGGCATCTACAAATAGCTCATCTGTTTGATACAATGCATATCAGGAATAATGCAACAACAATGATATGGCGTATATTAGATGGAAGGTATGACAAAGATAAAATTGGAAAAAATTGTAGTAACATTGCAGAAGCCAATAACGCATTGAAAAGTGTAATTATTTCCAATGCAGGAGATGGGGATCGAGATATTAGTCTTCCACAGTTATTGACAGAGCAGCAAAGCAATGCTATAAAATTGGTAATTCATAAAATAAGGTTCCCGATAGGGTTTTCATCGAACATACAAAATATCTTAACCAAAAATAGTGATTTTGGCGATGTTAAAACTTATGACTGGCATACATTCATTAAGGTAATTATTTACGTATATAATTTCGATTTAGTACATATTTTTAGTAATTGTTCTCTCCTATATGAAAATATTAAATAATGATTTGCTTTTTTCTACAGTATGTTCCACCTCTATCTCTGCCAGATAGCTTTTGACGACAACACAAAACAAGTTATATATGATATTGGTAAATACATGAGGTAAGTAACAATTTCTATGCTTGAAAATGTTTGTTCTCTTTCTTGCATATCTTATTTACATATTTTTTTTTACAACTTGGAACTTTATTGTATATGCCTCAATCTTGTTGATCATTGTTATTTTCTTGCATCTTTTGTAGGTGGCTTTCATCTAAAGAAATCCATAAAGGTGATATTAGGTAGTGGAAAAGAGAAATTTCTCGTCTAATGTGTGAAATGAAGATGTATTTACCTCCAACATTTTTCAATGCATACGAACACTATCTCATACACCAAGTTGAGGATATTGAATTGTGTGGACCTGTAAACTCAAGTTCAATGTGGATGGTGGAAAGGCATTTGAAGTCATTGGAGGATTTGTTTAGACAAAGAGCCCGTTCTGAGGGTTCTATGGTGCAGGGCTATATGCTATATAAATCCATGGTGTACATTAGTCAGTATCTTCCAAATTTAGCAAAAAATATCAATCTACCTCACATTTGGCATGTCGACTCCATCAACAAATTTGAATGGGAGGTCTTGTTGGGGAAAGGTAGAACGAGGAAAGTGAAAAGTAATTCAATGGTGTAGATTTAATTTATTATACATTTTTTTTTTTTCAATTTATGTAATTTTTATTATTCCATCAGTATTTTAAGGTAAAATTAATTGCCTTTAATGATAGATAATTTACAATTCTTAATTGTTATTTTTTCATATAGTTGGTCGCATGTGGGATGCACTACATTTATACATTGCAAACAATATTGATTGGATGGAGGAATGGATAGAATGATGTACATAATAATATGGTACTTTATCATGGGAAGGGGTTAGTAAAATGATTAGAACAATGCATTGTTATTGAGAAGAATATCCCGGTGAACTTACGCAAAGGGAAATTGATTTAGCATGTGGTTTAAAAGATAAAAAGGCAAGTATATTTACCCTACTCATTTTTTTCGTTGTTTCCATTGTATCAAAATATTTCTTTCATTTATTTATTCTTATATATTTATTTACCGAGACAGGCATGATGCAGTTGATACATCACAATGTTATGTGGTGCAATTGTCGTAAATTTCGCATCAAAAACTTGGATGACAAGAAGAAAACATTCGATTGTGGGATAACTGCATTTTTTCAAGTCACTAATGTTTCCTCTAGAAGTGACAGGAATCCAGAAGTATCTAAAAATAGGTACTATGGATATTTGGAAGATATAATTGAGTGTGACTTGAATTCCTTTAAAATAGTTTTGTTTGAGTTCAAACGAATGAATGAACGTGATCCCATAATAATTGTTATTGAGCATGCCAATGGATTTACCATGGTTAATACAAGGGCACTTGAACCGGGTACAGAGCCTTATGTTCTTCCAAGTCAATGTCAGCAGGTCTTTTACTTAGAGGTACCAGGTAAAGTAGGTTGGTCATACATTGTTAGATATGATCCAAGAGGAAGACCATTCAAGTATAATATAGAGGAAGAAGACAGTGTTGAAGAAGAAGGTGATGTAGATCAGGAGTAGTTGGCCGCCAACGTAGATATGTCAGATGCAAAATATGATCAAGAAGTTGATCATCCAAATGATGTAGAAGACAATGACGTCGTCATTGATGATATTGATGATGAATATATAACCAAAAACGACGTTGATGTTGATGTTGATATGAGCGATATTTTCAACGATAGAGATTCTGAACCAGATGAAGATACAGGTGTTGAGTCAGATGAAGAAGAATAACAATGACATTGTAGCAATGTTGGAATCTAGGAGGTATGTGAGAACATATTTTTGCATAATGTATTATGTTTAAATTATTTAGTTATGTCATTTTTTATTTAGTATGTTACATCATCACCATCATCCTCATCCTCATCATTGTCATCATCTTCATCATTGTCATCGTCCTCATCTTCATCATATTCATCATCATCGTTGTCATTTTCATCACCATCATCATCATCGGTGTCATCGTCATTGTTGTAATCCTCATCATAATCATCATCATCACCATCATCATCATCATCATCATCATCATCATCATCATCATCATCATCATCGTCTTCATCATCATCATCGTCGTCGTCATCGTCGTCATCGTCATCATCATCATCATCATCATCATCATCATCGTCATCGTCATCATCATCATCATCATCATCATCATCATCTTCATCATCTTTATCATCATCACCATCACCATCATCTTCATCATCATCGTCTTCATCATCATCATCATCATCCTCATCATCGTCTCCATTGTCGTCATCGTCATCATCGTCATCATCATCATCATCCTCATCATCATCATCGTCATAATCATCATCATCATCGTCATCATCATCATCATCATTATCATCGTCGTTGTTGTCATCATCATCATCATCATCATCATCATCATCATCATCTTCATCAATCATCATCATCTTCATCATCATCGTCTTCATCATAACTTGACCTTCCTTTTACGCTAACTAGGACGACCCCTTAGGGGAGTCTAATAACCCTTCCACTTAACTCATATTGGGCCAACCCCTCTAAGGTGGTCTAATAACCCATCAAATATAAGTTACAACACTTACAATAAAACTTGCGACACTTGCAAATACAAATGACGACACTTCCGATCGGAGGAATAAGACATCTCCGTCGGGGATACAATAAAGTACAAATTTAATACATACAATATACAAGTGAATATCTTCCAAAGTTACAAATATATCAACACTCCCTCTTAACTAGGAAGGTATTCTCTTGACACATGTCATCAATACATATAGGCACAAGTCTTCAATACTGGAGCTGGATCATCGTCACTGGATGACTGGAGCATCATTCGCACTGCCGTTGTACTCATCATCTCGATCACTGGTGCTATCTCTTAATTATTCTCGTCATAGGAAGTTCTACAGAACCAACCCTTTTTCATGCTAGATGTAGGCCTAGCCTCCATGTAGGTATTCATCATCTCTGCGAGCAACCCATCTGGTGGAATCTCATGACTAATTATGTGCATCTGCAAAACCTGAAAAGAGCATCCCAAGACTGATTACAAGCTACTACTCAACCTGCAAGATCTCCTAGGACTGATTACATGCAAATAATCAAAACCTTGAAAGAGCATCCCAAGACTGATTACGAGCTACTACTCAACCTAAAGGATCTCCCAGGGGTGATTACATGCGAACAAGCAAAACCTTGAAAGAGCATCCTAGGACTGATTATGAGCTACTACTCAACCTGAAGGATCTCCTAGGACTGATTACATGCAAACAAGAAAAACCTCAAAACCTCAATACTGGAGCTGGATCATCGTCACTAGATGACTAGAGCATCATTCGCACTGCCGTTGTACTCATCATCTCGATCACTGGTGCTATCTCTCAATTATTCTCATCATAGGAAGTTCTAGATAACCAACCCTTTTTCATGCTAGATGTAGGCCTAGCCTCCATGTAGGTATTCATCATCTCTGCGAGCAACCCATCTGGTGGAATCTCATGACTAATTATGCACATCTGCAACACCTGAAAAGAGCATCCCAGGACTGATTACAAGCTAATACTCAACCTGCAAGATCTCCTAGGACTGATTACATGCAAATAATCAAAACCTTGAAAGAGCATCCCAAGACTAATTACGAGCTACTACTCAACCTAAAGGATCTCCCAGGGGTGATTACATGCGAACAAGCAAAACCTTGAAAGAGCATCCTAGGACTGATTATGAGCTACTACTCAACCTGAAGGATCTCCCAGGACTGATTACATGCAAACAAGAAAAACCTCAAAAGAGCATCCCAGGACTGATTACGAGCTACTACTCAACCTGAAGGATCTCCCAGGACTGATTACATGCGAACAAGAAAAACCTCGAAAGAGCATCCTAGGACTGATTACGTGCTACTACACAACCTACAAGATCTCCTAGGACGGATTACATGCGAACAAGCAAAACCTAGAAAGAGCATCCTAGGACTGATTACGTGTTACTACACAACCTGCACGATCTCCCAGGACTAATTACATGCTACTGCACAACTTGCAAGATAACCACTTCCATAGAGCATCATCCGGATGCTCATGATCATACGGATCATCCTCGTACGGAGCATCATATGGATCCTCATTGTCATATGGATCATCATCATACGGAACGTCATACAGAACATCATACGGATCATCGTCATATGGAACATCATACGAATGTTCATGAAGGAGCATCGTATGGATGCTCATCACACAACACTTACATCCACAACCATGGGGAGGACCTTCCTACCACCATGCTTGGAAGGGATCCTACATCTGTGTCTCGTCACTTCCTCCTAGAAGTATCTTCGATCTAAAGAACACCAAGCCTCTCTCTGAAGTACTTGAACTTTACCCTGGCTAGTGGCTTGGTCAACACATCTGCTATCTGCTCGTCCGTCGCAACATACAGGAGCTTCATTGCTCCTCTCTACACCATATCCATGATATAGTGATACTTGATCTTGATATGCTTCGACTTGTCATGAAACACTGGGTTCTCGGACAACTTCACACAATTCTGGTTGTCACAGAAGATACAAGTAGCATCCAACATGAGATCAAATAAATCTAACAGTAGCTTCCTTAGCCATACTACCTCATAACTGCCCGAACAAGCTGCAACATACTCTGCTTTGGCTGTACTCAGTGCTACGTAGGACTGCTTCCTGCTAAACCAATAGATCACACCTGATCCCATCCTGAAGCAGCACCCCGAAGTGCTCTTCCTATCTGTAGCACTGTCTGCCCAATCTGAATCAACATAACCCTCCAGGTTAACCTTTTGATTCACATCATACTTGAGCCCATAATCAACCGTACCCTTCAGGTACCTCATAATATGCTTTACAACAATCAAGTCAACATTGTGTCTAGGATCTGTCAGTAACTGTCTCAATGTGTTCACAGCAAAGCAAATATCTGGTCTCATGTTCGTCAGGTACATCAAGGACCCAATCATCTGACGATACATCGTGGCATCAACTGACTCTGATGAAACATCACTCAATATCTTTAGGTTCGATGCCATAGGTGTGGCCATGGCCTTGCAGTCCATCATCCCGAACCGCTTCAAGATCTCTACTGCATACTACCCTTGTCCAAGGAAGATTCCATCTACACACTGCCACACCTCCATACCTAGAAAGTAATGCATCATACCCAAGTCCTTGATCTCGAACTCGCCAGCAAGCTTCCTCTTCATATCAGCAATCAAACCAATCTCACCTATCACAAATAGGTCATCTACATACAATAAGAGTATCACTGGATTTCCTTCCTCAACCTTGTAGTAAAGGTTGGAATCTGCTTTACTCTTGGTAAAGCCCAAACTAGTCAGGAAGCTATCAATCCTGTGGTACCATGTCATGGGTGCTTGTTTAAAATCATACAAGGATTTTTTCAATTTGCACACATGTGACTCCCTGTCATGTGTCTCAAATCTGAGAGGCTTCTCCACATACACTTCCTCTTCGACTACACCATTCAAGAAAGTTGTCTTGACATCCATCTGGTGTATCTTCCACTTCATCACTGCAGCCAGAGCAAGTATTGTTCTGATGGAAGTGTATCTGGCTACAGGTGAAAAAGTTTCTTCATAATCTATCCCTTCTTTCTGGGAGGAGCCACGAGCCACAAACCTTGCTACCATCTGCATCATGCTTGGTCTCACTTGGAAGTTACAACAGACTTCCCTTCTAGTCTTAGGACCACATACCATACATCATTCTTCATGATCGACTAGTGCTCCTTGATCATGGCATCCTTCCATTACTGCATCCCTGATCCTGGGAACTTCAGATTCTTCAATATCTTCAATAGGTAGTTTTCTTAAACTTTGTCGCTGGAACAAATGTCGTTGCTTTTGTAGGTGATTGTACACAATCTTTCCTACAAGTCAAATTCAATTGCATAATTAGAAACATCTCATAGTTTTCAGAACAAATTCTTATGCATAAAGACATAGGTCATACAGTCATGCAATTATCTTAACAAATACTTCAATTCAACATTTATCCATATCCTGTAACTTTCTAGATGCCTTCCATCTCTAGAAGAACATTATTAAGAGTGTGCACTACTCTCGACATGTTACCAAAGAGGTTTCAATCTAGATAAGTAGCAATGGAGTGTTGTACAGTACCATAGGCCAATTACCCATTATTATATTAGTAATATCTTGTTCATTAATGCAACTTTTCGAAAATACATAATATACATCCTAAATATAGGAACATAAGTATGTACATGACTGAACAACATCATTTAAGTAATCATATATACAAGAAATGACAATTCAAATACTTATCTTTTTTTGGTTGTTGGATGGAATCCCTCTCAATCTTTGCTTCTTTGCGGGAACTACTAGAGTCTCTGATAGTGTGCACCTTAACCAATGTTGAAAATGTATGAGAGGTTCTTCTATAGATTATTTGTTTTCCGGAGTCCAACTCTGCAGTAGATTCTTCTACTCCTTTCATGGAAAACTTCATTACAACACATATTCTTCATAACTTGAAGAATATTCACTGTCTTCCCTAGTTCTCTTCCTTGGAGGTTCATCATCCTCCGCAGTGTGAGCATGATGTCCTCTCTTGTTGTTCTTCTTCTTGTGGGAGATGCTTTTGTTCCTAGGACAATCTATGGAATAGTGTCTCTTCTCATCACAAGTATAACATCGAATGTCAGAAAGATCTCTCATGGATCCTCCAAAGTTCTCCATCTCATTCTGGTGGTGGTATTTACCCTTCTTGTGATGAGGATGCTCCCTCTTGTGGTTATTATTCCTAGTGTGTGTTGTGAGAGCCTGGTCTTCATTATCCATCTTTTCTTCTCGAGCTTCTTCCTGTGATCATTCCTCCCACAGCCTACTAAATGTGATGAGCTTCTTCCTAGCACAAATACCTTGAATGATGGAATCCCATGACCTAGGAAGACCATTCAAGGTGGTTATCAGAATTTCACGATTCTCTATATCTTCTTCCACAACTTCAAGTTGTTCTTTTATCTGAGAGACCCTTGTAAAGTAGGACTGCATGGTCTTCGCATTTTGTATCTTGACATTCTTCAATTGATTCCTCAAACTCATCTTCTGATTTATGTTCTTTCCTTCAAACAACTTGGTCAAGGAATCAAACATCTCCTTGGGTGTCTTTAGAGAAAACACATGTGGTATGAGATGGTCTTTGATAGAATCTGCAATAATCCTCTTGGCCTTGACCAAGTTCTTCTTATGTAAGGCCTTAGCCTCATCTCCCTCTAGAATTGGAACTTCTTCACTTATGTAGGTGTCCAATTCATTCTCTTCTAGTATTAACCCAATCCTATACTTCCATGCTCAGAATTTATGAGCCCCTTCAAGCTTATCCTCAAGCTTGGTGTGGTGAGACATCTCTTAAAGAGTACTTCAAATGGAAATAGAAATTTTTTAGGTCTTACCACTTTGATTTGTTGAAACTGGATCTGGAGCTGGCTAGGGTTTGATAGAGAAACCCTAAAGATCCAAACTTGGAATTTCAAACTTCTGTCTGGATAGGGAGATGGAATTGACTGAGGCAAGCTAGCTGGTGTGCTCAAATTTTGAAAACTCCAAAAAATGACCTATGAATTTCGGATCTGCAACTTCTGTCAAAATCTGGTTTTCTGGTCCAAAAGTCAAATTAGGGTTTGACTTTCCTGGAGATTCACGCAACCAAAAAGTTCGATCTTAGTCTCTAAATTTTGATTTTGCTGAGGACAGAAATCCTATGCCGAGACTACTCCAAAATTCTACTTCTGTCAAAAGCCCTAATTTCCCACAGCAGTGATAAGCCAAAAATGAAAATGCTCAGAATCCAATTATGTTTTGACAAAAAGATATGCCATATTGTTTCTGGTGCATATCTAAAATTTTGGATCCTCAGGGTCTGAAACTTCGGCCTGTGGTAGAATGACCTGTAATATTTCCAACCCCACAAATCTGAGCTTCAATGGATTCTCGATGAGAGAGATATGCTAAGTGTTGCAACATGACCTATATTTATGGGATGAAACAACATAGAGAACTTGTTTGGAGTTCCATGTGTCACTGTTTCAACTTCGGCCTCTGAAACTCGGACCTGTGAAACTACAGTCCGTGCCCTAACTATAGCTTTTTATAGAATTCCATGTGGAGCTTCTTATCCTGAGATATGACCTTTGTTCCTAGGTCACATGTTTAGGGCTGCATTCTGGAAGAGGCAGAATCCCTAACTCGTACGGATCATATCGCACAAAGTGCAACGAATTTGAGGCTGAAAGTTTTACATAGGGTACATCCGTGTTCGATATTTGGCCTGTAAAAATTTCAGATCCCGAACCTTCGCCAAAACTGATTTATAGCGAAATTTCCATGATGACTATTTTTTACTAAACCAAGCCCTAGCTTCCAATTTGTCGCAAGTGCAACAAGTGTCATAAATGCCATGCAATGCCTTCCTTCATGCTAGCTCTGATACCATGTTATTTTTTCATCATTTAATTCATTATGATCTACGAGCTTATCTGAGAGAACAACATGTACAACATATCAAACACAAGAGACAAGAGACATAAAGCATTTCATCGGGGAAAACCATAAAGGTGAAAAACCACGCAAATTCTTCAGAGATAGAATAAGCACCAATAAAAAGATCACAAAGATGAAACCCTAAAAGATAGATGTCTCTAGCAACTACTCCTCCTCCACTTGCGCGCACTCCTCTCTCTCAACTCTGCGAGTTGAATGTGTGAGTGAATGAGCAAATAGAGTGGTGCAACTACTCTATTTATACTTTAACTTGACCTGCCTTTTACCCTAACTGGGCCAACCCCTTAGGGGAGTCTAATAACCCTTCCACTTAACTCATATTGGGCCGACCCCTCTAAGGTGGTCTAATAACCCATCAAATATAAGTTATGACACTTACAATAAAACTTGCGACACTTGCAAATACAAATGACGACACTTCCGATTGGAGGAATAAGTCATCTTCGTTTGGGATACAATAAAGTACAAATGTAATACATACAATATACAAGTGAATATCTTCCGAAGTTACAAATACATAAGCAAATAGAACCTACATATTCAATGTTCATTGGAAGGTTATCACGCATGAAATCAATCATCTCACATGTTTACCACTTAGGGCATAAATTCAAATATCACCAAAGTAGAATCCATAAACCCTATAAACGCTAAGTTTCTTCAAAATTTAATTTATAGAAGAAGTTAATCTCCCATAATTAGAAACAGAATCCCAAATAATCACAACCACACAAATTCCCAATGCACTTTTAAATAATGCAAGCCACACAACTTTGCAAAGTACTTTGAAATAATTCCACCCACACAAGTTTGCAATGTAATTTGATATCGTTTTCCACGTTATTAAAAAAAAATTATTAAACAAGTGAAATTAACAACATTTGAACTTACTTATACCTCCCTTTTATAAATAGTTTAATCTAATTATTTAGAAAAGTTTTAATTTAATAATTGCACATAGTTCAAAGTTAAAGCTAAAGTTTGAGAAGAGAACAATTGGATAATAAATAAGAAGCAGGTAAGAAAATACCATTGTCAATTGTAAATATCAAATTTATATTAAATACTTAATGTTGAAGGTATTAAATGTGTAGTAGTTAAAAACAATTATTACTATTATTTTTGTAAGCTTAATAGCAACTTAGATATGAATTTGTAGCAAAGCGACTTAATACCTACCTTTTAAAAAATAACTAAAAATAAAATAATAATAACTAATTTGTTTTGTAATATGTGGTTGTTAAAATAAACATAGTTATATTGTTTCCTACAATATAGTTGAAATATTCAATACAAGCTTACATCTATTTATTAAATTAAGATAAATTATTTGGTATCTAAAGGGTTGGTTGTAGAAGTTTTAACGGATTTTTGGTTAGTGAGTTAGGTTACTGGTTAAGTAATAGTTAAGGAGTTAATAGGTTAGTGATTATGGCATATTAGTAGGTTGATTGACCAATGATTAAAAAATTTGTGAGTTAAGGAATAAATAGTTAGAAATTCACCCACCATAAGGATAAAGCAATTGGTAATGAGTAATTAAAATAAAAAATTATAAATGAACGATCATAAATTCAAATCTATGTAGATACTCACTTAAAAATAAATAAATAAATCATCATTTACACAAAATCAATTAAAGTTTATATATAAAATAAAATAAAAATAAATTAAATTAATTTTTTATTTTTTAATTTAAAATATAAACCTTAAAAAACATATTCTCCTTATCTATTGAAAATTTGTATTATATACTATTAAATCATTAGTCTACACAAGTTCTATATTACGATTATTTATCCTCTTATTAAAGATCCTACATTAACCATGCCCCTCGAGAGAAGATGGTACGCTTATCATACAAATATATGACTATAATTATTTATCTTCTGATTAGACATCCTACATTAACCATGCCACTCGAGAAAAGGTGGTATGCTTAATCATACAAATATATCTCCTATCGTGAGGTCAAACTTTATAAATCAATTAACTCCGTTAATTGTTGGCGTATGAGCCGGCAAGCACATGCGGGAATCTGGTAAACAAATAATTGCTGAAAATGTAGTTTTTATTGTTCAAATAGTGTTTTAGATTGGTTGGGTAATTTTTAAATGTTTGCAAAAATTGTGATTTCCAATATTCATGGTATTGAATCTATTTATACTATTAAAATACAATAAAATTCAAAATTTACAAAATAAAAAACATCGAATTTAAATGAAAAACTCTATCTCGTCCAAATCTTCTTAATTTTTAATTTTTAAACAACTCCCCTAACCTACCATATATTTTATATTACATACAAAGTATACTAATACGATTTTTAACACTTACATTATATAAATAACAAGCTCCTGCAAGTGCATCTATTGCAGTCAACTCTTTCTTGTCTTTTTTTTTTTTAAAGAAAACCTTCCATGGCATCCACAAGATCTTTGGTTGCTTGCCAACGTAAATGCAGGAGTATTATAAAAAAAATATGGCCATTAATAATAGTATAGTTTACTAATAACGCTTACATTATATAAATTATAAGCTCGGGCAAGTGCATCTATCGCAGTCAACTCTTTCTTGTCTTTTTTAAGAAAACCTTCCATGGCATCCAGAAGATCTTTGGTTGCTTGCCACCGTAAATGCATGAGTATTATAAAAAAATATGGCCATTCATAATAGTATAGTTTATTGATAATATTATAATGTGATGATGGTTGGTATGAAAGTTTTCATATTAAAAAAATGAATTATTATGAATATTTATTAATGAAGCTAAATACTAATAGATAGATGACTATTTATAAAAATAAAATAAAAATGGTCTTTAAAATTAATTTTATTTTTAATATTGAATCTATTTATACCATTCAAATACAATTAAATTCAGATTTTACAAAATAAAAAACATACAATTCAAATGAAAAAGTCCAAATCTTCTAATTTTTAATTTTTAAACAACTCCCCTAACCTACCATATATTTTATATTACATACAAAGTATACTAATATGACTTTTAACACTTACATTATATAAATAATAAGCTAATTTTTAAACAATTCCGCTAACCTACCATATAATTTATATTACATACAAAGTATACTAATACGACTTTTAACACTTACATTATATAAATAATAAGCTCGTGCAAGTGCATCTATTGCAGTCAACTCTTTCTTGTCTTTTTTTTTTAAAGAAAACCTTCCATGGCATCCACAAGATCTTTGGTTGCTTGCCACCGTAAATACAGGAGTATTATAAAAAAATATGGCCATTAATAATAGTATAGTTTATTAATAATATTATAATGTAATGATGGTTGGTATGAAAGTTTTCATATTAAAAAAATGAATTATTATGAATATTTATTAATGAAGCTAAATACTAATAGATAGATGATTATTTATAAAAATAAAATAAAAATGGTTTTTAAAATCAATTTTATTTTTAATACTGAATCTATTTATACCATTAAAATACAATTAAATTCAGATTTTACAAAATAAAAAACATACAATTCAAATAAAAAACTCTATCTCGTCCAAATCTTCTAATTTTTAATTTTTAAACAACTCCCCTAACCCACCATATATTTTATATTACATACAAAGTATACTAATACGACTTTTAACACTTACATTATATAAATAATAAGCTATTTTTAAAACAATTCCCCTAACCTACCATATATTTTATATTACATACAAAGTATACTAATACGACTTTTAACACTTACATTATATAAATAATAAACTCGTGCAAGTGTATCTATTGCAGTCAGCTCTTTCTTGTCTTTTTTTTTTTTTAAAGAACACCTTCCATGGCATCCAGAAGAACTTTGGTTGCTTGCCACCGTAAATGCATGAGTATTATAAAAAAATATGGCCATTAATAATAGTATAGTTTATTAATAATATTATAATGTAATGATGGTTGGTATGAAAGTTTTCATATTAAAAAAATGAATTATTATGAATATTTATTAATGAAGCTAAATACTAATAGATAGATGATTATTTATAAAAATAATGTAAAATTGGTTTTTAAAATTAATTTTATTTTTAATATTGAATCTATTTCTACCATTAAAATACAATTAAATTCAGATTTTTCAAAATAAAAAACATACAATTCAAATGAAAAATTCTATCTCGTCCAAATATTTTAATTTTTAATTTTTAAACAACTCCCCTAACCTACCATATATTTTATATTACATACAAAGTATACTAGTACGACTTTTAACACTTACATTATATAAATAATAAGCTAATTTTTAAACAATTCCCCTAACCTACCATATATTTTATATTACATACAAAGTATACTAATACGACTTTTAACACTTACATTATATAAATAATAAGCTCGTGCAAGTGCATCTATTGCAGTCAACTCTTTCTTGTCTTTTTTTTTTTAAAGAACACCTTCCATGGCATCCAGAAGAACTTTGGTTGCTTGCCACCGTAAATGCATGAGTATTATAAAAAAATATGGCCATTAATAATAGTATAGTTTATTAATAATATTATAATGTAATGATGGTTGGTATGAAAGTTTTGATATTAAAAAAATAAATTATTATGAATATTTATTAATGAAGCTAAATACTAATAGATAGATGATTAGTTATAAAAATAAAATAAAAATGGTTTTTAAAATTAATTTTATTTTTAATATTGAATCTATTTATACCATTAAAATACAATTAAATTCAGATTTTACAAAATAAAAAACATACAATTCAAATGAAAAACTCTATCTCGTCCAAATCTTCTAATTTTTAATTTTTAAACAACTCCTCTAACCTATCATATATTTTATATTACATACAAAGTATACTAATACGACTTTTAACACTTACATTATATAAATAATAAGCTAATTTTTAAACAATTCCCCTAACCTACCATATATTTTATATTACATACAAAGTATACTAATACAACTTTTAACACTTACATTATATAAATAATAAGCTCATGCAAGTGCATCTATTGCAGTCAACTCTTTCTTGTCTTTTTTTTTTAAAGAAAACATTCCATGGCATCCACAAGATCTTTGGTTGCTTGCCACCGTAAATGCAGGAGTATTATAAAAAAATATGGCCATTAATAATAGTATAGTTTACTAATAACGCTTACATTATATAAATTATAAGTTCGGGCAAGTGCATCTATCGCAGTCAACTCTTTCTTTTCTTTTTTAAAGAAAACCTTCCATGGCATCCAGAAGATCTTTGGTTGCTTTCCACCGTAAATGCATGAGTATTATAAAAAAATATGGCCATTAATAATAGTATAGTTTATTAATAATATTATAATGTAATGATGGTTGGTATGAAAGTTTTGATACTAAAAAAATGAATTATTATGAATATTTATTAATGAAGCTAAATACTAATAGATAGATGATTATTTATAAAAATAAAATAAAAATGGTTTTTAAAATTAATTTTATTTTTAAGATTGAATATATTTATACCATTCAAATACAATTAAATTCAGATTTTACAAAATAAAAAACATACAATTCAAATGAAAAACTCTATCTCGTCCAAATCTTCTAATTTTTAATTTTTAAACAACTCCCCTAACCTACCATATATTTTATATTACATACAAAGTATACTAATACGACTTTTAACACTTACATTATATAAATAATAATCTAATTTTTAAACAATTCCCCTAACCTACCATATATTTTATATTACATACAAGTATACTAATACGACTTTTAACACTTACATTATATAAATAATAAGCTCGTGCAAATGTATCTATTGCAGTCAACTCTTTCTTGTCTTTTTTTTTTTAAAGAAAACCTTCCATGGCATCCACAAGATCTTTGGTTGCTTACCACCATAAATGCAGGAGTATTATAAAAAAATATGGCCATTAATAATAGTATAGTTTATTAATAATATTATAATGTAATGATGGTTGGTATGAAAGTTTTCATATTAAAAAAATGAATTATTATGAATATTTATTAATGAAGCTAAATACTAATAGATAGATGATTATTTATAAAAATAAAATAAAAATAGTTTTTAAAATTAATTTTATTTTTAATATTGAATCTATTTATACCATTAAAATACAATTAAATTCAGTTTTTACAAAATAAAAAACATACAATTCAAATGAAAAACTCTATCTCGTCCAAATCTTCTAGTTTTTAATTTTTAAACAACTCCCCTAACCTACCATATATTTTATATTACATACAAAGTATACTAATACGACTTTTAACACTTACATTATATAAATAATAAGCTAATTTTTAAACAATTCCCCTAACCTACCATATATTTTATATTACATACAAAGTATACTAATACGACTTTTAACACTTACATTATATAAATAATAAGCTCGTGCAAGTGCATCTATTGCAGTCAACTCTTTCTTGTCTGTTTTTTTTTAAAGAAAACCTTCCATGGCATCCACAAGATATTTGGTTGCTTGCCACAGTAAATGCAGGAGTATTATAAAAAAAATATGGCCATTAATAATAGTATAGTTTACTAATAACGCTTACATTATATAAATTATAAGCTCGGGCAAGTGCATCTATAGCAGTCAACTCTTTCTTGTCTTTTTTTAAGAAAACCCTCCATGGCATCCACAAGATCTTTGGTTGCTTGTCACCGTAAATGCAGGAGTATTATAAAAAAATATGGCCATTAATAATAGTATAGTTTATTAATAATATTTTAATGTAATGATGGTTGGTATGAAAGTTTTCATATTAAAAAAATGAATTATTATGAATATTTATTAATGAATCTAAATACTAATAGATAGATGATTAGTTATAAAAATAAAATAAAAATGGTTTTTAAAATTAATTTTATTTTTAATATTGAATCTATTTATACCATTAAAATACAATTAAATTCAGATTTTACAAAATAAAAAACATACAATTCAAATGAAAAACTCTATCTCGTCCAAATCTTCTAATTTTTAATTTTTAAACAACTCCTCTAACCTATCATATATTTTATATTACATACAAAGTATACTAATACGACTTTTAACACTTACATTATATAAATAATAAGCTAATTTTTAAACAATTCCCCTAACCTACCATATATTTTATATTACATACAAAGTATACTAATACAACTTTTAACACTTACATTATATAAATAATAAGCTCATGCAAGTGCATCTATTGCAGTCAACTCTTTCTTGTCTTTTTTTTTTAAAGAAAACATTCCATGGCATCCACAAGATCTTTGGTTGCTTGCCACCGTAAATGCAGGAGTATTATAAAAAAATATGGCCATTAATAATAGTATAGTTTACTAATAACGCTTACATTATATAAATTATAAGCTCGGGCAAGTGCATCTATCGCAGTCAACTCTTTCTTTTCTTTTTTAAAGAAAACCTTCCATGGCATCCAGAAGATCTTTGGTTGCTTTCCACCGTAAATGCATGAGTATTATAAAAAAATATGGCCATTAATAATAGTATAGTTTATTAATAATATTATAATGTAATGATGGTTGGTATGAAAGTTTTGATACTAAAAAAATGAATTATTATGAATATTTATTAATGAAGCTAAATACTAATAGATAGATGATTATTTATAAAAATAAAATAAAAATGGTTTTTAAAATTAATTTTATTTTTAAGATTGAATATATTTATACCATTCAAATACAATTAAATTCAGATTTTACAAAATAAAAAACATACAATTCAAATGAAAAACTCTATCTCGTCCAAATCTTCTAATTTTTAATTTTTAAACAACTCCCCTAACCTACCATATATTTTATATTACATACAAAGTATACTAATACGACTTTTAACACTTACATTATATAAATAATAATCTAATTTTTAAACAATTCCCCTAACCTACCATATATTTTATATTACATACAAGTATACTAATACGACTTTTAACACTTACATTATATAAATAATAAGCTCGTGCAAATGTATCTATTGCAGTCAACTCTTTCTTGTCTTTTTTTTTTTAAAGAAAACCTTCCATGGCATCCACAAGATCTTTGGTTGCTTACCACCATAAATGCAGGAGTATTATAAAAAAATATGGCCATTAATAATAGTATAGTTTATTAATAATATTATAATGTAATGATGGTTGGTATGAAAGTTTTCATATTAAAAAAATGAATTATTATGAATATTTATTAATGAAGCTAAATACTAGTAGATAGATGATTATTTATAAAAATAAAATAAAAATAGTTTTTAAAATTAATTTTATTTTTAATATTGAATCTATTTATACCATTAAAATACAATTAAATTCAGTTTTTACAAAATAAAAAACATACAATTCAAATGAAAAACTCTATCTCGTCCAAATCTTCTAGTTTTTAATTTTTAAACAACTCCCCTAACCTACCATATATTTTATATTACATACAAAGTATACTAATACGACTTTTAACACTTACATTATATAAATAATAAGCTAATTTTTAAACAATTCCCCTAACCTACCATATATTTTATATTACATACAAAGTATACTAATACGACTTTTAACACTTACATTATATAAATAATAAGCTCGTGCAAGTGCATCTATTGCAGTCAACTCTTTCTTGTCTGTTTTTTTTTAAAGAAAACCTTCCATGGCATCCACAAGATATTTGGTTGCTTGCCACAGTAAATGCAGGAGTATTATAAAAAAAATATGGCCATTAATAATAGTATAGTTTACTAATAACGCTTACATTATATAAATTATAAGCTCGGGCAAGTGCATCTATAGCAGTCAACTCTTTCTTGTCTTTTTTTAAGAAAACCCTCCATGGCATCCACAAGATCTTTGGTTGCTTGTCACCGTAAATGCAGGAGTATTATAAAAAAATATGGCCATTAATAATAGTATAGTTTATTAATAATATTTTAATGTAATGATGGTTGGTATGAAAGTTTTCATATTAAAAAAATGAATTATTATGAATATTTATTAATGAATCTAAATACTAATAGATAGATGATTATTTATAAAAATAAAATAAAAATGGTTTTTAAAATTAATTTTATTTTTAATATTGAATCTATTTATACCATTAAAATACAATTAAATTCAGATTTTACAAAATAAAAAACATGCAATTCAAATGAAAAACTCTATCTCATCCAAATCTTCTAATTTTTAATTTTTAAACAACTCCTCTAACCTACCATATATTTTATATTACATACAAAGTATACTAATACGACTTTTAACACTTACATTATATAAATAATAAGCTAATTTTAAAACAATTCCCCTAACCTACCATATATTTTATATTACATACAAAGTATACTAATACGACTTTTAACACTTACATTATATAAATAATAAGCTCGTGCAAATGTATCTATTGCAGTAAACTCTTTCTTGTCTTTTTTTTTTTAAAGAAAACCTTCCATGGCATCCACAAGATCTTTGGTTGCTTACCACCTTAAATGCAGTAGTATTATCAAAAAATATGGCCATTAATAATAGTATAGTTTATTAATAATATTATAATGTAATGATGGTTGGTATGAAAGTTTTCATATTAAAAAAATGAATTATTATGAATATTTATTAATGAAGCTAAATACTAATAGATAGATGATTATTTATAAAAATAAAATAAAAATAGTTTTTAAAATTAATTTTATTTTTAATATTGAATCTATTTATACCATTAAAATACAATTAAATTCAGTTTTTACAAAATAAAAAACATACAATTCAAATGAAAAACTTTATCTCGTCCAAATCTTCTAGTTTTTAATTTTTAAACAACTCCCCTAACCTACCATATATTTTATATTACATACAAAGTATACTACTACGACTTTTAACACTTACATTATATAAATAATAAGCTAATTTTTAAACAATTCCCCTAACCTACCATATATTTTATATTACATACAAAGTATACTAATATGACTTTTAACACTTACATTATATAAATAATAAGCTCGTGCAAGTGCATCTATTGCAGTCAACTCTTTCTTGTCTTTTTTTTTTTAAAGAAAACCTTCCATGGCATCCATAAGATCTTTGGTTGCTTGCCACCGTAAATGCAGGAGTATTATAAAAAAAATATGGCCATTAATAATAGTATAGTTTACTAATAACGCTTACATTATATAAATTATAAGCTCGGGCAAGTGCATCTATCGCAGTCAACTCTTTCTTGTCTTTTTTAAGAAAACCCTCCATGGCATCCAGAAGATCTTTGGTTGCTTGCCACCCTAAATGCATGAGTATTATAAAAAAATATGGCCATTAATAATAGTATAGTTTATTAATAATATTATAATGTAATGATGGTTGGTATGAAAGTTTTCATATTAAAAAAATGAATTATTATGAATATTTATTAATAAAGCTAAATACTAATGGATAGATGATTATTTATAAAAATAAAATAAAAATGGTTTTTAAAATTAATTTTATTTTTAATATTGAATCTATTTATACCATTCAAATACAATTAAATTTAGATTTTACAAAAAAGAAAACATACAATTCAAATGAAAAACTCTATCTCCTCCAAATATTCTAATTTTTAATTTTTAAACAACTCCCCTAACCTACCATATATTTTATATTACATACAAAGTATACTAATACGACTTTCAACACTTACATTATATAAATAATAAGGTAATTTTTAAACAATTCCCCTAACCTACCATATATTTTATATTACATACAAAGTATACTAATACTACTTTTAACACTTACACTATATAAATAATAAGCTCGTGCAAGTGCATCTATTGCAGTCAACTCTTTCTTGTCTTTTTTTTTTAAAGAAAACCTTCCATGGCATCCACAAGATCTTTGGTTGCTTGTCACCGTAAATGCAGGAGTATTATAAAAAAATATGGCCATTAATAATAGTATAGTTTATTAATAATATTATAATGTAATGATGGTTGGTATGAAATTTTTCATATTAAAAAAATGAATTATTATGAATATTTATTAATGAAGCTAAATACTAATAGATAGATGATTATTTATAAAAATAAAATAAAAATGGTTTTTAAAATTAATTTTATTTTTAATATTGAAACTATTTATACCATTAAAATACAATTAAATTCAGATTTTACAAAATAAAAAACATGCAATTCAAATGAAAAACTCTATTTCGTCCAAATCTTCTCATTTTTAATTTTTAAACAACTCCTCTAACCTACCATATATTTTATATTACATACAAAGTATACTAATACGACTTTTAACACTTACATTATATAAATAATAAGCTAATTTTAAAACAATTCCCCTAACCTACCATATATTTTATATTACATACAAAGTATACTAATACGACTTTTAACACTTACATTATATAAATAATAAGCTCGTGCAAGTGCATCTATTGCAGTCAACTCTTTCTTGTCTTTTTCTTTTTAAAGAAAACCTTCCATGGCATCCACAAGATCTTTGGTTGCTTGCCACCATAAATGCATGAGTATTATAAAAAAATATGGCCATTAATAATAGTATAGTTTATTAATAATATTATAATGTAATGATGGTTGGTATGAAAGTTTTCATATTAAAAAAATGAATTATTATGAATATTTATTAATGAAGCTAAATACTAATAGATAGATGATCATTTATAAGAATAAAATAAAAATGGTTTTTAAAATTAATTTTATTTTTAATAATTATATTTAAAAGTAGATAAAAATAATCATTTTACACATCTTTACTAATTAAAAATAAAAGTTAGATTTTTAAAAATTTTAAAATTAATTTATAATATTTAATTTTTACAGAGCTTTACAAATTTTCAATAAAATACAAACTAATTAAAAATCAACTAAATATAAATTAATTAAAAGTTCAATTTAAATTAACTATAACAAATTGTATAATATATATATATATATATATAATGATAAAGTGAAAAATAAGAATATAATTTTATTGGTGCTTTCACGGGTGGACATATTTACAACCAAAGGAATACCCGTGTGAAAATTGCAGAACTTGACGTTTGGGGCTGGATAGTTCAACCCATCTTCACGAGATACATTATAGTTTCTCCAAAAAATATAATTATTTTTATGCTTAAAAAAAAATGAAATTAACCTATCTTATTATATTTTTCAATTTAAATTTATAATCTATTTGACATAGAAAGTTATATATATAAAACTTACTTTTCAATCCACTTCAGATAACTTTCCCAAATTTTCAATAAAATACAAACTAATTAAAAATCAACTAAATACAAATTAATTAAAAATCAACTCATTAATAGTCAATTTAGATTAAAATTAATATATATATATATTACAATGATAAAGTAAAAAATATGAATATAATTATTTTAATGCTTAAAAAACTTGAAATTAACTTATCTTATTATGTTTTTCAATTTAAATTTATAAACTATTTGGCATAGAAAGATATATATAAAACTTACTTTTCAATCCACTTCCACTTTATGTTTTCAAGTTTCTTTTTTCCCAGAAAAAAAAGCATATTCATTGATCATAGTGAACATCGAATACATTCCTTAGGTGCTATATCAACATTAATAGAAAACTTATAAAATTTCTTTTACATTGGAGAGTGCAAAAATAAATTCTAAGACTTGTTCCAAAATTACAAAAACTGATTAAAAAATAAAGTCCAAATTGCTCCAGTAGAGCTCCTGTATTTCTTGACATATAGTAGTAGTTTTTCATTTTCCTTCTTCCTCCAATAATCCATCTTTAGAGAGACCATCAACCTTTTGATTTTGTTCCCTATATATATGAACAAATTCCACCTTCCTAAAAGTATGCACCAAAAGATCTATTTGGTTGCCCAAATTCTGTAGAGAATGATTTTGGAAAGTGACCTCTTTGTTCATTCTTTTAATCCATAAGTCTGAATCTCCATATATTCTGATGGTGTCCACAGAGAGCGTTTTAGCCTACTGAAGAAGAATTAACAACGCTAACCCTTTCGCACGATTGTTGGTTTTGTCACCTCCATTTGCTTGAAAAGTCAATTCCTTATCAAGATGTTTAAAGAAACCTCCCATCCTGTAGCCATTGTTCACAAATGCACCATCAAAAAAACCCATTGTTTCTCCTTCTCCATGATTCATAGCTTTCGTTGCTCTTACCTTTATTTCTTGATCATGACCCAGAAATAGTTTATAGATTGAAAGTATTTGAGCTGTAACTACAAAGCTTGGTTTGTTCAAATCTTCAAAAATTGATTGATTACAAGCTACCCACACATACCATGTCACCAGATATGGTAGACTTCTCAAATTTTTAAGTTTCGGATCCTCAAACCAAGATTTTAGGAAACTAAAGAAAGAGTCTCCTTCCCCCACAAAACATAACGGAAGCTTCGTTCTCACATCGTCCAAACTTGTTGAATAAATGGACATGACAGAAATAGATGTTCAGCATCTTCATCCGCATTCCTACACAAACTACATCTTCCTGGTCCTTCCAAGTTCCGTCTTTTTAATTTGTCCTAGGTTAAGACCTTTCCTTTCAGAATCATCCAAATCATAATTGTATTCTTATGTGTAGCCTAATTTTTCCAGAGCTTGATGCCCCACCATGGATGATCAGCAATCCTGTGAATCCAGATAGATTTATAAGCTTACTAAATCGTGAAAGTTCCCCCTGCCTCATTGCCCTGTGTAACATCCCTCCAAATTGCCCCTTGCTATTATTATTATTTTGTAAATTTAATTATAATTATGTAATTATATAAGCGGCCCTGGTGAGGAGCTCAAGGAAAAGGCCCAACCAGTGGTACTTGGGAGTTTTTGTTACTTAATTTTCCTAAATGTTACTAAGAACTTGACACCACTTATGTGAAGTAACTAAATCCTTTAAGGAAGAAGTCATCTTGACTACAGAGACAATACTAAACCTTATCATAGGAGGGGAATTCCACATCAATCCATTGACCGTCGAAAGACACTAAAGGGACTCCTAAGACTTAAGGCTCAACTCTAGGTTAACTATTCTATCCTAAGTGAACTACGATCCTTAGTTTAGAAAAAAGAGAGAGGCTTTTATTACATTAAAGAATTTATTTGAGATTCATATATCATTAAAAATAATATATATATATACATATATATATAATTTAAAAGAAGATTTACTATCTACTAGTAAACCAAAAGCGAAACCATAACCCTTAGAGAACTAAATGTGATTAGTCTAAGACCAACGAATAAAGACCAAGTAAATATTTTGTTTTGAGAATGGAAAAGAGCATAAGGTTATTCCACATACACCATATTAATAAGATGGAAGATAGATTTCTTTAAAAAAAATTATCTTTATGAATTACTTATGCAATAAAATAATTATATAAATAAACCCCTTTGAGAAAAGGTGGAAGGCACATATATATTCTTGTTAAAAGAGATATAGAAAAAGGTGATTGATGTTAGTCAAAATACATACCCTCGGGAAAATTTTTATTATACAAATTACACGTATTGATATATAATTATTACAAACTATCCTAAGAGGGAGAAGAGTCATATTTTCATAAGAATTATCTTATGAAGATTTCCACATGATTATATTTGGTAGGAGAATAATTGATTAAAGTAATTAAAGAATACCATATTAGGAAGAGGAGTATTATAATACATGAAAACACGTTTTTATGGTGCAAACACTTATATTAATATAGGAATATCTTTAGATATATGCAACATTGGCACACTTCCAAAAAGAGATTTAAGAGTTATTGTAAATGTTTACATATTAAGAGGGAGTGGCGAAACTCGACGAGGATTCGGAGGGAGTTGTCTCCCTTATGGGGAAATTCCGTTTCCACCAAACTACCACTCGCTCCGTTTCCACCAAACTACCACTCGCTCCATGCTCCATGCTCGTTGGCTGAACCGACTATACCATGACGGAGTTGTGAGGTACTATGTCTGTAATATTCATATCCTTAGACAGTTATTGAACAATTCTTAATCTTTGTTTATACCCTATTGAAGGAGCAAAGACTATTATTTATTTTAGACAAATTGTAGTAAATTTAATGCTGTAGGAAAATTACAACGCATGAGATTTGTGCTTTGGGATAGGTTAACCTCTGCACTGATAGAGTACCTTGGTTCCATAGTTTTTCAGTATGTTATATATAGAGATGGTTCTTTAGTGGAGCTAGCATCTACGCTGGTGAGGTAGCTCTTGTGCTTTGCGTGTGGTTTTGACCTCATGCTCTGGCCGAACAGAATTAGCTTACTTGTGGGTAGCCATATGGTGAAACTCTACGTGTGTAGAAGTTTGATACTACCTATGCATTTTACTTGGGATCGTTTTATGAGCAGGGTTAGCCGCGGTTTTTTGCTTGCCCCTCGGTTTCTTATTATAGCTTCTGGAAATCATATTCCTGGCCTTTATAGTATGATATCTGTAGTAGATATCCATGCACATTACAATTAGTTATATTGCTTCCCTAAAACGATAGATCTAGTTTTTGGTATTCATAGGTTATCTATCTATATACTCAATGACTTGACAAACGTTGGGTGTAGGTTTGGTAATTACATTGCTTCCTGAAAAGATAAGATCCTGTTTGATTTTATATTTATAAGTTACATATATAATCAATGACCTAAAAACGTAAGGCATGTATTTTGTTGGTAATTATATTGAAGGATGGGTTCGGTTTGTCTATATTCATATACATCAATATTATGTACTGAAAGGTAGTTTGTAGAAGAGAAATCAATAAGCTGGAAACATTATGGGATGGGTTCTATGAAGATCTATATGCACATAATCTAGTAGAAGTATAGTTAGGTTGAAAAGACTAAAGGACTATATAACTTAGGTTGAAAGTTAGAAGATACGTCGAAGTATCTAGATTATATGTAATGTTTCCTTTAAATAATTAAGACTTGGCATGAAAACCTCTTTTCTTAAAAGGGTAACTTTGAGAAAGTAGTGGGCCTTATTTTATGCAAGATAGATAAAAAGGAAAAGGTAGATCTTCATAGGAATAGCATTATTATGTCAATACATTTTTCATAGATCATTGAAATTATTTTTTTAGTATGAAGAGAATCTTGATGGCTATTCAATACTAAAGCTAGAACTTTGTAACCGTGGGATTTGCTAGTATTTGATTATCTTGTAAAATATTTCCTTGATGAGAGGAATTGCAAGAAAGGAAATGATGGCAACGACTAAGTTGCAACTTGTAATCACTATGTTTTGGAATAAATAAATGATGCACACACCTTGTGGACGTAGCCTGGGTTTGGGTGAACCACGTTATCTTTGGTCTCCTATGTTTGTCTATGGCTTCTATATGATGTGTATGTGAATGTGTGATGATTGTATGATTCTCTTTTATATAAGTTATCTTAATACTTGAGGTTTTAATGCAATTGCCGAATGTATATTGGCAAAGGATATTCCATGTTAAATGTTAAATGTTGTTCAAATGAGGACTACAAAGATATAAGTATTATTTAATTCAAGGTTGTAAATCTTCAATTTAGAATGGTAGTATTTAAATATGTACTAGTAAGTTATCGATGTTTGGAGGGTCTCTATGGTTGAAGTTATATATTTTTTTGTAAACATAGTATACAATCACATTGGTCTTTTACATATAAAGGTTTAATACGAGACCCAATGAGTTGCATAAGAATCACCTAATATAAAAGGTAAATTCACCTGTTGTAAATATGTACTAACACCTTTCGTATAAATATTCAATGATAATTCTATGAAGTGTTAAATGTCGCATTTATTAAATAGAAATTCAGATACTGAACATACATTTATATTTCTGTAAAGCATTTTAATGGCGATTAGACCACTTAGAAAAATTTTATTTTTTTACAAATTTTGGGTTCGTGACACCCTGCCACCAGAGCACATCCTGACCCATACCTAGTCTAATGAACCCTCTCTTCATATATACTATCCAATAATGCCAGATCTCATACCATCTCGAAGGTATCTGCATCTCCTCCGCTAACAGCGACTGTTGTGAAGGTCTTATACCAAAAACAACCACATTTGCTAGCGCAATGAAGCCATTTTCCTTCAAAAAGATCATGAAATCCGGAAGGAATAAAGGAGATTTATTGACCCCTTTATAGTACTCGCTGCCAATTCTAGCCTCAAGGCCATCTCCCATGTCCCATACTAGCCTCTCCTCTATCACAGGAAAGGCTGCAGCAATCGCCTTCGAGAATAAAGAACCTCCACAGCTACTCTTGCCAGGGTGACGTATCCAGTCAATAACATTACCATCACTCAGATATTAAACTGCAGAATAGATTGCCACTTACCTGGATTAGAAATAAACTGCCATGCAAACTTAGAAGCCAGCGCTTTCCTGAAAGATGCAATTTCCTTAAAACCCCATCCTCCTACCTCTTTGTGTTTAGATATTGAATCCCAGGAAGTCCAATGTAAACCTCTATCATCCTTACCCTACCAAAGGAATCTGAAAAAAAGTTTATGAAGTGAGTGTATAACCCCTGAGGAAACTTAGCATTTATCATCCAGTACACCGAAATAACACTCAGAACACTTTTGATCAGTACCACTTTACCTCCCGTGGAAAGGAACCGATTACACCAAAAGTGTATACGGTGCTCCACCTTATCAATGAGCCAAATCCAGTCAGCAATGCCATAATTTGGTTTAAGGTGAAATCTCAGGTACTTGAATCCCACTGACAAAGAAATAATCTCCATCGGTATGAAACCCAGAAAATCTAGTAGTTCTTCAGGTTCCAGATTATTAATATAGCATGTCGATTTATCATAATTCACCTGCATACCTGTAGCCTTGCTAAATAGCCAAAAAAGGTCTTTGACGGCACAGGTCTCATCAACTGAATTCCCAAGGAACATCAAAGCATCATCTACGAAAAAAATGTGGTTAATCCGGATGCCTCCAAACCGTAAACCTTCAAACAGATTGTTCTCCATAGCCTTAGAGATAAGGCGACTCAGGCCATCTATCACAAAGAGAAACAAGTACGGTGATAACAAGAAACCCTGACGAAGTCCTCGAGTTGGAGTGAAGAAACTGGATGCTGACCCATTGATTAAAACAACAAAACTAACCGTAGTCATGCAAGACCAAACCCAATTTGCAAAGGAAAGTCTGAAACTGGTTTGAATAAGGACTAATATGATATACTACCAGCAAGTACGATCATAAGCCTTTGATAGATCAACCTTCATTACCTTAGCCGGAAGGTTACATGTCTTAATCGTATGAATACATTCTTGTGCACACCCAATAGCTTCATGTATGCTTTGATTTGGTAAAAAGCCAAATTGTTCCTGAGAAATATGCCTAGCGAAGATAGGCTTGATAAGTTCAGCAATCAGCTTGGAGATCACCTTATATAAAGCATTGCACAGAGATATAGGGCGGAAGTCCCCAAAGGACTTGGGCTCGACAATCTTAGGGATCAGAGCTAGAAATGTGGAGTTAATATAGGGCTTCAAGATCCCCGACACCGTGTTCTTCTCCACCACTTGCAATAGATCAACTTTCAGCAAGTAAAAAAAGGCCAAAAAAATTATCCATCGGGCCCAGGGCTCCGATCTTTCTTCAGCTTTGTAAGAGAGGACAAAATGTTTTCAAGTTATTTAAGATGGAAAAGCATATAAAGATAAACGTTTTTTATTCTTATAGTTTTTTTATAATGTCTCATAGATTCTTTTGAAATTAAATCTTACCAACTATAATTCAGCATAAAATACTTTAAATCTTTGTGTTTAAACTTTAAAATGATGCTACTTTTTTTTCACAATAAAAATAGCATATCATTTATATTTTTTTTCCTGCTAAAAAATATCATTTATATTAAAAATAGTATAAAACAATACAAATAAATTTTCTATTAAGTAAACACTTTTTACATGAACTATATATCAAACCTCTTTGAAAATCGACAAAAAAAAAATTGTCTTATGTAATCCATCATGAAAAACTTCTTCTATGACTAAATCTTTCATTCTATGATATCCAGGACAAGACATGATGCGCTGACACGGCTTTTTACTATGAAAAGAGAAGTGAAAGTGTCATAGAAAAGAATTTGAAATTTAAAAGAAGTGAAAGTGACATTGAAAATAATTTGAAACTTATATTAACTTTATTGTTAAATATAAAAATAAGCTTTTTGTCATAAACGTTACTAATTACAACACTGGAAGACGAGGAGTCGGAAGAGCCAAGAGTTCATGTGCTCTGGGTACGGTGAGTCCATTAAACATTTCAGTCATGTCCACTTCCTTCCCATTCAAGGGAAGCTTCTAGTTGAAACACTGCAAGAGCTGCGCAACCACAAACTCTACAAAAAGCGTTGCTAATTGATGCCGAAGGCATCCTCTCCTACCTGCTCCGAACGGAATCCAGTCAAAGTTTTCATGCGTTTTGTGGGTTAAACCAGCTTCCGCTTCAATGAGGAATCTCTCCGGCTTGAAACTTTGGGCATCCTTCCCCCATGCCTTGGGGTTCCTTCCAATCGCCCAGAGATTTTCAGTTTTTGATTGTTCAGATCTGATTTGTTTTGTTTTTTTATGATTTGATGGTCAGCCTTGTCTTTTCAGACAATGTTTTGAATGCATAGTGAAAAAGCTAATCAATTGTTTAGTTAGCGTTGTAAATGTAAGAATAAACAGAAAACTCAGACAAAGCTTTTTTTCTAACTTTGATTCTCATATAAATAACAAATTGCATTTTTCCTTATATAGGAAAAAAAATAATGATTTTAAAATCAACTTGCATTGGTATTTTATTTGCAATTAGTTTAAATTTAATATTTAACTTTTTCAAGATTGAACTTTAGTTTATTAAATTTATTTAGTTTTAATTTTGATATAAAATTATTTATTTTTATTTTATTGATTAAAAACTATGAAATTGTCAACTTGCATTTGCATTGACTTGCAATTAGTTTAAATTTAATATTTAACTTTTTCAAGATTGAACTTTAGTTTATTAAATTTATTTAGTTTTAATTTTGATATAAAATTATTTATTTTTATTTTATTGATTAAAAACTATGAAATTGTCAACTTGCATTTGCATTGACTTGCAATTAGTTTAAATTTAATATTTAACTTTTTCAAGATTGAACTTTAGTTTATTAAATTTATTTAGTTTTAATTTTGATATAAAATTATTTATTTTTATTTTATTGATTAAAAACTATGAAATTGTCAACTTGCATTTGCATTGACTTGCAATTAGTTTAAATTTAATATTTAACTTTTTCAAGATTGAACTTTAGTTTATTAAATTTATTTAGTTTTAATTTTGATATAAAATTATTTATTTTTATTTTATTGATTAAAAACTATGAAATTGTCAACTTGCATTTGCATTCACTTGCAATTAGTTTAAATTTAATATTTAACTTTTTCAAGATTGAACTTTAGTTTATTAAATTTATTTAGTTTTAATTTTGATATAAAATTATTTATTTTTATTTTATTGATTAAAAACTATTAAATTGTCAACTTGCATTTGCATTCACTTGCAATTAGTTTAAATTTAATATTTAACTTTTTCAAGATTGAACTTTAGTTTATTAAATTTATTTAGTTTTAATTTTGATATAAAATTATTTATTTTTATTTTATTGATTAAAAACTATGAAATTGTCAACTTGCATTTGCATTGACTTGCAATTAGTTTAAATTTAATATTTAACTTTTTTAAGATTAAACTTGAGTTTATTAAATTTGTTTAATTTTAATTTTGTTATAAAATTATTTATTTTTATTTTATTGATTAACAACTATGAAATTGTCAACTTGCATTTGCATTGACTTGCAATTAGTTTAAATTTAATATTTAACTTTTTCAAGATTAAACTTGAGTTTATTAAATTTTTTTAGTTTTAATTTTGTTATTAAATTATTTATTTTTATTTTATTGATTAAATAAAATATATAAATTATATCTCGTATAATTATTCTGAAACTTAGATACACAATACATATATCCTTTCATTATTTAAATTTAAATTTTAAATAATAATAATAATTTTTTATTTATGGTCTACATTTTTCCTACCATGCTAAATACAAAATAGAAATTAAATCAATTAAAAAAAGGAAAACATGACAAATTTAAATAAAACAAGGAGGGTGGTTCACTAAATGGGATTCGAATTGGATGAGTGGATGGTCAGATTTTTTCGAACCGCGTCATAAATTACATTTTATTCATGATGCACCTGTGCTATCATTTTTGGGGGAATATGTAAGATTGTAAATGATGTAAATAACACTATTTACAATCCGAATCATCTACAATTTAAGTCAAACTTAAGAGGGGGTGTTGGAATATTTAAGCCTTCCTACCATTTATTTAATTACATAAGATGAATTAATTAATCACTTGTTGGTTAATTCTATGTAATAATTGAGGAAATTGCCACTGTGTGGCCCACAAGGCAATATGGGAGGATAAGATTCCATGCAAGGTGTGTTCTACAAGTCTCCTAGGCCACTTGGGTGCATTCCTAAACATTTCTGGATAAGATTTAGGAAGGAGGGCGCATTTGTGAATAAAGCTGTCGCTTTTACTGTTTTTTCCCCCAAAGGAAAGAGTTAGTCAACCTAGGAAAGTGTTTTTCTCACCAAAAAATTTCCTTAACACCATTTCCACTCCAATTTCGTATTTGGAATTTCCTTTACCTATATTTCACCTTCAGCTCACTAATTTAGCAATTCGTGAGCTTTTGACTGGTTTTGGAAAGCCAACTTGCCACCCAGGGGGGATGGGCAGTTTTAAAAAGTCTGATGGATAGAATATTCTTTTGGCATCTTTAGCCATTTGAATTATTGTTGTAATGTTATTTAATAACAGCCTACAACATTCATATGTTGGTTGGTGTAATTATTATTCATGAGAAGTAATATAGAATTCCATTCTTGTGCATTATTTTTGTGTCTTTGAGCAGTGGTGTGAGATTTTTTATATGAGAGAGGTTAATTTCTTGCATAGTTCTTGGATGTGATCTGATTTTCACAATCTATAGCATCATTCTTTGCACCATCAGATGTGTCATTCTTCTATCTGTGCGCACTCGGCTCCTCGCTATATCATGTTGTTATGTTCTCGAGACCTTGATGCCCCGAATATAAATTTGTATTTCCAACTAAAGCTCTATAATCTCACCATTGAGCTTGCTTCAAATCTACAACTTGCATCTCTATTTATACATGTCTTGCACAGATTGTATGTCTAGAAGTTGGTTGTGGCATCCCTTCTTCCATATTTCACAGATTGTGCTTTTGCCACATGTCATCATATGCACTGCTAATGTGTCATCCTTTGTGGGTCTTTCACATTCATGATCCATGACTTGGTGGGACTTACAAATTAGTGGTGTACTTCTTGCCCTCATACTCAATGATGTACCATTTCTTTGAAGTATGTGTGCATATTTGCTCTTCAACTTGATGAGTCTTTGACCTTTTTTGTACCATCCCTTACGGGTATAGCGCGGTGCTGTATCAATTCTTTGTGGAAACTGAACACACACCAACTTATACTTGGTGGGACTTTGACCCTTGCTGCATCATCACTTATGGGACTTGCGCAACTGTTGTACCATTGGCTGTGGAATTTTCTCATAGACTAACTTCAACCGTTGTATACTTCTTGGAATTTTCTAAAATATAGTAGTGCATAGTAATTTTGATTTTACAAAATAGGATTGGAAGAAAGAAGTTATGCATTGATCCTCTTTAATATTAATTTTCATATCTATAACCGAGGATCAACCCTATGTTAGTTTGCATTGTTGAAGCAAGACATGTTTCATTTGCAAACCGTAAAACCGAACATTTTAGCATCTGTTGAAATCTCAAACAATGAATGTTTCAAAGACGCTTGAGATACATAGGAAAAGAAAGTACATTGACACTCAGTACCACTTCATATGCAAGGTTGTCAATAATGGATACGTCAATCTACAATTTTGTGGATCAAGGAATCAACTAGCAGATATCTTCACCAAACCATTGGGAAGAATCATCTTTCAATTCCAGAGACAATACTTGGGTATCATCAGTGCTAAAGAATGTAACAGTTGAGATCAAGGGGGAGTGTTGAAGTGTGTAATCTCCCCTATTCTAGTTATCTAGAAGTAGTGTTTTGCATTTAAATGAGTTAGTTAAATACCATGGTGTTTGACCAAGTAAGAATCAACTTTTTTATTTCATAAACAAATTTTATGAGATACATGAAATAATGTGATTGGACCAAAAGTTTTATGATGATGATTACGATGATAAGTTATAATAGAGCAATGAATAGATACAGGGATTCTTCCCTACTCGACTTTGCGCAATATGTAAGGACACTCAGCAAATAAACACAATAAGTATACAGGGAGCAATCTCCCAATGTATGCGCAATATCCAAATGGCACTCAACAAATATATCAGTAAGCAAGCTTCGGGGAGATTTCCCAAGCTATCTATAGTAACAAAAGAAGCATGCATAAGACATTCATCCTGCAATATATACTTAGTATATGAAAAGGGAAGGTATACAAGTAATCAACATATCTATATTAATAGATCATTCTGAAAACTAAACATGGATCTACTTCAAATCAATTTATCAGGCTATCAATTGAATGTTACCGAGATCCTATCCCCAAAGATATGTCAAAGATATTAACGAATATAATAAGAAATTTATACATTGATATCCTATAGGGATTTCATCCTAGCTCTGTACAATCGTAATTAAACATACACAAAATTAAAATGTATCAGATGTGACCCTACAAGGATTTCATTCCCAACTCTGCGCAATCAGTAAACATAGCGTTTAGCATTAATAATAGGATCATTGAATAACATTGAATATATATATTTAATATATCTATGAGAGGCATACGGGGTCAAGCTCCCATCCTATGCGCAGTAGAAAGTAAGGTAGGGATTCATTTCCCCTCTCTCTGTGCATGCAACCAAAACATAATCATCAATAAATACACAAATGTGGGGTCAATTTCCCCCAAATGGGAATCACCCAGCTTCTTATGGAAACCGAGCAAGTCTATCTTCCCCAAAGCTCTACATAACATGTCAAAGATATTTAACATGCAGGATAGAATATATATATAGCATATAAAATGGAGTATACAATGATCCTCCTCAAGGTTCTGCGCAATCAGCCAATAGCCATATCATGCAGCATTAAATTATCAAGTCATTAATTTTCCCATTCTGCAGTGGGTAATATGACTCTACATGCTACATGCAATCCAAAAAAAAAATGTTTTTAATTAAGCATAAACAAATGCAAGAGTTAAGATCTTCACAGAGTGGGTAGCAGGCTACAGCCAATCCCAAAATCATTTTTATAAACAAATGGAAGAGTTCAGATACCCAAAAACATTTTTATAAGAAGCATAAATAAATGGAAGTGTTCAGATCTTCACATAGTGGGTAGCAGGCTATAGCCAATCCCAAAAACATTTTTATAAACAAATGGAAGAGTTTCGATACCCAAAAACGTTTTTATAAGAAGCATAAATAAATGGAAGTGTTCATATCTTCACAAAGTGGGTAGCAGGCTACAACCAATCCCAAAAATGTTTTTATAAACAAATGGAAGAGTTCAGATACCCAAAAACGTTTTTATAAGAAGCATAAATCAATGGAAGCGTTCAGATCTCCACACAGTGGGTAGCAGGCTATAGCCAATCCCAAAAACGTCTTTACAAACAAATGGAAGAGTTGAGATACCCAAAAACATTTTTATAAGAAGCATAAATAAATGGAAGAGGTCAGATCTTCACACAGTGGGTAGCAGCCTACAACCAATCCCAAAAACGTTTTTATAAACAAATGGAAGATTTCAGATACACAAAAAGGTTTTTATAAGAATCATAAATAAATGGAAGAGTTCAGATATTCACACAGTGGGTAGTAGGCTACAGCCAATCCCAAAAACTGTTTTTATAAACAAATGGACATTCAACATGCAAAAAGAATGAATTATGAAATAGAAAAATATTTCAGCGGATGAAGAAAATCACACGGTGAACAAAGGAGGCCCCCCCTCCCAAACGAGCATGGTTTCTTATAACTGCTAGCCTCCCTCCCAATGGGTAGACATCTGGCATAAGGAGTTTCTAGAAAAAGATGGTTAGTAGTCCACAATTGTACGTGGCCCTTTTAGGGTTTATCTCATATTTAATTACAATAATTTAATTAAATATTTACTTACTCCTTGAATAGTTATAATACCATCTTAATAATTTCATTTGATAGTGTTTAAGTGCGTATCTCATATTTTATAATAATTAGTATTACTCACCACTTAATAAAAGGTACCCAACTATATAGGCATCTTTATAATGCATTACCAATTTAAATACATTACAATGTATTGTATTACAACATATTATTGTAACTTAATACTATCTCATATACAATAATGTATTGGAAAAATGCCTTGTAACTTTAATGTATTGTAACTTGATGCCACTTAATGTATTGTATACTTCTCTTTTCATTGTTATCTATAATTATAATTCAATAATGTAATTAATAAATGATGACCAATTTAGGTCTATATATTGTTTTAACAATATAAAAGAGATCATACCCCTCTCTCTCTCTCTCTCTCTATATATATATATAACTATTTATCTATTTTTAACCTTTTGAAAGCACTAAATGTATATCTTGGGGTTCAACTAACCAAACGAAGATAGTAATAACCTACACTTAGTCTTTCATGTGATAACATAGTTTAGCTTATGCTAATAAATAGGTAGTGGGTTTTGATGAATGAAAACCCTGACATCCTCTGTCGGGACTAGGATGTCAAGGACATCCATAGGAGTTTCTTAGCTTTACTTAATAACTTTTAATACTGATTAACCCAGTGCTAACTTTAGATCTTAGGAGACAGTTATTGCCCTTCGGCAGTTAAGGCTAACTTCGACAACCCTCTCTAGGACTACCTGAAACAACCTACGGAACCTTAGGTGAATATTAGTGTTCACTAAGTGCTTTTGGATCCATGACATCATCTGTCATCAAACCATGGCTTCCAAGTTATTTCCTCTCTACCCCGTCAGAGGATTCATCGATTGCTAACATTATTAATTACAACTTTTAGAAAATGAACCATATAACTTACAAGGTTTACTGGTGGGACCTTGGCCTTGAGTTCCTCACCAGAAAACCAACACAATTTACAATTGCATTTACAAAATAACAAGGGTGTCAAAGAGGGATATTACACATAATCAATCATGGTCAGCCATGATTAAACATATTAACCATGATAAGATATTATAGACATTTAAATTTAAAAACTACTAATCCTTCCACGCACACCAAACACCAACAAGCACAACCACATAAAGTGATTGATATATGTAATCAATGTCATTTTCACATTTTTAAAAATGACTTTTATCCATATATATATCAACCACCATTAACTATGTTAGTTCTAATTTTTTAAGAACAATCAAATATGCCTATTACTTTATAAGGTACTTGAATATTGAAATAGAACCTAGATATTCAATGTTGATTGGAAGTTTATTATGCATGAAATCAATCATCTCACATTTTGGCATAAATTCAACTATTACCAAAGTAGAATCTATAAACCCTATAAATGCTAAGTTTCTTCAAAATTTAATTTTCAAAAGAAGTTAATCTCCCACGTATTGAGAAACAGAGTCCCAAATTAACACATAATGAGAAACACAAATTTGCAATGCACTTTGAAATAATCCTAGCTATACAAATTTGTAATGTACTTTGATATTTTCAAGGTTATTCAAAAAAAAATATTAAATATGTGAAATTAGTAGCAAAGCTACTTATGCTTGCCTTTTATAAATAGTTTAATCTAATAATTTAGAAATGTTTAATTTAATAGTTGTACTTAATTCAAAGTTAAAGTTAAAATTTGAAAAGAAAACAATTGGATAATAAATAAAAAGTGTGTGAGGAAATGCTATTGCCATTTGGAAATATCAAATTTATATTAAATACTTAATGTTGAAGGTATTAAATGTGTAATAATTTTTCTCGATTTTATAAAATTTGAAATACCAACTAACTTACACAAGTCAATAAAAAATGTATATATAGAATTGAACAATGGAAAAAATATAATAGAAACATATAATAAAAGCTCGAGCCTATAATAAAAGCAATCATTACTATTATTTTAGTTAGTTTAATAGCAAGTTAGATATGAATGAGTAGCAAATCTAATTAATAACTAATTTGTTTTGTCATACATGGTTTCTAAAATAAATATAGTTTTATTGATTCCTATAATATAGTTGAAATATTCAATACTAGTTTACATCTATTTATTAAGATAGATTATTTGGTATATAGAGAGTTAAATGTACAATTTTTAAAGGATTTATGGTTAATGAGTTAGGTTAGTGGTTAAGTAATAGTTAAGGAGTTAATATGTTAGTAAACCATAATAGTTAAAGAGTTAATAGGTTAGTGATTATGGCATACGAGTAAGTTGGTTGGGAAATAATTAATTTTTTTTGAGTTAGTGATAAATAATTAAAGACATATTAAGAATATAGAATAAAAGCTCCGATTCAATTAAGTTTTTTATTTTTTTTGTTAAAATATAAATCTTAGAATGCCTATTCTCTTTAAATAAAATATTAAAAATTTATATTATAAACTAATAAGCCATTATTAAGTCATTACTTTACACAAATTCTATATTAAGATGCTTTATCCTCTTATTACGGATTGTAAATACCTCAACCATGCCCTGGACCGAAAGTGCTATGCTTAACCATGCAAATATATCTCCTATCTTGAGGTTTGGCGTCTAAACGTGCAGGCACATAAAAGTTCGACTAACCTATATTATATTTAAATGTAATTGTCAAAACTGAACTCTATACACTTTTTATGTAATAAACAATACACATTATGCTATCATATCAATGTTACGGAACTTTTGTGAGGTATTGGAACTCTTAATGGCACTTTTCGATAACTTTAAAGAAATAGTTTCCATAACACTTCATCTCTAATGAATATATTGACTGAAGCCAATAAGAAGTGGTCTTTTGTAGTGATTGCAATCCTATTAGGTATAAGTTACATCATTAAAACAAAACAAATGGATGCACAATTTAAAAACTTAAAACTTCATGGACCATATAAGCAAGCGCATCTTCCTAATAAATATAATTTGATTACCATCGATATTACAGAGGACAAAAGTGGTTGTTATTCGCTTAATTATGTACAAGGGGATAGGTATATGGAAAAATAATGTTCATATCAAATGTTAATTTGTAAAAAATTGTAAAAAATTAAAGTAAAAAATTATAATAATTAAATTAATAAAATAATATCAAAGTTCAAATGAAATTTCATTTAGATAATTTTGATATCCCTCCGTGAAAGTTGATCGCTCCAATACTCCAACATGACTAGGAAAGGTAATAGATTATGCTCCCACATAACTTGGAAAGGTAATAGATTATGCTCCCACATAACTTGGAGAGATAGCACATAATACTCCAAACGTTAAGTGATAATGCTCCAATGAACCCAACTTGAATTTAGAGGTTCTTGTTAGTTCCATCATTCAGATTTTTTGAGGTTTTTGTTATTTCCATCATTCAGAATTTTTGAGGTTCTTGTTATTTCCATCATTTAGTCTCTGAAGATATCAATTGGCATATTCCAATTTTCATTGCCTCTTTCATTTTCTTAGTTCACCACGTGTGCTATTTAGTATCATTTAGTCTGTGAAGATATCCGTTTGCATAATATGCTCATTTTTCGCTAGGTGTGCTATTTACTAGATGAAATTACAAGGGTTTAGAAAGTAGATCTTCATCTCTTCTCTCTTGCTTAGAAAGAGCGAGGTTTGGGAATTGGATATGGTTAACTATTAAAATGGTAGGATATATTGAGTGTGCCCAATTTTTCATGATGATTGGGAGGTAGATAGTGCAACATTGCTTTCCAATCATCCAAATCGGTGGATGACTCGCCCATTGGACTCGCTCATTGTTTTCAATGGGCGAGTCATTCAAATCTGTGGATGACTCATCCATTGGAGTCGCTCATTGTTTTCAATGGGGAGTCATCCAAATTGGTGAATGACTCGCCCATTGTTTTCAATGGGCGAGTCATCCAAATTGGTGGATGACTCGTCCATTGGACTCGCCCATTGTTTTCAATGGATGAGTCATCCAAATCGGTAGCTATGCTTCAGTTATCATAAGAAACTGAAATGAATGGTTGTGCTAGGGTGTAAATTAAATTATATTTGTATATGTCTGATAAATTTATTTATCATCCTTCCCAAGAACAAAATATTTTTCTTATTAATATGAAAGTTTGGAAAAATGATCAGATTAAATCATTTCAAAGATAAACATGAGACGTTGAAACATTCCTCACTACACCCAAATGGTTGTTTCAAATGGAAAACGAAATTAGTGCATTCAACCATCAGCACATCAGTGGTTTTGTTTGGAGATGCAATCCTTTTTCCAGTATTTAAATATGTTCTGAGATGCACCTTCGTCCTCTTCTTATTAGCAAATCGTGCCTCTCCAACATGGCCCATCGTTCCAAGAATACACTTCTTTTCTCGACGACACCTCACTCTTACGTCAGTGCTAATTTTTTAATTAGCATGGCATTTTAATTAATAATACATGCTGATGGACTGGATTATTGCAACTACTTTATTCATTTTTCAATAAATTTTTCTTATTATTTATTATTATTTTTAAATATTTGATTTTGTATAGATACAGAGTATATAATAAGAAAAACATATTTAAATCTATTATGTCACATAATAATAATTATGCATCTCTACCTCCGATGAGGTTTACCTTGTCAAATAAATATCAATTAATTCGATGATTGCTAAGTTTAGTTACAATGCATCTGGCAAAACTTATCAATTAAATAAAAATTAATTCAGAGATAGCTTACAATGCACGTTAAGGTCAAACTTATCAATTAAATATAAATTAACCTAAAAAAACATTCATTTTAAGTACAATACTTGTTAAAGTTAAATACGATATCAATTATGAATTCTAATAAAGCGTTTCACACTATCGTTAAAATAAAATGATTAATGATTTAGTAAAATAACAGTGCTTTAAAATCCCGTTTTTTCTATGTTTTAACTTTTAATATAAAAGAAATATAAATCCTTTCATGTGATTTTATTTTTTTTAATAAATTTAAATCTTAGATTTGTAAAAAAATTAAAATCTTAAAAAACTTGGTTCTTCTTGATACTCATATCTATACCCAGTTTAATATAAATATATATGATTTTTTTTTAACTTTTCTATAAAATTGTGTTTCATATAGTTCTATGTAATGCAACAACATTAACACAAAAATTTAAAATTTAAATTTAATGAAGAAATTGAAATTATGAATGTCAAATAAATTAGCAATATTGATTAAATGTTAATGTTGATAAATTATTAGATGATTTCAAGAATTTCTATATTTGAAGATAAAATCACAACAAAAACTTAGCAGAACTCAAAAATAAATCTAAAAGCATAGACAATAACATTCAAACTCTCTTTTAACACAATACATAACAAACCAAAATCCCACTAAATAAATCACCAAATAATGTTATTTCCCTCAATCCACCAGTGTTCAATTAAGTGAGGATTAAAATCCAAATATCAAGAAATTATGTTATTTCCCTCCATACACCCCTATTTAATTAAGTGAGGATTAAAATTCAAATATCAAGAAATTATGTTATTTCCCTCAATACACCCCTATTTAATTAAGTGAGGATTAAAATACAAAATTATAAGAATCAATGGCATGACTACAAGAAAAAGCCCCAAATGGATAAACAAAGCAAATCAAAACCTCAAACTATACAACATTAAAGACAACATCAACAATTGAAATTACTTTCGAAGTTTCATGCATTTTGATGGTCTTGCATATTATTGTCATTTGGATTTTTGTTGTACAAATTGGAGAGCACTCTGTGAATGATATGGATTTTGCATGGGACTGAGTTTTGATGGATAGTGCTCAGCTTAATGCTTGATAATGAACTTGGACCCTTGTTCTATGTAGATTGCAAATTAGAATAAATAGATTTGTTAAGGAACGCAATGCAATCGTTGGAGATTAAATCGACAAAAATGCATCCACAAGGAAATATTTGAGTGTATTGGAGAATCAAATTTTGATTTTCTAAATAATCGCAACTTATATAAGGTGATAACACTCTATCATTTATTTTGGTAAAAATAAAAAAACAAAAAACAAAACAATTCATTTCTTCTTGACAGTAGTTCACCTAGGCTAACTACCACATATGATTTAATGATTGCAAAGGCGCGCTTCTGGACGATACAATATTCAACAATGCACTTTTTCACACCATCGGAGCACTATCCAATAGTGCTCTGACCGTTATTCTCTTTCTCTCCAAGAAATCCATGTCAGTTTTGGAGTATTGAAATCTGTGGCATTTCTGAAGTATTGTATTGGTACTGGTACAGAACAAATGAGGTGGTGTACTGTATTTATAAGACAGGTGTTGTTTCCCATTTTTTTTGTTCTATAAATTAATTTTATTTGATTTTAAATTTTGAAAATTGAAACCACTCCTCTAGGGATTTATGTCCCATCCCATCAAGGAAAGCAACAAATTTCAGCCGAAGTAATGTGGCTGAAAAATGAAAGAAGGTTTACATCCTAAATATGGTAAGTCAAATATAATTTCAAATTTTTTTATATGATATCAAGTCAAACATGACATACTACACTAAACACAAAATTGAATTATTAAATTTTATAAATTGTTATAATCATTTTCATTTTCCAAAATATTATGTTTAATAACAAAAAAAAATTACAAAACTTTAAAAACATTTTGTAACAAAATGTAAATTAATATAAATAAAATTTTGACTAACAATCGATTAGTATATCCTTTGGCAAGGAATGAAAGAATAAGCTATGGTTATGGATTTTTCAGCTATTGCAAGTGCAGATTCCATCATAGTCAGTGTCTTACGTGTCTACTTTTTCAAGCAAACATTCCATGGCATCCGCTAGATCTTGTGGTTGCTTGTAGGTATGAATAAGTTTAATAAAAAGAATATGACTATTAATAATAGTACATATTAATAATAATACAATGTAACGATAATTGGTATGGAAGTTTTTTAATATTAAAAATTGAATTGTTTTGAAAATTTATTAATGAAGTTAAGTATTAATAGATACGATAATTGGTGTGGAAGTTTTTTAATATTAAAAATTGAATTGTTTTGAAAATTTATTAATGAAGTTAAGTATTAATAGATAGATAGTTATTTGTATAAAAAATATTTTTTTTGTTTTTAAATTAAATTTTATTTTTTATGATTTTATTTAAAATTAGAAAAAAAAATTATTTTATAAATTTTTATTAATTAAAATATAAAATTTTAAATTTTTAAAATTATTTTTTAATATTTACAATATTTAATTTAATATTTATTTTTTTAACAAATTTACAAAATTTTGAATAAAATAAAAATTAATTAAAAGTAAATTTAAATTGACTACACACAAATTACAATATACATGTCTTCATAAGTATTATATATATATATATATATATATATATATATATATATCAATGATAAAAGTGAAAAAGAATTTAAATTGATATTTTATAATATTTTTCAGTTATGTTTATAAGTTAAATGATAAAAGTGATTTAAAAGAATTGAAATTTCAATATATTATAATATTTTTTAATTATGTTCCCCGGATTTGGGTGACAGCATTGTTTGCACAAGCGAAATCTCCTTTGGAGCCCGCCACCCTCATGAGCAAAACAACCGGATGACGAGAATGCGACTGTTGAACCCTCCACCTATCATCACGCTCACCAAGATGACGGCTGGGAGTTATTTCGCGGGGACCCGCTTCAAGGCACTGCATTAACTTGGCCTCATGCAAAACGCACCTCGATGACGAAAGATGGTGTTGGAGAGCACCTCAACCTTTAATATGCCACCCTTTTCAATAATGGATGCGGACTTCTTTAACTCCTTCCGCAGGGATAAAGCAAGCGGGCAAAGCTTCCTGCATTTCACCGTCGACATTTGTGATTATCCCACTGCTCTGGCTCCTTCTCGACACTGTATTTTTCTCGCCTCAGCTCTGTGTCTAGACGATTTTGGCTGCCCCACTACCATGACAAGGCCTAGAGGCACTCGTCAGCGAGGGGGTGGTAGGAAAGGTTCTCGTAGGAAACCCAGAAACATTACTGACTGGAAAACAATGGATGGATATGCAGAGGGCATCTTTGCACCCACCCGCAGTCTGATAGACAGTTGGGAAGCACGCAGAGTCTCGACCATGCTTTCCTTTGGAAAAAATGGTGGAAACATTAACCACTACTGGTTAATTAAGAACATGATGAGCACTCTGGTGGAGGAGGTTACAACCAATTGGTCCGCCAACAGAAGCACTCTAAGGAACTTCAATACCTACCTCACTGAAATAGGAGATGGTCTGAACAGTATGGACGCCAACCTAAGCTAGGAGAATTTTTCCCTTGGGCGCAACAATGAACTAAAAATGCTCAATTCCGTAGCATAAGTGAACCTTTCTATCTAAGATGCACCAAGGTTCTGGAACTCACCCTCCAGTTCTACTTGAATCATATTCCAATTTAAATTATATAAGTAGCATCATGTACATATCTTCTTAACAAATAAACATGAAATATATTGTGTACTTTTATAAAAGGGGGAAGTGCAAGCTGATAGGCTACTAGCCCTATCTTGGCTAACACTTCAAAAGGTACGCAATACTTGGGTGCTAGCTTGGAACACATTACCAAGCTCAAGATACTTTTCTTTGGTTTTTACCTTTAGATACACATGATCTCCAACATTGAACTCCCTTGGAGTTCTTTTAAAATCTACAACACAAATTTGGTTGATCTCAAACAACTTTTAACACCCTCAATGGAACTTTGGGGTATAAAATATAAGCTATCATGCAAGCACATAAAAAAAATATGGTAGTGTTATTCATTATTTCAACCTTATAATCACTCTTGAAAGTTATACTATAAGGATGCAGTCTTATGAATCATGTGTTAGGGACCCTACTATAGTTAGATTTCCCATTCATTTCTTTAATCATTGACCATAACTTCAATCTCTTAAACATATATCAAAATTACAACTAAGTTACCATATGCCCCATTCCTACAACTATAGCTTTGAGAAAGGGATAAATGGATGATGAAAAACTTATTTTAGCTTTGAAACAAATTGTATATCAAAATATTTTTTGGGTTGATGCACAATCATGGACTCCTTTAAAGACACTTTAGACACACTTTAGATGCTACATAATACTGAAAAAACCTGGAACCTCTGACTTTAGGTGATAATTAGGGGTACTTCTATAACGGATTTGAAGATGAAGTAAAAAGACAAAAGATAGGTAATTGAATCAGCTTTCATAATATATAACATTTATCTTTAAAAAAATTGTGTAAATGATTATAAAATTAGTTTCCGTTAAATTAGGTTTTCAAATTTTCAGCACATCATAACATATATGTTTGTGCGGGTGCAGCACTTATTGAGGTCAATGATGTCAATTTTGGATAAAATTTTGCAGAAATATAAATGACATATAGGCCTAGTGCAACACTATTTTTTCAAAAAATTTCATGAATTATTTTTTATTATTATTAACTATTGAAGTCCGAAAACCTTGAAATGAAAAATTTATGTGCAGGTGCAACACTTTAGGGGCAAAAATTAATGAAATCATTGATTTCTATACATGAGATTGTAGAGCTCAGTCTCCTCTAGTGCACCATATAGTTTTCTTGTGAAATGGTGAAGGCAATCAAAAGTTATATAAAAACCAATCGATGTATGTATTTTCGCAAACTGACATATGTCATTTAGAAAATTAATAATAAATAAATAAAACATACATTTTTATGAAAAAATTACATATTCAGAATCATCAGATCGTACTCTACAATATTCTATATTTTCATAAAAAAATATTGAGTTGTTCATAGAAAAACACACCATTGAAACTGAGCATTTTGATAGAGTTCTAAAATAAACGCAATGGCCCTGGTTTTTTTGTTCTAGCCAATAGGTTCGGTAGTCCGAAGCTATTTCTGAACATCATCCCAAGCCTTGTTCCCACCAAGTTTTTAAATTTTAAATTAACACATGTGCCTTATAATGCATATGCGGTTTAGACTTGTTCATATCGTATATGCGTTATAACGCATATGTGATTCATATTGCATATGCGATATAACGGATATGCGTTTTGGTTTAGTAAAAAATGGTAAAGAGAGAATAAAAATTATTGGATAAAAGAGTAGCATAAAGATTATTCTTTTAAAAGGTAAGATAGCATCCCATCATGGTTAATATAACATTGTTTAACATGACAAATGGGTTCGGAAACAATACATCTCTATTTTAAACTAAGTTATATTCGATATATTAGGGAGTATGGTATAAAGTATAAACTCACAACAAAGTGATGGGGACATGTAAGAAGCCAAATGGTGGATTGTGGATTGTTATTAATGAAGTAATTGGGATATCGTGGTGAGTATAATTTGGTTTTCAATCCATTTTTCAAGGGTTAGGTATTTAATCCTCATCGTTTTAATAATTTTCCTTGTATACTATCCTAGGTATGAGAGTTAATAGAATTCGATTCAAATATATCTCGAGAATTCCATCTTCACTATTGTGTAGTCTCCTAGTATAGAACTTCACCTTACTACACTAAGATAGTTGAAGTTTGTGGATTCAACCTATAGTTCACTATGCATCTATTGATTGATGTTATTGATGAGAACCAACACATCTTTGCACTTATTTTGTTAATCAAACTTTCTTTGATATTAGTGTAGTTAAATGGCTTCAAGTAGGGTTTTTATTTAATGACAAATTTATTATATAACTTAATAATGCTCTACTTGAGTTGATGATGATTATGGTTGTTATTAATGTCCATTGAGACTTTAATATTTTGAATTTGGGATGTAATGTGGGTGTACACGTGACATTTTAATGTGATTTGTTCCATATGATCTTTAATAATTTAATCACATTACACTATTGATTCAAAAACAACAAATCATTTAACTAGAAATTTTGCAACAAATCATTTAACTATAAATCTGGATGATTGATCCTTTCACTCACTCCATACCTCACTTTCTCCCCCTACCTCGTCTCTCAACCCCCTTCTCTCTCACACATATCCACAGACCCTCTAAAACAATTCCTTTGTTGCACCTCCCTCCCACCAAAACTCTTTCTCTCTTCCACCTCCGTCCCTCCCTCAATCCCTCCATGTGTTCCATCCTATCACTCATTCCACCACTAACTAATTAATGAATCATCATCACCATGTTCTAAATCCTAAATGTATCATATAATTTAGTAACAAACATAAGTTAAAAAAAATATATTATTAAATAACAACTAAATCTCTCAAATTTACAATAAACTAAGTTATTATCAAACTATTCCCAAAACATAATAAATAAAAAAATTAACTAGTTAATTAATCATCATCACCATCTTCTAAATCTTAAATATATCATCCACCTCTATTCTAAATCCTCAATATGTGGTCCATTTGAAAATTGATATATATATATATATATATATATATATCAGAAAATTAAAAAATAATGCATTTTATTTTATTAGTAAAACTGAATGCCAATTAAACAAATTCATCGGCAAATTAAGTAAACTCTACTAAGAGGATCGTAACTACTTTAAAAAGGTTATTCTTGATTCCAACCGTGATAGAGCAAAGTCGATAGTTGACCTTAATCTGATTCTCCACTAAATAAGCATACCTTGAATGCACAGGTCATTCCACCCTGCAAGGCTTCTTTGTAAACGCAGCATTTAATCAGGTTCTAATATACTGTAAAAACGATACTTATATACTGTAATTACAACAGCTAAAGTCCAAACGCAGCAATACTAATTACAACACTGGAAGACGAGGAGTCGGAAAAGCCAACAGTTCATGTGCTCTGGGTAGGGTGAGTCCGTTAAACATTTCGGTCATGTCCAATTCCTGCCCATTCAATGGAAGCCTCCAGTTGAAACACTGCAAGAGCTGCGCCACCGCAAACTCTACGACAAGCGTTCCTAATTGCTGCCCAGGGCATCCTCTCCTACCTGCTCCGAACGGAATCCAGTCAAAGTTTTCATGAGTTTTGTGGGTTAAACCAGCTTCCGCTTCAATGAGGAATCTCTCAGGCTTGAAACTTTCGGCATCCTTCCCCCATACCTTGGGGTTCCTTCCAATCGCCCACATATTAATCAGAACACTAGTGTTTCTAGGGATTTGATAGCCCAAAACGGTGCAGTCCTCCACAGACATGTGAAGCGCTAAAGGCCCAGGTGGGTGGAGTCTCAGCGTTTCTTTCACCACGGCTTGTAAATAAACAAGATGAGGAATATCAGACTCGCATACCATACGCCCCATTCCAACTACGCGTTCCAGCTCTTCCTGAAGCTTCTGCAACACAAGAGGGCTTCTCAGCACTTCGGACATTGTCCATTCGATGGTTCTAGAGGATGTGTCCGTGCCGCCCACCAACATATCCTGCCAAGATCAAAACATATCATATATAAATTGATCATCATATATATATAAATTTTAAACCCACAGAAATCTAATCCATTATAACATACAAAGAGAACGGCTTTTATATTATCTCGTGAAATTTGGAACTCCATATCTTTGTCTGTAGACACCGCAAGTAGAACATCCACAAGATCTCGCGGGATGTTGGGGTCGTTCTGCGCATTAGCCTCGTGTTCTGCTATTACTTTCTCTAAGAACTGGTCTTGTGTGTTATGCACGTTCTTCAAGCGACGATGGAAACCGCGCAGATGATCCATCCAGGCCAAGTATGGTATGTAATCCCCAATGTTAAAAGTACCGAGTAACAGCATAATTTCTTTGGTCAACGAATCGAATCCAGTGCTGCCAATTACATCTTCGTCTGAATATTTCCTACCGAAGGTCATTCTGCAGGTTATAGCATTTGTCAAAGCTGAAACGGTTTTGCCAATGTTCAAGGGGCGAGAGTCATCCTGAAGATGATCTGAATTGAAATTAGTAATAGAGAGAATCATGGCTGAGACTTCCTCTTCTCTTATGAACCTGAAGGAATCGATTCGTCTGGAGCTCAGCAACTGCAAAACGCAGACCTTGCGCATCTGCCTCCAGTAAGGCCCATACGGAGCATAGGCTACGTCCGAGAAATTATATGTTATGTGCTTAGCAGCTGCGGATGAAGGAATACCGGCAAAAAGCCGGTCATGTGTCTTGAGAAACTCCTCAACCATTTCGCCGGAGGAGAGGACTAAGGTGAGAGCGTAGGAGCCTAGGCGGAGACACATGAGAGGCCCGTATTTCATAGAAAGCACTGTCAGCGCTTGGTGGGGAAACTTTCCCAGCAGATGAAGGTTTCCGATAACGGGCAATGGGAATGGCCCGGGGGGCAGCAGTCGCCTCTGCTTGTTGTGGTATATGAAAATGAAGAAGATCCATGCCACCACCAATGCAAACAGAGCTTCAATGCAAAACTCTGCGTATTCCCAAAGGGACATCGTTCCAGATCCCAACTCCTTTCCCATTCTCAGATTCGCATCTATCAATTAGGAATTAAAGACATGGATTGAATTATCTATGTGAATTAAACAAACCATTACATAATTCATAATATTAAATTATTTTGATATATTTAGTTTAATTTAATTTATATAATTAAACAAAAGTTAAAGATAATGTTTTAAAAATTATTTTATTATTTAGTTTAATTTAAATTAAATTAATTTATATAATTAAATAAAAGTTAGGTAATGTACACCTAAATATACATTAATTTATATCTATTCTAACTTGTTCAACCAAAGTTTATAATATAAAAGCATTAACCTAAAAACAAAAAATGTTACATTTAAAAACAAATTTGATTCACTTAAATTACTCCAAAAATTAGTTCAAGTGATATTTTTAAATAATTAAAATAAAGTTTATATTATAAAGTAACTTTTTACTAAGGCTATTATTAAGCCTTATCATTTTGAGAAAACAACAAAATCATTATAAAAATAATTATCTACTTTATTGATATCAATTAAAAACTTTTAAATTAATTCACAAAATAATTTTATTAAATATTTTAGAAATAAGGACTTGTAAATGTTTATGTTAACAGGATAGAATTGTTATTTTTACTTTTATTAATTTTATATAATATATATGATGTTTTTTAGACTTAATAACTTATACTAGTGTGAAGTTTTTTTAAGACCTACGTTATAATTAATGTTAGCTATATAATAATTATAATAACTACTTTAATATTAAAAGATTTAATTCAATAAATTGTGATAATCATTTATAATCCTCATTTGCACTTCTTTCTTACTTTTAAACTTTCTTACTTTTAAACTATGTATAATACATTATTACAAATTTTAAATGTTTTATAATTATTTTATCTTTAACTTTAAATTATATAAAAATATTAAATTAAAAAAAAATTAAATTATTAAATTAAACTATTTCTAAAAAACAGAAAAATATAACTATAAATAAATATAAATCAACTTTTTTATAAATAAAAGTTCCCATACATATAATTCAAACTATTTAAATTTTATTAGATTTCAATTTATTATTACCTGCGGAAGGTACTAATATAGGAATTGTTCAATTAATTAAATTTTATTAGATTTCAATTTATTATTACCTGCGGAAGGCACTAATAGAGGAATTGTTCAATTGATTAAATTTAATTAAATTTCAATTTATTATTACCTGCGGAAGGTACTAATATAAGAATTGTTCAATTGATTAGTTCAGACTTAATAGTTAATTTTTCCAATAAGTTTATTAAATTGGTTGAGGTTTAAGTATGTTATAAAATCATTTATTTGTTATTTTATTAATTAAAAACTATAAAATGATAATTTCTCATTTTATGTGTTTTTTTACAAGTTTAAAAATTAAATAAAATATATAAAAAGTATTTGTCATATTATTATTATTATTAAATTTAAATATATAATACACAACTTAAATATACAATATACCTGTTTTCTCATTATTATATTTGTCGAAGACAAGGTATATAGTAATCGCTTTGCCTTCAATTTTTTTTATTTTTAATTTGTTTTGTTGTTAACAAAAAAATTTATTATAGTTTTTCAATAGTTTAAAAAAGTATTTATATTAAATTAAATATATAAAAATTAAAAATCAATTTTTATAATTTTTAAATATCAAATTTCTAATTTGTGATTAGACAAAAACCATAATAAGACTAATTTTCCCTTTGCAAGCTATTTGTCAAAATTAAAAAATATATTAATATTTTTAAAATAAATTTTATTTTAGAAATTGCCACCTGGCTTAGTCAAGTACTATGCCATAGATAAAGTGGATTTTTATAGATTCGCCATAACATATTTCGAGATAGCTGCTTTTCATGGGAAGACTAAAAGAATTTGGTGGCTTCGTCAAGTACTATGCCATAGATAAAGGGGATTTTTATAGATTCGCCATAACATATTTCGAGATAGCTGCTTTTCATGGGAAGACTAAAACAATTTGGTAGTAAGTTTTTATTTTGGTTATAGAGTTTATACCTGGTACAAGAATCTATCGTGTAAACATCATCCAAGACTATTAAATGTCAAAATTAAAATAATCGCACATGGGAATTCATCCAAAGCTTGATTGTACTTATTTAAAATCAGTTATTATATTGTTGATGTTTAAATTGCATCATAAACAATTCTACACGCACATGGTTCCCATGGATTCATATTCAAATATTGTTATGTCCCCGACATATAGTTTTGAGTCGGGGGGCATTAGTTGTGGTGGCTAAATTGGCGGATATGGAATTGCAAAGTGTTTTGTAAAGTTTTTTTTATTTGTATTTTTTTTATTTATTTTAAAGCTGATTTTATGTGGTTGTTGTTTGTTCCTTACGCAGTGACGTAGGCCTGGGGCTGTGTGCCCCAGGCCCCGGTGGCGGGGTGACGTTTGCCAGTTTAAATGAGGTTTAAATGAGGTTGGTGGTCTCGGGACTCAAGACTCCTGTGCGATTTATTCACCAGTCTTGTCCATTTATCGTCCCTTTCGTCGAGCTCTGTTGTGTGCCCGCTAGCGTCAGGTTGAGGTGTTCCAAGGGTTTAAACGGTGTTGCAGTTGGCATATTCATGCGGTATGGTCCAGGGTTTCATGGTGTTAATGCAGTATGGCGCGGGGTGACGGTGGTCTCGGGACTGAAGACTCCTGTGTGATTTATTCACCAGTCTTGTCCATTTATTGTCCCTTTCGTCGAGCTCTGTTGTGCGCCCGCTAGCGTCAGGTTGAGGTGTTCCAGGGGTTTAAACGGTGTTGCAGTTGGCGTATTCATGCGGTATGGTCCAGGGTTTCGTGGTGTTAATGCAGTATGGCGCGGGGTGACGGTGGTCTCGGGACTCAAGACTCCTGTGCGATTTATTCACCAGTCTTGCCGATTTATCGTCCCTTTCATCGAGCTTTGTTGTGCGCCCGCTAGCGTCGGGTTGAGGTGTTCCAGGGGTTTAAACGGTGTTGCAGTTGGTGTATTCACGCGGTATGGTCCAGGGTTTTGTGGTGTTAATGCAGTATGGCACGGGGTGACATTTTCCGGTTTAAATGAGGTTGGTGGTCTCGGGACTCAAGACTCCTGTGCGATTTCAGTCTTGTCCATTTATCGTCCGTTTCGTCGAGCTCTGTTGTGTGCCCGCTAGCGTCGGGTTGAGGTGTTCCAGGGGTTTAAACGGTGTTGCAGTTGGCGTATTGATGCGGTATGGTCCAGGGTTTCGTGGTGTTAATGCAATATGGCATTTTTTATGTGACTCAAGACTCCTGTCCGAGTTTTACCTTGGCGAATGTGGTTGATTAAATGGGGTTTTAATGTTGTATGGTGTTGTTTGAAGCGGTTGCAGGCCCAACGACGGGGTGTGTGCAAAATGGGAAAGGTTTAATGCGGTGTGCTCACTGTTTGCAGGGGCGAAGGACGGTCTCCATGCTTGGGTGATGGAGCACTGTGCTGTGTCGGGTATGGGGGTCTGTCCTTTGAAAGTTTTGGAAGCTATCGTCTGTCCGTGCACTGTCCTTGCTTATGGACATTTCTTCTGGCGTGTTTGTTCAAGCTATATTTTAGAGGTTCTCTGGTGTTCAAGCTCGTTCTGTTTGGTGCGACTTGCTATTGTGTTGTGGCTGTTTTTGTTGGCTTCTTTGCGGTGGCGTGGTTGTTTGTGGCTTATTTGCGGTGGTCCAGCGAAGGTGGGGTGGTTTCTGGTGGTGGGTATCATTCATCTAGTAATTTGCGGTGTTCGTGTCTGAACGTGTAGAGCGCTTTCTTGGTGCAACGAGCTGTGTCTTCTACAATTTCATTGACGAGTTCTTTGGACGGGTAACTCTTGGAATTTTCTCTTGAGCTGAGACTTCTGTTTTCTGTTTTATGAAAAAAATCCGATTTTGTTATACTGTACGATTAATTGGTTATAAAATTTTATAAATGTAAGAATTTTACAAATGTATGGTTTTCATTTCACAATCTGCGCCAAGAAATGTTGTTCAAACCTTTGTTCCATAATTTTTTATTCCATAAGAACTGTTTGCGCCAAGAATTTTATTTTTTTGGTTTATTCCATAATTGCAATAAAAACTGTGGTTTAAAAAACACAAAGACTGCGTAATTGGTCATTACCATTTCTTTTCTTCGGTAATGACCTAAACTACCTGAAATGAATGTAAGGGGAACGGAATTGGATGTATGTATGTATCTGAACATTTAATGCCAAGAGTGGCAACCTCCCTCCTTCCCGGGTATTTCGGCGAGGTATGGAGTGGGGTCATGATATCACGGGCTCCGTCGGCGCTGGGATTAAATTCTAATACCGGCCTGCCACCCAGGCACCGGGTAGCAAATAAATGGCATTATATTATATTATTAATTAAATTTATAGATCTGTTTGTATTTATTTTATTTTGCTTTGTTGTTTTTCCATTTCCATTATGCCATGTGGTATGAATGTGATATTTTTAAATGGTTCTTTGGTTTGCTTCGTTTAAGTGGTTTTGCTTTTCGCATGGACCTGTTTTTCAAGTTTTCTCAGAAAATAGATACTATACAGATTTACTGAATCCAGAAATAGAGAGCACTTTCAACCTAAGTATCTGTACTTGAGAATACAAGTCCACCCCAAAACAACAGACTGGGAGCTTAAGAGAGGGGTGCTCATTTTCCATTGGCTTTGGCAACTGACCATATAAGACAAATGGCATTTCAGGTGCAGTATAAAATCTGGGTCTTTGGCGAGATACTCCATTGTCTTTGACTTTGACATCTGCCAAATGAGGTAACAACTAACAAGTATTTCAGTTGCATATGTGGCTGAAGGGGAAACCCTTAGATGCAGTGATGCTGGGATTCAGAACCTGCTGTTTTATTTAAGGATAAATTGTTGAAACATCAAATCTGAAATGAAGTATATGATAACTTAGCAACAAGATGGTTTGGTTTCATCTAAAGAAGAAAACATGGACAGTGTTTGCAAGAGAACGCTCCTGTAAATTCACAGGAATCTTGTGAATATTTAGAGAGCCCTATATTGGCAAAGTTTGTTATTTGTCAAGAATACTGTTACAAGAAACATGAACGTTAACAAACTCTTAGATGCAGTGATGGTGGTATTGACAAACTGTTGTTTTATTTAAGGAAAAATTGATGAAATATCCAATCTGAAACAGCATTTTCTTTAGATGAAACCAGATCAGCTTGTTGCTAGGCTACCATAGACTGCATTGGTCAGCTTGGGTATGCTTGAGTGATCTATAGTTTGTCGCAATAATGTAGATGTATACTTTTTTGGGCTGTGTGGACAGGGGTTTGACACCAAGACAAAGCTTAATGGCCCACAGTCATGGCAATAACCATAGTAAAGGGATGAGATCCTGATTGTATGATTCTGAACCACTATTTGTCTTATCTTGTTATTACAAATGGGCTTTTCTTATGATATTCTGATGTAAGAATGCCTACTAACACAGGACATGTCAGAGACTGAATGGCAAGAAAATCATGATAAGTAATGGAAATTGAAATGATGGTACAATAATTGACATGTTTCATTCATTCTGCAATCCGTATAGGTATTAAACAACCTATATAGTGCAGCTCCATATTGCTTGAATCCAAATCAGTCTTTGTTCTCATTGTTATTACAGAAAAGTGGACAACTCCTGAGTCTGATTTTTGTAGGAGTTATCTAGTACCTTATTGGTGGACTTTCTTATATTAAGAGCTTTGATAATGGTTTTCTGCTAACATGGATGCTTTGGTTCTTTTCATTCCAGTATAACCTATCTTCTTCATGACTTGGTATGTACTATGATCTACTATCTTCTCCATTACTTGAGTCTTGGTATGATCTGTTTTTGATGGCTTTGAAAATGATTTTCTGCTAAACTGCATGTCTTGAGCCTTTGAGTTACAGCATCATTTATTTTTATTTTTTATTTTGCTGTCTTGGTGTAGTCATCATTTTTTCAATCACTTCCACGAAGACGTTTTAATCTCTTTCACTAAAATGAGTTGTTCATTCATTGAAATGTTTCCATGCATAATTATTAGGAGGGTCACACTAACAGAAATATGAACCCAACTCACACTTCCTAATTAGATGCATCTAGCTTTGTTAATAAGCCAATTGCAGCTAGATTTTTCTTAGCCTTTTTGCACAAAATGTCGGAATAAAAAGCCTAGATTTGCTCAGCCGCTTTGATGGCTTACCAAGTAACCAAGACAAATGATAAACTGCTTCATATGTTAAATATTAAACTAGCAATGCAGCACCCTGCTCAAGTTTGCTTCTGCACCTGCATTACGCGTTTGAGCATATGTAGATGCAATATGTTCTGATGGCTGTAGGTTATCGCCATACAAACACCTCAACCCGATGCTAGTGGGCGCACACCAGAGCTTGACGAAATGGACGATAAATCGAAAAGACTGGTGAATAAATCGCACAGGAGTCTTGAGTCCCGACACCACCAACCTCATTTAAAGCGGCAAACGTAACCCCGTGCCATACTGCATTAACACCACAAAACCCTGGACCATACCACATGAATACGCCAACTGCAACACCGTTTAAACCCCTGGAACACCTCAACCCGACGCTAGTGGGCTTGTTCCATACTGCATTAACACCATGAAACTCTGGACCATACCGCATCAATACGCCAACTGCAACACCGTGAGAAATTTATCTCGCAACAAGTATTGCTTCCACTTGACCAAGGCATGTGTTATTGCCAACGTCTTTCCATCATATGTAGATTTTATAAGCTCATTCAGTTGTAACTTTTGACTCTTAAAGGCAATGAGATGTTTATCATTTATGAGCAGAACTCCTACGCATGTTCCTGAAACATAGTATTCATGGACACATGTTTTTCTAACATCTGGATTTGTCAAAACCAGAGTGGATGTCATTAAGGTTTTCAACTTTTCAAAATAGTCTTTAGCTTTTTTATCCCATATAAAGGCATCACTTTTAAATAATGATGTTAATAGTGCCACAATTTGTGTGCGCATTTGAACAAATCTTCTATAGTAGTGTACAAGACTAAGAAATCCCCTTGATGATGTCATTGATTTGGGGATAGGTCACTTAGTAATTACCACAATTTTCTTGTGCTCAACCTTGATGGTTTCAGTTAAAATGATATGTGCTAAAAACACTCTTTAATTTTGTCCAAAACTGCATTTGAATTTGTTAGCTGCAATTGGTGGAAATGTGTATATATTTAAATTTCTACACATATCCCAAGTACAGACATCCTTTAGGATAGAGACATTTCAGAGTCATATAACATATAGAAATTTCAGAATCACACAACATCTAGGAAATTCAGTGTAGCTTGAGTGTGAGTAAGATTTGGTTTTTGTGCAAAATCTCTTTGTTTTTTGTAGTAAATAAAAGAGGTCTGAAAATTGGAATTTTTTTTATTTAATAATATAAATAATTTATTCATTTCCTGTTTACGAAATCTGGTTACAAATTTTTTGTTCAATTGCTGAATACTGTATTAATTAGATTTTATTATTCATTTCACGTTAGGGCTAAATCTAGAGAAATTAGTTACTGTCAAGAATTTCTTTCTGCAAAGCAGTTGTCTATAATGCTTAGTTATAGGCCTTAATAATGAAAAACAAAAAATATAAGTACTTCATGCAAAAGAATGAGTACTCATTATTGCATAGTGATCACAATTGAATGCTGATTTAAAACTATCTAATAATGCAACAAAAACCTGTTCTTGGTTTCTAACTCTTTCATTTCATTTGCAAACTGCAAATGTCAATAACTGTACTAGGCAAGCATTTACAAACAGGCATTTACAGGTGTATTTGCTTATCCTTGGATGATTCCTAGAGTTATTACATGTAATTTGTTCTCACAAAAATGAGAAAAAAATTTAAAAGTGGTACTGATGTAAAGCCTTTGAAAAATGCCATTTAAAATAAATTCCTAACAAAAATGTTTATTGAATTGTTTTCCAACATACTTTTCATTGCAAGTGGCTATGCAAAAGACACTGTTCTATTTGGTTCATTGCTTGCAAGTGTCACAAACAATGTGACTTATTTTTGCTTATTTCCAAAGTTGCATTTGCCATGCAGGTTTTTCTTCCTGTGTTTCTTCTTCTGATGGAGAACATTGAACATAATCAATGTTCTGCCATAGGTGCAACATCTGTTCTGATTATACGACAGGCATTTGATGATATTGATGTTACTTTGTCAACAAACCATTTGTTTCGTTTACAAGCTTTTCATTACCAAAATGGAGATTGTCTCTTTGATGCCTTTGCTGTTCTCTTCCATTTTTGCTACACATCCTTGGAGATAAGAGAAGCAACCATAAACCATTTTCGTTTGCGTCTAGCTGCAAACGATCCAGCCGCAATTTCTTCTTTGAACTTGGAACTGGATCCTTTGTACTTGTTTCAATTGCATGGGATAGAAAATAGAGATCTTTACTTGGAACGAATGTCGCAAACTGCATCTCAACCGGATGCAGAAAATGTTTATGGCCTTTGGGGTGTCTTCTGCATAAAATGGTTTGCAAACTGGTTAAATGTGCCTGTTGCTATATGGTCATTGAGAAGCAAAAGGAAATATCTTCATTTCAACCCTTCTTCTGCTGGATATTGCTACAATATTCTATTCCATGATCACATCCCAGCTGCTGGGCACTTTGAACCTTTGCTTTCATACAAATTGCTAGAACTCGACTATGTTGTTTTCAATGGACGATCAGATACTTCTTCTATTGATTCTGGTCAAGATATCTTTTTCGAGTGTCATCGGTTAAGAAAAATTCTATTGCAACAAGGATTCCAATTAATCTCTCGCATTGATGGCCATTGCTGTGACTCGTTATTTGAATCAATTTCAAAATTGACAAACACATTTGATAGTGCAAGCCTCAAAAAAACAATAGCGCAAACTTTTTTCAACTGCATGCTTTCAAATGATGCAAGAGCTTTTCGTTGTCTAGAAACATTTCTTCATCTTGAGACAGTGCAAGAAAATCAACTTGTTTCTAGTTGGCAAACCTTTGTAGTGAATTTGGCAAAGCCTTATACAATTGGCCATGTAAATGATGGCCATTTCACAATTCAATGGTTGTGTGAGGTTTTGGAAGTCAACATATTTCTTTTGAACATACACTCTTACAAAGTGGAAAACCAATTCTTATCAACAAATACATCATCAAAGATCTATTTTCTTCTTCATCATGAAATTGACAAATGTCATTCACATTTTCATCCCTTGTGTCAGACAAGCATTGAAAAAAATTCTCCAATATTGTCAAATGCCATGACTAGGAATCTTCCTATCAATGCAATGATGAAAACAATTGACAATTGTCATCATCGAACTCTTTGCAATGTCATTGAAGAAGAACATTCTCCTGACCTTTGCAAAGAACATTCTAACATAGAAACAAAGAAAAGGAAAAAAACTTGTTCCATGGAAAAAACATTGAAAAAAAAAACGAAGATTCTTTTGCATTGGCCCAGAAATTTCAGTTGTGATGGAAAAATGCCTGGAGAAAGATTCCATTATGAAACAGCAAAAATCCATTGCCCCGTTCAAAAACATACGTGCCATTAAAAAACAAATGCGTCTGGAAGCACTTCAGTCCTTTCAAAAGCAAAAGGCATATGAGAAGGAAAAAAAAGCACTTAAAGAATACTCGAAAAATATTCAAGATACCCCTATTCATGCATGTTCTGTCTGTAGACGCTTGCACTTTAAAAGGGATGTTCACTATATCAATGAAGACACTTTCTATGCATTGAAATGTCTTCCTTGGAATACTATGCCTTCTTCAATTGCATTGTACAATTACATATGCAGATATTGCAAAAAGAATATTTCAAATTCAGAAACACCATTGTTTGCAACACCACTTAACATTCGTTGCAACACTTCATTGCCTCATGTAGACAAATTGACTTCGCTTGAAGAGCGGCTTGTGTCACCAAGAATTGCTTTTGCTCAGATTCGGCAACTAGGTTATAAACGAGCTCAAGTAGGCTTGACAGGAACAATCATCAATGTGCCCGCATCTCTAGACAAAGTACAAAGAACATTGCCTAGGAACCTAGAAGAGGACAAGACCGTTGCAGTTATGCTTAAGCGAAAACTAGAATACAAAAATGCATTTGTTTCTGGAAATGTTCGACCAAATATTGTCATGCAAGCATTGAAAACTCTTTGTGACATGGATCTTTACAAAATGGAGAATGTACATATCAATTCAGATTGAGAAAAGGCATTCCATGAATTGTTGGCAAAGCAAGAATCTAATGAACTATCAATATCAGAATCAAATGATTTAGATCAACCTCTTACAAAGCTAAGAGAAAGCGATGAGGATACACATGACCAATTCATAGAACCAATCACAGAGACATTGGTACATTGATATGGAGAAACCCATCTAATAGATGATTTGGCTACCAAAATCATTGATCTTGCACCTTCTGAAAACTACCGACCCCTAGGAATTTTCCAAGATCGGTTCTCTGAAGAACTTAATTTCCCTACACTTTTCTTTGGATGCAGCCGCTCCAATGACATGTACAAGCGCTTTCGACACCAACAAATTTTCCAGTGGGAGCTTCAACATGAAAGCACACATTTTGAAGCACATCCCACAAATATATTCTTTAAAGCAGTGAAAGTGTTAATAGGTCAAATCTCTAGTACTGCTTGGATATCTATTCGCATAGGGGAGTTAAAAGGGAAAAAACTAAAAGCCAAAGATGTAAAATGCAAAGCCAACCTTCTTAACATAATGAAATCGCCAATTGCATATCGTTCACTAAAAGCCGTCCGAACATCTCCTGACTATTTTGACAACATGAGAAAAAATCTTTTCGCAATGATACGTCAACTAGGGCCACCAACCTTTTTTGTAAGCTTCTCTACTGCTGAACATCTTTGGAAACCTTTGTGTGATGCTTTGCACACGCTAGAGAAAAAAGACAAAGAAAATTGTGATGAAATTCTTACTGATGATGTTATTGATAATTTGATAAGAAAACATCCTGTACTTTGTAGCCGTTACTATAAAAATAAAATGAATGCGTTAAAGTCCTTGATCTTGAAAACCAAATACCTTTTTGGTAAAGTAACTGACTTTTTCTTTACAACTGAATTTCAACAAAGAGGAAATGAGCATGAACATGGGCTTCTTTGGATTGAAAATGCACCTGTCTTTGGCAAGAATAGAAATGATGAAATAAGTTCTTTTGTTGATTGCTATATTTCAACAGACTCTTCATTGCTTGAAGCAAACTTCATCAAAATTCAAACTCATAGACATACAAGAACATGTAAAAAACATAGACGCTCTGCATGCAGGTTTCGATTCCCGATGTTCCCTATTGATGTTACAATGGTTTTAGAACCTCTTGAAACTAAATCGGATGCGTTGACTGAAAAAAAAAAAAAAAAAAAAAAAAAAAAAAAAAAAAACAAAAAAACAAAAACAAAAAAACAAAAAAAAAAACAAAAAAAAAACAAAAAAACAAAAAAAAAAACAAAAAAAAAACTCCTTTCTTTTGCTCTTGAATCTAAAGAATATCCAAAGAACATGACATTTGATTCATTCTTGCAAGAACTACATTTAAACAAGGACGAGTACATTGAACTAGTGCGTTCTACAATTGAGAAACCGACATTGCTATTAAAAAGAGACCCTTAAGATATTTGGATAAATTGTTTTGCAAAAGGAATTCCAAGTTTGTGGCAAGCAAATATAGATGCCCAATTCATCTTAGATGCATATGCAACTACAACATACATAAGCTCATACACAACAAAATTAGATAGGCCTATGACAATGGCTTTGAAAACAATCAAAGAAGAGTCTGTTTCAAACAATTGTAATCAGCTAGAAACAATTCGTAGGCTTGGAAACACGTTTCTGAACATGCAACAGATGTCTATTAGAGAATCAGTACATATTGTGCTTTCGTTACCTCTATATTCATCTTCAAGAACGACAATTTTTATCAACACTGCTCCAGATGATTAAAAAACTATTGTTTTAAAAAAACCGTCTCTACTAGAAAAGGAGCATGATGATTCTAAAGACATCATTTGCCCGTCGATAATAGACAGGTACATTGAACGCCCGACAGATCTACAACATGTATCTTTAGTTGAATATGCTTCTTCCTATTACCTGGTTCATGGAAAAACAATCAAAAGAAACAAACAATCTATCATTCGGTACATTCATTACAATCAAGAAAAAGATCCTGAAAATTTTGCTCGTGAAAAGCTATTGCTCTTTGTGCCTCACAAAAATCTTTCCAATTTGTTGGACCACCCCCTTCAAACATGGACAGAGGCATATGAAAAACACAAAGAACAAATAGCAAATGTTGAAGGAAAAATCATGGCAAAATCAATTTCAAAATGGGGTGATATTGACATTGCAAAAGACAAAGTTGAAGCGCATTTTGAAATACCTCTAGACTTTGCAAAAGATACCAATGATGCGCTCAAATTGGATGGTGTTGAAAAGTATGACATGGGCGATGATCTTTTCTACAGAAGAAAGAATCGACTGTTTGAAACACCAAAAAAATTAGCATAGCTAAAAAACCATTTCTCCCTGATAAAGATGAATACTTTGCGATTAGACGTAGTTTAAACAATGACCAACAGTCCATTGTGAAAGAAATTATTGCTAGGAAAAAAAAACAATCCTGCAAAACCAATCCATATCTTCCTTACGGGAAGTGCAGGAACAGGAAAAACACATACTCCAAAGGCCCTTTATGATGCTCTTGTCTTTTTCTATGAAAAAGAGCTTGGTAGCAACCCCTTGAAAAGAAAAGGCCTTATTGTTGCATTCACTGGGAAAGCAGCATACAATGTAGATGGAATTACTGTTCACTCTGCTTTTAAGCTTCCTTTGGGTTCCTCGATCTTGATCCCATTAAGTTCAAACACACTAGATCTTTTGAGCAAAGACTATGAACAAGTTCGTGTTCTATTAATTGATGAAGTTTCTTTGATAGGTTCACGAATGCTACATAACATAGATAAACGTCTTCGTGAGATCATGCATACTCCGACAAAACCATTTGGAAATCTAGATGTCATCTTTTGCGGCGATTTCTGCCAAACAGAACCTGTTCATGATTCTTGGATTTTTGACTTCCCAAGTTTCAATAATAAAAAATTCCCTTATAGTTTTTGGAATGACTCCATACAATACTATGAATTAAAAAACGTTGTTAGGAAAAAAGATGAAACTTTTATATCGATCTTGAATAGAATCAGAACAGGAAAACAAACATTTGAAGATATACAATATTTGAACCGGAAATGCTACAGACAACCACCAGTTGATCCATTGTTTCCATTTCTTTATTATTGCAATAAAGATGTTCAACAACATAACTCAAAGATGTTGACTCTTGTTAATACAGAAGCATTTACAATTGCTGCTCAAGACACCAAAATTGATCAAATCGATAACATAGCTAATGTAGATAAGAAAATTCATTTGCCATCTACAATTACTCTAAAAAAAAACATGCTTATCGAAATAGTAGGCGGGAACTATTCAATTGAAGATGGCCTTGTCAATGGTGCTGAAGGCATCTTCAAACATTATAGTCAAGCAACAACAGACATTTTATGGATTCAATTTTCAGATCCAAAGATTGGAGCAATTGCACGGGCATCTATGCAGCACCTTTACACTGATTCCATCCTATGCACTTGGACACCTATAAAAAGAGTTACAACACAAATTTCTCTTGGAAAGATAAAGAACTACATCCGAGTACAATTCCCAATTCAATTAGCATGTGCTCGAACAATTCATAGAGCACAAGGTCTTACACTTGAAAAATTGGCATTTGATCCAAAAGGAGTCACAAAACATGGTCTTGTTTACACTGCATTGTCACGTGTAAAAAGCATTGAATGTCTCTATCTTGTAAGCAAATTACAGGAAAAAAAAATTTCTGTTTCATCAAAAGTAGTTGCAAAATTAAATAGATTAGAGAAACAGGCTTCTCTGCAATTTCAATATGGACTTAAGTCGTTTCGAAATACTAAGCACATGTTCATTTCTTCACTTAACACATGAAGTCTGCTTTCACACATTGATGACGTTGCAAATGACTTTGAACTTATGCAATCAGACATTCTTTGTTTGCAAGAAACACATATGAATTTGCCACCTACTAATGCAGCATTTGTAAACCAAAACAATTGCATTGCAACACATTCAGTGCATGGCCTTCTGACAGTTGTCAATAAGACGATTCCTATTATGAAAACAATTTTTGTTAACGAGCCATCAGTCGAGGCAATTGTCACTTATATTACACTCCCTGACAACATACTCTAGCTTGTCAATATTTATAACAAACCAAATAATCTTGTTAACAACCTTATTGATGTCTTGGACTCTGTTATGTTACAAAACAACAAGAAAATGCTAACCATAATAACTGGTGACTTTAACATTGACATGTACAAAGAAAAAATATCGAAAAGGAGGTTGGAATTGTTTATGCAGAGTAAACGTCTAAAGTTAAAAACAAACATACCTACAACAGAATATGGTTCTATGATTGACCATTTTTGGACAAACATAGATATTGACAGGCTTTGATTTACCATTTCCGATGCATATTGGTCAGATCATTTTACTAGTATCTTATCAGTACTTGCAACTTGCATATAAGAACTGATACAGCATTTTTTCTTTCTTGTTTTTTGTCTTTTTTTAAGATGCTTTTGTATTTGAAATATATTCTTGAATATTTTAACATGCTCTCAGTCTTCATTGGATGTGCAAATTGAAAAAAAAGAAATACAGCATTTCAAAAAAACAACTAATCAGAAACAATATTCTCAACCAAGGAGAGAACTTAGCTATGTCTACGACATCAGACAGTCCTTCAACAGAAAGAAATGTTTCTTCTTCACAAGATGCTCCAAAGACTATTGCAATGGGAACACTGTCGTAGCCAACAAATAGTCCTAAGAAGTAATGTTCCTATCCAACAGCGTTGTTCATTCAATATTTTTGTCTACATTGTTTCATCTTGTACCTAACACAAATTCCAACATTTGAATGAAGCATCTAGTTCAGCTTCTCTACTAATTTCATTTTAGTGTATTCGATACAAAATTCAACATTCAATCAAAGACTAATCCATTTGTTCTTTCACTTTTTGATATTTTTAAATGTGCACAGATTAAAGCAAATGGCAGTTGAACCATCATCAATAATACAGCTATGTACTGCAACACATAAGCATGTATTTGAGGGGGATGTTTTGGTTGTCTATGGACCTGCACAAAATCGTAACCAAAACTCCCCTGTTAAGACAAAGATTCTACATGCAGATCTTGTTGACAAAAATGGATTGATGACAATGACAGTTACAATTAATGATAGTTTGATAAATCGCTTTGGCAATTTCTTTTTGCCTGACAAAAGTGTCAGAATTTCTGGTTTTGAACTGAAAAAGAAAGGTCAATATGACTGAGGAGATGCAATAAATTCAATAGCAATATTGCCAACAACTGTCATAGAGACAATTGAACAAGTATGCAAAATGCATTGCCTTCCACCAGATACAACAATCAATGAGCTGGTTACATCAGATGAGACATATGTCGTTGGTTCTGTTGCAGTCATAGTTGTTGCCTGTGAATACAACAATAAGCAATTGGACTTTTACATAAGAGATGGTGAAAGTACAAACGACTATGCAACTGTAAAGTGGATTCTCTTTAAACAATTTTTTTTCACTATATTTGATTTCATTTTTTATGTTTTTTTTTCCCGATGTATCTACTACTAGATGGATATACAAAAAAAAAAGATAGAACCCATAACAAAAAAAATTTGTCTATTCCCATCCCCCGTTCACTAATTCTTCTTCAATTATTCATGTTCAGTTTCAGGTTAATGAAAGCTATACAAATTTCTTTCTCCGAGTGCAACAACAACTTGCACTTGACGAACCGCCTCTGTATCTAATAAAAAATATCATAAGACCAGGTGCAAAAGGAAGACATCTTATGAAGGCTTCACAAGCAACATTTATAGATCCCCTAAATGATGAATTCGCAATACAAAGTTTGCTTCCAATAATTGAAGCTAAAACACAGGTGAGATATGAAGAATGTCTCCTGTAATGTCACTTGAGATGTTTTTTTGTCATTTCATTATCAATTAAGCAAGTTCTTTATATATAGTTTCAGCAGTTTCATAGTTATCAAAACAGATTTTATTTTTTCTTAAATGTTCAGCCTGCTGCATTATTGACATCAAAGTTTTCTGCTTCTGATATAAAGAAAATATAGACTTTTTACTTGTCAAAATGTCTTTTTTACAGTTCCAGATTTAGTATTCCAATTAGCAGCAACACAACTCATTACAATGATATGTTTTCAAACACCATGTTGCAAAACCTGCATTTGCAAACATGTGTTCATAAATTCGATTCTGTTCTTTTTCCTAGCATGGCCTTCGTATCAAAACATGCTCATTGCAATGTTTTTTTATGTTTTCTGTTTACTTGCCTACAACAGGTATATGGGACATTGAAAGTAAAAAATGTTTTTGCACCACCCTACCATTGCATTTGCACACAGTGTAAACTGCCAATGATACAAAGCACTGTTTTTTGTACATTTTGCAATCGTGAAACACCAACTACTTATGAACATATATTACAATGTAAGCTAGAGACTGAAGAAGGGACTATTGAATGTACACTTCGAGGTACACAATTAAAAGAATGTTGTCCCGATGTTCTAGCTATTTCTTATGAACAATACTCCAATAGTGTTTCCTCAGCCATTTACAATCTTCGCAAATTGAAGAAACAAGGGCTTTACACTTTGGCAATGAACAACAGAATTGTCGAAGTCAAAAAATTTTGAACAAAAGGTATGAACATAATTTTCCTTTTTCTTCAAACACTTTGAACAATTTTTCCATTGTTTCAGCTTCGATTCAATATTTCAAAATAGATTTCAAACACTCTCTATTGCAACTTCTTTTATGATTTATTTGAACCTGTTTTTTATAAAATACACACAATATTAAATAATTTTTCTTTTCCCATTCACACAAACCTTGCACTGTAATCATGTTCATTGCTTATATACCTGTCACTTGTCCTATTTATTGTTTAATCAATAATAACCTTCAACGGCTTTTTGAAGATTCAATTTTAATATATCTGAAGTTCACTTTTGTTACTGTGTTCATTTATTTGAAGATTACAAAAAGCACTGAGCCTAATAAAAGCAGAGGAGTCATCCCTAGTATAAGATTACCAAAACCCTGTTCACTTTTAATAGATTTTTTGCCTTTTGCATCGGTTTACTGCCAATCACAAAGCTCTTGCAATTTTTTTTTTTTTTATATTTTGTCCATTCCAATGGCCAATGTATGGGAAAGAAAAAAAGACATAGAAATATAACAGTCAACAGTATTTGTTTTTCATTTAAATTAGCATTTGCTACATATCTTAACTTTATATCTGTTTTTATATTCTTTCCATAATTGCTGATAGTAATGCACGGCCCATATGCAAGAATGATAGAAAATGCACATCTTACTGCAACATGCCTTATGTTGTCACTGCTGCAGATTTTGGCAAAGCGTGACTTCTCTTAGATTTTGATGCAAAGTGCATATGCTATGACTTGAACAAATCCATGTTCTCATTATACATTTTGTAAATTTATGTGGTTTTAAATCCTTTTACATATTTATAAACTTAATGCAACTGAAAGAACTTCCATTAAAATATTGTTAAACTGTTTTTTTCTCTACCTCTTTCATGGTTATAAAATTGTTAGAGCTGTATAAAATGATAAAGAATTATTGATACATAATATTGACTAGATTCGCAGTTTCGGTCATCTAATTGCTTTGTTTTTTCTTTATCTAATGATTTTGGTTTCAGATTTTGGATTCCACTTATTATTGTTGAATCTGATTTTCCAATTCAAATCTTTGCAATGTTTTCTGAAAAATGCCATGCAATGCGCAAACTTTGCCTCTATATGAAAACCATATATTGCTCAATGCCAGCTAGATAGGGATTATTTCATGAATTTACCCTTCTCATTATGACTTAGAATGGTGAATTTACCCTTGTGATCATGATTATGAATTTACCGTTGTGACTTGAAACAAATACTAAACCTTGGATAAGTTCACTTCATCAAAAAGGCTACCTATCTTGCCTAAGGTACATTTTCATCATTTTTTTTTGCTAGTTAATTCTCAGCTTTAGCTAGATAAATCAGAAGAAAATGAATATAAGTCATTCTTTGGATTTTTGGTCCATTCTTCATGTTTAGGAAGAATGAAAATTGAACTTTGTTAAAAAGCTCAAATTATGAAAGAAAGGACAGAGTTAATCACATCTTCAGGTATCATGGTTGTTGTTTCTGAATGCTCTAAATCTGTTATAGTTTCCCAAAGTTTGTTTAGATGATTTGTTGCATCTGTTTGCATGTGACATATTGAACTTAATCTTGATGCAGAACTGTTATTGTTGCCAATAATGTCTCCCAGCTAAACAAAGAGATAAATACACCTGTTTTTACTAGTGATAGTATCAAAAACATCAAGAAAATAGCAAATAGACAGAATACATTTGGCCTACTACCAAAGTCATCGTCTAAACCAATCTGTGCGCATACATAGATAAAGAAAGCTGTTATTTTGCAGCTACTAAGGAAAGTGGAAAAGAACCTTAAGAATGGAACTCACTTAAGATAACAAATAACTGAAACCCGTTTTTTCTCTACAATTCTTTGTGTTAAGGTTATTGAGTTCATGCTATTCACTTCGCCTCATTTACAGTATCATCAAAATGATGATGATTGATGATTATTCCATGGCTAACTCTCAAATGTTGAGAGCTATTATGAATATTGCTCCTTTAGCAATTTCAATCACAGTCCAAGGATACTCTGGCACAAGTTTGAAAGCAGCTGTTACTTATGACCAAGAGACTAGTAAATACTTTCTGCATACATCTTATCACTACATTTTCTGGTAAATAATGATCTGAAATCCTTAACTAACTGCCTGTAACCAATTCAGATAAACACCGGATAGAAGCTAGAGCAATCGTTTTGGCCGACCATGGTGTTGTTTGTATTGATGAATTTGATAAGATGACTGATCAAGATCGTATGTCCATTGACAAGATTATGGAACGACAGACAGTAACAATTGCTAAAGCTAATATTCATGCATCACTTAATGCACATTGTGGTATGGATGATGCTGCAAATCCTGTATATGTCACAGTAAGTCTTTTCCACATTTTTAATGCACAATAACAACAATTGCATATATGCACTGAATTGTCAAGCTATTTTCCTTTTTCTGCACAAGCTATTATTCATCAGTTAATATTCTTGACCAAGATATTGTGTTGTATATAATTTGTTTGCATTCCATGGTAATTGCATTTCTGAATACCTTTTGAACTAATATTCTCTTAATAATTTTGTTTGTTCAGTACGACCGCTCCCTTACTCCAACCAAGAATATTGGTCTTCCAGATTCTTTATTCTCTCGTTTTGATCTAGTATTTATTGTGCTTGATCAAATGGATCCTGATGTTGATCGCCGATTATCTGAACATGTTTTACACATGCATTGTTATTGCTATTCAGGTGAACATGCTGATCAGCATTCTGCTCTGCTAAGATGATTAAGACATTTTATTCCTTGCACTTGATAATATTTCTGAGTAGAGACTACTGAAATGATATCCCTCTAGATGTCAATTTCTGCAGCTATTGTGGTGACTGACAACAATTCAAAACAGGCACAAGAAGATGATGCAGAGTTAGCAACATGTATTTTTGTGAAATACAATGGTCTGCTGCATGGTCAGAGGAAAACAACGCATTCCAAAAATGAGAACATCACTGTTAAATTCTTGAAGAAGTACATTCATTATTCTAAAACCGGACATCAACATGTGCTGACAGATAAGGTCATTTTCTATCTTAAATTTGTACGTATACACTTATTTATGTCTTCTAATTGTCTTATTATATTTTGAATGCCCAAATGAAATCAGACAATCTTACACAATGACAGTGATTGTATGGTGATAACCTATAGGGATCAGCCCGCTTCACTCTATTGTGTGTTCATAGACTCTTCCTTCTCACTTCCCGGTTTCCAGCCATCATAGTCTTCACTACGACAATGATCTCTTTCTTTACACAGTCTGCTAAGAACTCTGAGGTGACTCTCTGAATAATTTTTCAGGCCATTGTACTTGTTTATACCTGAATTGTAAAATCATCTCAGAATAAGGACTAGAATCCAAATTATCTTGTGGCATTTTTGTTGAAAATTGATGTTTTCTATTGTACATTGCATATTTTTGAATTCTGTTTGATGCGTGCTTGAATGTGTCAACTTCTTCAAGCTTTATCCAAGTTGGCTTTGACTATTTTAGTTTGTTGGAGCTTTATCTGAGCTGGGTTTCAATTTTTTAGCATAATAGGAGTTTATTTGACATGGGTATGGATTGTTTATCATCTTCGAGTTTTATTTTAATGGAGTTACAACATTTAATGTATGCTTGAAGCTTTTTTGTTTCTGTTATATCTAGGGATGCTCAATATCTGGAAATGCTCAGTCTTTGGTGTGCATTTAGTTTGACTTTGTCCCTGGATTTTTCTAGTTTTCTCTTAATGGTGGTTTCTAACTTTCTGCTATGTTTTCAAGTAGTTTGGTTTGGTTATAGTTCCTGGGTTTCATTCTCATTGGTTTTGATTATGAATGTTCTTGATTCTTGAATGCTATCTTGATTTACATTATCAATGGCTGGATAAATATGCAGTGTTGTAAAAGAAACTGTTTTGCTTCTGCATTTGCTGATTCTTGTATGCTTTCTAGCTATTTATAATCAGTAGCTAAATCAAATTGTGGTGATGTAGCAGTAACTGCTTTGCTTTTGTATCTTTCTGATTCTTGAAAATGTTCTTGATTTCTAGAATCAGTGGCTGAATACATGTGTGGCCTTGTAACAATAATAATCATTTTTCTGTTCTGTTTGTTTTGGCTCAGGACTGTTAAAACGTTTTAAGCAGGACTGCTCTCTGACTTGAGGTTAGTTTTCCTCGATGATTTTCAAACCATCCTATTTGTCTACAATCGAATGATGATTTTTTCTATATTTGTAAATGTTTAGTGATTTGCTTACTTGCTACATTGTTCATCATGTATTGATATTGATATCATATTTAGAATCAATGACCGATTAAAAAACTGGTTTAATTGCAGCAATTTTCTTATGTTGGGCTTGCTTTGGTTTGTTGTAGGTTTTGCAACATAGATTTCAAACAAATTACTAGTTTCTGCTGAAATGGTGTGTTGCATTTGTATATGTTGTGTGTTCGGTTTGAGTTTAAAATGATCTATGGATGGTTTAAAAGCTGGCTTGGTTATGTTATCATGATTTTTACAATCAATCACCTGAAAAATGTGATTCTGTAAAAGCAATTGTTTCTAAATTGGATTCGTTTTTGCTCAGGGGGCGGACGAATGCTTTCCTCCGGATCCGAGCTTGCTGTTTGTCAATAATTTTTAGACCATTCAGATTTTGGTTTGCGTTTACTACAGCTCTGAATTATTCTCTGGGTTTTTATGCCAACTTCGATTTGTATAGGCATATTTTTCATTCTTTCTGCTTTTTGCCCAATCAGTCATTTGACTAAATGCTATCTTGATTAAATATATGATTTCATAAAAACAATTGAACCTTTCTTAGATCCATTTTGGTTTCTTAAGAATTTTTGGTGTGCTGGTATCTAGTTTCGAGGTTGGTTTTTATCACTAATTCACAGACCATCCTATTTGTTTGTAGTCTAATATTAAAATCATCTTCGATTCCTTTGTTGGGTAATGGGTATGGCCATTTGGGTGTGTTGTTCAAATTCTCATGTAGTATAATATATACCTGTAAATAGATATAGAAGACTTGTTGGGTCATTCTCCTTTTGTTATGTTTTTGTTTTAAATATACTTAAGTGTGTGGAAAACAGTCATTGAATAGATATAAATCCTCTTAAAAGTAAATTTTTTCTATGTTAAGTTGCTTTCGACTCCCGAGTGCTAGCTCTGTTCTCTGGACGTTAGTTTTCTTTGTAATAACCGGTGAATTTTCTTTTATTATAATTAAAATTGTAAAATCATCTGGATATTGATCAAAAACTTGTACTTCTGGGTATATTTGAATGCGATTGAATAAATTTGGGTTGGTGTGATTAGTTGACGATATGTTGGAATGTGATTAAAGAATTTTGATCCAGTTTGGTGGTTTGTACTCATGAGTATTTGTTGGCTTTGTTGTTTGTTAACCAAAGTAATATACAAAATGTTTTATTTATTTCTAGCTGAAATAAACAAATCATCTGGATTCTGGTCCATAGTCTTTAAGTTTTATGTGTTTCTGGGAATGTGAATCACATAATTTTCATGTACTTTGAACACAGGTTTTACAATGGAAACCAACAATATTTCAGGCCTGGATGATGGACCAGAACCTTCTTATACTCAGTCACTTCTTATACTCAGTCAACTGAAATTCTTCCAACACCACCCGAAATTCCTCCTCAAATGGAACCACAGTTGGGTCCTTCTTTGGGAATTGAAAATGTGCTACCCCCACCTCCATTGCCTCCTCAAATGGCACTGAAACTGCCAGAGGTCTCGCGTTATGTTCTAACCAAACGACCTGGACAAGGTCAACCTCATAAACCTGTTAAATTACTCTGTAATCACTTGAGAGTAAGCTTTACTAATGTCCAGGACTCATTCCAATACGATGTGAGTAAGTTCAACATTCTATTGTTTGTCTTATCTGTCTTATTTATTAGATTCTGTTAAGGCACATGATAATTTTCCTTCCTTCGATTTCAGGTGAAAATAACTGCTGAACGTGGGGATCAAGAACAAGAGTGTGCCAGTAAAATCTTGTGTAGAAAAATTATAGATAAATTCAAAGAAATATATAATCATACTGAACTAGGTGGCAAAGATTTTGCTTTCGATGGGGAGAAGAACTTGTTTACAGTTGGGCCTCTTAGAAACAATAACATTCAATGCAATGTTGTTTTTGATGACAAAAGAACTAAACGAAGGTAAGTTTTTCTTCCTTACTTACGTTTGTTAATTCTTTCCTTTGCAAATATTGATTGAGTTACAAGGTTATCTCTCTATTATGTGTTTTAGTATGTAGCTTTAAGAGATTAAATATTCAAGTTGCATTTCATGAGGTTGCTCTGTCAACACATTTCATAATCCCTACACTAGTTAATATTGGTGATCTTACAACGCATACTTGTCTAATTGAGCTACAAGGTCCTCTCTCTATCATGTGTCTTAGCTTTCAGTTTTTAAAAGTTTCACTATTCAAGGTACATTTCTTTTAACTCTATGCACAAATAAAGAGATTCAAATTTGCAAACTCCCTTTTGTTGATATTCTTATCAGAGAAATGTGGAAGCTTGGTTTCAGTAATAAGGATTCAGAATTCAAAGCAACTGTAGCAATTTGATATTCTCATCAAAGGAATGTAGAGACTTGATTTCAGTAGTAGAGTTTTCAAATGTAGGCGTAGAAATTAGTTTCGAATTACACATTTTTGCTCTTTTAAAATGTCAATGCATCAGAAAACTGTTAATGATATCCATTTTTGCTAACTTTCATTATCAATTTTCATGTTTTAATCAATAGACATACACAGTTAAATATGGCCAACAAGAAAAGAACTATTGGCTAAAATATTCTGTTAAATATTTTGCCTTTTCAGTTTTGTTCAAAAATAAAGTTGAATTGTAACTCTTGTTTGAATGTAATTTCTTTCTGTCATATGTTGAGCAAGTTAATTTTCTAAATGATACTTAGCAATGGTTTTAACCTATCATGCATTCAATCATGATCAATATGATTTCTTATGTTTTACACCTTTTAGAGTTACTGCAGGAATTGTATTTGAAGTTTTACTTCCTTGTTACCATTTTGTGCACATCTGTCAACAACAATGCTCATCAACCAAAGTGTTGTCATTGATTTTTTGTTGCTGAATCAAGGTGTTGACAATCCATGGAAGATTAATTGGGCTAAGGTAAAACATAAAATGTAACTCGAGACATGCTTACCTTGGATTTATGTCATGCAACTTTTATTTTTATTTTTTAACAATTGGAATGTCAAATTCTGTTGCCTAATTTCAGACAAAACAAGTGCTAAAAGGATTCCGCATTGTAACAGTACACACTAATATGGAGTTTAAGATCCTTGGTTTTAGTGAAAAACCATGCAAAGACAATTTCTGCAGGTATGATCATAGCTGACAACAATTCAAGACAGGCAGAAGAAGATGATGCAGACTTGGCAACATCTATTTTTGTGAACTACAACGATCTACTGCATGATGAGAAGAAAACAAGGCATTCAAAAAATGAGAACCTCATTGTTAAATTCTTGAAGAAGTACATTATTATTTTAAAGGCAGACATCAACCTCTGCTCAAAGATAAGGTCATTTTCTATCTCAAACTTGTACCTATACATTTATTTATGTCTTATAATTGTGTTCTTATATTTTCAATGCCAAATGGAATCAAATAATCTTACTGAATGACAGTGTTTGTATGGCAATAACCTACAGCCATCAGAACATATTGCATCTACATATGCTGAAACGCGTAATGCAGGCACAAAAGCAAACTTGAGCAGGGTGCTGCATTGCTAGTTTAATATTTAACATATGAAGCAGTTCATCATTTGTCTCGGTTACTTGGTAACCTTACAGGAATTCGCATGGCTTAACGCTTCAGCATTATACAACCAATTGTGACTATTCCACCTCCTTAAGACTTGTTCAGGTAAAAAAGTCTTTTTCAGTTCACTCTAGTTATTATTTATAATTTTGTATTTGTTATTCATTATGTAACTCGAATGCTAAATTCCTTTCGATGACTTTGAAGGTAGTGGTCACCCGTTGGAACAGAAGCCAAGGATACTCTATGTTTACCCAGCAGGAGGTCATTATCACTTTTATGTCATCTCTTGAATATTTTTGTACTTCCAGGTATGCCAAATTCACTTGATTACTTCATGAAGCTAGGATTCTGTACACTGATGATCTCCACGTTTTCAATTATTTCTTTTGAGAATATATAAATTTCTTGTTGAATGTTTTGATAATGATAAGCCATGATTACATACTTGTTTAAATGAGCATACCAATGTTTAAGACATAATGTGTTTTTCAATCAGAAGAGATAAGCTTCCTTGCAAATTCAGTTTACGGTCAATTGCAAAAACCATGCAAACATAGTTGCTCATTATCCTTTTGCAATGTGTAGGAAAAAAACATTGCCAATTCTGCCATAGCACCGATTATGCCACTGCAAAATGCAATTTTGAATATGGCTGGCATTTTTGGGTGTTCAAATACAAAGCAAGGGTTTACCACTTGCCCTCAAGGTGATTGGGAGCTCTTTGGGCAATGAGACCCAGCAAATTTGTGAAAATGCTAGGAAACTTTCAAGAGCAGAATCTATATCACAATATCATAGAAAGGAGCTTCGTAATTGTTTAGAAACAAGTATAAATGTCCTTGATGATGAATCGGAGGAATGCTTTTTGGACTTGGGGGCATTTCCCAAGGGTAGAAAGTTCAATGTAAATTCACTATTGGATATTTGGATATACATTTGTAGGATGCAAAGGCAAGAAGCTTTTGTGATCTTGTTTTCAATGCGTTTGTTTATCACGGATGGAATGTAGCTGAATTAGTTAGTGGTCAAAATACTTTGAATTTATATTAATATTCAACCAGCTCTGCCATATTTCTAATTACACCGTGAGTTATTTCCTCATCTGAGCATTATGTTTCTCTGTCGACTTTTTGTTTCCTCATCTGAGCATTATGTTTCTCTGTCGACTTTTTGTTTCCTCATATGAGCATTATGTTTCTCTGTCGACTTTTTGTTTGCTTAATGTCATCCATTTTGTTAAAAGCACATGGCTTCAATTCAAGCCCTTCATATTGCACTTAACTGTTTCCTGCCTTTAGTGGTCACAACTTGTGTTTGCAAGAAAAAAATAGATCCCATGCAAGTTGCATACACTAGAGTCTCGGTGATCCTCCAACTACTTTAGACGAGTTGTTTTCCTGCAAATGTCGAGTCTCAATGACCCCACAGTTGACTGTTTTCTTTTGTATTTAGTAATTACATTTATTGTCTCTCCAATTTCACTGAAAATAATCCACATCTGCAGGGATGACAGACATTGCACGTGGTATTCCAATATGACTCATCTTACCAGTGTTGCAGATTTTTCTACAGGGCATCCTCCCTCGACCTTTCGAGCAGAGTGCATATGCTATGGCTCGAACAGATCTATGACTGTAGTTTTTGTTGTTTTTGTCGAAGACATTGTGTCTTCCTTGCCTTTTGTACTACATATAAAACTTCTACAGCAAGTTGCTCTATGTTTTGAATAACTTCACTAGCAACACCTGCTTCTCTTTTGCAAAGATTGTTGAACTTGTTTTTAATATTGCTTATATGTATGTCAACAAGACGCATAGTATTTTGCCTCTTTTCTCCAACTAAGTCTATTTTCATGATCATGTTGAATGAAGAACTAAATTATTTGGATTTTTTCCCTTTTTTGTTGCAAGCACCTCTGTCTTTTACCATGAGCAATATAACTTTGTCTAATATTGTTCCAAATTTAACTTGCTTATAACATGGTCTAAAACAAATTGTACAATGCTTCATAATATTAAACCAAATAATTAACTTGATATATATATATATATATATATAAGTTAATCGATTTATTGTAAATAAATATTTTAAAAGTATTGCAAATATATATGGGTTTTTTATATATATAAATGTTTCTATGGATTTTTTATATATATAAATGTTTCTATTTAATGTCTTTTAAAAGAAGAAAGGGATTTAATGGCATCCACATGATTTTCACTCCATTCATAATCAGACTTCATTGGTCGACCTATTTTTCTCTTGCAAAATTTGTAAGAATTTCAGGATTTTAGCTTTTTTTTGCTAGTCTAAGGAAAATGTAGATTTAATTAGATTTTAAACAGAAAAATGCATTAACATGAACATTGTAAAGAAATTTGAAGTGTTTTGATGTCTCTCTATATTTGCTTCGTAGATGCACTAGTTCATGGCCTTTCAAACAAAATGCTTGTCGCATAGCAAGAATATTATTTTCATGTTCTATAATACAATCTAGGTATGTAATAAAAAAAAAGAATTGTTGACCAATGTAATAAACTCCATCACTTGTAAATGCAAGTATGCAATAGGTATACGATTACAATTTTCTATTCAAGTTCCGAAATTATTTTCTCTCTTTTTTATCATGCAAAAGAACTGCCTCTTTTTTTTTCTATATTGCATTTTATATAGGCATTTAAATTAAAAGCTATTTACTACCTTACTTGACTACTTTTTTATGGAACTCACAAAAATAGAAGAAAAGAAAAATCCTTTTGCCAAAAAAATCGCTTTTATCAATTAATGATAATTTCATATACACTTGACAATGCCCCCACTAGCAATGTCGGGGACATCGCCACCTTGTGGCTCTTGTTTTCATAACTTACGAATCTCTAGGCAATTAATTGATGATAGCATTGTTATGTCCCCGACATATAGTTTTCGGTGAGGGGGCATTAGTTCTGGTGGAAAAAATCGTGGATATCAAATTGCAAAGCTTTTTCTAAAGTTTATATTTATTTGTATTTGTTTGATTTTTTTTAAATCCATTTTATGTGATTGTGGTTTGTTCCATTCGCAGTGACGTTGGCCTGGGGCTATGTGCCCCAGGCCTCGGTGGCGGGGTGACGTTTGCCGATTTAAATGGGGTTGGTGGTCTCGTTCAATGTGCAGTATGGGTGTTTCCGCCCCAACATCTCCACAGCCAAATGGAAACGCGACTGGCGAGGATAACATACACTCGGGTGCTTGAACAATACGTTTGCAAACTCAGCCAAATGGGAACGCGACTCGTGAGGATAACATACACAGGAAGTTCCTTAACAAGGCATTTGCGTACATAGGCGGTGCCTGAATGGTACGTTTGCAGACTTGTAGACTTGCAGTGGATGGGTTATTTTCGAGGATATCCTGCAAAAACCAAGTACAGATCTCCATCATGTTGATACGATAACCTACCACAAGATTACGCTCTGACAAAATCTTGCGAAAAAGAAGATTGAACGGCCACAGTTGATGGACGACAAACCCTTGGCAAATTTGGCAGAAAAAAAATCAACGAAGACGTAAAAATGTTGAATCACCGAGTCTGAGGTGTTGTTTCAGGCGGTTCCAGGCGCAGCGACGGGGTTTAAATGGGGTTGGTGATGTGGTTGTCTAGTTTAATGCAGTGTGCTAGAGTTCCGAGTTGGTCTTGCTGCAGTGTGCTCGAGTTGCGAGTTGGTGTTGCTGCGGTGTGCTCGAGTTGCAGTTGATTGCGTGGAAGGGGAGAGTTTAAATGGCGTATTGATGCTGTATATTGGTCCAGGGTTTCAGGGTGTTAATGCAGTATGGCGTTTTTTCTAGCTGTTGCGGGGGTGAAGGACGACTCCAGGGTTGAGGTGTAGTTGATTAAATGGGGTTTTAATGCTGTATGGTGTTGTTTGAGGCGGTTCCAGGCCCAGCGATGGGATTAGTCTAGGGTTCAAACAAATATGCAGTATGGTCCAGGTGAACGACAAAGCTATCAACCTCTTAACATTTTTTTTTTCTAGCGGACACTAAATTATGCAGTATGGTCCAGGTGAACGACAAAGCTATCAACCTCTTAACATTTTTTTTTTCTAGCGGACACTAAATCTTACCTCGGGTGAAGGGCAGCTGCGTGAAATTCAAGTTTGATCTGTGGTAAATTCTAGCCTCAATCTTGCATTCTATTTCTGCGGCATATAATTATCTCTTTCGCTGTTTAGTTTCTCCGGTTGTGTTACAGGGGTCGCACGACAGAGAAATACGAGATGGAGGACGCATTCTGTATGGCATGCGGTGACTGTTTTTTGCATTGGTCGTTAATTGTGGTGATCTGAGCTCTGCAAGGGGATTTTCGGGGGATAAATTGTGTTTTTTTGGGCATCAGTTGGGGATTTGTAGGGTTTAATGATGGAACCTGTGCCATAACACTGTTTTAAGATTTTACTTAACTCACAAATTGACTTCATTAATTATCACTGCCAAATTTATCCGCCCATTCGGCGATGACGTCAATATCTGGTGGTAAAGAAAATTGGATATCTACCCAAGTATAGTATGCCATAACTTTGGAACATGTCCATTAAATGTAATGCAATCGAGGTCGTCTGGCGCGAGGGATGGTTTTATTTTAAGGTTGAGTTCATTTTGTATTAAATTTAAAATCATTTCAACTCAGCTTTACTGTTTAGACTGTAACATAAATGCAATGTTATTGACAGGAGGTTTACAGCATTTGCGAAATGTGACAGGCACGCCGAGGTTAGATGCCGAGCGACCCGGGGTTTTGTCTTCCAAGATAAGCCTTGGGCCGTAATTGCCGGTTCCATTGTCTCTCCTTCCTGCATATTCATGGGCAGTGTTTTAAGTTTACAGGTTATGTTATTAACTTTGTTGAAACGACGAGTTGTTTTGCTGGGAATTAATACCGTTAGGAACTATAACCTCCAACACAGTTTCTTTTTTTGGTTGGAGAGGAGTTTTAAGCTCCATGAAACTATTTGTAAATATTATGGTATTTAAATCCTGAATTGGGGTTTTGCCCAATTGTTCTAGACATTTCAGTTAAGATATAAACCTGAATTCACGTTGGTAATAAATTGACAGTGCATATTTTTGTATCAAACTTGAGTTTGTAAAGAAATATGGGTGTTTAGTTTACAGCGAAATCAATTTATAAAAGATCTTTATTAAGAACCTGAAAATTTTATAAACGGTCCTTGCGTACTCTACTGATGAGGTTTTTGTCTCGTTTTTTTTATAAAAATGTTTGATGCTGTACATAGAGCCCTTATAGCGCTATTTTCCTTTCTTTATGATGTAAATTGGAGGCAGTGATATTGATTATGCTAAACGTTCAAGGAAAAATATAAATAGGGATGTGTGCTCGGAATGTAGAATGTCTGCAATTCTTGTTTGAATTAAAGATTATGAAAATAACTCCTAAATCTGGGCATACGCATTAAGCGTTGGTTGTATTCTAAAACTGGTATAAAGAATTAGTTTTTCTTAAATACTTAATTTGGGCATTGACATAAATGTGTTAGACATAGAATCTCTAAATTCCAATACCAGCACATATAAGACAATTAAATGAGAGCATGAAGGACTTTACAATGTGTTTTAGGTTTTAACCCATATATATGCATATTCAGTTCAGGGCTGCTAGTAGATAGCCTATGCTTCTCTTGCGCTGTAATCAAGTTTTTGACAGGTTCAAACTGTAAAAACCATTTATATCCTTTTCTGCACTCCTTCACCTGTGCAGTTTTTCGGCACACCCATTGCTGCTACATTACCCTTCCCAAAAATAGCAGATGACATCTCTGACGTCAAACAGCCATGGCAAATTACTCAATGTACCAGTGGAAAACCAACTTGATACCGGTACATGATTGATTGCATAAGTTGAACTTGTGATATAGTGGGTAAAAATCATCAATAAAGCGAATAGCAAGGATCCCATTTTATCCACAAGATGTTCTGTCATTTTGAAGATCAAATATATGGGGAAAGGACCATTAATATACTAAAGAACAAGGGTCACATTGGAGGGTTCCTTGGAATAACTTTTCATTTAGAAGGCCCAAAGCAACACTTCACTTTCAGATACTGTTAGTTCTAATCAAACAAGCTACAAAACTGAAACCGAATTACACCCATTGCCTTCTCTTAGCAATTAATCTCTTATGTGTGCTCTTTTGTAAGAAGGGAAAAACTGTAGAGGCCATTCTCTAAAATGTATATGCCCATTACAGGGCATCTCATAAAATTGAACCACTGCGTATTACTGTCTAAGTTGCATGGAAACAGATCTGGATACAGATCTGGAATTTTTTAGAAGTCAATGGTCAAGTCAATCTATGTTAGCAGACTTGTTTTCTGCTAAAATATTCCGTCGATAATGCCCTTGGTTGGTTCCAGTTTGAAGCATGCCACTCTTGAGACTCAGGCAGACTACATTGTCAGAGAGAAGAGACCAAGTATTTGAACCTGGGTCTGTCCACAATGAGTGCTCCATTTCTTTACCGCTGTACCACACCGTAGCTAACTTAACAGAATTTATAATAAACTATAAATAATTGAAAGTAGATCAGCAGACACTTTAATAAATAGGAGAAAGCATAAAAGTTATTCAGAATCAGTTTGACTCACAGAAACAGACCTCTTTATAATGATGTGAGTACTCACAAGTTGACTCCCCTCTCTGACTTGGCGACAGGTGTCAAAATTCCTGATTAAAATCAGCCAGACTCAGTTTTGGTCGATAAGTTGGTGGAACTTTACCATGTTTGGCGAGTTTATGTTCTATGTGCCCTAAACTTTGTATTCTAAAACTGGTATACAGAATTCGTTTTTCTTAAATACTTAATTTGGAAAGAACCTTTGTAGGAAAATATGAAAGGTTGGAAAAGATTTAGATTATAATAAAAGTGAACTCTGTAATCGATCTACCCTAATCGATACTATATTTTGTATTTAAAGCAACCAGCGTTTTCAGCTTGATCTATAAATAGATCTGTAATTTATTAATTGTTTTTTTTTGTTGGTTTTAAAATGGTATTTGTAAAAGTTCTCTGGGGTTTAGCATACAAAACTTGGCGTTAAAAATTTTATCCTAAAAAAAAATTATAAACCGGCAGGAAGCTTCTCGGCTCGACCTGCGAAAACTTTGAGGTCCAAGTAGAAAGATTTCTGCTGGGTTAAGTTTATCGTCAAGAAGGCTTAGGGTTGAGAACAGAAAACTGACAAGGGTTTAGAAACTAAGTTGAATCCTTTTTGCTAGCAATTTTAATAAGGTTTGCACAATGAAACAAGAGATTTTTCGAGATGGAGGTATTAGATTCGGTTTAACAATTAAACGTATGCCCAAAAAGGTCAGAAGCTAAATATATTATTAACTGTAATTAGCTCATATAGTTCATTGATAGTTAAAATTTACATATATTATTAACTGTAATTAGCTCATATAGTTCATTGATAGTTAAAATTTACTTCGTATGAGGCTATACAAATAAAGCCTTATTATAAAAAACTACCTGTATTTTTTTTTTGTTGGATATGTTTCTATAAAACTCGTGTTGAGATTACCCTATGATGATTCAGCAATTATATAGATCTAAAATCTGATAAACATAGTAAAATAAACATTTTGAAAAGCGGTGGCAGCCGTATTTTCTTTTACGCATTTTATTCTATCTGTTTGCTATCTATATTCTGCACTCTTTTACAATTTACAAATAGATGATTTTGGGCATGTATCTTTAGGGATTACCTATTTAATGCTCGGGCTCTTTTCCCGTTGCTTTTTCCTGGCTGCTAGAGAACCTTCTTTTCGGTTTTGGAAGTAGGCACCCCTAGAAGTAAGCACCCCTACATTATTCGGTCGGGCCCTTAACCCCTGTTCTTTGTGCTTGAAATGCTATGCTTGAAATTATCCCTGTGCTTGAAATGCTATTGTTGGTGTCTGAAGTGCTTGTGTGCTGGCTTGTGTTTACATAAAATATATCTAAGCTGAGGGAAATCTGCACTTTTGGTGCAGCCCCTTCGAAAGGTAAACAACAACGTTAGAAACCCATTGCCTAACAAGTATTCATAATATAGGACAGAACAATCCATAGGACTGTTAAAGAATCGATAGCGATCAATATCATAAGACCTACCCTTCATAGTGCAATCAAATCTAAAATCTGCATTGCCTGATAAGCATCCTAAATATTTGGCAAAGCCCTAATTTTTTATAAAACCCGTCATAATTTTTCCTAAAGAACTAACATATTTATTTAAAAAATACAAATCCTGGTTGAAAACAAAACACCTTCCAATCCTCATTGCAGATAAAAATACAAATCCTGGTTGAAAACAAAACACCTTCCAATCCTCATTGCAGATTTGCGAGATATGAAAACGCACCTTTGAAGAGGTACTTAACAACTTTTAGTGTTTAAACAAATGGCCTTTTGACCAGACAAATGATGGGCGTAGTATAAGTATGATGATATTAACTGCATTACAAAATAATGCCAAACCCTAGAAACCCGACAAAAACCTGGAAGGAATCCGCCTTGATGGACCATTGACCAACATCTTCGTTTCTGGTCGATGATCTGCTATTGGTCCTGGGCAGGGATTGAACCCTTCACTCGCTGTTTTGAAGTTTAGCTTTGACATGTAGGCTCCAGCGTTTAGCTCACCCCATGCTTCGAGTTAAAACCCAACCCAAACTAGTTTATTCACAGTAAAAGGTGAAGGCACTCTGCACTATCACCTACAACCTCGCGAGAGGATGAAATTTTTTTCCCGTCAAATTGAAACAGTGTCCTTGGAGACAGTTAAGGAAACATGCATGTTCAACGTGTGGCAAATAACATAGTGAAGAATTATAGGCTGTTGTTGGTGGTGGTAGCTGCATCTGCCATCTGCGACCTGGCTACCCGCTTTTTACCACGTCCTAATTTATCAATTTATCAAGAATTAGGATATTCGACTTTAAAATTTAAGATATTCAACTTAGGATATTCAATTTAAAAAACATTGGTATATTCGACTTTAAAAATTAAATAAATTGAAAGAAATGTATAACAAATTTAATGAAAATAAATTGAAAGAAATGTATAACAAATTTAATGAAAAGATATAATAAATTCATCACCAATATTATATAGTAATAAAATTTAGTTACAGATATAACAAAAATATCAGCAAATTCTCAAAATTAAAATTAATTTTATTGCATGAACCCTGGAACCTGCTGTTCTGCTCATTTTGGGTTGCTATGGAACCCTGTCTAAGTTTCAGAGCTGAAAGCCGAAGCTATGCCCGATGAAATTCCTTCTAATTCCTTCAGGGTTAGATATATAGACAATCGAATATTGCTAAACATTTTTTGGCTCAATACAAGGTATCATCTTTATCTTCCATGCAGACATGGTGATTAGGATTTGTTGGTGGATTTAACATTTAAAAATGGAAAATGACTACGACATAAATCAAACAAAGGAACTATGCCTATACCTTTAATATTGTGTCTACGTTTGTGCTCTCGCTTCTAAGAAGCCGAATCTGCGACCTTTAATTTTGAAAGAAAATCAAAATCATTAGCTGTTGTTTTAGTGAGGATGAAGTATGAGAAGCAAAGGCTAAAGGGAATGAATGACTGATGAATGTAGGCTGGTGGAAGAAGCAACAACGGCTTGCTAAAGGGGTCCATGCCCTTTGAGAACAAGGAGAAAAGCACGATGCGTAAGTTATTAAGAGTGAGTGCCAGGTGGTATGCAGAAATATCAATCTCTGACTCAAAAGAATCTTAGATCCACGTGTCATATATTAGAAAATTATAGGAGTCAGTGCCTTTGCTCTCTCTTCTTCCAAAAGCCAATGACCTTAACATTTGGACTGATTGCATCTTACATGGACCTACACTGGGTTGTTTTTATTCTAATTCACTAGGTTATGTTTATTTTGAATGTTAAGTATATAGAAAAATTATTTTTCTAGTTTTGTAATTACAAATTCTTATTTCTTTTAATTATAAAAAAACTTATAAATTATTATTTATTATAATTTAAAATAGTAAGCAAGATCAATATAATGCAGTAGTTCATAGCGATATATATCTGAAATCTTGATAAACATGGTGTGTGGAATGAAGAAGCAATCTCAAAGCTGGAAAAGGTAGAAATAAGGTTCTGTCCATTGTTGAGGAAATTGCCAAATATAATGGAAAAGTTATCCAAATCAAACAAAATAGTCTGGGAAGATGAAAACAAAACTATTGTATTTTCTTATCTTTTGCTAATTAAAATAATGAAATAGTAATGATTAAATTAATAATTCCATTATTTAATTTAATATAATATTTTTTAGTAACAAAAAGTTTTCTATTTAAATTTTAATTTTACAACTTTGTAAATTTAGATTTAGAATCTTGTTTATAGTCTTTATGTATATGTGCGAGAAATTTATTAAAAATTTACAAAATTTAATGTTTACATATTTTATATAAATGTGAAGTATTTTGTTTTTTTAAAGTTATTGACTCTTTCAAAATTATTATTAACAATTGAAATTAACAACAAAGTTACTCAAATAAAAATTTAAAGTAAAAATTTAATCAATATAAACTAGAACATTTCCATTTTGATTTGGTAGATTAGAGTTTAAAATAGACTCATAAACAAAGCATTAATAGAAATCTTAAGTTTGATTCTTCAAATAACTTTTTAAAACAAAATTTTAGAATTACATTACTAAAATTCTGAAATTTTGATAGTTCAAATAAAGTGAATTCAACTTTTCTAAAGCCATGTGAATGAAAAATATGAATTTCTTAAAAACGTAAAACCTATTAAATGTAAATGCTAAATTGTTCCCCAATCTGAATTTCATTAAAAATGAAAATATGTTAAATGCAAGAAATAATTGTTTCCCAATCGTGCTGGGAACTATTTTTATAATCTAATGCACTAACAACAATTTATGCCATTTCTGTTAAGCAGCCAGAAAATATGTCATTTTCATTTAGCAAGATTAAGTTAACATGATAAAATCGATTCTGCATTATGAGAAAAATCTGAAATTTTATTGTTCAAATAACTTATTAAAACAGAATTATAGATACCACATTTGAGAATTTTGAAATTTAATAGTTACACTTAATAATAAACTGAAAACTTTAAATTTTGATTTTAAAACCTACAATCATTTAGGTACTCCACTCTGAAAAATATGGATTACAGTTCATGAAAAACAATTGTGAATGTTGACCCCAAACAGTGTTGGATGGTCCCAATTTGAGTTCATTTTGAAACTTTGATGTGCCAATTGCAAAATAGCCGATCCCAATTTGAGTTCATTTTGATAAATTTTGATGTACAGATTGCAAAATAGTCCATTCTGGTTTAGCAACCAAAAAATTTGCTATTCTTTGTTTAGCAGCCAGAAAATAAGCCATTCTAATTCTGCAGATTAAGGTGAACACTAAAGAATTGTAGTTCCTACATTATGACAAATGTGAAATCTAAGAGTTCAAGAAAAAAATAAAACAAGATTATAGACACTACATCATGGGTATTATGAAATTCAACAGTTCAAATAAGTAATAAAAAGGATGAAATCATTACCTACTTTTTCTGAAAGCATGCCTCTGAAAATCATGAACGCAAGAAAAGCCGACAAAATAATATTATAATAAATTTGTGACTTGAGATGATAATTGAATTTGGTATTGATGAATTTGATAAGATGAGTGATCAAGATCATGTGTCCATTCACAAGATTATGGAACAACAGACAGTAACAATTGCTAAAGATGGCATTGATGCATCACTTAATGCACATTGTGGCGTGGATGTTGCTGCAAATCCTGTATATGGCACAGTAAATTTTTTCCACATTTTTAATGCCCCATAACAACAATTGCATAAATGCATTGAATTTTCAAGCTATTTTCCTTTTTCTGCACAAGGTATCATTCACCACTTGGTATTCTTTACTGAGATGTTGTGTTGTATATAATTTGTTTGCATTCCATGGTAATTGTGTTTCTGAATACCTTTTGGGCTAATATTCTCTTAATAATTTTCTTTGTTCAGTACGACCGCTCCCTTACTCCAACCAAGAATATTGGTCTTCCAGATTCTTTATTCTCTCGTTTTGATCTAGTATTTATTGTGCTTGATCAAATGGATCTTGATGTTGATCGCCGAATATCTGAGCATGTTTTACACATGCATTGTTTTTGCTATTCAGGTGAAGATGTCGATCAGCATCTGCTGTGCTAAAATGATGAAGACATTTTATTCCTTGCACTTGATAATATTTCTGTGTGAAGACTGCTGAAATGATATCCCTCTGGATGTCAACTTCTGCAGGTATCGTGGTGGCTGACAACAATTCAAGACAGGCAGAAGAAGATGATGCAGAGTTGGCAACATCTATTTTTGTGAAATACAATGGTCTGCTGCATGGTGAGAGAAAAACATGGCATTCCAAAAATGAGAACTTCACTGTTAAATTCTTGAAGAAGTACATTCATTATTCTAAAAGCAGACATCAACCTGTGCTGACAGATAACGTGATTTTCTATTTCAAACTTCTAGCTATACATTTATTTATATCTTGTAATTATCTTATTATATTTTGAATGCCCAAGTGGAATCAGATAATCTTACTGAATGACAGTGTTTGTATGGTGATAACCTACAGGCATCAGAACATATTGCATCTACATATGCTGAGATGCGTAATGCAGGTGCAGAAGCGAAGGTCAGAGATAACTGCCCTACTTGTCATCTGAGATTTTTTTTTACAATTGCTATTAATTATTAATTCACACATGGAGATCATGAGTTGTTGGTTTTGTTGGATATCCATAATGAAATTCCTTTTCTGTTTGTGCTACAGTCTGGAGGAGAGACATTACCAATCATTGCCCGTTCACTGGAGACTGTAATTCGTCTTTCAACAACTCCTGCCAAGGTGAAATTGAGGAATCAGGTGTGCAAGCTTTAACTACTATCCTGGTTGCTTTTTTCATAGCTGTGCCTACCTGTGAAGTATATACATGACTGTGCTGAAGTCAATGATGATGTGTTTTACATAATATAACTATAATAATTACACTATATGTTTAATGTTAGTTAGCCTTTTAATGTCAATTTTGTACCTTTCATTTCTTCACAGAACCATTTTCTTCTGTTATCTATAATTTGTGGTTGAGTCATTTTCATTTACCCTTTTAAATCAAGAGATGGAGACTTTATGTTATTGTTGTTCATGGCTGTATCTTTTGCTCATAATTTGAACCAGTTTTACCAGTTCTAAATGCCTATTATTTATCTCTTTTTTTGCATCATTTTGGTGTATAAATTGTTCCTAAGATACTTTAAATCTTTCCTTCAGTCCTTGGGTCAAAGGATCCCTTGAACTCTATATGAGTTGGTTGGACCCCAACCCTACAATGTACGTCTACATGCAAGAGTCAACTCCAAAAATCTCCCTGTTAGTTCATTATGGCCAAACTACATACATCCTTATGTTCAGAGGTAATCTATAAGCCTTTCTATAGTTGATCTAAAAGTCTAAAAAGATTCACAATAATAGTTATTGTCAATAATTAGTCCCTTTACAAATCCATGAAATAGGTTTCAAAAATGTGGTAAATGCATACAACTCATGTCTTGCCACTTTTATGTTTTTCAATTTTCAACTTTGAGGTCAACATTTGGTTAATCCTGTACAATTAACGTAAATAAGAATACATGATTAAGTTTATTTCTTTAATTATCTATGCTTCATACAAAACATTATGATACAACCTTTCTGTTTCCATGCACAACTCAATTGTCAAAATGGATAAATTTCAAATGAACTTAAGTAGGCTTGCAAAGTATTCATAAAAATCATTTCATCTTGATATTGAAACAAAACGCATGGTAAAGTGAACTGCATATTAGTTGATGTAATTGATCATTTGATCATCCATGATTACATACTTGTTTAAATGAGCATACCAATGTTTGATGCAGAATGTCTTTTTCAATCAAAAGAGATAAGCTTCCTTGCAAATTCAATTTACGATCAATTGCAAAAACCATGTAAAGAAAGTTTCTCATTATCTTTTTGCAATGTGCAGGAAAGAAACCTTGCCAATTCTGTCGTAGCACCGATTATGCCACTGCAACATGCAATTTTGGACATGGCTGGCATTTTTGGGTGTTCAAATACAAAGCAACTATCCTTCTTGTTTTTTGCAAAGAAGCTTCTGTAGTTTGACACTTTCTTTGCATACAACAACATGCTTTAAGATTGTTGAAGTCATCGCAGCCATAGTCTCTTGCTCATTTAGTTTATTTAGCTTTGTGAGCAAAGAAAACTGAACCAAATTATTGTTAATGTTATGTCATATTTGAATAGCTCTTTCTTACATGTACTCGATCTCTGGGACGATAACAACCCAACTTTTGTCATTGGTCTCTTTGTACATCATCTTAAAACTATGCCACATCATTGTGTTAATATGAACAAACTTTCAAATTTCAAGAATGTATGCTCTTTCAATTAGCAAACTCTTCTTTTATTACATGATAAGTTTATTTTTCCTTAGAATTTAGAATTTACATGTTAAATTTCTCTTGCATCAAACTACAACCACTGTATATATGCAAATGCTTGTAAATTTCTATTGTCAATGGCTGCAATGTAGTTGTTTTATCACATGTTAATTGATAATGTTCATAGCCCAATTACTTACTACAAAATATAGATATGAATATTGTTTGTTTAAATATCCTTTTCTTGCTCTACAGACTATACATGGATATAGATTTTTTCTTTTTGGAAATTGGAAACCTGCTTTCTTTTCTCTGTGAATTTCCATAATGCACAAATTGAACAAACCACAAAATCCATGCTCTTGCTATTTTTCAAACATGCCGGTGGAACTTATTTTTGTTAGTTATTTAAAAAAATCTTCAAAAAATTGAATTTATTATGTTTTAAAATACGTTTTCTGAAAATTTGATTATATATGTATTTATGCTCTCTCACCAAATTAGTAATAGATCAATTGTTTTATTGAATTAAATTATTCTTGATCCCTATCAATTGTCCATGTCTCAACACAAATAGCTCATCCCTACAACTTTCTGCGAGCAGAGCATATGGCAATGTCAAAGACATTGCCACTACATGGCTCTTGTTCAACATATTAACTGATGCACTTGAAATATAAAGCACGTAGACTATAGACTTGAAATTTCATTACATAGATATTGATGCTTCATTGTGCTACCACAAATAACACACCATAGTGTGATGTTGTATTGAACACAATCCTTAATGTCCTCCAAATATAAACTGCACAAGACATGGACACGTTATCAAATAATATAGTTCTTTATATTATAAATTTCAAAAAAACAATATGGTGTGTTTATGTAAACATCGCCACCTCGATGTGCAATAAAGATAAATGCACCAATAATTGGTGCATTACTATGTCACACGCTTCGATGCATGTTATATATTAAGCACACCTACAATGGACTCTACATTACATTATAAATTACAATTTCTATTAAAATTTTCAAAAACATAACTAGTGTGTTTAGTGAAACATTAATGCCCCAGTGCACCACAACTTTGAAACCAATGTCACCATTGTCCTCCTCACATATAAATGCATTGTAAAATATTTAAATTTTTTTTGATAAAACATATATTTTTATATTACAATTTGAAAATTTTAATGGCGTTTTTAATTTAAAATATATGCCATGATGCTCCTAGACTAATCTTAGGTTAATCCACTAAAACCCAATACATATGGAACATCATAATGGATCATATTATATCAATAACAATATGTATGTGTGTTAGTACCATTCATCCACATAAAACTTGAATTGCGTTATTGCTCATATGCATCATTAAGTAATCACAAGGAATCATCAAAGTTTATGTGTATGTATGTGTGTGTGTGTGTTAGTTATTAGTACCATTCATGAACATATGTCTATGTATATGTGTGTGTTATTAGTACTATTCATCCACATAAAACTTGAATTGCGTTATTGTTCATATGCATCATTAAGTAATCACAAGGAATTATCAAAGTTTGATCATCAACAACATAAGTCTAACACAATCAATAATCACCAATGAACCAATAGAGAGACGATGAGTCCAAAACACCATCTCTTGCAACCATCTAACTCAAGCATAGTGCATAAGAATGTCACAATAATTATATGAATACAATAAACAATGATGTAGAGTAAAGTATAAATAGGATGGCGAATAAGAGAATCCATGTCTTCCCTTATCAACATCTCAAATTTAATATCGTAGTTTTAATTATTCGAAACCACTGATGCCTGTAGAATAGCCATGCCCTATATTTGGCATGATACATGCATTATCATGGTTACAGTTTTTACCAATTAGTAAATTACTTTGCCTTACTAAGCGCCATCATCTATGGACACATTATATTTTTCCTATGGCCAATAAAGTTCTGTCGAATTTGAAAAACATTCAACAAAAAATTGACTTTTATCAAATAAGAAGACAAGCAAAATAACTTTTCAAAGTTGAATTTATTAATATCGTCATTTTCATAAATGTTATATATGAATTGAAAAAATTTGTAAGATTCATTACACTTGATTGCTTTTCTTGGATGTTTGAAAACCATGGCCACAAACTTAATCACTAAAACTTGAACGAGACATGCCATAGATTGAATTGAAAAAGCATAACATCACAAATAAAAGCACGGGGGTTGTGACATGGATGATCCTTTCAAAACTTACAATTGTCAAAATGACAGCAAGTTTTGATGTGCAAATCATGTAGTTAATAGAAGACCCAGTTTTATGGTTTTGTTGAAATATAATCCGATCTTTGTTTATGAAGATGAAATCCACACAAACCATTTGAAAGATTTCCTACAATACAACGCCCTTTGTAAAGCTAAGAGGAGTCTTCCCCATGTTTTCAATTACCTCCTCCAGTTAACTCAAATGCTTCTCTCCAACAAAACTTGCTTTCCATAATCAGAAATTACAAAATGCAGAATATAGAAACATCCTTTTCAACTACAATGTCGGGGACATTGCCACCTCATGGCTCTTGTTTATAAATATAAATGGTTTGGTAATAAATATAAAGTAAGGCCTATATCAATGTTAGATTGAGATATTAGGTTAGGTATTTATGTTTTGCTATTGAAAGAAATTTAACATAGATGTATGTGGAGTTGTAATTTATTATTAATTATTTATGAATATGGATTATTAACTAGGTAAATTGAGGAATAAGGTTTCTATCTTATTGGTAAAAATTCAATTGTTTATAGAGTTGTAACCATGCATAAGAAATAAAAGGGATTGAACTCAAGGTCAACTATATGTGGATAAAGATTTTTAATCAAAATGTTAGACAAAAGCATTTTATAAGGTACCCACATCAATGGTAGAAATTCAATCCATGGAACTATATATGGAGTTGTGTAATGTATTAGAATCAAACTCAAAACCAACAACTTGTAGATATAAGCCCTTTAACAAAACATTATATTAAGGCATTCGACGAGTTAGTAATCTCATCATTAAAGAAGTTGAATGTGGAGTTATAGCAATGCACACACATACATCGCAAAATTATCAAAATTGAAATCAACAAAGTTCTTATGTCATTTGTTTGTGAAGTTATAACAATATTATAGTAATGAAAACTTATATGTTATATTATACTGATAGGTACTATAAATTTTAATCAATTTAATTTATTAAACCTTAAAGAAAAACTATAAAGAATTAATTGTTTTGCTTCAAATATTTAGTTTTATATTTAAAAATATGAAAACAAAATTATGATATTGTACAAACATTTTATCTTGCAAAAATTACAGAGTAAAATTATTCACTTCACCTTTTTTCTTATTATACCTGTCGAAGGCAAGGTATATAGCAATCGCTTTGCCTTCAAATTTTTTTTATTTTTAATTTGTTTTGTTGTTGACAAAGAGATTTATTATAATTTTTCAATAGTTTTAAAAAATATTTATACTAAATTAAATATATAAAAATTAAAAATCAATTTTTATAATTTTTAAATATCAAATTTCTGATTTTCTGATTTGTGATTGGACAAAAACCATGATAAGACTAATTTTCCCGGCTTTGCAAGCTATTTGTCAGAATTAAGAAATATATTCATATTTTTAAAATAAATTTTATTTTAGAAATCGCACTTAGTCAAGTACTATGCCATAAATAAAGCCGATTTTTATAGATTCGCCATAATATTTTGAAATGACAGCTAAGATGGCTTTTGCCAATGCAACCCCGCCGAGCTCATTTCAACCCACAGCTCAGCTTGAATAATTTCTGGCCACGACCTCTGGCAAATAAAACATAAATGTAGCATCTTTTCCGAGCTTTCTTGTAGCGTTTAACTAATGGACGATTAGAATAGTAACAAATTTAGATGAGCAACAACCAACGATCTGGAAGTCGTAGCATCTTCTTCAATTGCGTGTAAAATTTTCTTCTAACTTCAACGATCCTTGCTCCCGGAATTTTGATCTTGGAAACAGTTCAGCGACAGGGGAACGATCTGTACATTGATAAGTTCCAATTAAATATTCATGTTGGTTATTAAATACTCACAACTGATTCCTCAATAGGCTGAGATACAATCTATCTTCATCGTTCAATGTCGTGACATGGAAGGTTGATCTCCTCCGTTGACCTCCTTTCAAACTAAACATAACGCCATACCCCTCAATAGCATGTTAATGAGATTGGTGAACAAATCTCCTTAGCATGGAACGTTATCCTCTGGAGCCTCTTATGTAAATGCTTGGCATTTTCTGCAACAAGATTTCAAGATTGACGTTATAATAATAGAATTCCTTATAATATAATCGTGAAACAATTTTTTAATAAATAATATAGAAGTCTCATTTTCAAATATAAATTCATATAATGAAGTACCAAGACATGTATATAGCATATCAACTTGAAAATCTTTTGTCCATCCACGTGTATGAATTCAATGAACCATGATCATATAACAAATGAGAACATCAAAGAAAGAAAGCACTTATAGATGATATTTGACAAGATCTTCGATAGAAAGGTAAATGCACGTGGACTTTACGACTCTGCTCATTAATGAAGGAAATTAATGGCTACGTGGCCCTCGTTGGTGTTTAAATGTTAGTGCAAAACCTGCAAAGTACTAACCTGTACTGACGCGTGGCTCCAAAGGTGAAACTGCTCGTGGCTCCAAAAGCTCCACTTTCCCATTGAACGTACGTCAACATCTGTCAAGGCTTGCTCATTTGTACATTTATGACTTGCTCATTTGTACATTTATTAAAAGTGCACAATATTATATAGAGCCACGTCCCTGCTCCTTTTTCAAATGGACAAATTAGATTTTATATTTTCGGAGTGTAGCAATAGAGCCACTCAATTTATGAGAAAATATGGCCATAATTTAACCTATTAAATGTTAAATATTTTGCTGCATGTACTATTTATTAAAAATATAAAAATATATTTTATATTAAATTATGATATATTTTTAAAAAGTATTGTATAGTTTTATTTATAATATGTAATAAAGTTTTTATTTATAATATCTAAGATAAATTAATAAAATTTGCTAATATTGTAATATTATTTTATTTTATGAAATTTGTTAATTTTGTAATATCATTTTATTTTATATATAACTGTTAAATTAAAACATCTTTAAATTATTGTATTCAAACATTTAAAAAAGGTAGGAGGTAGATATAAGTAGCTTTGCTATTAATTTTATTTGTTTAAATTTAAATTTTAATAATAATAATTTATTATTTATGATCATAAATCACTTTTTATTCATGACTGTCAGCTATATTTTTTACGGGTGGACGAAAGAATTTTTCTAACTGCATTACAAATTACTTTTTATTTATGATGCACCTTCGCTATCATTCTTGAAAGCGGAATTGTGTGTAAAGTGTATCTTTCAAATTCAGATTTTTTTATTTATTTCATGGTTATTTAGCTAGTTTTATTCGTTTAATATAATTATTTAAATCAATAATAAATATAAGTATTTAATTTTAAAATCTAAGGGTTCACACAAATCCATAATCTGGTAAATAATAATTTACCTATGTAACACAGAGTGCTTGTGTAATACAAAACAATTAAATACTAAAATTATCTTTATGCAATTCGAAACAAACAAATACTTAAAGTTGCAAAATAAACGATTAATTAAAATAAATTGCAAGGTGACATCATATATATATATATATATAATTAATTAATTACAATATATGTTATACAATAAATAAAAACTATATTTATGTAATATTTTTTGAAAAAATATATATAAAATTAAATGCAAAGTTAAAAATATATGAAAATAAAAACTAAATTCATTTATTTTTTATTAATTATTATTTTATTTTTATATTTTTTTATAAATGTAATCATCATATATTTATTTTCACATTTTTACATAGTGTGGGAAGTGTTCATCTATTCCATAAATAAAAATAAAAAATAAGAAAGTGAATTTCTATCTACCTATAAAAATAAAATAAAAATAAAACAAAATAAAATATAAAAATAAAAGAATGGATTGTGTTGTTATTAGCATAGTGGAGCATTGGTCGGAAAAATTTTTCTATCTATCCCATAAAAAAAATGCTTGCATCAATGCAATGTGCTAGTGGTGAAAGGTTTGCAAATTTGATGCCTCTTAGTGAACCGTAGTTAGATCGATCTATAGTGGCTACGTTGTTGTTTATGTCTCATCCTCAAGTCGTCAAGCAAAATAAATAATATTTAAATATATTTAAAGACATTAATATTTAATAATAATATTTATTATGAAATGACATTTCAACCAGCAATAAAGGGATGCTTCTTTGTTTATATGCATGGTTTATCTTTGAGTGATCCTATTTATTCCTGTCACATATAATTGAAATCTATTGGTACTCTCTTAAAATCTAACATGGCATAAGAGAAAATGGTTTTTCAGTATTTTCATTATGTGGTGTTTGGTTCGTGGTTTGGAGTTGTGAGGGTATTGGCCCATGGTATTCCCTTCCAACCCATGGTATTTCATTAGTAAATGGTATTTACTAATTTGTGTTTACTATGGATAGGTTTTGTAAAAACGGAATTGGAAAACAGGAAAGAGGATACCCAAGTATGAGGGATACTCCTTAGATACAAATAGATTACTGAGGTATAACAACCGTACTGATGTACGAGATAATGAAGAGACCCGGAATTGGATATTGTCAGAAGCTCACACAGCGGTTTCCAACACTCATCCCAAAATTAAAAGGATATATGTGGATCTAAAGTTCTTATTAATGCGATTGTAATATTGCATCAAATACCGAAAAATAGATAAATATTATTGCCACAATTATATAGATATTGTAGAAAAAAAATTGCTCTATATTACCATTTAACTCGTAAAATCATAAGGTTACATGCCTGAATTGACAGGGAAAGCTTAAAATGGGAACTCTAATTATTACAATACTATGGTTCCAAGGGAAATATTATATATATATATATATATATATATATATATATAGATATATATATCAAGGTATTGGATCACCTAGTAAATAAGATGTAAGCATAAATACGATGCAAAAGAATTGGTGCAAGTCAGTCCCCACAAGGACTTCTTGCTTAACAATACTCAAGAAACACATGATGCTAACACAGAATTGGTGTAAACAAGATGCCATAAGTTGGCTTCTATTACTTCAATAAAATTAATAGTTACAAATATGAAATGAAAAGAAACTAAACTAGTTGGCCTCAGCTTGATACAATGTACATAAGTAAATGGTGTGTTTTCTATGTGTGTGACCCTCTCCTCCTCTTAGTCTTCTGTTGAATGCTTGAACGAATGAGCCATGAGTGATAAGCCTCCCTTCCTATGTTCCTGTGTACTGGTCTTCGACCCTCATGCTTCTTTACTTCTCATCCCAAGGTCCACTCCGTTCAACGAGACACTCTTCCTTTGTCCATCGAATCCTCCAGATCCTGCAGACTTGTAGTTGTCAGTGTCCTCTGGCTGTGCTGTAAAACCTCTTCCTGTGGTGACATCTGTCCAGATCCAAACTACCTTCTTAACTGCTCATAACTTCCTTAGAAATCCCGAACGGTTACCAAGTACTTCTACTTGACTTCTGAGCTTCTATGAATCTGCTATAGTAGTTAATCCCATCACTGGCCTCGACCATACTTCCTTCCATCATCTTTCAAATTTACCTGTCGGCTTCTCTTCGCGTCTATAGCTTCGCCAGTCCGCCTCAACCTATCGGTGTCGCGTTTCAACAACCTATCGACACCCGACCTCTTTCACTGCAAACATGTCATCTATCGACATCTTAACCTATCGACCCTAGACCTTTAAATCCCGTCGATCGCATATCGACAGCTTCCTGCTCAACTACTTGTATTCCAAAGCCAGTCTTATTTCACACTAGTGGTCATCGGCAATCCCTCTAGTCGACTTCTCATGTCGATCATGTTCGACTATTTCTCCTAGGCCCCAATGCTCCTGCATTAGACTCCCCAGGTATAAAACAACTTGACTACTCCATCAATCTCCTGAACTCTTCTTCAAAAATCCATGTCGCCTCCTACAAATCATCATATTTTCATCGCACTAAGTATTCTTTCTTTCACGAACTGCGCATACACTCGACTTCGCATTCCTCTAGTACGTCAGCAATTTCCTCCTTGTTGTGTCAATCTAGAATCTGTGTATTCCAGTCGATGTTCGACACTGCTGTGCTACTTCTAGTTGAACCTTCTTCAAACTTGTACAGATCTGATACATTGAACGTAAGTGAAATGCTTAAGTATTTCGTCAGTTCCAACACATAAGCATTATCCGAAATCTTCTTCAAGATCTTAGATGGTCCAATATTCTTTAGCTTCATCTTTTTATAAGTTCCCATCGGAAATATCTTCTTCCGCAAGTGTGCATAGACTAATTCTCCTTCGTTGAATGATTGTAGCCTCTTCTTCCTATCAGCTCTCAACTTATATGCCGCGTTGCTCTTTTCAATGCGCCTTTGCACATCTTCATGCACTTCTTTCATATGCTCCATGAATGTTTCTGCATCCGCGCTTTTCCTAATTTCTGTCGCATCTCAACCAAATCTATCACTGCATGTGGGCTTCATCCTTAAACAATCTGGAATGGGATCAAACATGTCGACCAATTCACACAATTGTTGTATGCGAAATCTGCTTGCGCCAACACATTCTCCCACTGCTTGGGTTTGTCGACTGTCAAACATCTCAGAAGGTTTCCCAAAATTTTATTCACCACCTCGGTCTGTCCATTTGTTTGTGGATGATATGCCGAGCTAAAATGCAACTTCATGTCCAGTTTCTTCCATAGGGTTCTCCAGAAATGCCCCATAAACTTGGTATATATGTCTGACATTATACTCTTCGACAACCCATGTAATCTGACTATCTCCTTGAAGAATAGTACAACAATGCTTGTGGCGTCACTTGTCTTCCGACATGGAATAAAGTGTGCCATCTTCGAAAATATTTCAACTACAACAAAGATTGAGTCGTTACCTTGCTGTGTCTTCAAAAATCGTAGCACAAAATCCATGCTCAAGTGTTCCCATGGGGTGTTTGGTACCAGTAATGGTGTATACAAACCTGTGTTCTGAGTTCTTCCCTTTTCCAACTGGAAAATGCGACACTGTCATACCCACTTACCGACATCTGTCATCATTCTTGGCCAATAATACTTTTCTTTGACCAACGCCTTGCTCTAGGTCGATGCCAAAATGACCTACTAATTTGCCACAATGCAGTTCTTGGATTAGGTTCTCTCTTACGGATCCCCTGAGAATACACAACTATTGTCACCTGAATAGGTATCCCTCTTGGATGAAATAATCCAATTATGGCGTTCTGTCAACACTCCACGGTTCTCGACTCGCCTTCCATGCTTTTACAAAATCCTCATCGGCCGCATACTCTGTCTTCACCAACACTATTCCTGTTGCCTAAACTATTTCCATGTTCAGGAATGTAACTCTTTGACTCAGCGCGTCACCAAATTTGTTCGACTTTCCCGACTTATGTCGCAACACGAAGGTATATCCATGCAAGAATTTGACCCACTTCATGTGCCGCTGATTCAACTTCGACTGAGTGTTCAAGTACCTCGGTGATTGGTGATCTTTGTATAACACAAACTCCCTGGGAAACAAATAATGACTCCACTTCTTTAATGCTTGGACAATAACGTAGAACTCTTGGTCATAGACTGAATATTTTTGCTTTGCATCATCCAACTTCTCGCTGAAGAATGCAATTGGTCGACCCTGCTGGCCCAACACTACTCCAATTTCCATTCCACTTATGTCACAATCAATTTGGAAAAAAATTTCCTTCAACTTGTCGAAAGCTCTCTGGGAAGCTTCCATCCACTTGAACTCCCCTTTCCTCATGCACTCAGTTAAAGGTGCACATATACAACTGAATCCCCTAATGAACTTCCTGTAGAAACTAGCAAATCCGTGGAAAATTCGCACTCCAGTCGCGCTCATCAGTTCTGTCCAGTCCAATATTGCCTTCACCTTCTCTAGGTCCATCACTAACCCCTTACCCGAGATTACAAATCCCAAGTACACCAGTTCTTCCTTCATGAAGAAACACTTTTGCATGTTCACCATCAGCTTCTCTTCCTGAAGTTCTGCAATACTTGTCGAATGTGTTCCAAGTGTTAGACCTTTGTTCAACTAAAAATCAGGATGTCGTCTAGGTATACCAAGACAAAATTTCCCAAGAATGGCTTCAGTACCTCATTCATCAATTGCATCAATTTACTGGGTGCATTAGTCAATCCGAATGTCATGACTAGCCACTCATACAACCCTTCCTTCATCTTGAATGTTATCTTCCATTCATCTCCTTCTCTAACCCGAATTTGGTGATAAACGCTCTTTAGTTCGATCTTTGTGAAGTATCTGATTCCACTCAGGAAATCCATCAATTCGTCCATTCTTGGTAATGGAAACCAATACTTGATCATGATATTTTTTATGGATCTAGAGTCTGTACACATCCTCCATTCTCCACCCTTCTTTGGTGCTAGTACAACTAGTACCGTGCATGGTCTTAGACTTTCTCTGATCAATCCTCTATCCAACAACTCCTGGACCTGTCGATTGAGTTCCTGACCCTCTTCCAAACACATTCTACATGGTTCCTTTTTTGGAAAACTCGATCCTGGAATCAAGTCAATCGGATGGGATATGCTTCTCGTTGGTGACAATCCCGTCGGCGCTTCGTCGAATACTATGCTCTTGAACTCATCAAGCATCTTTTCAACATCGACCAAAATCCTCTCCATTGTCAACCTTTCGACACATGGTCCCTTCAGAATGATGGAGTAACATCTCGACTGTTGTTCCTCTTCTGCGAGGAATTCCTTAGTTGAACACATCAACACTCGCTTCTCCGAATAGTTTCTCTCACCCTGCTTACAGTTGGCTTGGTCCTCCTGCTTTGGATTTAGAGTTATCCGTGTGTCATTTTTCCACATTGTGATTACGCTGGATCGAACATCATAGATCATATTCTGATCATATTTCCATGGTCTCCCTAACAACAGATGACATGCATCCATTGGAATTACATCACATACTACACTGTCTTCAAGCTTCCCGACCTTTAAGTTAATCAAGCACTGTCTGGTTACCTTGACATGATGTCCTCTCTGCAACCAAGATATCTTGTATGGGTGTGGGTGTTCTCGACATCTCAAACCCAACTTGTCAATGACCTCTGTTGACACAAGATTCTCTATACTGCCACTATCAACTATGGTCTTGCAATACCACTCACCAATCAACACTCTGGTTCGAAAGATAGCCTTTTGCTATGCCATCTCTTTCTCATTGCGTCGGCCGTCTTGAACCAATGTTCTCTTGGCCGTCATGGTTCGACCTTTTCTTTTCCCATCCTCACTGTTGTTGGATGTCGACTCCGCCCTCTTGTCAACTTGCTCATCTCTTCGGCGTCTAGGTTTCGACTCCTCTGCAACATGTAGGCTCTTTGGGCACTCATATTCCTTGTGTTCAACTCCTCAACACTTATAAAAAACCATAATTGGTCTATCGGCTCCTTTTCTTTCAGCTGGACCACTTCGACCATACGCTCCTCGATCACGGGTCTCTCGACCATCGCGTCAGTTTTCCTGCACTTTCTCTTTAGTCGATGTCCCTTCCGCACATTGGTTTTATTTGATGGCTTCTCTCCTGGTTTTGCTACTTTGGACTTTTGCAGAAACAGTCTTCGCACCCTGACCAGTCATCCTACCTCTCGTGGATGCGGCTTTCCTCGACAGTTTCTCTTTTTCCTTCAGAGCTAACTATTAGGCTTCACCGATCGCTCTGAACCTTGACAGGCTCAACTCTTCCTGTATGGCATACTTCAAGCCATTCACATATCTCGCGACAGCTTCTTTTCCTTCGTCAATCTGACCCGACCTTATCGATAATATGTAGAACTCTTTAGTGCACTCTTTCACGGTCATCTCTATTTGTCGAAATTTCTGCAACTTCCGAAACAAGGAAATCACATAGTCACCCAACAAGAACTTTCCTTTCATCTTGGCGACCATCCTGTCCCAAGACTTGATTTTCCCCTTTCATTTATTCACTCTGTCAGCTTGCAAATTGTCCCACCATAATGAAGCATGACACTTCAACCTCAGACATGCAATATTAACCCATTTAGGATCCTCAATCTGCTCTATGTCGAAGTATTTCTCCATTTATCTAAACCAGTGTATCAAGTCTTCTGGATCCATACTTTTTGAGTAGGTACGTACATCCATCTTTGTCCGACCTCTCATTTTTGTCAGAAGCTTGATGAGTTTATCTTCTGGTTCTTCTCCTGCTGCTTCTCGTGCTTCCACTTCCTCGTCGCTATGGTCTAATGCATCAAGAACGCATCCACACCATTGGATTTATTTGATCACTGTGACTTCACTAGTCAAACTTCACATTGTTCACATGCACTCGCCAAAAATTTTACAATCAACCATGACTCCAGCGCCACGTGCTCTTCGTCCAACTCCTTGGACATCTACTCCTCTGTGAGCCATTTTCAGTCGCAGCTAAAATCCCACTCATCTAATCATAACCGGAATTTCACAAGTCGTGCACAAATATACCCAACCACCACCGGAGCTGTCTATACTCAACACTGGATTCAGTTTCCAACTCTAATACCAAATGGCGCAAGTCAGGTTGGTTTCGCTGTCTCTCCTACTCACAGGATGCTTCAACTCAACTGGACTCTATTCCGAGCTCTGATACCAACTAGCGCAAGTCATCCCCCACAAGGACTTCTTGCTTAAAAATACACACAACACACATGACGCTCACACAGACTTGATGTAAATAGGATTCCAGAAGCCGGCCTCTATTACTTCAATCAAGTTAACGGTTACAATGCGAAATGAAAAGAAACTAAAATAGTTGGCTTTCTACCCTACTGCTGCTCATCCCAAGGTCCACTCTGTTCCCTGAGACACTCTTCCTCTATACGCCGAATCCTCCAGATCCTGCAGACTTGCAGTTGTCAGCGTCCTCTGGCCGTGCCGTACAACCTCTTCCTGTGGTGACATATGTCCTGATCCCAACCACCTTCTTAACTGCCCATAACTTCCTTAGCAACCCCGAACGGATACCAAGTAATTCGCCTCGACTTCTGAGCTTATTTGAATCTTCTACAGTAGTCGGTCCCATCACTGACCTCGACCATACTGCCTTCCATCATCTTTCGAATTTACCTGTCGGCTTCCCTTTGCATCTACGACTTCTGTAGTCTGCCTCAACCCGTCGGTGTCACGTTTCGACAACCTGTCAACACCCGAGCTCTTTCACTGCAAACATGTCATCTGTCGACATCTTAAGTACCTGTCGACCCTCAACCTTTAACTCCTATCGACCGCATACCGAAATCTTCCTGTTCAACTACTTGGCTTCGATAGCCAGTCTTCTTTCACACCAATGGTCGTCAGAAATCACCCTGGTTGACTTCTCATGTCGATCATGTTCGACTGTTTCTCCTAGGCCCCAATGCTCATGCATCAAGAATACATGGACATTTAGAAAGATAAGGGATGGATATTTGTATTGTAACATCTCCGTAAAATCTCTCTCTTTTTCTATTTTTTTTTTTTTTTGTTGTTTCTTCTTTGTTATTTTTCCTTCCCTTAACTGTGAATAAACAATAACTGGGTCTATGTGTACATACACTTAGAATAAACATTACATTCATATGCTGAACTTACTCAAGTTCTGTCCCATGTATTCTCTTACTGGTTAGCAGGGTAATAAGGTTGACATGCCGCTTACTTAGCTATAGCTAACTCTATTCCGTGTATTCATGCAGGTGTACTTTACACTATCTCAACTTCCTTGGTCGCAGGTAACAGGGTTCTGATAACAAGGTATGCAATAAATCTATTTCACCTTCATCATTTACCCTATAAGGGCTACTTGTGAATTTCCTCTGTATTCATGCAATTAGACATGGAAATAACTATTTTAACAATGACCTGGAATACAATTTACAAGGGTTGAAAGGATTATCGTAACATTCCTAGATTGCAACCTATTGCACTATGGTTGTTAAATGCTCATCCTCGATATTCTTACATAGTTATCTACCCCAACAAAAGGGGATTGCATGGTTTTCTTTAATTAAAACATTATTACCATAAACCATTGTTTATATGTCCAAAATCCTATTCTACGAAGTTGTTGGTAGTAGCAAACTACAAGTCCCATTCACCCTCTATAATGCTGCAACTTTAGCTTATACCCTTCGTTCTTGGTAATGTATAGGATTTTTCATGTAACAATTAAAAGCAACGTACGAGGGTTATTGAAACATTAAGTTCTGCAGCACACCAAGGTACTCTATACAAATCCGCGGATACTCTACTGGGTTAGTCATGTGACACCATAATTTATAAAAGCTTGTGATGGTGCCACCTGCGCTACGATTGGTTACCGTACTGGGTGTATTCCAAAAAACGTAGACTTGGCCATGTGACCGCATTAATGTAATTCAAAGCGAGGGTGCCACCTGCGCCTAGGAAATGACAGGGTTTGTTGTCCCTCTTCCTTTGAAGAATTAATCCCTTCGTCACTTGTTTATCGGTTGTTTTCTCGTAGCGTTTGGAGGTCCTGTAACAGGCAGATTTATCTCTGCGTTTTATTCTTGGACAAAGTGTTATTTAACAACTCGAAGAGTTGCAGTTCCGGTGAGTGGTCCTTGAACTTGACAGTGTATCTGCATTTCACATTTTCTAAACCCGTTTGCTGAACAAGTTCTTTTAATCCTCTTCTAACTCATGTTGAAAATTGGATTGATGACCATGGTCCTTACTTACAGGCTTCAGATCAATGGTGTAAGACCCCGATTACATTAGTGGCTACGAATCTTACTCGTCCCCTTTAGAAAGTAAAAAGATCTCTGTAGCGAAAAGGAGGTTTTATTCAATACACACTGCAGTCTCCGTTTCCAGATACTTCACCTCGATACTCCAGAGGTAACCATACACGCCACATTTTTAGACTCTTCTTTAATTTTGTTATTTTAAATGCATTCCTTAGTCATTAGATTGTAACGCATTGACCACATATGATGTAGGTTTTTCCAGTCTGGAGCGGCGCAGGTAACTGGTAAGTGGCATTTCTCCTTCATCCCATACAAGTCAGGAACACTTGGGCCAGGACTTTTCCAACGACAGAAGAGTCTTTTGTTTTACAATTGTGGTTAGTTTGTCCGAGACTTCAAGAGTTCGTGGCAGCCTAGGGTTTAATGTCACGAATACCATTGTAATAAATATTTATGTGACTTTCTCCATGAAGTGAAGGACTTTGTATAACGTTTAAGTTCAAAGTCTTTCCGATTCTGAAATTTCGAATGAATCTTATTAAACTATTCTAATTTACTGTAATTGTCTGGGAATTTAACTTTCCATGGATTTCGTGTCCCCTGAACTTTTAATTATGAGCGTGCTTCCTGTGTAGTTCAGTCCTTTGTTTTCTTACAGTTTTTAAAAGGTAAATTAGTTCGTATTTCGTGCATGTAATGTGGATCTGAGGAGAACTAATTCTGGGTTTAGATCAGTATGTAATTTGTGTGTTTTTCAGTGATAACTCTGTCTACCAAAGATCTGAACCCCAAATTACCTTGGAATCTGCCTCAATAGCTACCCTTTTCCTGCTTTCACTTGGAATTGGAATAATGCCAAACCCTAGGTTTTCATAATAAAAGCTAAGACGGTTTGGTTAGGTAAAATTTACTCCTTAATAAAGATCCCTTATGGAATAATAAGGTATTCGTAAATAAAAGACTTGTTTAATCTACAGGTTTAAATATAAGTGCTTTAAATCAAAAATCAATGGTGCATGTTTATATTGGCGGTTCCAGGTATCGAGTTATCTGTCTAAAAGAATTCTCTACTGAACCCATATTAACCGAATGCATGGTTTCTACTAAGTCTTACAACGCAATTTCCAAGAAGGCGTCTATGCTTAATAAGAAAATTTATCCTTTCGACAGGGCATAGAATGTCGATCACACACAGTCCGTTTTCTGAAAAATGGCTGAAAACAAAATAATGGTGACCAATGTGGTAACGCCGATCTATAACACAAAGGATAAACCAGATCCAAAATTATTATTTGGATCCTATCCGATCTACAAGAATCTTCATTTCGTCAAACAGGATAGAGAAGATTACCACAACCGTTGATATATAGATTGATGGAGGTCGAGGGTAGGGTTTTCTCTTCCATTCAACATGGAACGCTAACTCAGTTTTCAACTTTGACTATTGCAGAGGAGAATAATACAATTAATAGATCGTCTTTTAATTAAACGAATCAATACTTCTGTAGTTCAACTATTGAGGGAAATTTTCTGAAAACATCCATTCCTTTTATCCTTAAATATCTGAGTACAATGCCGATTAAAAGCTTCCGGTCTTAAGTTAGCTTACTCTACACAAATGAATAACTCAGGTTAAAATAATAAAAGGAAATCTATACCGAAAACATTTCACTTCTATTCTTCAACAGATCTAGCATTTTTACAGTAATGGGACTAACATTTTCTTCATGCATAACATCTTAAATTCATAACAGAAAAACTGACATAATAGAAAGTGTTGAAGTCCTGTAATTAGAAAAACCTCGGACTAGTCACCCAAATGTAGTCGGAACAACCAAGTTCCACCCAACCGTAGATTAGGTACAAACTCCAAGTCTGACCGTAATCACCCCCGAGCCAGATACAAGCATGAAAAGTGCGGACAGTTAACCTTGAAAACTCAGTCACATTTCCAGAATCCCTTGCCTAACACAGAGTGCTCACACAGCAAGTTCAATCCTCTTCCGACATACTAAGCAGCGTCCTGCCTCCCACATATGCCCTCCTTTATAGTTTTTGCCTAGGTCTTACCATTAGCAGCCAATTCCTCATGGAATTTTCGCAGCTAAGTAAATCCCTGATTTTCAGGGGGTGTCTAGTGTCTTAAATACACTTCTGACACCTGTTCTTGTTTTCCCAAGGTTAACTCTCACTTGTCCCCCACTTTTCCATGCATGATATCCTCATTTAACTTGGCTGTTCCTGTTCATCCTTTTATTATTAAAACAATAATTAAAATTCAAAGTTGTTTCTTACAACAGTCCTCCTAGGACTTATTCGGTAGATTTTTCATCTAGCCCCTTATTGAAACAAATTTCATAATGATAACAAAACAAAAACATAATGTCTTATTTTTATTTGGGGGACGTCACATCCTTGCCCCCTTATTATGAACACTGTCCTTAGTGTTCTAGTCTTCCTCCATCGGTTCTGGGAACAAATTCGGATACTTTTCTAGTATCTCACTTTCCAATTCCCAGGTCGCCTCCTCAGGACTAAAGTGCTTCCATTGTACCTTTACCTGAGCGATGGCTCGGTTCCGAAGTACTGTTTCTTTCCTATCCAGAATGCGTAAGGGTTCCACTTGAAATTCGCCTTCTGGAGCCTCCTGAATCAAATTCCAATCAATAATATGAGTGGGGTCATGAATATACTTTTTCAGTACTGAAATGTGAAAAATATTATGAATTTTTAAATGTGCTGGTAAAGCCAACTTATAAGCCACAGGTCCAATCCTCTCAAGTATTTGGAAGGGCCCACAGAATCGTGGTGCCAGTTTAGTGCAACTCCCTAGTCGGAGTGAGCTTTTCTTTGGTTTAACCCGCAAGTACACATGTTCTCCCACTGAGAATTCCTTATCCTGTCTTTTTAGGTCTGCATAACTTTTTTGGCGGTCTTGAGCCACCTTTAAATTTTTCTGCACCTTCTGGACTGTTTGTTCCATCTCCCGCAGTAAATCCGGTCCTACCAACAAACGATCGACTGGGCTATCCCAGCTGACTGGGGTAGTGCACTTCCTTCCATAAAGAATTTCGAATGGACTCATTCTTGATGAAGCTTGATACCCGTTGTTGTAAGCGAACTCTACCAGATGTAAATAGTCCTCCCATTTGGTGGGTTTTTCCATGACGTACATTCTTAGCATATCTTCAATGATCTGATTGGTACGCTCAGTCTGTCCATCCGTTTCAGGGTGATAACTCGTGCTGAAATTAATTCTTGTTTCTAGACCTGCAAATAAGGATTTCCAGAATTTGGAGGTGAATTTTACATCCCTATCTGAAATTACCATCTTTGGTACTCCGTGTAATCTGAATATTTCTTTTAGAAATATTCTTGCAATATCTGCTGCCTTGTAAGTGGTTTTTACCGGAATGAAATGTGCAGATTTGCTGAATTTGTCAACCACCACCATTATAGAGTCATGTTGTCGCTGTGTTCTCGGCAAACCTGTGATAAAATCTAGTGAGATCACTTCCCATTTCCATTCAGGAATTGGTAATGGTTGTAATAAACCAGCAGGATGTCTATGGTCTGCCTTCACCTGTTGACATTCCAAGCATTTAGATAAATAATCAGCTAGATTAGTTCTTAATTTAGGCCAAAAGAACTGTTTTCTAAGGGCTGTTATCATTTTTTGATACCTGGGATGACCTGAAAAAGGGGGTTTGTGCATCTCATTTAGGATAAACAATTTAATTTCCGCAACATTAGGCATGTATAGCCTATCCTTGAACCAAATCAGACCTTTCTGATCCATTTTGAAATCTGTCCCGTTCATGTTTACCTTATTTTGTTGAATTTTACTTTGCAGATTTATGTATTCTGCATCCTGTTTGCTCGCCACTATTACTTTATCCATGAGATCACTTTCTGGTTGACTCATTATTATCTCGTACACCTCGTGGGTCCTTCGACTAAGCGCATCTGCCACTGTATTTTCCTTACCTTTTATATGTTTTACGTCAAAGTCGAATTCACTTAAAAAGGCCATACACCTTGCTTGTCTGGCATTGAGCCCTGGCTGATTGAATAAGTTCTTGACACAAGTGTTATCTGTTAGTAACAGAAATTTCTTTCCCAGCAGGTAGTGACGCCACATTTTCAGTGCGTGTACTACTGCCGTTAATTCTAAGTCGTGAACCACGTATTTGCGTTCATGCTCCTTTAGCTTCCGTGATTCATAGCACACTACATGTCCGTCCTGGGACAGTACTCCTCCTACTCCCTCTTTGCTAGCATCCGTACAGACCGTGTATCCTTTACTTGGGTCTGCTACTTTTAGCACAGGTGCTTTGGTAAGCAAATCCTTAAGTCGTTCAAAACTTTCTTGACACTTGTAGGACCAAACAAACTTAATCCCCTTTTCTGTAATGAAGTAATGGGATAGGCGATCTTTGAGAATCCCTCAATGAACCTCCGATAATAACCGGTGAGTCCCATGAAAGATCTAATATCAGCCACATCTTTCGGTACTGGCCAATCCGCTATGGCTTTTATTTTCTGTGGGTCTACTGAAATTCCTTCCACAGAAATAATATGGCCTAGATACTGGATCTCCTTTTTAAAAAACTCACATTTCTCCAACTTTGCATACAATTTATGATCCCTCAAGGTTTGCAATACGATTCTTATATGTTGTTCATGTTCTTCCTCCGTCTTGGAGTATATTAGGATATCATCAATAAAAATCAGCACGAATTGGTCTAGGTATTTGTTGAAGATACCGTTCATTAGGCACATGAATGTGGCAGGGGCGTTGGTTAGACCGAATGGGATCACTACAAATTCGTAGTGTCCTTATCGAGTTCGGAATGCAGTTTTACTGATGTCTTCATTTTTAATTCGAATCTGATGATACCCAGATCGAAGATCCAATTTGGAAAAGACTTTGGCTCCCCCTACTTGGTCGAACAAGTCGTTAATTCATGGTAAGGGGTACTTATTCTTAACAGTTACCTTATTCAGTTGCCTATAGTCGATACATAGTCTTAGAGTCCCATCTTTTTTCTTGAAAAAAAGGACCGGTGCACCCCAAGGTGAGACACTAGGTCTTATATACCCTTTGTCTAGTAATTCTTGAATCTGAATTTTTAATTCCGTTAATTCTCGAATGCTCATTCTATAAGGTATTTTTGACACTGGTGCTGATCCTGGTAAAAGATCAATGGAAAAATCTATTTCTCATTGAGGGGGTAACCCTGGTATTTCTTCTAGGAATACGTCTAGGAACTCGCCTAAGACAGGATGCTCTGCTATGGAAGCTTGGATCCCATTGAGGATTAAATCGGATACTCGTACTGCATAAATCTTGCATCCTTTTCTCATGCACTTCTTTAACTGCATGGCAGAAATCTGCCTAACAGAGACAGGTTTTTGTTTTCCACTCACTGTTCTTAGAATTTGGTCTTCAGCAATGTAGGTAACGTTTTTGGTAAAGCAGTTCAGTACTACCTTATATCTCTCCAGCCAGTCCATACCTATTATCATGTCATATGATCCTAAAGGTAACACATTTAAATTGATCGTTGTTTTGTGGTCTTGTATTTGAAGTTCACAGTCAGATATATATTCAGTTACCTTCCTCTTTGCTCCTGTGGCTAACTGAACTAACCAGGGTTTAGGGTGCTTTACCTTGATGAGTTGGCAGTGCTCCATCATCTTGGGAGTGATGTAGCTTAAGGTTGCCCCTGGGTCAATTAAAACAGTACAAACATGGTCAGAAATTTTACATTCAATTTCCACAATAGCAGATTGATGATCTGCCTATCGATCTTCCAAGGCTGCATTAATTCGATGATAACTTTTTCCAATGTCTCCAACCGTGGATGCCTCTTGTATATTATGCAACGTTCTGTTTGCTTCATTGTATCGTGGACAATTTCTACGTAAATGGGCTTCGCCACATTCCCAACACTTCAGTGGTTCCTTAGGATTACCAACACTCCCTTTTATTCCCATGTTAGAGGGCTTAAAGGTTCTCTGCAGCAACTGCTCATTCTTAGGGAATGAATTTCCTTGGAAGTTCTTGGGCATGTTCCTGAAAGGTGGGGGTTTGAAACCTTTCTTCCGCTGGTTAAACTTTTCCTGTTTCTTATCCTTCCATGCCTTAGTAGTATCATTCCTTTGTTTGTATTGCTCAAAACATAATCTGGCCTTTCTCAGTGCTTCATCTAAAGTTCTTGGATTGTCGAATTCAATTCGATCTTTATAGGACTGTGGCAGGCAGCTTAAGAACGGCTGTACCTTCAATTTTTCTTCTTTGATGTATGGAACGAACCGTAACAAGTCTAAGAATTTATTGATAAGATCTTCCATTGTCATTTGGCCCAGCTTCAACTTGTAGAATTCCTTGGTTTTTATTTCGTAATAACTTTCTGATAAGTACTGTTTCTTGAAATATTTCTTGAATTCTGACCATTCAAGGTTCTTTTCTTTCAGTCCCTGGGAAATCTTCAGGTCTTGCCACCATATGCTGGCTTTTCCCTTCAGATTATACACAGCCATTCTGACTTTCATATTGCTGGAGTAGTTGTAAATCTGAAAGTACTTCTTTATGTCCAGCAGCCAGGCTTCCGCTTCTTCACCAGTCTTTGATTCTCCATCGAAGCTAGTAGGTTTTATCTTTTTGAATTCACCCTCCAGGTGGTCAACCTTCCTCTTTCCCATGGTCTTATCTTGATGCTCAGATTTCTGGGTCTCATTGGAGGAATTTCCTTTTTTCTCAGCGCTTTCGTCAGTCTCTTCTTTCCTCTTCGTATCCTCCTTTTGTTTTTCGCCATTATTCCTTTCGTGAAGACTCTGCAGCAAAATTTCGTTGATTTCTTGCTGCTTTTCCTGAGCTTTCTTTAGCTGCTCATTGTCCGCCTTGAAGCTTTGTATCTCCACGATCAAGCTCTTCATGGTTTCTAGTACCTGGCTTGCTTCAGAATGTTCTTCTGTTCTTGCATGTTCATTTCCTTCAGGCTCTCCTCCGTATTCTTCGTGCGAAGTCATCTGAAAATTAAACTGGGACAATGCATACAACATCCGAATATATTATTAGAATTTTGTTTAAAGTGCAACAAAAGCTAGGTGTTCCAAGGCGACAGGGTTGAATCTAGATCTGATACCATATGTAACATCTCCATAAAATCTCTCTCTTTTTCTATTTTTTTTTTGTTGTTGTTGTTTCTTCTTTGTTATTTTTCCTTCCCTTAACTGTGAATAAACAATAACTGGGTCTATGTGTACATACACTTAGAATAAACATTACATTCATATGCTGAACTTACTCAAGTTTTGTCCCATGTATTCTCTTACTGGTTAGCAGGGTAATAAGGTTGACATGCCGCTTACTTAGCTATAGCTAACTCTATTCTGTGTATTCATGCAGGTGTACTTTACACTATCTCAACTTCCTTGGTCGCAGGTAACAGGGTTCTGATAACAAGGTATGCAATAAATCTATTTCACCTTCATCATTTACCCTATAAGGGCTACTTGTGAATTTCCTCTGTATTCATGCAATTAAACATGGAAATAACTATTTTAACAATGACCTGGAATACAATTTACAAGGGTTGAAAGGATTATCGTAACATTCCTAGATTGCAACCTATTGCACTATGGTTGTTAAATGCTCATCCTCGATATTCTTACATAGTTATCTACCCCAACAAAAGGGGATTGCATGGTTTTCTTTAATTAAAACATTATTACCATAAACCATTGTTTATATGTCCAAAATCCTATTCTACGAAGTTGTTGGTAGTAGCAAACTACAAGTCCCATTCACCCTCTATAATGCTGCAACTTTAGCTTATACCCTTCGTTCTTGGTAATGTATAGGATTTTTCATGTAACAATTAAAAGCAACGTACGAGGGTTATTGAAACATTAAGTTCTGCAGCACACCAGGGTACTCTATACCAATCCGCAGATACTCTACTAGGTTAGTCATGTGACACCATAATTTATAAAAGCTTGTGATGGTGCCACCTGCGCTACGACTGGTTACCGTACTGGGTGTATTCCAAAAAACGTAGACTTGGCCATGTGACCGCATTAATGTAATTCAAAGCGAGGGTGCCACCTGCACCTAGGAAATGACAGGGTTTGTTGTCCCTCTTCCTTTGAAGAATTAATCCCTTCGTCACTTGTTTATCGGTTGTTTTCTCGCAGCGTTTGGAGGTCCTGTAACAGGCAGATGTATCTCTGCGTTTTATTCTTGGACAAAGTGTTATTTAACAACTCGAAGAGTTGCAGTTCCGGTGAGTGGTCCTTGAACTTGACAGTGTATCTGCATTTCACATTTTCTAAACCCGTTTGCTGAACAAGTTCTTTTAATCCTCTTCTAACTCATGTTGAAAATTGGATTGATGACCATGGTCCTTACTTACAGGCTTCAGATCAATGATGTAAGACCCCGATTACATTAGTGGCTACGAATCTTACTCGTCCCCTTTAGCAAGTAAAAAGATCTCTGTAGCGAAAAGGAGGTTTTATTCAATACACACTGCAGTCTCCGTTTCCAGATACTTCACCTCGATACTCCAGAGGTAACCATACACGCCACATTTTTAGACTCTTCTTTAATTTTGTTATTTTAAATGCATTCCTTAGTCATTAGATTGTAACACATTGACCACATATGATGTAGGTTTTTCCAGTCTGGAGCGGCGCAGGTAACTAGTAAGTGGCATTGCTCCTTCATCCCATACAAGTCAGGAACACTTGGGCCAGGACTTTTCCAACGACAGAAGAGTCTTTTGTTTTACAATTGTGGTTAGTTTGTCCGAGACTTCAAGAGTTCGTGGCAGCCTAGGGTTTAATGTCACGAATACCATTGTAATAAATATTTATGTGACTTTCTCCATGAAGTGAAGGAATTTGTATAACGTTTAAGTTCAAAGTCTTTCCGATTCTTAAATTTCGAATGAATCTTATTAAACTGTTCTCATTTACTGTAATTGTCTGGGAATTTAACTTTCCATGGATTTCGTGTCCCCTGAACTTTTAATTATGAGCGTGCTTCCTGTGTAGTTCAGTCCTTTGTTTTCTTACAGTTTTTAAAAGGTAAATTAGTTCGTATTTCGTGCATGTAATGTGGATCTGAGGAGAACTAATTCTGGGTTTAGATCAGTATGTAATTTGTGTGTTTTTCAGTGATAACTCTGTCTACCAAAGATCTGAACCCCAAATTACCTTGGAATCTGCCTCAATAGCTACCCTTTTCCTGCTTTCACTTGGAATTGGAATAATGCCAAACCCTAGGTTTTCATAATAAAAGCTAAGACGGTTTGGTTAGGTAAAATTTACTCCTTAATAAAGATCCCTTATGGAATAATAACGTATTCGTAAATAAAAGACTTGTTTAATCTACAGGTTTAAATATAAGTGCTTTAAATCAAAAATCAATGGTGCATGTTTATATTGGCGGTTCCAGGTATCGAGTTATCTGTCTAAAAGAATTCTCTACTGAACCCATATTAACCGAATGCATGGTTTCTACTAAGTCTTACAACGCAATTTCCAAGAAGGCGTCTATGCTTAATAAGAAAATTTATCCTTTCGACAGGGCATAGAATGTCGATCACACATAGTCCGTTTTCTGAAAAATGGCTGAAAACAAAATAATGGCGACCAATGTGGTAACGCCGATCTATAACACAAAGGATAAACCAGATCCAAAATTATTATTTGGATCCTATCCGATCTACAAGAATCTTCGTTTCGTCAAACAGGATAGAGAAGATTACCACGACCGTTGATATATAGATTGATGGAGGTCGAGGGTAGGGTTTTCTCTTCCATTCAACATGGAACGCTAACTCAGTTTTCAACTTTGACTATTGCAGAGGAGAATAATACAATTAATAGATCGTCTTTTAATTAAACGAATCAATACTTCTGTAGTTCAACTGTTGAGGGAAATTTTCTGAAAACATCCATTCCTTTTATCCTTAAATATCTGAGTACAATGCCGATTAAAAGCTTCCGGTCTTAAGTTAGCTTACTCTACACAAATGAATAACTCAGGTTAAAATAATAAAAGGAAATCTATACCGAAAACATTTCACTTCTATTCTTCAACAGATCTAGCATTTTTACAGTAATGGGACTAACATTTTCTTCATCCATAACATCTTAAATTCATAACAGAAAAATTGACATAATAGAAAGTGCTGAAGGCCTGTAATTAGAAAAACTTGGGACTAGTCACCCGAATGTAGTCGGAACAGCCAAGTTCCACCCAACCATAGATTAGGTACAAACTCCAAGTCTGACCGTAATCACCCCCGAGCCAGATACAAGCATGAAAAGTGCAGACAGTTAACCTTGAAAACTCAGTCACATTTCCAGAATCCCTTGCCTAACACAGAGTGCTCACACAGCAAGTTCAATCCTCTTCCGACATACTAAGCAGCGTCCTGCCTCCCACATATGCCCTCCTTTATAGTTTTTGCCTAGGTCTTACCATTAGCATCCAATTCCTCATGGAATTTTCGCAGCTAAGTAAATCCCTGATTTTCAGGGGGTGTCTAGTGTCTTAAATACACTTGTGACACCTGTTCTGGTTTTCCCAAGGTTAACTCTCACTTGTCCCCCACTTTTCCATGCATGATCTCCTCATTTAACTTGGCTGTTCCTGTTCATCCTTTTATTATTAAAACAATAATTAAAATTCAAAGTTGTTTCTTACAACAGTCCTCCTAGGACTTATTCGGCAGATTTTTCATCTAGCCCCTTATTGAAACAAATTTCATAATGATAAAAAAACAAAAACATAATGTCTTATTGTTATTTGGGGGACGTCACATGTATACTCTTAAGTATAGATGGTGTAAGGATGATCTAGGATGAATTGAAAGTATGTAAAATGCTTATCATAAATTGTGGGAGAAAACCTAAGAAGAGGAGGATTAAGAAATTTATACATTATATATTGATCTAAGTGAACCATATGTCTACATACAAAATTGAGTTATGCGAGAGGAAATACCAACGAATACTTAATACGATTGCAAGTTTATAAAGGAGGAATGGCATGGTTAGGTGAATGTCATGGTAACGTCATGGAACCAAGGATAATTTTATGGAACCATACTTATTTAAAAGTGTATAAACCTTGGCGAATCTTACCAATTCTTAAAATGTCAACTATAAAATATTTGGAGATATTTTTCTAAAATTATTTCAATTTCTAAGGATTTATATAGTTTATATAATAATTTGGCGATTTTTAGAGTGAAAAAAGTTTACCCCATCAAAATTGGGCGAAATGGGGCTTCAAAAAATGCAAATTGACGAATCTTTTTTTGGAAAAAAACATGAAAAAATAACCCATGGGATAAATTTCGCCCCTAAACTTATCCTTGCATGGAACGTACATATATGTTTGTAATTTGGAAGGAGGAAATGGTATAAACATGTAATTATAACTGGTGAAGTTTCAACAAATTACTAGAATATATATTAGTTGCTTCAAAAAGAAATTATTATATGCTTATATAGTTATAAAATACATATATTTTTGGATACTTATATTTATACAAGAAGAAAGTTATTCGCGGGATGGTAAGTGTTACGGAATAGATCTTATGAAACTCTTAATGAGGGAAGCTCTAAACCAGAATTTAATTAAGAATTCAACACCAACATAGCATAAAGATCAATACAAAAGGAGGATCCTAGGAAAAAAACGAAGAATGCATATTTAGCGAAGGAAACAAACTTAGTGATTTTGGGTTATCATCATACGAAGGTTAATTGGAAAGACACCAAAATCCTCCTTTCGCCAATACTTGGATAAAAATTTGAGAGAGTGAAACATACACGAAATTTGGGTTATCATCATACGAAGGTTATTAGCATGAACAACTAAGCCCCTTGACAAAGACATGATGTTATGGATGAAAATGAATGAAAGTATAAATTTGATACATGGACTAGATCGCTAACTCACGACACCTTGATAAGTGTTAGAAATCGAAGTCATTAGTGGAAATTATTGGGAAAAATATTACAGTAAGTACAGTGCATAAAATTACCGATGAAATTAGAAGATTACAACAAAAAGACATGGATGAGAAAAGAAAGTGAAACTCACTTTGGAAGTACAATAAGGCTTAACTTTGAGATGAAGTTCTATATAAGAGGGGGTGTATGTAATGCCCCTAGAATGACTGTAGACGTTGGGAGCACTTGTCGAGTGACCCGATGGAACAAACTTTAATAAATTGGTCCTTTGAGTTTGGATGTGTCTTAACGATTGAAAAAACACATGATGAATTGCATAACGACCAAAATGATAAACGAAAACAATGAAATGAATGATACTTGTAGAAAAGGATATACTTTACTTAAATTGATGAATAAATCCATGCTTTGCTTAACGATTAGCTATTTTATGAAATATATGATGTGAATAAACAAATTGCATGTGCTGCTTAACAATTAGTTATTTTATGAAATATATGATGTGAATAAACGAATTGCATGTGCTGCTTAACGATTAGCTATTTTATGAAATATATGATGTGAATGAACGAATTACATGTGATTCTTAACGATTAGCCATGTTATGAAATATATGATGTGAATGAACTTATTGCATGTATTTCTTAATGATTATCAAAGTTATGAAACATGATTATGATTATGGATTGATTTACATGATGTATATCGATGAGTTATGATGAGCAGTACTACTGATGGGTGCCTTGAGAATATGTGCAGTATTAGGTAATTTAACATAACCAACTGGCTCACAAAGGAAATAAATGGACCATAGAGTATGAATAAATCACACATAGAAGAACGATGATGGTGTCAACTTCCTACGGATTCCACACACGAGTTAAAAAGCCCTTATTCGCTTACTCAAAGAAGAGTGAAGTCATGCGAAGTGGACCATGATGGAATTGGTCACGTACGAATTTGAGGAGCGCGGAGTAAGAACGAACTTACTCCTCAGCGTCATTAGTCTCCAATAGAGTGTAGATAGATGATGGAAGGTAACGAATCCTAAATAACTACATCAAGTTCCGGCAAATCAGATGAAATGAGAAAGCATCGATGAAAGGACCCGATGATGTGGTACGTAATGATAAAGAGAAAGCAACAAATAAAAGGACCCGGCGATGTGGTACCTAGACCAAAGACGAAAATGATTGATGATTTTTATGCATTAAACATGTAATTTTGCATTTAGGATATTTGCACATGAATTGAATATTATTAATTAAAATAATGAAGAATAATTGTTTTAGGAGCAAATGGTATACTAAACATTAGCATGTAGCCAAATCCACTTGCACCCACTAAAATAGAAACTTAGATTGGAGCATTATGGGGGACATACTTGAATAAATCTAGGAATGTAGGTGCACTCTCTTAGAATTAGACACATGGTTGGGTGAGCTAATTATATTTAAATAATTAGAAAACTAAGAATTTTTTCATGAAGCGACATGTCGCAGAGAATTTTCCTGTTTAAGCAAAACAAGAGGAAAGGGAAGGGGACCCTATTTTTAGATGGCTACCGTAATGGTAAAAAAACATTGATTTGCTTCTATTGTGAGTTTGGCATGGGATCTTGATGAGGGGGAAGCCCACTTCCGTATCCCTAGTTTATGTGTGTGAGCTCTGTGGCCCCATTGCTCGGGGGTTCAGGAAGAAAAAGAGTATTCCCAGAATTGGTAGGGAGGACAACCGGGGGCTCAGTTGGATATTTGGTATCCGGACATTGGATCATGGCGACAAGGGACGTCAACTAAAACTACTTGATGAGTGGATTCATCCACAACCGTCGGAATCAGGTTCGGAAATTGTTTTTATGAATTATTATTGTTATTCATACGAATTTTAGTATATTGAGAAATAAGTAACAATTCATCTTAGGCACGACTATGCATGTATTGAATAAATTAGTGATGTTCTATAAGATGAATTTCATCCTCATATTATATAAGGAAATATGGGGTTTGAAGATAATTTGGTGTATAAATTTAAGAAAAGGCGATAAGGCAATCGCATCCTTTTAATGAATTGTGTAACTCTAAATGTAAGGAAATTTAAATGTCGACTTTTACTTCAGTTACATAGGAACAATCTGACCTTCATAGATTGATTCATTATGAAATCGAATAGATCACGATCTGTGGTTCGCAATACTTCATATATGTTCTTGAATTCTTTTATCATTAAAGATAAAACCATGCAAGTTGTGCGTGGAGACTGAGCGACCTATGCGTGTTAGGATCATGCTTGTATGCTAGTAGCCGTGCTAACTCCGATCTGTCCCTATGTTCTTTTATTATCAAAATAAAATTGATGTTATCTGTGGAATCGTGCTAACTCCGATCTGTCTCTATGTTCTTGCATGATCGAAATAAAATTCATGCTACCAGTGGAATCGTGCTAACCCTAGATCTATTTCTGTATATCCGGTATATTGTTGAAATAAAATCCATGTGATCTATGGATCGTGCTAGCTCTAGAACCTTCCCTCTGCGTGTTTGATTCATAAGCAAAATTTCTTGTTTTATTAATCCATTAAGCTAGATCGTGCTTGAGATTGCGCACGGCATTCTTTTTGTTAGTTGGGATCGTAATTATAAAATCCATGGAGGATTTACGTCGGAGTAGCTCCGTCTACTGGTTTCTAATTTAACTAAAGCATACAACGTACAAGTTTAAGGAACACATTGTTCTTTTTATTCTTCAAACTTGAAAACACACCAGGATGTTATCCAACTCATTCTACAAGGTTTATTTCATTGCTTCGTGTTAGATTCGGATCGGAAACCATAACTCCTTGCCAAGATTCTGTTTGAAATAGAGCATGATCAAATTACACTGACTAACGATTTTTTTTTATGATCTAAGGGTTCAAGATCGAGACATAATATATATTCGACATTCTCATCAATTGGGAATAGTGAAATGGAGTTTTGTATTAAACTTCCTGATTAATAGCGATTCTTGTAGCTTCTTACTATTCCTGTAGCGTATTTGTTTTCCTATAGCTAAAGTGTAAATAAAGAATCTGTGAGTAGAGATGGAATGTAATTTGAAGACTATCAAATTGACATGAGGAAAGTTGAAATTGATTATTGGTTCATTATTTAGACAGAGTGGGAGACTCACAGTTAATGTTGTTTCCTGAAGCATAGGAGTTTAGATGGCATGAGTAGGAATTTGTTTCTTTCACTTGCACCATAAGACATGGTTGGATATGTTCAATCAATTTGACTGGTTGTTTTTAACTACTTCTTGTTACTAAGCTCTAAGACTTGGTTTTTCTACCGATCCTAGTTCTTTGAATAGCAATCCCCAGAGATACACACGACAAAGAGAAAGTTGCGCCGAAATGGTCGGCGCAAAAGTCGTAAGTCGTCCAAACGGGTCGGCAAGAAACAGAAAGTGAGGCGATCGACGTCAAAATTGGAAGTTGCTCCGAAATGGGTCGACAACAAATTGAATATTTCGTTGATGAAGAGATCGGCGAGAAATTGGATAAGTCGCCAAAATGGGTCGGCGAGGAACCAGAAAGGTCGTCGAAGCGGATTGACGAGAAATGGAAATCACACCGATCAACGACAAAGTGAAAATGCACCAAAACGAACGAGAAATGGGAAGTGCGCCAATCAACGGAGAATTTATAAGTCTGCCGAAATATGTCTACGTCAATGTGGAAAGTGCTTGGATCCGAGACAAAAGGCCAAGTACACAGAAATGATCGAAGAGAAAACGATAATTCCGCCAAAACAAGTCGGAGGGGAATTCAAAAACCCGAATTCAAAAGTCCGCCAAAGCAAGAAATTTGAACAGTTTCCAGGGGGGGATTTTTAGGTGCCCGGAATTGAAAAATTCCATGGCTAAGATGTTAGACGAAGATTTCAAATCATTTATGCAAAGAATAATTCAATTGTTAAAATTTACTATATGTATATGCTGCCAATAGATAAATCAAAGTCAAATTACAATTGCGCAGGTTAGGTAGGCTGTGAAAGAAGAATAGTGTATTCGGATGCCTAGAATCTTGTGACTAATCTAGTAATTAACGTTGCTTAGTATTAGAATAAATTTTGACTTGGTATCCTTGAATAGACACATATTAGCTATTAAAAGTATTGTCAACTGTATATGCTGCCAATATATTAAGTACTAAAAGCAATTATGTGTATATGTTGCTAACAGATAAGTGGAAGTTTTAAATTACATATGCGCGGGTTATATAAGCTCTGAATGAAGAGAAGAGCAATCAGATATCTAAATTCAGTTATTAACATGGCAATGCATGTTGCGCATGCATAGAAATAAACTATGATTTTGTGTTCACTAATTGGATACATATTAATTTATTGGAACCAGTTACATGTATATGTTTCTAATATGTTAATAGTAGTTATGTTTATAATTATGTATGTTAAGGAATAAAATGTCCCCCGATATATGTTATAAGTAACTAGGATTATATATAGACTTCGTTAACATGGTAATGCATGTTATACATACATAGAAGTAAATCATGACTTGGGTTTACTAATTAGGTACCCATTAAATTATTGATATGAGCTACATGTATATGTTTCCAATTAAGTTAGAAATGGGTATTTTCACAATTATGAAAGTTATGGAAATAAGGTGTCTCTTGATATATGCCCTTAGAATTATATATAGACTTTATTCACATGGCAATGCAGGTTATGCATGTATAGATATAGGTTATGACTTTGTGTTCACTAAGTAGATACATATTAATTTATTGAAGTCAATTACGTATATAGGTATATTGCGAGTATGTTAGTTAAGGATAAACTTATGTCCATGTATGTTATCAAAGTATGGTAGAGTATTAAGGTGCTTCAAGAGAATTGGGGTAATATATATATGTTTTTAATATTGATGTTTGTTTTATAAAGTTAGAGTAACCTTAGTATACATATGAGTTGTGAATAGTAAGAATGGTGATTAGAGGTGTTAGAAAAGTGTAAATATATTCGTAAGTTAATGTTGTAAAGTTATAGCTTAAGGTGTTAAGGGATTTTGTGAAATAAAAAAAACCTTATTTTAGATGAGCCTTACACCGAGACGGCCCAAAACTTCCAAAGCATTCATTCTTACGACCACGTACTCAAAATTTGTAAAAATTTAAAATTTTTCTAAGTGGTCTTCTTTCCTTCCAATTGATCTAATCGTCATTTAAAATGCTTTGCGGAAATATATAAATGTATATTCAGTATCTAATTTTCTAAAATGCAACATTTAACAATTCATAAAATTATCATTGAACATTGATGCAAAAAGGGTATTACAACATGTGAAATTTACCTTTTATAACGAGTGAATTCTTATGTAACTTATTTTGCTTATTTATGGTTCTTATTTGAAAAACATGAATATCCCTTAATACCAATTAACATGAAATATCCTTTGCCACGATGCATTCGACAAATGTGTTATAAACATCAACTATTAAGATACTCATATGAGAGGGAAATCATATGATCGTCAAAAAGGAACATACACATATAACAAAAGCCATAGACAAATAAACGAGACCATAATTAACGTGGTTCACCCGTACACGGGCTAGTCCACAAAGGTGTGTGCATCATTTATTAATAGGAAAATAGTAATAGGATTACAACTAGCAACATGGTTGCTGCAACAAGATTCATTCTACTTCCATCAAGCCTCTATCACATAGAGCTTTTCAATAATTAAACTAAGGACCTCTTTTAAAAGATATATTAAGAAGTATCTATATCTTTTCATTATTTAGAATAGAATCATCTTACCATACTTTAACATATATTTATAAATATATGTACTTTTCAATAATTAAACTAAGGACCTCCTTTAAAACATATATTAAGAAGTATATATATCTTTTCATTATAAGAAGCATCTTACCATATTTTAACATTTTTTTATATGATCTTTATGAAACATCAAAATATATTTATAACAACTTGCATAATCCTTTTTCTTTTATCCTATCTTATCAACATATTCATAATAAGACTAAGTGGATTAACTTTGGCATCTACACAATGTTCCTAACTCCATTCTAGCTTTTAGCTACATCTCCCTAGTTAGCATATATTAACGATGATGTGAAGTAAGTATGCTCTATGATCTATGTTCACCTAAAATCATAATAAAGGTAAGGTATAATTTATTAATCAGAGACTTGAGTTCAATGTCTTTACGGCAGCAAGGTTCCATAATTATCTTACCACCAACTAAATCTTGAAAGCCGAGAATCGTGGTCCAAAAGGGATCGATCTCAAATCTTAATTCATAAATTAAACTGTCAGCAAGCAAGCTGAGTAATATTGACATAACGAAAAAATATTTAGCACAAGAGATAAGATAATGTGATCGGTTGTGGGGGCAGAGATAGGGTATTCACGCCTCAATTCGTTTTAAGCAAGGGATGAACAATTTTCTAAAACCCAGAGGTAACTCATCTTAAGGAAAAATAACTACGGATTTAAATCCTGTGATCCTTCTTTCATTCAGCATATTGACTCACGATAGTAGAAGAAAATGAAAATATAATAAGGAACCAAACCGAGATCAACCTTAGGCTTTTCCATACCCAAAATATTCTACGATCTACGCTAATGGTGCAGGAATAATAAAACTCTGCGGAATACGATCCCGCGGTCGAACATACGGTGCAGAGATGTATGTAGCACAACTCGACAGGACCCAGATGTGATTCATTTACAGTGGGCTAGCTGCCAAGTCGGAGTTTAAGGGCTCCACTTGTACGTTTTCATAAATTCTAACGGCAATGAGAAGCAGACGGGTGTAAGGACCGTTTCTAGCAAACGTGAAGTAGTGATGGAGAATTAATTATTTGTTAAGGAAATTGACCGCAGGACTTCTATAACACTGTTGAGTTACTTAACGATAAGTTTTCATGGAGAAAAGAAATTCGTATTGTAAAATGTTTAAGTATGTATCCATTAAATAATGGTATTTATTGATATGATCTCCCAGATCAGATTCCCTTTTTATCTTATATAATATATACATATATTTACTCTATAAAAATATATAAAATCGTGTTTCCTTTACACCTTTATATCTCTATCCATTTTTTAAAAAATGACTTAATGTAGTTCCACGTTTTCATACTGAGCCAAGATAACCGATTGGCCACTCAGTTATGGCTTGGATCTCGCCACTCCTTCTAATTAGTTTAAGATTACCTTTAGTCATAAATACTTCGGGAGTGCCCCATGCATTTGGTCTCCATTATTCCTAAAAATGGTTTTTAATATGCATAAAACCCTTTTCTCGAGAATAAGGATTTCTTATCTCATTTCTTATTAAAATATTTATAATACAAACAAGCTCGGTTCCCTCATATATATTCATAAATCTTTAGGATGGCTATTGTAGTGTTAAAAAAAACCTAAGGGATGTGCCCTTATTTTATCCTACATACTTTTATCTTGATTATCTACAAAAATGAAAAGAGGTCAAGCCCCCTTTGTAAATAGCATTATATGGTTTTTAAATAATAAATTCTTCCTTCTTTTATAGGAGTGTGTACAGTCTCTTAATATCTTTAGATATTTAAGCCCTAATAATATAGGGTATCCTTTTTTATAAATTACTTTTCTTATATATATAAATAATATATATATATATATATATTTAGACACATAAGATTTTGATTTTAAATATTAGTTTCCCCACTTTTCTTTAGAAGTATACATAAGAGTGTATATAATAAAGAGTTCAATCCAATGAATATATAAACATTCCATCTAAAAGTCAATACTATGGTTATTCTTTCCTATACATATAATTGTACCAATTATCTATTAGTCATCTCATTATTTAGTTAATTTTACCTATATATATATAAGGCACATATATAAGCATATTTTAAGACATCTATATACATTTAATTGCATATAATATGTATTTAATAGTCATCACAACTATTTCTCTTTCATAACTCATAAGACACACACATTAAATATATATAATTCATTTAATAATGCCTTCAACTATATATATATATATGATATCCACCACTATAATGTATAAAATTCATCTTTATGGATTATTCATAATAGGATTAGAATTATTTAGGCCGTAGTTTCTTAGTTAGATTTTTAAGGTGAATAATAATCTTACTAGGACGAACTTATATTCCTTCCTTTCATAATTAGCTTGATACGTCATGATATGATCAACTAAACACATGGCTCCCTAGTCACCATTAGAGTGGGTTTTGTTACTTATCATTTAGGCATATTACCATTCTTAATATTCTAGATTTAAGATTACCTTTAGTCATAAATACTTCGGGAGTGCCCCATGCATTCGGTCTCCATTATTCCTAAAAATGGTTTTTAATATGCATAAAACCCTTTTCTCGAGAATAAGGATTTCTTATCTCATTTCTTATTAAAATATTTATAATACAAACAAGCTCGGTTCCCTCATATATATTCATAAATCTTTAGGATGGCTATTGTAGTGTTAAGAAAAACCTAAGGGATGTGCCCTTATTTTATCCTACATACTTTTATCTTGATTATCTACAAAAATGAAAAGAGGTCAAGCCCCCTTTGTAAATAGCATTATATGGTTTTTAAATAATAAATTCTTCCTTCTTTTATAGGAGTGTGTACAGTCTCTTAATATCTTTAGATATTTAAGCTTTAATAATATAGGGTATCCTTTTTTATAAATTACTTTTCTTATATATATAAATAATATATATATATATATATATATATATTTAGACACATAAGATTTTGATTTTAAATGTTAGTTTCCCCACTTTTCTTTAGAAGTATACATAGGAGTGTATATAATTAAGAGTTAAATCCAATGAATATATAAACATTCCATCTAAAAGTCAATACTATGGTTATTCTTTCCTATACATATAATTGTACCAATTATCTATTAGTCGTCTCATTATTTAGTTAATTTTACATATATATATATATATAAGGCACATATATAAGCATATTTTAAGACATCTATATACATCTATATACATTTAATTGCATATAATATTTATTTAATAGTCATCACAACTATTTCTCTTTCATAACTCATAAGACACACACATTAAATATATATAATTCATTTAATAATGCTTTCAACTATATATATATATGATATCCACCACTATAATGTATAAAATTCATCTTTATGGATTATTCATAATAGGATTAGAATTATTTAGGCCGTAGTTTCTTAGTTAGATTTTTAAGGTGAATAATAATCTTACTAGGACGAACTTATATTCCTTCCTTTCATAATTAGTTTGATACGTCATGATATGATCAACTAAACACATGGCTCCCTAGTCACCATTAGAGTGGGTTTTGTTACTTATCATTTAGGCATATTACCATTCTTAATATTCTGGATTTAAACTAAGACTTATAAACATAAAACTAGCTTGAGGTCCACTAGTGGGGCCTTGGCCTTGAGCTCCTCACCAGGGTCGCTTACATAATTCATAATTACAATTACAAGAATAATAACAATATGAGTCGACACATACCGCAGTCTCCCTAGGCACCGGCCCGGGAAGGTTTAAGCCTGCCCAACAACAACGGCAGAGCGGATGAGGTCTCACCCGAGGCGTCCAGGAAGAGCAGACGGAACCATGTTTCCGCCGAGGGAGGAGAGTTGTGGCTGCACGGACTAGCTCTATTGAAGTACTTAAACACAAACTTTAAACATTCGACATGGAGTTATAAGATATTACTTAATCGCAGCATTTATCATCACAACAACAGCAAGCAGACATTGCATCAAGAAAATATAACAACATTCATATATCGCAACATTGCACAAAGATCGTACCAAAACATCATCATTGTATTACTGTCATAGTCATATACCATAAGCAAAACATAGATCTCCGTATACATCCACCTTCTTATCGCTTGCTCACTATTGTTTCCCTAACACTTATAACTCTCATCTATTTATAGGTCTCTGCCATTACAATGTTTTTCCAATTACTAACGACTTCCTAACCGAGACTATGGGAAAATGACCCAATATCTAACTGATTCGGTCCAAGTGACCCAAAAACCTGCATAGCGCGGTACAATTGACTCATCATTACATAACATATGGTCCAAGTGACCCAAAACCTACCAACTTCGGTATACTTTAAGACAAAATACTCCTTCCGTGCCCTCATCCAATGTGTTGCAGTGTCGGTAGTACTGCGACATTTCCTCATCGAACCGCCTGCTAATAGGCGCCCAACACAATCTTGTGGCTCACCCTCGAGCCACGTCAAATGCTGGACATAGTACACGTCAGCTGTTCTTGTTGTTTGGAGCACGCGATGTGGTCCTCCTCCTTCGGCTACACTGATCATCGTCTTGTTGTGCTGTAAGTCTTACCCGAAAGTGGGCATCCCCTGACTTGCTGTCATGTGCGTCTCAAACTCATCCTCGAGTCTTTGTGAATGTTACAGATGAAAAGGAAAAGAGTACGAACAATACCAAAGTGCGAAATCAGCAGGTGACTCTGGCACATCTGTTTCGCACCGGCAACCGACTCCTATTGTGGGTGGGGAGCTACTGCCCCAACCATCTCATTGGTCGAGAAGAGCACAATCCTTCGAACAACTACTGCACACTAAACCATGTTGGACCGGTCCTCGGCTCGGGCATAACACAGTGTAAGTGCACCCGTCGTATCAAGGTACTTAGGGACACTCATCGTTCGAGCTTGCAGGGCCCCTGGGGTGCTGCCATGGGAAATGAAGTGAAGTGAAGCATTTCCACAGCCTCCTTGGAATTCCTCACAACTCAACTCGCAAACTGATCTAACAGCATAACCACACTGTTTCGGAAAGACTTCTTTGTAACAAACTATCCTCGGTCTCTGCTACTTATAGTCGGACCATTCTTGGGTCACGATGGTGGGAATGATGCCCCACTACCTCGCATCTGCGTGTGTGAACCCACCGACTGACGCAACAGGTGGCGACCATGCTTCCACCGAAGATTCCACGTGCCGAGGTGTGAGCAATCTCCTCACATCCTTCTAATCGTACCTGCCTAGCCTGCCATGTGTAAAACATACCATCGTCATGTGGTAACCAGGCTGAATCTGGCAGGCACAATCATGTATAAGGATGATTTCACAGGGTCGCAAGATGTTAGCAGGACAGTAGTCACAAGACTACCCCGTACCCCCAAATCCTCCGTAATTATCACAAAATCCACCGTCGATCCTGGTCGCAACGTTGCCATGTGTCTCCAACTGCTTCAAAATTGTGGCACAAGCCTCCCTTCTTGCGCATTCCTTCTTATGTTGGTGCTACATCGGCCACCAGACAACCTGCAACACACACTCTCTTTCTGTTTTTTTTTTCTTTTTCGATGGGACTCAGACATCGCACTATTCCAAGCCCGATTGATAGGGCTTCAACCTGTGACCATTTACCAGCTTGGGGAGCATCTCCCCATCCAACTACTGCAACTGAACTGCTCCACCTGAAGTAATACTACTAATGCGATATGGACCCAGCCAATGCATCTGCAATTTTCCAGGATGTTTCATAAACTTGCTGTCCTACAATAGCACCAATTCGCCTTGCTGAAACTGTTTACTTTTGATGTGGCGATCATGTCATGCCTTCTAGCAATCCTTCTCCACCCCTTGGTGGAAGCCAGTGATAAATCGATCTTCTTCCAGCTGCACCAATTGCATGAGACGTTCATCTAATGCTGCGACATCATCCATGCCCGTAACAGCCGCAATTCGTAGACTCAGAACAATGTACTCCATTGGCATAATCACTTCCTTCCCATATACTAGCATAAAAGGTGTCTGACTGGTCAACCTTTTACATGTGGTGCGATAGGCCCACAACACTGTTGGGATTTTCAGATCCCAGTCATCGTGGTTCGCATTGCACACCTTTGTCAGCGCATGCTCCAATACCCTGTTAAATGCCTCCACTATCCCATTCGCCTGTGGGTGATAGGGTGTACTCTTCTTATGCTGTATCTGCAACTCCTACGTCAATGCGCTGATGGTGTGATTAAGAAAGTGGTTGCCTTGATCACTCAACAAAATCTTAGGACAGCCGAAACGAGTGATAATGTGATCAAACAAAAATTGAGCAGCCGTTGCTGTGGAACAATCAACTACAGGTGCCGCCTTGGCCCATCAGGTCAAATATTCTATCACCGTGATGATGTACCATGCACCCATATGTTTCCCTGGTGGAGCGATCGGCCCAAAAAAATCCACAGCCCATTTTTCGAACGATTGCAATGTCACTTGAGGTAGCAGCGACATCTTGTTGTGTCTGGATGGCTTGTGAGTTCGCTGACAAACATCGCAAGACCGTGCATAGTCTGTCGCATCATTATGTAATGTGGGCCACCAAAGCCCTGCATGCAGTACCTTCTGGGGAGTCGCCCGACCGCCAGAGTGTCCTTCCGCTACTCCACCATGTGCCTCAGCCAATATCTGTGCTTGCTCATGCGGCAAGACACATCTACGCAATATCTCATCAGCGCCCAATTTATACAACTCTCCTGCGATTAGTTGAAAGTCAGCATCCTTGACAACCAACTGCTTTTTTTGAGTAGTGGTAAAGTCATTGGCCGCGGTGCCAGTTACTAGAAACTAAATGATGTCATCAAAATATTGATCATCAGCGACAACTTTAAATAGTTGGGTATCCGACAACCCGTATTTGATATTAGTCGGTTCCTCCCCTGTGTCAATCCATGATAAATGATCTGGTCCAACATTCGACCGCCCCGGTTTCACAATGATTTCAAAATCAAACTCCTGAAACAAAAGTAGCCAATGACATATCTTCCCCCCCAACACAGGCTTATTGACCAAGTATTTCAATGCAAAATGATCAGTGAACATTTTAAAGTGTCCACCTAATAAATAATGCCTGAATTTCTACAGTGCATAAACCATGGCCAAACCTTCTCGTTCCATGGTAGTGTAATTTCGTTCTACAGAGGATAGCTTCCGACTGGAAAAAGAAATAGGATGATCAAGGTTTCCTTCTCTAGGTTGAGCCAACACAACACTAAATGCAATCGATGAAGCATCAACATGGACATGGAATTCCTTACTCTATTCCAGAAAGACCAAGATTGGTGTCGACGCCATCTTCACCTTGAGCATTTCAAAGCTATCCTAACATTCCGGGCTCCACTGGAATGCCGCATCCTTCTTCAACAACTTTTCCATAGGGGCAGTAATCGCAGCATAACCCCTAATAAACTTGCGATAATATCCCGTATGACCCAAAGTCACTCGCAACTGCTTACAGTGTCTGGCGGTTGCAACCCTAAACTAAGCACAATTTTGGCTGGATCAACCAGCAATCCCTGTTTACACAAAATATGACCCAACAATATCCCAAACGGTGCACAAAAATTACATTTCTTCAAGTTCAGCGGTATCTGGTGCTGTCGGCATCGCTCAAGCATTAACCGCAGATTGGCCAGATGATCACAAATCAACCCATAAACGGTCAAATCATCCATATATACCTGCAAAAAATTCTTAATAAAATCTTTGAATGTGGCAACAATGACCCGGGAGAATATCGCAGGTGCATTCTTCAAACCAAAAGGCATTACCGTGTACTGAAAGCAACCCCATTCAGTAATGAAAGTTGTCTTATGGCGACTTCCTTAGCAATGCGAATCTGATGGTAGCCAGAGAATCCATCATTGAATGAGTACATCTCCTGGCCGCCCACTCCTTCAAGTACTTCATTGGTAAACGAGGCTGGAAAATGGTCATGCAAGCAGGCATCGTTCAACTTCTGCAAGTCGACGCAAATGCGTACTTCACCTGTTTTCTTGTCCTACACCACCATAGGACTAATCCATTCGGACTCTTCCAAAGGTTCAATAATACCAACATCCAACATGTGATCAAGTTCCGCCTTGACCTTTTCCTTATGTCGCAGATTCAGCCGATAAGGTCGCTGTCGGACTGGCTTAGCATCTGGTTTTAATGGAATCTTCATCTCTCCTAAATCACCTAGGATTCCCTTCATTTCGAAAAACTTCATGGGAAACACGTCTTGAAACTCATGAAGTAACTCAGTAACCTTACTCATCATCTCATCATCCCAATTATCCCCAACATTTGCAAACTTGGGAGTGGCCTCTGTGCCGATATTGAGCTTACGAAGCTTCAATTGTTGACTGAATGAATTACTTGGTGCAACAGGTGGTACCACATCGCGAGTTCCCTCAGATTCGGGAATGTTGACATTCCAGGGATCGTCCTCATCCTCTAGCCCACCACTGATGTTGAAGCACTCCATGAGAGACTGCATCTGACAATATGTGTGCAGGTCAATAGGGTAGGCCGCCGGAACAACCTTAAGTACCATGTCGCGGATTAGCTGTAAGGCGTTATGGACATCTGGGTTGGCATCCGCAAGAGTGAAGGTATGAGTGAAACAGACCGTCAATTCCCCCATGTTGTAATTTCTCGCCGCAACTCGGTTGCAGTGTACCATGAGTGCGACATCTCATCCAACGTATGGATAAAAGCATGGACCCACTCATCTCTGGGTTGCGCGACCCATAATCGTTGGATTCCATCACATGATCACTGGGATTAGTCCGGCCATCATACTTGCTAGTGTGATAAACCTCAGTATCTCCGAACCGAACCATCATCAACCTTCGACACTGTGACCAACCATTAATGGATTTCTTATGTGTCACCCACCAGCGTGCTGGAGCAGCCTTCAGTGCTTCCTCCAATGCCAGCAATCGCTGTGGTTCTGAGATGCGGTATTCAAATTCTATCAAAAAGGTGGTTAGGCCAGGAAACCCCTCATAGACATGCAATGTGATTGTTTCTGTCGCAACACGACATAAGGATTGCGTAACTAAGCCACATTTTTTGAATGGTACCTCATGCAATCTGTTCTATGAATGTTCTAAGGCATCATCAGAGTCAAAAGACGTACAGCTCTCGCTGTGCCACTCCAACTCACCATGGGTAGTAGGATGAATAAAATCTTCAGAAATATTGAGTGCATGGTCCCATCGAGCGGGATCATCATCTTTTACAGGCTCAACATATCGGCATCCTTCAGCCGGATCCAACGGGGCTATGACTCTGAAATCACAATTCTCAAAGGTGATCATGCGCTTCTTGAAGTTGATTACAGCTCCACTATCATTAGCCCATCTAATCCCCAAGAGCACCGGATAAGAGCTTCCTCCCTCAACCACTTCAATGACATCAAAGTCAACATAAGTCTTCATGCCCTCAATATCGATCGTGAGCCGCAAAACTCGCCCAATGGGTGTTACCTTCGCATGGTTAGCCAATCGGAGCTGCACAAGAGGCCAACTCAATGGGGGACTCCCCATCTTCTGCCATGCCTGCTTGGTTAAGATGTTAACATCCGAACCAAGGTCAAGAATAACAAAGTCAACATCATATTCACCAATCTGAATATTCATTCGCATCTCCTTGCAAGTCTTCCATCACTGTAGGGAGTTTACTGCCGAATCCTACCGTCCTTTCATAAATGGCCACAACCATCCCTCAATCTCAACCAGGGCAGCTGGGTCTCAGGACAATAACAAACAGCTTTCAAGAAACTTTTGCAATGTCCCCGGTGGTGGCGGCCGTTCAACGTCTGTTGTAGTATCAAAGATAGGTGGCATATCAGAAACAACAGTCTTACCACGGTCTTTCTCCAAGGTGCGACATGCCTCCAGGAATGTCTCCCGCTCTGTATCAATGTCGAAAGGTACCATCTTCTGACCAGCCAACTGAATCAATGGTCATGAACCATCTTCCCCTGTCGTCTTGCCTCCATGAGTGACAACAGCCACCGAAGCATCTTGTGGTCACGGTTCTACAGAAATGGTCGCAATATTTGCACCCTGCATCTGGTTCTACTGCAGATTCCTCGGTCGATTGACATTTGGATTGGCGTTCAGCGGTGTTCGTGGGGGCTGGTTCTATACTGGTTATTGTACTTGATTTTGTACTGGTTGCTGTGGTTGGGCCTGATTCTGCGGCTGCGGAGCATTCCCAGCCTACCATCGTGCAATCAACTGTGGACAATTATCAACCATATGATCATTACCAAAATAGAACATACACTTATTCTGTAGTAGTGGGCAGTTGCACGTATAATGCCCCCATACTGCAAAGTGGTAACATTGAACAGGGCCATGACCACCTCGGCCTCCTCCTCCATGACCAAATCCACCACTGCGTCTGCCCCTATATCCTCCTCGGTAGCCACCCTGCTGCTGGTACTGAGGTTGGTTAAACTGTTGCTGCATTGGTGCTGGTGGTATCCCTTGCCCTTGTGGTGCATACTGCGGTTGTTGTACATACTATGGCTGTGGGGGATTCATCTGCATCGGAGTATATTGCGGCATGAACTGTTGCGGTTGCTATTGCTGTGGTGCAAACTGCATCTGCAGTTGCGGTAGCGGCTGAGCTACCTGCAGTTGCAGTTGTGGTTGTTGCATGGCACGCTGATCGTTCTTGACGTAGAATGCATCACACATTCTCTCCTGTAGCAACCCATATGCACGGAAATACTTGTCATTGTGACCCACCGACTTGCAAAATGTGCAATAAATATTTTGTAGGGTTGTGACCATTTTCTGCATATACGGGCAATTATCATGACTATGCCCAAACACCTGGAAAAAATGACACCACGACATACTGCCGCCATTCAATGGGTTTGGCGCACCTGACACCATATAATTATAGAAATCCGGGCAATTGTCCTTCGTATGCCCTTCTCCTCGGCATCGCGTACACCATACTTCATCACGTTGTTCCTTGTTCTTCTTCAAATCTTGCAACTGTATAGTCAGGTTAGCGAGTTGTGTCTGTATCTGTGACATTCCGGTTGCATTATCTCCAATCGGTGATGCCTCCAATCATATTGCAATCTCTAGAGCTTCGTTAGGCGTCGATATGTTTTGCTGCATTAGTGGTAGCCGAATGTGGCGTAGCAGTGCCGCAATGAACCATTCTTTATGTTGGACAGTGCTCATATCGAAACTAACCTTTTCCATCAGCGTCTTGAATCGCTGGTCGAAATCCCATACCGTCTCATTGGGATACTGCTCAATTTCCTTCAATTTAGTAATATATTGAGCCTCCAGCTTAGGCCTTCTAAATTTGGAAATGAGCCCATCCCGAATCTCATCCAACAACTTCTCTGGGGCTCCCATAGGGACTAGAATAAACTTCATGAACCAATCTAATGCACGACCTCGCAGAGTCGTGGCTAACTATCCTTTCTTAGCATTGGCATCAGTGATATGTTTCATGGTCCAGATCGCTTCACACAAAAACCAATACTGTTTTGGGTTGTCTGTCGCACTTCCGTGGAACAATGGTAACTTAGCATCATTTCCTGCCATCCTGGGCTTCCTTCCTCCTGTCGCTGTGCTACTACCAATTAACTTCTGTGGAATTGATGAACTTGGCGGTGTCGAAGTGGTATTTCTTGCTGTTTATGTGTCAGTGAATGGAGGTGTGGGTACGTTGGTGCCGGGGTTTGGTCTTGCCTCTATCCTGGGCATAGCCTAGTTATCCCTGTCAGGACTGTGAGGTCACTTCGTCTCGTGTGGTCTTCCTTCGTGGTTTTGCGGTTTGATCGCAGCAGGACCTTCTCCTGTCCTCTGCCTCTTCTCCTGTCGAAACCTCGCTCCTCCTCTTGTAAGACCACTTTCTTCCTCAGCTTCACTCATAGTCTCCTCATTGTCTGCACTCATCTACCCCTTAACATTCCATGTACCGTTCCTCAACAGTCGTGGTACCCACGGTCTCCACCCACCAAGATGTCTACTGATCAAGGTGCATCTTTAATATACCTTTTTCGCAGATTAGCATCTTAATCGACAGTTGGAGCGATAACAGAAACCTTCCCCTTGGTCCTTGGAAGAAGTATCTTTCAGCTTCACTATAGGATTTCTTTGTGTCGACCGCAATTCAGTGATATATCCCTCCAAGATGCTATCGAGCCAAACTTCGACAGCCTGTGATGCCTTATCATCGACTTCATGCAGCTCCTGAATCAACTTCAGGGTCCAAGCCGTTGGCTCACCAACCTGGAAATTCCTCTTCTGGAAGGTCACTTTGACAACCACTCGTATAGAATGACCGAGAATTCACAGAAAAACCATTCGTGTGGACCGTCGTGAATATACCTTCCCAGCCAGTGATCTACTGTCAGTCGTGTGTTCCGACTTTCTTCTTCAGTAAACTCCCGTAACTTCTGATCAAACCAGCTCTGTATCTCCAGCTTCGTTGGGTGCCACAACATGACCTCCTTTCACTCTGCACACAGTCCCAACAACGGAACCATTTGTTGACCAACACGACCTGTGTCAACAGTGAGGCAAACCCCTGTCGACCAAGGTCGTGTTGGTCAACATCATGCCTGAAGGTGACATATAAACAGTTTACAAACCTGATGTACATCTAAACCTTGAAAGTAAAAGGATACTTTAAGTGTTACTCTATCATTATTAAACATTTCAAAAAATACATCATCTACCTTACCACATTACTTCCATAGAAAAACATGACTGACGAGACTATCTTGCCAAGAATTCATAAACTCTTATTGCTACAATCAAAGTACAGATGCTTTCCCAGTACTGAAGTTAATTTATAAATACATTATCTATTTTAGGCATTTAGCAGTAGGAGAATTTTTTTTAATTTTTACTACTTTTAGGGACATTACAAGTGGTATTAGAGCCCAACTACAACACTAAGTGACCTAATGGGTTCATTTAGAAACATCCACTGCAGTTACATAGAAATCAAGAATATGTAGTTATAAATTTTATATGCATATGAACTAACAAATTTTCTGTTCTTAACATTGTTATGACAACCAGGTACAATCACTGTCTGAAAATGAGCGCAGAAAAAGGAAGCAACATACATGGGAATATGAACTCTCCACCACAAGAGCAAGAAATCGTGGTGGAATTAAACTCAAATTTAATGAAATCTATGCAAAATCTATAGGAAGAATTCCAAAGTTTCAGAGATGAGAACTTACAATAAAGACGAGAACAGAAAGCTATAAATGAAGTTCTGCTTCAGACTTTAACAAGGCCAAAACCCCACCGATAGCACACAATCTCAGCCAACACCTTTAAAATGGGAAACTGTCACACAAAGAAATCTGCCAACCCTAAGGGAGAAGAGCAAGAAGAACACATACCTGAATTAATGGAAGAGGACTGTAATAGCTCTTCCAATGATGGCGGCTCACCCCCTCCTTGCAAGAAAAGGAGGAAAAGTGACAATAGTTTGCAAGGAGAATTTAGAAATATAAAAGCCCCAATATATGACGGAGAGATTAACTATGGGGAGAAGGCTGAAGAGTGGCCACTAGGAATGAATAAGTATTTTAAAGTTCATAACTATTCCAGTGAAACGCAAGCCCGGTTAGCCATTTACAACTTGAATGGTAAAGCGGCTAGATGGTGGCGGGACTTGGAACACACCAAGGGACAAGAACTGAGAAACATAACATGGGATGCCTTCAGCAGAACATTTTAGGACAAATATATGTTTGAAATATTTTTTGACAAGAAAATCAAAGAATTCCATGAACTGAAAATGGGCTCCCTGACAATGGAAGCTTTCATCAACATATTTTTAGATCTGCAGCATTATGTCCCTCACATAAAGGATGAAAAAGTCAAAATACAACAATTCTTGGGATGTCTACCACCAAACTTTAGAGAAAAGATAGATTTTGACATGCCCAAAACCTTAGACGTGACTTTAGATAAGGCAAGACTCTGTTATGAGCATAGAAAACCAAGGAATGATAACATCAATAGAAACTGAAATAGGTTCAGAACCTTTTCGGACAACTAAATACCAGGTTTTAGACCTCCACCTTACCGAAAAAAAAACAACATTTTTCCACCCAATAGAGGTTTCAACCAACCTCAAACACATCCAAATGCACCCCCATCGCATGTCAATAGGCTAGCTTTCAACAAAGGGGCAAAATATGTCCCACCAACCGTTTCGTGTTGGAAATGCAAAGGGCCCCACTACTATAGAGAATGCCCCAACAAAACGGACAGAGTTTTACACAACGTCCCAGCAGACCCTCCCGTAGGAGACATGGGAAGAACACCCAAGATTTACACTGCTCTTGACGGTCGACAGGCAGATCACCAGGCCGCCATGGTTGAAATTGAGGGTAAGATATCAAACACAACCATTTCAATTTTAAGAGATCCTGACGCATGCCGAAGTTATATCTCCCCTAAGATAGTGGACACTTGTAAGTTAAACCGAGAGCACCACGAGAAGCCATGGCTGGTACAACTAGCCACCTATACCAAACGAAAGGTCTCCTAGTTAGTTAAAACTTGTGACATAGACTTGAATGGTTTCCCAACTAGGCTAGAATTAAATATTCTACCCCTAGGGTCATATGATGTCCTTATAGGCATGTCTTAGTTGGAATAACACCATGTCCTACTAGACTGCTCGAACAAGTCATTACTATGTAGGGATGACCCAGGGAATCAAAAGACGATTCAAGGTATCCCCAAGAAAGTGTTTGTAAGACAGATATCCGCCTTACAAGCAAATAAATGTATCTAGGGGGGTTGTAAGCTCTTTGTCATCAATATATGAACCATAGAAACTGATAGGGAACAAAAGATTGAAGACTTCCCAGTCCTCGTAGAATTCAAAGACATATTTCCCAAGGAAATACTAGGTTTACCACCCAAACAAGACTTAGAATTTTCAATAGAATTAACACCCGGGTAGTTACCAGCTTCCAAATCTCCTTACCACATGAGCGCACCAGAACTGGTGGAGCTCAAGCTTCAGTTACAAGAACTGATCGACAAAGGGTAGATTCGACTAAGTGTGTTCCCTTGCGGAGCACCGATACTCTTTGTCAAGAAGAAGTACGGAACGATGCGGATGTGCATCGACTACCGCCAAATCAATAAATTGACCATTAAGAACCATTACCCACTCCCTAGAATTGACGACTTGTTTGACCAAGTCGGAGGAGCAAAGATCTTCTTGAAGATCGACCTACGATCCAGATACCATTAGGTGAGACTCCGTGATGAGGATATCAGCAAAACTGCATTTCAGACCCGTTATGGCCACTACGAGTTCGTAGTGATTCCCTTTGGGTTGACGAACGCACCGACCAACTTTATGTGTATGATGAACAACATATTTAGTAAGTACCTCGATAAGTTTGTTCTAGTCTTTATTGACAACATTTTGATCTACTCCAAGAACGAAGAAGAACATGAGGAACACCTCCGAATTTTTTTACGAATACTATGGGAACACCAACTGTATGCCAAGTTTAGTAAGTGTGATTTCTACAAGCCCCATATTCAATACTTAGGACATATCATTTTCAAGAAAGGAATAGTAGTCGACCCCGAAAAGGTCAAAGCTATCGAAGAATGGCCCACACCTAAGTGCGTATTTGACATAAGATAATTTTTAGGTTTATCCAGCTACTACCGAAATTTCATTGAGAACTTCTCGCGGATTGCATGTCCCATGATTTCCTTGTAGAAGAAGACAAATAAGTTCATCTGGACAACTAAGTGCGAAGAAAGCTTTCAAAATCTGAAGCAACTATTGATTAGTGCACATATCTTACGAATTGCAGACCCCAATGGGGACTGCGTTGTTTGCACGGATGCAAGCAAGGAAGGATGTGGGGGAGTCCTTATGCAAGACAATTTTTCCATATGCTACGAATTGAGGAAATTGAAGGAACATGAGCAGAACTATCTTACCCATGACCTCAAACTAGCCGCCATCATCCACGCTTTGAAGATGTGGAGACATTACCTTATGGGAGAGAAATTCCTATTAATGATGAAAAACATGAGTTTGAAGTACCTTTTTGACCAACCCGACCTAAACGCTAGGCAGGCTAGGTGGTTAGCCTTCCTTAGTGAGTACCATTTCAAACTAAAGCACATAAAAGGAAAAGAAAACAAGATTGCAGACACCTTGAGCCGAAGAGCACATATGATTTATGAGTTTACGGTCAGTCAAACCGACTCAGACTTGCACAACAAGATTTGAACGGCAAGTAAGAGTGACCGTTATTACATTGAAATCCTTGCAAAGATCCAGGATGACAGGTTATTCCAACAACAAAAGGAATTAAGATAGATGAATTGGGACTACTGTGGTCGAAAGAATGACTTTACGTTCTAGAGAGTGGAGACATTAGATCAAACATCCTCACTGAATTTCATAAGAAACCCTATTCAGGGCATCCCGGATATCAAAACATTATATGAGTAGTTAAGAAGCATTTATTTTGGCCTAAGTTGAAAGCTGACATTGCCTTGTTCATCGCGAAATGTCAGGAGTTCCAACTAGTCAAAGCAGAACACGAACACCCCTCCGGATTACTACAACCTTTACCCATTCCAGAATGGAAGTGGGAGGTAATAAGTATGGACTTCATTATGGGCTCACCCAATAGTAAGAGACAGAGCAATTCCATCTTTGTAGTGGTAGACAAGCTGTCTAAAGAAGCTCATTTTATACCGATCAAGTCTACCTACAAATCCATACACATCACTGACATCCTCTTAAAGAATATCTTTTGACTGCATGGTATACCCAAGGAAATCATTTTCGATCGAGACACGAAGTTCACTAGCAACTTCTGGAGAGCCTTGTTCTCTGGTTTGGAGATACAATTACAATTCAGTACCGCATACCATCCCCAAATAGACAAACAAATAGAACGAGTAAACCAAATTCTTGAGGACATGCTGAGAATGTATGTCATGAACAACCCCACAAAGTGGGAAGACTATTTGCACCTCGCAGAGTTTGCTTACAACAATAGTTACCAAACCTCAGCCAAAATGAGCCCTTTCGAGGTGCTCTACGGAAAGAAATGTTGGACACCCGTGACTTGGGACAGTCCAGTAGACAAACTTATGTTAGGCCCCAACTTACTAAACGACTTGGAAGAACTAGTCTCCAAGGTACAACTAAACTTGAAAGAAGCACAAGACTGCCAAAAGAGTTATGCAAACAAGAAAAGAAAAGACAAAGACTACCAAGTCGGTGAGCATGTGTTTCTAAAAATAAAGGAAAAACGAAGCTCGTTGAGCTTAGGACATTGCGGGAAACTAACCCCTAGGTTTTGTGGACCTTTTGAGATACTGGCCAAGAAGGGCCCAGTGGCGTATGAGTTAGCCTTACCAGCTCATGTAAAAGTTCATAATGTTTTTCATGCATCATTATAACAGAAATATGTATACAATACTAAACATGTAATTGATTGGTCCTTATTATAGGTGGATCCCGAAGGGGAGTTCATGCCGGAACCACTCCACATCTTGGATAAAAGAGAAGTGAAACTTAGAAGGAGGACCATCACTCAGCTGAAAGTGTAATGGAGGCACTTCGGACCAGAGGAGGCTACTTGGGAGAATGAGATGACCATGAAAGAGGCATACCTTGCCTTGTTTCATGACCTCATTCCTAGTCCCTAGGAACACCGAGACATTGTTGTTCATAAGCGGGGAGGGATGTAATATCTCGAATTTTGGACTAACTATTTCTGATGTTATATTGGGCCACGGCCCCAACACATATGATTTATTTTGATTATTGGGCATAATCCCTAGCACAAATGATTTACTCTTTTATAGACTGACATATTGGGCATGGACCCTGAATTTTTTTCATTATCTAATTATGTACTGGGCAAGGAAGCCCTAATGTTTTGATTCATTTTTTATCATATGATGTGGGTACAAAACCCTAATATATTGAGACGATCTTTTTATTACATACTGTGCAGTGATGTGATTGACATGATTGACTTATATGGTGTGTTGAGCGTGGACTCAAGAACACATGGATGACCTAAGTACTGGGAAAAATCCCTGAGGTACCTAGAGGAAATATTATGTACTCGGAGTAAGCCACAATGTACATTGAGTGTTGGGCATAAGCCCTGGAGCACTCTAGGATTGATAAATGAATACAAGATCCAAGGCCACTTAAATATTCTAGATGTGCCTCAGAACCACATTCTAGCACTAGTGTTGACCAGGAGGCTTTGGAATTGCATTAGCGTAACACCCATGTGAGAGTGTTGAGTTAAAAGCTCTGAAGAGCACTCGGGGTTACTAGATCTCAAAAGTGTTGAGTCAGGAAGACTCTGAATAACACTTCTATTTTTCATCACATTTATTAAAATTGGTTAAATGAATCTTTTTCTATCTATCATCAAGTACTGCGGAAACTACCATGTTAAACGAGGGAATCCAACATGCAAGAGAGAGACCTAGAGGTGCCTATCCAAGGCTACCAAAATACCGTCCAAAGAGTTGGAGCTTGTCCTTAATTTTAAAAGAAGTATCATGAAAAGATACATAAATGATTAAAAGGAAACTAACATCATTTAAGTATAAGAATGATTAAAGAATAGTCTTATATGAATGACATGCATAAAGGTCTCAAAGTTAGTATGATTATTAAAAGTATTAATAATAGTGCTATTATTATTTATTTATAAATATATATATATATATATATATATATATATATATATATATATATATATATATATTGCATAGAGTTTATGCATAGAATGGTTACCACCTTATCATACTAGTAAAATGTATTATTGATAGTGTTATTAATATTAAGTATGATATGTAACTACTATTATTATTATTATGTAAAGATTAATTTAAAATCACTTCTAGTTAAAAACAATAAAAAGTCCTAGTTCAACAAGGACTAGATATTTAGTAAATAATACCTTTTTATTACTTTAATTTAAAGAAACTAAATAATTATTCAAACAACTATATTTCAAGACTCCCCTATTTAAAGAGGACAGATCCCAAGAGTGGGTGATCATCATCTTTTTCATTATCACTCTTTCGTGGTAATAAGAGAGAAATCCCTGCTCCAACTGTAGTAGTCCCACATTAATTTCCAGATCTGAACCAATAGTGAACCTAGGACCTCTATCTATTATTGCATGTTGGAACCAGCTCGGGGAGATCCAGTTAGAACCAAGAATGGTCTAAGCATCATGGTTTGGAGGAACATGGTAGCCCCAAAGTCATCTAGCTAAAGAATCATTCTAACAGGTGAGCTAAGCTCAAACGTTTCTGCACTAATTATTGTTTGAGTGTGCAGGCTTCTATAGCAGAGGATTGAGTTCCAAGGCAACCAGGTATGATTTATTAATTTTCCCATTTCAAGTTATATTAGAAGCTAGGAATTTAGGATAGGCTTGATATTATAGTACTGTTTTCCATAATATGTTTAATATTTATTTTCTCATAGAGCAAGGGACTTTGGGCATGGGTTCTCGGGTTTTATTATAAAAGCAAGTCCCTTTAACCAGAACTTTATTAAACTCAGAAATTTGATCTAGAAAACTAGCAGAAGGTCTAGCAGGTCTAGCCTATCTAGCCTGTGCTAGACATTCATGCCAAACGAAAACCTAGAATCCATTCTTCATTAAATTAGACAACTGAGTTTTCTTACCAGCAGTATATATTTAAATTGCATTCTAAATTATGGAACCGTATATTGTGTTTTCATTTTAAATCTTTGTCTATCTAGGGTTACTTTTCTGTTAAAACGAATAAGTCTTCTTATTATCAAATCTCTGACCCTCTCTCAAGATTGAAAGCCCAACGTTTTACAAACCCTATTCAGTATTCAAACTACGAACCCTTATGTATAAATGCAATCGTTCTAACTATAGACTTTTTCAGAAGTTAGGATTACTTTTTTCTCTTCTTCTCATTTTTTTTCATTTCCTGAAACCAACAGAATAGGAATAACAAAAGCAACGAGCTAGGCATCGAAACCCTCTACAAACTTGTAAACCAAGAAAAATGTAGCCTCCAAGTTTGGACTGATATTAACCACGACATTCACTTTCTACCCATTCAAACCAAAATAAACACATTTCATCATATTAAACTACATCATCGTTTCCACCAGCGTGGCCATCATTACTTCTTTTCCTTACAACCCAAAATCCCAGACAAGTGTTTCACTGCCATACACAAAGTTATTTTATTTCTAAACTACATTATGTAAAAACGACAATGGACATTTTCTTATTCGAATTCAAGCATTCAACAATCAAACCCTCATGGCAAACGAAACGTTACATAACCATTTTCAGTATTAATACATCCTAAAGACCAGAAAATACAAGACGCAGGTCAAGGATTCAAACCCACTACCAACACTAGATTCGTAGAAGAAAGTCCATAACAGAATTTAAGACAAGATTTTAATTAACAGTATAGATCCCATCAATTGGGCCACGACATTTCAAGCTGATATTTAAACTGATAGGGCATCATTTAAAACGCAGAGGTCTATACGGGTTCCATAGAAAATGCAGGAGATATTACTCCTTTCAAAACCCCAAATATACATAGTATGAGCGCCATTAAACTCCACATAACCAAAATAGTAAACCCTACTGTAAATAAGGGAACCCTCAAGAGTTTCATTCACCATTTTAATAAATACATTAACCATTCCAACACACCGGTCCAGCCAAAGGCGACCCCATTAGGGAGTTCAAAATAAACAATGAGCCAAAAGGAAATCACGAAGCTTCCCCGTTACATTTTTAAATAGAGCTCTCTCCCACCACCGAGACATGAAGGCGTGAGAGATTGCAGAAATCCTAGACTCACCAGTCCCATATCAAAACGCAGATGGTGGTGGCTTCCATTTGGTTCATGCGCAGTAAACCACATCATAGCTTCACACCTGTCAATGGAAGCATATCAAATACAAGTTAAAACCCGAACATTTCGAATAGTATGGAGATAAATTTAAGAAAGACAGTGAAGACATACAAGAAGGAGTTACCTGGTAAAGTTTCATTCGTTTACACCACCACGCAGAGCAGCCAATGATGCCTTGGCCATGAGCGTAGCTCAAGCCAGGCGCAGATACTCCATACACAACCAAGGTCCCTCTCGGCCAAAGGAAAAACCACGAATGATAACAATAGTGAGCAAACCCTCAACAAAACTCCTATTGTCCAGCTGGCCATACGCCATGTGATAATCATGTCCACCATTAATACTCCCACCAAATACGATAGGACTCAAATATTTATGTACACCCTATAGTATAGTTGTGATGTTTACCCAACACTTGGTTAAGTATCACAAAGGAAATACCTTAGCCCCTTTTTGTGTTTTGCATAATGGATGTTGACCTTGAGGGAAATTACATGGTAAAGTTGTTTAAAGAGAGGCCACCATGGTGCACTTGCAAGACCATGATAAACAATTATGCATTAGCGAAATCACTAAGTAAGTCAACAGGTCTCAACACTCACCCCTTACCTCTTGGCGACTCTGCCATTGGTACATGAATCAACCCCAAGTTTTCCAAGGTATTTCAACTTTCCTCATCAGGTCCATCATGCCGGAAGGTGACATATAAACAGTTTACAAACTCGATGTACATCTAAAGCTTGAAAGTAAAAGGAGACTTAAGTGTTACTCTCTCATTGTTAAACATTTCAAAAAAATACATCAACCACCTTACCACATTACTTCCATAGAAAAAAAATGACTGACGAGACTATCTTGCCAAGAATTCATAAAATCTTATTGCTACAATCAAAGTACCGATGCTTTCCCAGTACTGAAGTTAATTTATAAATACATTATCTATTTTAGGATTGTAGTAGTAGGAGAATTTTTTAAAATTTTTGCTATTTTTAGGTACATTACACTAATTAAAAGTGCAATATATTTATGGTTTTCATAATTATTCATGTTAAGTAATCTATATTTTCACATCGCCTTCCATCAATCCAATGCAAGGAAGGAAACATGACCAAACCTACTCGACTTATTTGACAATCTTAGCCCCATTCATTAGTTGAAAAATTCATGGATAAACAAAACTTATGCGTGCAGATCATTCTTAATAAACACAATGGAATTAAAAACATAATAACACACACATGGACTGGAATGCATTAACATATCTATCCCAAGCAAATGATGAATCAACAGACAAAGAATCAATCCCATTCTTATGTTATGCACAAGCTTCATATCAACCATATTAAGATATTCATTTCATCTCATTAACATGAACAATTAACATTCATGATTAACACATTGCAGAACACAGAGTCCATATAAATTAAACCACAGAGAATACTTATCTTGAAATGTATATGTCCAAACAACTTTCTACGTGAGAGCAATGTTCCACCCAACCATAGATCTCTGTTCAGCCTATATTCTTTCAGCTGAGAGATCACCCCCGAGATAGGATGTGTATCCACTAAGGAGGAACTAGATAGGCTCACTCATAGCCATGGTTTTGCTCAAATGGCCATGCTTAGCTAGCACACAACTAGGTTTATCAAGCATGCAATAAGAAAAGGAGGAGGATGTTAAGCCAATGAGCTCAACCAGAAAGCTATAGACATCTCAAGCTAAATTCAAGCAATCCAATCCTCTGTTTAAACATTCACTCTTGGATTTCTCACAATTTTGTCAACAAATAACTCAATCCCGTCACTAGACTTCTAGGCTATAAAAACTGGGTTTTTCTATGGATTTCGGGGTATCTAATACTCTCAAATTCATCCCATGGTTCATACCTATGTTTCCCCCATTGGATTTTACTGTCAATACCAAATTCAGGGCGTTTATGGCTCTTCAAAACGTGGGTTCTTTCACAGTTGCGATTTCTGGTTTTGCTCACTGCTAGGAATTCGTATTGGATGAAAATTGATGTTGAGATCTTCAACAATGGAATGGGAGTGAGGAAACAACAACTCCCATGAGGTAGAGTGACTTGTGGGTCAAGAAAACAGAGCCCATACCCTGCCATACGAATTTCTGGGTTTCACATGCTCCATTGAAGCCATGGACTGATTTCTTCAACCACTTCCTTAAACAGAATTAAATGCCAACAAAGAAAGTCAAATGGGTTCTCAACATGACATTTGGAATCCTAAGGTTTAGTCCCACAACCCCCTCACCACTCCCTAGTGGATACACATGGCCCCTTCTCATTAGTTGCTTCCATATGTAATATGCCGAATCTTGGACTAAATATTCCCATTGTTATATTGGGCCACGACCCCAACACATATGTTTTATTTTGAGTATTGGGCATGATCCCTAGCACCTATGATTTATTCTTTTATATATTGACATACTGGGCATGGACCCTGATTGACTTCTTTATGTGAGAGTATACTGGGCAAGGAAGCCCTAATGTTTTAATGATGTTCTTCAGCTTTGATATGGGTACAAACCCTAATATACTGAGATGATCTTTTGTTACTTACTGTGTAGAGCTATGATTTTTACATGAATGACTCATGTGGTGTGTTGAGGGTGGACTCAGAAACACACAAATGACCTACGTACTGGGCATAAGCCTCGATGTACCTAGAGGAATGCTTATGTACTGAGAGTAAGCCCTGATGTACATTGAGTGTTGGGCATAAGCCTTGGAGCACTCCAAGCTTGATAACTGAATACCGGATCCAAGGCCCCTTGAATATTCTAGATGTGCCTCACAACCACATTCTATCACTAGTGTTGAGCAGGAAGCTCTGGAATTGCACTAGCGTAATGCCAATGTGAAAGTGTTGAGTTAAAAAACTCTGAAGAGCACTCGGGGTTACTAAATATCAAAGTGTTGAGTCAGAATGACTCTGAATATCACTTCTACTTTCATCACATTTATTTAATCTAGTTAAATAATTCATCTTTTATCTATCATCAAATACTGCGGGAACTACCATGTTAAACGAGGGAATCCGACATGCAAGAGAGAGACTAGAGGTACCTATCCAAGCTTACCGAAAGACCATTCAAAGAATTGGACCATATCCTTAATGTTTAAAACAAGTGTCATGTGAAGATACATAAAAGATAATTGCCATAACTTAAAGTATGGATTGACAAAGAATAGTCTTATGATAACAAAATGCTTAAAGGCCTCAAGGCTAAATATTATTATTAAGAGTTTTAATAATAAAATTGTTATTATTTATTTATAGGATATATATTCTTTTATATATATATTTATGCATAAGTGGGCTACCACATTATTAAATATTATTTATTAATATTTAGGTTGAATTGTAATTATTGTATTATTATTATTATGAAAAGATTAAATATTAAAATCACTTATAGTTAAAACAAGTGAGAAGTCCTAGTTCAAGAGAACAAAATATTTTAGTAAATAATATCTTTTAAATATTATATTATTTAATTTAAAGAAACTAATTATTCCAACAGTCATAATTCAAGACTTCCCTACATAAAGAGGGCAGATCCCAAGTTTGGGGGATCATCTTATCTTTTTTTTTTGTGTGTGTATAAGCTTGAGACATTCTATTAATGGGGTAGCCAAATATGATACAAAAAGTTACAACGAGCTACTCCGGCTCAAGCCACCCTAAGAGACTGGGCATGGCCAACAAAACTTACTTAAAAAAACTACAAACTTTCAATTACATACATTAAGAGTCTGAACCCAGATACGACGATGAAACATAATTCCCCCTTCTTCCAGCTAAACATAAAGAGAAGATCTATTCAACAGACAGAATAGCATCCATCCAGAGTCCATTCCACAGACACAGCCGGATCCCAAAATACAAAAATACAGCTTCACCTGCAAGCAGACTTACTTATAACCCACTGAACTTCTGCGATTCCAGCTGCACAAACTTCCCACTCGCCGGCCGAACTCTGCACAGTCATGAGCTCCCGATGATGCTAGGAGGCCGACTTACCAAAAATCGCCAAAAACCAGAGCCATCAAAAGACCCACCACTTCTTCCACTGCTTCTAAGGGCCTGAGGCTCCCCCGGCAGGCAAGTCCGACTGACTCTTCTAAGAAATTATCCAGGGGAGAGTCCACTGCTTCCTTCAGAACTTTCTTCATCAAACGAAGCCCTGAAGAATTGGCATGCTGGCCACCTTTCATTACATTTAGGTCTTCACGAATATTTTGCAATAGCTAGGTACGAGCTTGAATTTCCCTTACCAACAGAATTCTGGCCATCCAGTACGGGCTTTCCGCCACCTTGCGACCAAGCCTGGCCTCCACTTCATTCACCAACTCAATTTCTTTGTACGCAATTTTGGCACTCACACTGGACGAAGCTTCATCCAGATACATTGCACTCTAGTTAAACGGCTGGGAGTTCACAGGGTCCTAGTTTTTAGAGTGCCGCTGGGCTGATGATGACCCAGCTTCCAGATCCTCACAAATCGGGTGACCAAACACCCCACCCTGATTCGACCCTCTATGACTACACGCTCTCTTGCGCATAGCCATGAAATCTCTTGCAGAAAACAGACAAACCCAATCTGCTCTCAAGACTCACAGAGAAGACACCCCAAGAAAGTTACTAAAAATAACCCAAAGCCAACAGTGCCAGCAGGGGATTCCAATAAGACTGGTTCACCGACTCACTCTTATACCCATCCTCCCGGGTGGCTCATTCACGACCCATCCAGCCAAATGATTCAATGCCATTCCTTCATTGAAGGCCATTACAGATCTCTTCATTCTCTCGTACCTCCAACATACCACGAAATCACCGCTGGAAGTACTATCCCGTAACGTCAATCTCAACATATCCTCCCTCTAATTATTTGAGGGCCTGCTCCACCTTCTGTCCATATTACGGGAGGAGATTACACCTGATGTGCACTTATCCCTACACCTATCAATCATGCTGTAGAAAGCTACCACGATGCGATGTCCTACCCCAAACCACTGGCAAATTCCCCCTTGAGATCAACTCCGTCCCTGCTAAACAAATACCGATTATCACCAATTAGCAGGAAGAGACGTGTCCCGCTCAGAATGTTCCACCGCACTACTCCCATTCCAGGGATCACTTCCCTCCTGACATACTCCTGATCATCTATGACGTGAGCCATCGGGAGTGACGATCCTCATTATGGCAGGATCATTAAGCGAGGTGATATTCTGAGCCTGAAGAGATCGGCGGACCACATGGCCTGTACTATCACCATGTCCCTCGTCCATGCTTCCCTCCACATGGCTAGTACTACCACCACGTCTCTCCACCATGTGTATTCTATCTTCCATGGCAAGCCTGAGGCACTTCTCCCTAAACTCCCAATCTTTTAACTCCGGTAAAGAGCGCCTGCAAAAAGAACTTCCTGCCTTCACCCCTTTGTTAGCTAAGGTGTCCGCCACCTTGTTGCCATTTCTTCTTACATGCAAAAAGTGCAGAGCCGATCTCCTATGCACCATCGATCACAAAATACTTAGGCAGATCTCCCACCTCCAATTCTGCACCACTTTCTCCATAGTTGATCTGCATTGCACCCTCTTCCCCATAGCTATAATGATAAGAGAATCTCCCTCTACTTCCAGCGGCAGCCACCCCTTCTGGATCGCCCATCTACAACCACTGATTAAACCTTCTAACTCCGCTACATTGTTGGTATTTTCCCCGAGGTCTCCCCAGAAGACACCGAGAATGTTACCATCACTATCACGAACAACCCCCCCGAAACCTGCATCCCCCAGGTTTCCCTTAACCACCCCGTCAAAGTTGAGTTTGAACACTCCGACTGGAGGTTGAATCCACAGATCAAGACTGACAGGCTGCGAGGACGAAATACATGGATTGTTTATACTCACAGGTATACTTACAATTCCCCATGCATTCAAAATAATTATTTCCTGCACATCATTACACATGACTTCCTGGTTCCAATGTGTCAGGGTGAGGGATTCCTGGAGAGAACTTATCAGAATTTTCTAGACTTCCTTTGGCATATTTTGCTTGCCTTCGAAGATTCTTTTATTACGTTCCTTCCATGTTGTCCATACCACCAACCCCGGGAATAATTCCCATAGCCGATTCAAAATATCATTTTTATAGACTTTGGCCGGCCAATTACCCTTGCTGTCTTCCCGAACCATTCCTTTCCTTTGTCCCATAAAAATGAAGCAAACCAGCAAGAATCTAGCAGGTGATTGATAGTTTCAGGATTTTGCTTGCATCATGGGCATATAGACGGTCCGACGAAACCCCTTCTTATCAGATTATCCCACGTTAGAATCCTTCGGTGCAACAGGAGCGAACAAAAAGTTTCCACTTTTGGCCATAGTTGCCCTTTCCATATTTTCTTCCATCTTTCTTCTTCATTCATTAGGTGGCTACCCAACGAGAGTTTCAAGGCTTCTCTTACATTAGAATTCCAAATGACGAATACCCCCATCTAATCTTGTCATTACCCTCGTAGATAGGAATTTTACATTTGGTAGCTCCATATAAAATTCCTCCATGTTCATTTCCGACACTAGAGCTTGCCACCAATCCTTGTTCTTCCATACCCGGAAATGGTCATCTTCATTCTGCATTTCCCAGAATTCTCGCACCATCTTCGGTTGGTTAGCCTCCAGAATAAGCTTAAGGGTAGAGTCCATTATCGTACTTTCGAGACTCGGCATCTGCTGCCAAGCATCATCCTTAAACCAGGCTATAGCCCCATCTTTAATCTCCCAAAAACTATGTTTCTGGACTATGTCTCTGTTTTCCAGCGCTGCTTTCCATATACTTGATCGCGGAACTTCAGTGTTGAAACGGATAAGTTGGGTCTTATCCCAGTGAGATGCGTATTTCATATGCCATAATCTTCCCCAAGGTTCCTCTGTGTGGTTTACCCATTTCCACCAGATCTTGCTTCCCATGATCTTATTAGAATTAATAGGGTCCCTAAGGCCAAGTCCTCCATTCAATTTCGGTTTACACAGGGTTTCCCATTCTATCAGGGCCCACTTCCTCTGATTCTCAGATCCTCCCCAGAGAAAGTTTCTTTGACAGTTACAAATTTGCTTAAGAACCGACTTCGGAGTAGCCAACACCGAGAATAGGTAAACAGGCATGGCCTGGAGAACAGACTTCACCAAGGTAGTGCGGCTCGGAAGGTTCAATGAGCAGAAGGTCCATTGTTCCAATTTAGTCTTCATTTTGTCCAAAAGATCTTTCCATGAAATCTGCCTGATGGTGGATTCCACCAGAGGAGCTCCCAGGTACTTGGAAGGTAAGGACCCTTCCGAAAATTCTAGAATCCGACTAACATTCCTTCTGGTTATTCTAGGGGTGTTAAAAAGGTAAACTTGTTAATTTCCAAACCACTCGCTAGCATAAATAAATCCAGCCCCTCTTTAATCCCTCTAGCTTCCTGAACACTGGGGGGTCCCATAAGCATCGTGTCGTCCACAAACTGCTGGTGGGTTTGAGGATCAAGACCTTCACAAAGTGTCAGCCCCCTGATTCTGTTTCTCTCTTTCAAATGCTTCAGCCATTGGCCTAATCCTTCGGCCACAATGATAAATAAGAAAGGAGAGAGGGGGTCCCCCTGCCTGATTCCTCTCATGGCCTTGAAGGGCTTGGAAGGGGTTCCGTTAACCAGAATAGAAAAGAATGCTGAGGATACCAAGCTCATAACCCAGCTAGTCCAATCCTTACTGAACCCAAATTTCCTCAGAATATTTTCAAGAAATAACCAATTCACTCTATCATAAGCTTTGGAAAGGTCAAGTTTGAGTAACATACCTGGAATTTTCTCAGTTTTGAGGGAGTGGATAATCTCATGTATTAGGATTATCCCATCCATTCTTTGGCTTCCTTCCACAAAACCTTCTTACTCAGGGGAAATGACTAGCTAGAGAAGTGGCTGTAATCTATTCGCTATTACTTTCGAGATAATCTTGTAGATAACATTGCAGAGAGCTATTGGTCTGAATTTCCCTGGGTCTTCCGATCCAGACTCCTTTGGAATGAGAGACAGGTGGGTAGCATTGAGGGCTTTGAGGATAGTCTTCGACTTTCTGGAATTCTCCACCAGTGCTAAAACTTTCTCCTTAATCCAAGGCCAACAGACATGAAAGAAATTTGTGGTAAACCCATCCGGGCCAGGGGCTTTATCCTCTGCCATTTGTTTCACTGATTCCTCTAGCGCTTCCATCCCAATAGGTTTCATAAGCAGTGCATTGTGATCTTCATTAATCACCCTGGGGATGACTTGTAGGATTTGGGCTTGGGCCTCTCCCCGAGCAATAGCCAGTTCATCCAGAATGTCTCCGAAGAACTCGTTCAGAGTTTCTTTTAGCTCTTCCTGAGTTTCCGAAATCGTTCCATTCCTTCTTTTGAGACGCGTCACCTTGTTCGAATGACAGTGTTGAATGGCCGCTCTGTGAAAGAATTTGGTTTTCCAATCCCCTTCCTTCAACCAACGGTTCTTGGATTTCTGCTTCCACAGGAATTCCTCTTGTCTCTCCCTATCATTGAATTCCTGGAGAAGCAACCTTTCTTCTTGTTTAACTTCCTCTGAAAACCCCCAGGAAATGCCTTTTGATCTGAACTTCTTTCATTTTTATATCAATACGCATTTTTTCTTGGAGAATGTTCCCAAAGGATTACCAGTTCCAACATTTTGTATTACTTTTCAGAGATTTCAACTTTTGCTGGAATTTGTACATCAACGTACCCTCAAGGTCCGGACTGACCAACCACCACTGTTTAAGCTTGTCCGGGAATTCCTTATTGAGCAACTAGAACTACTCGAATCTGAAGGGTCTGCGAAGATTTTCCCCAATGCACGACCATTCTAGATTGACTGGCCAATGATCAGAGCCTACCGATGGAAGAATCGCCACTGATATATCTGTTGGTTGTGGAGCCAGATCTTCTAGTCTCATAGATGATATTGTATCAGCCATGTTTGTACCCCAGTTTTATATGATATGTAGGTGGACTGTACAGTCACCCTATCGGGGGGGCATCGCCCCCCCACGGGGTTCCAGGGGGGACCATCCCCCTTGGCTAGGGGGTTCGGGGGCAGTGCCCCCGAAGAAATTTTTTGGGGCTATTTTGGCCAGCTGTTTTGCGGGCCCGTGGTTTTGGGTATCTCGTGGTATTTTCCCATTGTATTTCCCTTATAAAATAAAGACATTGTAATACGGCTAGGGATGATGATGTATTAGGTTTTATGCATTGTAAAGATCTCTGAGACCAGGAAAGAGACTATGAAACAGAGAAGAGGAAGTGCAGCAGTTGTGCTGCAGGTTGTATCCCTTCACCTTGTTGGACGGTAATAATAATAAGGACTGGCAAATTCAGTGTGGACGTAGCCCAAGTTGGGTGAACCACGATATATCTGTGTCTCTCTTGTAATGTGTATGTGTGATTATATTTGAATTTTTGTTTATTGTTATTGCTCTGTGATCCTGTTTTTCTAACAATTGGTATCAGAGCCAAAGGTCTATTTGGCAGTTAAACCCGTAGGAAGCTAGGGTTTCTGGTTCGAGTGGGAGCAATGGCAGAAGAAGGAAATTTTAAGGTCGAGAAGTTTAACGGACAATACTTTGGGTTATGGAAGATGCAAATGGAGGACTATCTGTAACAGAAGGATCTATTCCTACCATTGGGAGGAAAAGCAAAGCAACCGACGGCTATGAAGGACAAAGAATGGGAGGTTCTTGACAGAAAGGCTCTGGGAACAATACGGTTGAGCCTGGCTTCATCGGTGGCTTTCAATATATCAAAAGAAACAACAACAGAGGGTTTGATGAGCGCATTGGGTAAGCTGTATGGAAAACCCTCGGCCTCCAACAAGGTATTTCTAATGAAGCGTTTATTTAATATGAAGATGTCTGAAGGTGGATCTGTTACTGATCATTTAAATGAGTTTAATACGGTTACAAATCAGCTAAGTTGTGTAAGTGTGAACTTTGATGATGAGGTTAGGGCTCTTCTAATCTTGTGTTAATTGCCAGAAAGCTGGAATAGCTTGGTCATGGCTGTAAGTAACTTTGTCTCTGGTTCAAACACCTTGAAATTTGATGATGTTATTGGTGTTATTCTTAGCGAGGAAATGCGAAGAAAAAGCACAGGTGAGACATCAGGTAATGCGTTGACCATGGAGAGCAGGGGAAGACAAAAGGAGAGAGGAAAGAACCAACGTAATCATGGAAAGTCTAAAACAGGAAGATCCAAGTCCAGACTGGGAAAGATAGAGTGCTGGAACTGTGGAAAGAAAGGACATCTGAAGAAAGACTGCAAATCTCTAAAGAAAAAAGGAGATGCGCAGAAGGAAACTACCCAGGAAGCAAATGTAGCAGGTGATGTGTTACAAGATGCTTTGATTCTTGCATTAGATGATACTAGTGATTATTGGGTAGTAGATTCAGGAGCTTCATGTCATGATACACCCCATAGGAAATACTTTCATGAGTATGTTCCTGGCGACTTTGGACATGTTTTATTGGGTGATGATGAGCCACGTAAAATTGTTGGAATGGGTAAGGTATGGATAAAAGTTAAGAATGGAACTGATTGGTTGTTGAAAGAAGTTAGGCATATTCCTGCTATGAAAAGAAATATGATCTCAACAGGGCAGTTGGGAGATGGCGGCTGTCTATCTACGTTAGAAGAAAAGTGGTGGAAGATCACTAAAGGATCAATGGTGATAGCAAAAGGAGACAGAGTAGGTACGTTGTATTTATGTCCTCATAATACTGACCATTCTATCTCTTTAGCTTCCACAGGAACAGATACAGCATTGTGGCATCATAGGCTTGGCCACATGAGTGAGAAGGGGATGCAGATTCTCCACTCAAGGAAGTTGCTGCTGGATTTGAAGCAGGTAAGTTTGGAATTCTGTGAAAACTATGTTTATGGAAAACATAAGAGAGTCAGATTTCTCAGGGTTGGGAAACATAAGAAGAATGAAAAATTAGAGCTTGTGCATACAGATGTATGGAGACCGGCTCAGGTATAATCTCTTGGTAGCTCTCATTATTATGTTACATTTATTGATGACGCAACTAGAAAAACTTGGGTTTATTGCATTAGACAGAAATCTGATGTGTTTGCTACTTTTAAGAAGTGGAAAGCTTTGGTTGAGAATGGGACAGGAAAAAGATTGAAGTGTCTCAGATCTGATAATGGAGGTGAGTACTGCGGCAAGGAGTTTGATAGTTACTGTTCATACCATGGGATTCGTAGAGAGAATATAGTCCCAGGAACACTAAAGGAAAATGGTGTGTCAAAAAGGATGAACAGAATGATCATGAAGCATGCAAGGTGTATGAGACTGCATGCAGGGTTGCCCTTACAGTTTTGGGAGGATGCTGTAAATACTGCTATTTATTTAATAAATAGAGGACCTTCAAGTGCTTTGGATGGTGGTATTCCAGAGGAAGCATGGACAGATAAAAAGGTAAACTACTCATTTCTGAGAACGTTTGGTTGTGAAGCATTTTTCCATATTGATAAAGAAAATAGAACAAAGCTTGAAGCTAAATCCAAGAAATGTACCTTTATTGGATATGGGGTTGATGAATTTGGTTATCGTTTATGGGATTATGAAAATAACAAAATCATCAGGAGTAGAGATGTGATATTCAATGAAAAGGTCATGTATAAAGATCAGTTGCAGCGAAAGAAACAGGAAAAGGAAAACACAGAGTACATAGTGCTTGATGAAATTAAAGATAATGAAGTTCCGAAGGTGCCAGAAAATCAAGAGCAACAGCAAGTACCTGAAACTCCTGCAACTGTAAGAAGATCTACCAGGTTAAGTAGACTCCCTGAATGATACTCTCCTTCAATGTATTATTTATTGATGACTGATTCTGGTGAACCAGAATGTTATGAAGAAGCAATGCAGGTGGAAACTAGAAAGAAGTGGGAGCAAGGCATGAATGAGGAGATGAAGTCATTGGTAGGAAACCAGACTTTAGATTTGGTTCAGTTTCCTGCTGGTAAAAGAGCATTGCAAAACAAATGGATTTACAGGTTGAAGGAAGAAGAAGGAGGTAAGTAGCGGTACAAGGCCAGACTTGTTGTAAAGGGGTTTGCACAGAAGAAAGGTATAGATTTTGATGAAATATTTTCTCCTGTTGTTAAGATGACTTCAATTAGGACTATCTTAAGTCTAGTGGCAGTAGAATATTTGCATCTTGAACAGTTAGATGTAAAAACAGCCTTCCTCCATGGGGATTTGGAGGAAGAAATATATATGCAGCAGCCATAAGGGTATGAGGTCAAAGGTAAGGAGGATATGGTATGCAGGTTGAAAAAGAGCTTGTATGGATTGAAGCAAGCTCCAAGGCAGTGGTATCTAAAGTTTTCCAGGTTTATGACAGAACAAGGTTATAGTAGATGTCATTCTGACCACTGTGTTTATTTCAAGAAGCTAGACAATGGAAGATATATTATCTTGTTATTGTATGTGGATGACATGCTTGTTGTAGGGTCTGACATGCAGGATATAAATGTACTCAAAAGGAAGCTAGCTAATTCATTTGCGATGAAGGATTTGGGTGCTGCAAAGCAAATCCTTGGTATGAGAATAACGAGAGACAGGAAAAATCGCAAATTGACATTGTCTCAAAGTGAGTACATACAAAAGGTGTTGGAGAGGTTTAGAATGCAGAATGAAAAACCTGTAAGTACACCTTTGGCTAGCCATTTCAGTCTAAGTAAGGAAATGTGTCCCAAGACACAAGAAGAGACAGATTACATGTCCAAGATTCCCTATCAATCAGCAGTTGGCAGCTTGATGTATGCCATGGTGTGCACAAGACCAGATATTGCACATGCAGTGGGAGTTGTGAGCAGATATATGAACAATCCAGGTAAAGAACATTGGAAGGAAGTACAGTGGATTCTCAGGTATTTGAGAGGTACTACCACTGAGGCATTATGTTTTGGAGGTTCAGACACTGTTCTATAGGGATATGTTGATGCAGATATGGCAGGTGACAAGGATAGCAGGAGCACCACAGGGTATGTATTTACTGTAGGTGGAACAACAGTAAGCTGGATTTTGAAACTACAGAAGGTTGTTGCACTTTCAACAACAGAAGCAGAGTATGTTGCCATTATAGAGGCTAGTAAAGAGATGATTTGGTTGCAGAGGTTTATGGAGGAAGTGGGTAAGAAGCAGAAGGATAGTAGATTGTATAGTGACAGCCAGAGTGCCATTCAACCTGCAAAGAACTCAGCATTCCATTCCAGGACTAAACATATACAGCTCAAGTACCATTTCATACGCTCTGTTCTGGAAGATGAACTGTTGAAGCTGGAAAAGATACATACTAGCCAGAATCCTGCAGACATGTTCACAAAGGTAGTGACCAGAGAGAAACTGAGTTCGTGCTCGGTTTCAGTTGGCCTTCTAGCATGAAGGTGAAGAGGAGAAATTTTTCAAGTCCAAGTCAAGCAAGTGCAGCAGCGGTGGAGTTGCTGTGATCAGTCTCCAAGTGGGAGATTGTTGGTTGTGGAGCAAGATATTCTAGTCTCATAGATGATATTGTATCAGCCGTGTTTGTACCCCAGTTTTATATGATATGTAGGTGGATTGTACAGTCACCCCAGCGGGGGGGGTGTGGGGGGGCATCGCCCCCCCACGGGGTTCCAGGGAGGACCATCCCCCCTGGCTGGGGTGTTCGGGGGCAGTGCCCCCGAAGAAAATTTTTGGGGCTGTTTTCGCCAGCTATTTTGTGGGCCCGTGGTTTTGGATATCCCGTGGTATTTTCCCATTGTATTTCCATTATAAAATAAAGACATTGCAATATGGCTAGGGATGATGATGTATTAGGTTTTATGCATTGTAAAGATCTCTGAGATCAGGAAAGAGATTGTGAAACAGAGAAGAGGAAGTGCAGCGGTTGTGCTGCAGGTTGTATCCCTTCACCTTGCTGGACGGTAATAATAATAAGGACTGGAAAATTCAGTGTGGACGTAGCCCAAGTTGGGTGAACCACGATATATCTGTGTCTCTCTTGAAATTTGTATGTGTGATTATATTTGCATTTATGTTTATTGTTATTTCTCTACGATCCTGTTTTTCTAACAATATCTCCCCCAGCCAACATGATCGATTCAGTGACCAGGAACCGGTCTAACCGACAAGCTATGCTCCTATCCCCTGTTCTCCTATTATTCCAAGTTAAAGTACCATTCGAGGGCCTGATATCCACCAGCCCCAGGGCCTCAATAGTATTATTGAAATGTTCATTGATGGGACTCAGCTGACGTAACCCACCTTTTTTCTTGTCCAAATGACGTATCAGGTTGAAGTCACCTCCCAAGATCCAGGGTGAATGACCCACTTGATCTTTAAGGGACTGCAAAGAAATCAAGAAAGCTTGCTTCAAATTAAAAGTTGAGGGACCATACACATTAGAGAGGAAGCCCCTTGTATTTGTGACCAAGACCTGAAACTCAGCCGTGAGATAGAACAAAGAGGCAAAGAACCCAGATGGCACCACCTTTCCAGGGTTCCAAAGAATTCCGATGCCTCCTGCCGATCCTCTTGCTCTTGACGCCATAACTTCACAATTGCGCCAGACCTTCCTGCCAATTTCCTTTAGTTCCTCTATCCAACACTTGGTTTCTTGGAGAAATACTATTATGGGTTTCTCCATCTCAATTTTCCTTTTCAGAAGCCGGATTTTGAGAGGACTCTTGTAGCCTCTTATATTCCAGGTTGTGATCCGCATTATTAAACAATTTTAGGAGTTGTCGCTAAAGCTGCAACTATGGTGGGATATTGACCTGAGTTCACCAGCTGTGATCCAAGAAGCTGAATCCTCTGCGCATTGTTGTCTCTTCCTCTTTTTTCCTTCTTTCCTTTCTTTCTACCTCCTTCCGATTCTTTCATAGGATCCATCATGACTCCCAATCCTTTGTGTTGCTTGGTTTTGATTATCGCCTTTTCTAACAAGGAGATTTGATTTTGCGTGAGTGGGTTTGGAGTCTTGGCCGAGACTACTACCTCTAGGGATTCCAAATCTAGTCCTTGAAACATCATATCCTCTCCTTATTCCTCTTTTTGCTCTCCTTCCTCCATTTCTTCCCCCAGAACTATTTCTTGCGGTATATCTATGTTGGTTCCTGGGTTTTCTGATTTCTAATTGCCTTGTGGGTCTACATTTTCCTTTTCATTCTGCAGTACCACAAATCTGTTATGGGTTTGTGCTTTTTTGTTCACCTCTGGTCCGCCTATCTTCTTGGCTGATCTTTTCTTGGTTATTACTTTGGTGAATCCATCTTCTTGTTTCTTCTCCTGGTTACTCACCTTACTTGGGATCTTATTAATAGGGAAATCCCGAAATAGGTGACCATGTTCATGACACCTTCTGCATCTAAAAGGTATTTTCTCGTAATCAATAGGATGGAATCATTCCTCATCATCCCATGAGATGTCGATTCCTTCGAGAAAATATTGGGAAATGTCCATATACAGACATATCCTAGCATATGATGTATATCTCATCTGTTTGGTTTGTTCTGATACCTTTACGAATACCCCCAACATATTTTAGATTTCTGTGAGGATTTCCTCTTTCCAGTATTTTGTTGGGAGGGAATAGAGACGTATCCATATTGGTGCAATGGTTAGATTCTCCTTGTCCGGATTAAAGCGTTCCTTCCATGGTCGTAGGTATAAGCCTGCTGAATGAAAGAAATATGGGCCGTTATCGAAAATTCTTGTTCGGTCGGCTTCGTTAAAGAATACTACCGTGAAGAATCCCTTAGCTCCTAGCTGGAGATCGAAATGGCCCTGGGGTTTCCATGTCATGTTTATTTACCATTATAATGCTTTCTCAGATGGCCAAATTCCCACAAATTTTCCCACCAGGGTGTGCTCTTTCATATACTAGATATCCTCCCTGATCCGTTCAGACTTTATCTGCAGTTTTGGGATCTTTCTTGCTTTTGGCATATATTGCCCTGGTTTTTGTGGCTCCTGGGCTTGTTTGTTTTCTTCTCTTCCTCCACTGTGGCTTGCATTGTCTTGACCTTCCAGGTTCATGGGTTCTTCTACAATTCCTTTACCTCTGCTATCCAATACTTTAGGATCCGGGGGCCGAGGCACACCCTTCCCTTGCACTTCCATGGTAATCCAACCACCCCTCCAGGGGTGCTGGATCCAGGTTTTGATTGTTGATACCTCTGGTTCAGTTAGACTACTCTCTCATCACCGTCGCACCTTCCACCTCAAACTTGTTCTCTCATCTTATCTTTTTCATTATCATTCTCTTATGGTAATTTGAGAGAATCTTCTGCTCCAAGAACTGAAGCAGTCCCATACAAATTTCCAGATCTGAACCAAAAAAGTAACCTAGGGCCTCTATCTCTCATTGCATGATAGAACCATCTCAGGGGGATCTAGTTAGAACCAGGAACGGTCTAAGGGTCATGGTTGGGAGCAATATGGTATCCCCAAAGATATCCAGCTAAGGAATCATTCTAACAGGTCAGCTAAACTCAGAAGATTTCACACTAATTACTGTTTGAGTGTGTAGGTCTCTACAGAAAAGAAGCAGGTCACCAGGAAACTAGGTATGCACTATTAAACTTATTTTCAGGTCATAATGGAAGCTAGGCATGTTAACATAGATTTCAATATTTAAAAATTGTTTTTATTTTTCCGAGCTTGTTTAAAATATTAATTACAGAGCAAGGGCCTTTGGGCATGGGCTCTTGGGTTATTATAGGAGTAGGACCCCATAACTAGAAAAATTGTTTTAGGTCAGAAATCTGATTTTTAAACCAGTAGAATGCCTAGCATGTCTAGCTAAAGCTAGCCTGTGCTAGACATCCAAGCTTATCAAAACCTTGAACCCATTTTCTTTTCTATGAATTTAGACGACCAAGTTGTCTTACAAGAATTACTTTACATTCAAATGCATAAATTGTAATTTATGTTTAGATAAATGTTTAGCTAGGATGAGAGTTATGTTTGCATTGTTATTCTTGCATTATTTTCTAAACCCCATCATTGCACAAAACTGGCTAAAGATTCTTTTCAAACTACTAAGCCTTACAGGAAAACGAGCCATACTTTGAAACTCATAGCAAGATCACATATCAAGATTTGGAAACAATCTTAGTCACCAAGTTCCATCCATTCAAAACCAAAAACAAAATGCATAACTTATCACATTATCAATGACCATATCGTTATATGTCTCTTTCCACGACAGCTACCATTTTTCTTAAAACGATTCTTTTTGTAGACAATACACAAGCAAGCATTGACAGACTCAAAGGATTCCAATACGTAGACTTCCAGGCAAACATTTTATATTCAACAAAAAGATTCATGCAGGACAGGATACCCCAACTATGTCATTGAGACTAGTTCAAGCCCAGACTCATCTTACCATTACGACTTACAGTCAACCCTGGAGAGTATCAATTCTTTAAACCACCTAGTCAACCCACTACCACAACGAAAACAAGACGAGATCGAATCCCATAGAAAAGCAAAAGCATTAAAAATATGTAGCTACATATCTATCATTACATTAAAGCACCGGTCAGAAGGTTAAATATATTCTACGAAGACTTGCTGTTACAAAGTACCCAATGCTTGGCAATGAAACCACAGATCCCTTCTCAGGAAAACAAATAAACGATAGCAAGGGTTCAACGAATTAAGACTTCCAGAAATTAAAACGTATGCAAATCATTATGCAGGCTATGATTTGTCTTATTCATCCTACCCTTTAATTATCACAACAAAAAAATTAAATACGTTTCTTTCAACACATCAAGCTGTAGGACAAGAATTTGAATCCCACCAACGACATCGTAGAAATCATGCTAACTTAGTTTTATAACACAGACTCTAACCTTTTATAAACTAGAACTCGGACAGAAGAATCACTAGCATCAACGACCATAGAAAGTTCATTTAAAAGCACAAACCAGTCACCTACAGGATAGAAGCAACGACAGCACAAGTAAAAGATTAAACCACACATTACTTCTCTTACTCCTTAAAGAAAATACAGAGATGAGACATATGCAAGCAACACAGCAAATTTCACAGAGATTCCATAATGCTACCTCATACTCAGGGATTCATTTAGAAAACGTAAAACTAGGCTTTAGATTACGAGTATAATATTCCATTACAAAAGCTTAAACCTACGCATAGAACCAAATGACTAAACTGATACATTAACCATAGAAACCCCCAAGGGTTGAGTCACCTCCCATTTACAAATAGTTACAAATGGTCCAACCAACAACGACCTCTCAGAACTCCAAATAAGTTACAGTGAACCCAAAAGAAAGGGGATTCATGAAAGCTCCTCATAACAGCTACAAACAACACCACCGCATAGAGGCGAGAGGAAAGGGTAAGGGTTGGTTGACCCTAGACTTACCACATACAATGCCATCAAAGTCGAGAGTACTAACCATGAACTAGTAGCCACGCAGAGGAGGGATACCAACAACCACCTTTCAAACAAATAAGTAATACGAAGTTAAAACCCTGAGATTCATATCAAACTTCTGATTAAAATGTAGCAGAGAAATGTAGCTTCGGTAGGGATAAGTTTTATCTGTCTTTTAGTCTTCAAACACTGCGTCTAACTCTCTATATGGTGCACTGACCATGAGTAGAGCTTAGGTTAGGGCATGAAACCCTCTAGGCTCAACAAGAGACTGCCCATGACGAAAATGAAAACAAAGGACCACGTTTGCAAATACCAAAAACCCTGTATCGATTTCCTTTCCCTTTGCAAGCTGGTTACCAAACTCTGTAGCCTTCACATGGGTTAGTAAATATCCCACCTACTAGCATTTAATGGATTCGAATATCACCCAAAGCGCCATGGTAGAAGGTTATGAAACCACCAACGAAGCATTAGTATGAAGACATATTTTTCCAAGGTCCACACCATAGTTATTTACACCAAGAGCCTTCATACCTTAGCCACTTACAATTTAAGTCATTCACATTTTGATCTTATAATATGCCAATCTATAATGGTATGATTACTGAAGAGAGTTTCCCTGGGGATAACACTTGCATGACAAGTATGAAACAATGCTTTAGCATATTGCTAAGTAAGTCCAGAACTTCCAAGACTACCCTTACCTCTCGGCAGCTCTGCGAGGGGTATTCCTTCCCTTCTCAAAAGAACCAGAGTTCCATCATGGGCCTCATCTTTCATCGACAAGAGTCCACCTCACCTATAGTACCAGTTAGACTTTTATAAATTTACACATGAGATCTTAAAACAGTAAGAAGGAGATTTTCATTATTGTACTCTAGTATTAGTACAATTGCGACAGAATTGCTTTACCTATCCTACACATCGCTTCTAGAGAACCAAAAGAATAAATGAATAGGGAGACTATGTTACTTATGATACCGAGACTATTAAATGCCGAAAGTAAGTACCGGGCATTTTATCAGTGTTGAAGTTAATTTACAAAACATTGTCGTTAAATAGCTTTTATTGTAGTAATGGTAAATTTTTAAATTTTTACTATTTTTAGGGACATTACACCATAGCCAGTTTTGGTATTTTATTGCATGATGTTTATTTACATCATTTTTACAATGTTCGATGGCTAAATAGCACATGGGTAACATAATGTCTAATACTCTCCTTTTAAATAAAATTCGAGCTTCCATTAGTGGGGCCTTGGCCTTGAGCTCCATGCTAGGGAAACATACATCACATGTATACAATATTTACAGTAAACGCTAATATATCCTAAGGGTCAAAATGGGGTATTACATATATTTACTAATTTAAACAATTCATTGGAAATGATTTTAATCATTTTCATTTTAATAATTATTTGTTTTGCTTTTTTTTCCAGAAATATAAACTTCTTGTGACTATAATTTACCATATCTTTTATGAAATCTTTAAATAGAATATTCCAGTATTTTATTTCAAAATTTAGGTTAATTAAATTTGCAATATACACAACAATCTAAATTTAAAATTAACCCCTAAACAAAATCTCTTTTATTAAAAATTAGGTCTATCTAAAGGTTTATCTAAAAATCAATTTATTAAAAGATTTGAATTTTTTTAACTTTGCTCACCCTAAACCTTACCTTCCTCCTAGCCGCATTCTGATTTTAAATTTTAAAAACTAAAATATCCTTTTTATAGGCACAACATTTTACTATTAAGGTAAAATTAATAATGCCACAAAATGTAATATTAAAGAAGGAAAAAACCTTTAGCCATCCAAATCCTTAATATTTAAATGATTAAACAACGATAGGATGAAATAAAGCAATGTTTGATACAATTTAGATGCAATGATGTTATATTAGAGTAAAAATAATTAATAATCACAAGTCTCACTAGCACTCGGCAATTCGATCTAGAGTGGTACTAAGATGACTGATCCACTGAGAACTATTGTTACAGCTGCTTTTCATGCATATTGAACCCTACAAAGTACATAAGAGTGAATCACAACGAGGAGGAAAAGGATTATGGGAAGAAGATCAGAGAAAATCCTTGGCCTTAGCAGAAAAAATACATATCAATGAGAGATGACATGAAGATGCTTTCAATATTCAGATGACTGAGTAAATAAACTAGAACAAAGTATCTCTGATTTCCTCTTGTCAAACAATCAAGCATCACCATTATTTTTTTAATTGAAATTTTTGTATTCTTCTCAACAACAAACCCTATGTTGTTTTAGGTTGTATTTGAGGCCAATCAATCCTCCTTTGAATTTAAACCTTTTTGATCTTTGCTTGCTACACTTTTTCACTATCTTTGGTACTCATAAAAAAAAATTAAATATTGATGGAATCCTAAAGTTTCTTGAAAAAACACAAAACAATAAAATGACAGGTGACTTGTCAAAAAGCTCTGGATGTAACTTAAATAAGATAATGGTCTTTATGGGAGGCCCACACTCCCCATTCATGTATTAAGAACTATTTGGGTTCTTTTCCCACGAATGTATTAGTTATTATTTAGATTATTAGAGATATCTTAGTATTAAATAATGAGCAACATTTATTGTGCTCCTTTTGTAATTGTTATAAAAAGGCACCTTGCCTCATAATACAATCATTCTTATCTATGCCAATCTTGTGTGTCTTTCTTTTTGTTTCAGTTCTCATGTTGTTATTGGCTCTGAGGTTCTTTTGGTTCCTCCATTGAGAGGTGAGCCTCTCCTAGCCTCACCTTCCATCTTTGTATTCAGATTTAGTTTAGTATTTCAAATCTGGCCTGCTCACCTTGCGGATCAATTGGTATTAGAGCAATTCACCCCTCTACCTGATCATTCTCATTTTTCTGGAAAAAAGTGTTGCTTCTTTGTCTTTTTGATATCTAGGGTTAGGTATTTCAAATCTAGTTTTATGTGTTTTGGTACTGGTGTGAGTGACCAACTTCTGTGCATGTTCTAATGTTCCTGAGAAACCCAGAGACCCATGCACCCTCCTCATGGCTGCAGCGTGGTTCATCTCAGAGGAAACCTATCACTTGAGGAGATTGTCGATATGAATGTTAGTCTCCTCTGCGTTTCTCCTTATGCAAAGAATCAAATATATCACCCATTTAATTCACACCCAGATCTGCTATCTCAGCCCAAAACACCCATCCAACACTCCCTAACATCTATGCCCTAATCTATGCTACATTCTTCCATCCACCATGCTACCTGTTGCAACATCTTCCATCTCTTAACGCTGCCCCTTTTCTCAGCCATACCTCCCTCCTGGCTATCCCCCAACTCTGATACACTGTCCCTCTCTTGCAGCATTCCACAACATCTCTAGCACTCACACGTAGCTCTATCATTCACGCAATGCCATCAACCATTTCCTTCATTCACAACTTCCCACACTTTTCCCCTTATTGGATTTTTTCCCCACGCTCTAGTTAACCCATCATTCACGCCATTCTCCTCCTCCATCCACACCCTACCACCTGCACATTCAACCCTCCTTTCACATCCATCTCCCACGCATTAATTCTCCAGTCTTCCACATTGCCCAGCATTTACGTTGCTCTCTCTCCGCAAAACGACGAACCTGCAAACAACATATTTCACGCTTCCTCCAAAACACCTTCGCATCGCTCCTTCAACACTGCTACACATTCAATTCCCCTCCCACCCTCCTCCATTTCCTACCCCATTCCTGTACGCTGCCATCCCTAGAATGCATGCCCATTATTCATGCACAGCTCACCTGCACATCCACCTCCACGCACCCCAGTCTCCTGCACTCCATCACTGCCCTTTCATGCATGCTGCCCTCCTCCTCCATCGCCTGCCCCATTCCTGCCCAGCTCTAATTCCCTGAATGATCAACCATTTCATGCCCAGGCTGCCCCATTCCTGCCATCTACTCCTGCGCATTGCTCCATACCACATCCACACTACTCCCCACATTTGCGCAACACCAATCTCTCAATAATATCCACTCATCCTGCAATTGCTTCCCCCTTTCCCTCCATGCACGCTACTACATTATCGTTGCTTCCTGCATCCCTAGCTACCCACACATCCCCTTCTGCATGCACATTTCCCACCATCTTCTGCACCTTCAGCTCCTCCCCATGCATTCATCACTGTTGGAGGGGCCTAGGTCGGCCTCTCAACTAGGCCCTCCGCCCGACCACTCTGCAGCACATGTCGACAGGTTGCGTCGACTAGTATAGGTCGGGTCGGTTGGATAAACCAACAGATGGTTCTGTAACTGTATTTGCATATATATATATATCTAGGCTAGTGAGCCATTGTAATGGAGAGATTGGCTCTATGATTGTATTCTGCTCTTGCTGGTTAATATAAAGGCTTCTCTCTCTCTCTTTCTATCTCGTCTCTTGTGTCTATATCATTGTATATGCTTGCTTATATTATGTACTGTATCCATGATAACCATATGAAACTTGGGACTACAACATCTAGTTCCGTTGCCGGTTGATACATGAAAAATTACTAGCAGCATGACCTATGATTTCAGAACAGGAGATTAGAGAATGGTGGGAGAAGAAAATCGTGAATTACCTACAGAACTATGCACGACGTAACAAGCTGACGATTAGCCAAGCGAGAGATCGATTCTTCTCCGAGACCCACGAGCGATTTTTAGAGTATGTACCGACCGCATTGAATAAAATTCTGAATGAATAGATCAGTTGATGAAACAGAACGGAAGCTATTGTCGAAGCTGATCAACGGAGGACGTACAAATCTGTCGGAGTGGTGCGAAAATATTGCAGAAGATTTCTGTGAAGAACAGGTGATCGAAAATCGAGTCTCAGTGGACGAAATAAGAAGAAAGTTCTTCACTGAATTAGCTGATCAATTTCTGTGTTCTCTACCTACATTATTGTTTAAATTTTTGATTGACAAAGGTGTCGCACATATTGTCGAAACAAGACCGTTGCTACTTCCACCCCTTCCAAACTCTAATTGGGAGGAGAAAGAATGTAAGTGGGAAAAATTTGTAAAGGAACACGAATAGGAATTTTTCTTGAACAAATGATGGTCTGCACTTCCCCAATAGTCTAGAAACCTTTGGGCTGACATTGGGGGGGTGATGAAGCATGCTCTGATGTACCTAGTTTGATGAAACTCAACATATGACAAACGACATGACCAACAGTGGAAGAATATCCGGCAAAGATAGACTCTCGAGTCACGAAAGTATCCCAAACATTCAAAAAATCAAAAAAGAAAAGAGGAGGCAACGACGTGAAGAGATGCGGGAGCAGGAAATTGCGCTCCAGAGAACGCAAGGATCAAATGTCGCGAAAAATGTAGAAGAAAATCTGCTAGAATCAAGCCGAGCTTGCGATGATCGATGTGTCGAAGAGGAACTGTCGCCGATGGATGAAAACTTGTGTATAGAGCGTGGTAGAGCTCCCCAAATTCAAATACCTGAAACGGTAGCACCTCCGTCTCCATTTCGTTTAACACAAACCATTCGGGTGGAGGAAATTGTCGAAGAAAATCTAGGTCTCCATGCTGGTTAGTCGGGGATTTGGAGTCGTTGAATCATAGAAGGCGATGATATTAATAGACTATTGATTCATCGACCAGAGGAAGGAAATTGGGTATCTTGTCAACCCAAATTTTCAAATAGAAGTTTTCATCTAGTGTACTCAGAGCATGAGGAAGTGCCCCCTTGCCAATACCAAGTTTGAGTGACTCGACAAGCACATCAGAAAGCCCAAGATTTAGTGAAATCCCATTCGATCAAAAATTTAACTGGATTTCGACAGAAGTGGTCGAAGAAGGTAGATCTAGCGATATCGAAGAAGATACAGTTACTGATTTTGAAGACAGAGAACCAAGTCCAGAAAGACAGCTAATCCAAATTAACGAAGCACTAAGTGTTGATCGTGGAAATAACCCACCCACACCTCCATCAAATTCTCAGAATAATACACCAGCAGACATGGCACACACAGCAACACACCTTCCGTTCTATGAAGGAGATGAATACCCAAGAAGACATTGGTTTGTGTGTGAAGCAATATGGACATCCAATCAAATTAGCAATGAAGAAAGACAGATTGCTCAATTTGTTGGTTCGTTAAGAAAAAGAGCACTGACATGGTACATGGGGTACATAGCAAAATCGCCAAATGCAACAAAAGCACAAATCAAACAAAGCTTTCTGGCCTTTCTTATGATTGAAGATGCGACATACCTAGCGGCAGAACGACTGAAGACGATAGTCCAAAAGCCGACCGAAACTGTCAAGGAGTACGACAAGAGGTTTAAAGACCTCCTGAGCAAATTAGACTATGAAATAGAAGAAAAACTATTAATCAAATGGTTTATTGCTGGTTTAATCAATAAAATCAAATACATGTCTGTCGACAAAATGTTAATACATATGCAGATGCACTAAGAGTAGCACTAGAAATCGAAATGGATGACGAATGCCCTCTAGTATCCATGGATAGACATGTCGACGAACGCCTTGAAAGTATGGAACAAGCTATCAGAAATATGACGTTAAAAGGACTAGAACTATGGTGTACAACTTGTCGAGCTTCAGGACATACCAAAGATTCTTGTCGAATTGAGGATCGGCGACAAGAAGTAAAACTCATTCAATCCAGATGTTTCTGCGATCTATGCAAAGAGTATGATTCACATACCAAAAATGATTGTCCATACAATCTAAAAAATAAGAAGGCAAGATGGTGTCAAATTTGTGAAGTGAATACACATACAATTGAAGAATGTCATCTGAACCTGAAAAATTGGCAAAATTATCATGCAGTGTACCAGACAAATTCTGTCGAACAGAACCAAGACAGAAATATAGCAAATGACAGATTCGAGAGAAATGATGGAAGAAATAACCAGTACAATCAAAACAGGAATGACAGATACCCAAGGTATAATGATCAACGATACAATCGGCGATACGACGGATACAATAGACGTGGTGGATACCAGAGTCGTGGTCGTGGTAGTAGAGGTCGAAGCATTCGATCTGGTCGACCTGGTGCATGTTTTACATGTTTCAATGAGAATCACCGGCATGCAGAATGCCCTTATAAGGAAAGAACTGATCTTAAATTTTGTACAAAGTGTGGGGTAGGCGATCACTATTTAGAGGATTAACCTACCATGATCGAGAAAATAAATAATTAAAGGAATGTTCATGTTTTATCTTGTATTAAAAAAAATGATGTGCTTCATACAAAAAACTTGCAAATTGTAACAAGGCAAGGCACTCACATTGGTCAAGATAAACCATAGATAACTAGAATTGTCGATAAGGAGGATTATCCAAATCCTATAAAACAAAAATCTGTGTACAAAGATGCATCCGACATATTTCATGACTTAGCAACACATGAAGATGTTCTCAATGAATTGCTCAAATTAATTTCAAATGAAGAAGCTTTAGGAAAAATGATTGACCTGTTACATAAATTAAAACATGTCAAGCAAAGACAAACTAAAAACATTTGCCGACTAAAACAAAAAGAGAAAAATGATGTCGACCCATTAGTTGATCTCGACATCAATGGATATCACGTATGACAAGTTGTACTAGATTTTGTATCCCAAGTGAATATCATGACTCGTGATATCTGGGACCAACTCGGTTGACCTCAACTACAGGAATCAGGAATTTACTTAAAGTTCGCAGATCAAGGATTAATTGAGCCGATTGGAGTATGGAAAGGAGTTGAAACTTCCATTAAAGGTATCACATCAACAATAGACATCGAAATCATCATCCCAAAAGATGATGCAATCTCATTCCCTGCATTGGTCGGTCGACCATGGGGACGAAAGATGAAGGCTTCAATTTCCTTAGATAAAAGCCATATCAAGTTGAAAGGAAATGGTCAGAAGGTTATCGTACCAATCTTCCCATCTCAGGGAGAACCTTGGTCAGAACCTACATAATTTGATAATGATGTTTGACAGCTTTACCGAATAGACAATAATGAAGATTGCATTGAGCCAAACACCCAAGGAGAACTTCATCTCGGAGATCCTATCTCGCTCGGATACAATTCAGATGCAGAACTCTATGACTGGCAAATAGAGAATTATGATTTACATGCAAAAGAATGCTGGACTGTGGAAGCCATCTCAAGGAGGCAAATAAAGAAGTGTCTCACAGTATCTTACACACTGAAGATTTTCGAACGAAAAATGCAAGCATATCCAACACTTGTTCCAGATAAAAATGTACAATACGGTAGCTCAGAATTAAGATATAAAGAACGTGATTCACCTCATGTTCATGTCGAACAGGTATCAAAACATGTCGAAGAGCAAGGCCGACTACAAAGTTTGGTAGAGACATTCACCAGTCAAGTTGCGAGATGGCGGGACACTCATCAATCGAAACTACAAAATTTGAATACCGCATCAACATCTTTCATAGAAAGGTTTGGAGGAAGAAAATTGACAACTCAGGATGACATTCCCTTGTTTACACAAGGAAAAAAACCTTAAGCTAACATTGACTATTGTGAAAAAGAATGGAGAAAATTAGGCTATAAAGATGAAAGAAAATGGCCTCACCTCTTCCCTAGAACACTCAATAATCTACCTAACAAATGGAACAAGATGGAAGAAGCAAGAGGAGAAAATTTCTTTTGGAAAGACCTAAAATAAAATTTTATTAAGGATTTCCAGTTTTCTCCACAGGATGAAAGAATGGTCAAAGCAAGCAAAAGCATTAAGGAATTTCTGCATCCAACAAAAACATTAACACTTGGAGACAAATCGAAGAGTATGCACCCACCTAACACCTGCTACAATATAAAGATGACAGAAAAACAACACTCGACAAGACTGAGTCTAGAAACATAGATGTTAGTAGGAAAAAAATTTCAGTGGAGAAAGGATCATCCCAGTGTGTCGAAGTCCGTAAGAACAATCTTAAGCACAAAGATTGTAGAAAAAGATGAACCTGATAGGTTATCAGAAAAATACTTTCCACCAACTTTCACACAAATAAAAGAAGGTGAAAGACAGATAAGTAACAGTCATGCAGCGGAATGGATGGACACGAAGATTAAAACAAAGGAAGTAGATATTTCAAATGATGACTGACCGAAAATGGCAAAGATTGGCGATTACTGGAATGAGAAACAAACAGCAGAAATATCTAGTATTCTCAAATAATTTCAAGACGTTTTTGCTCGATACTACAAAGACTTGAAAGGACTTGTAAAGGAAATGGGTGAGATGAAAATTGATATTAAACCTGACGCCAGACCCGTAAAGAAAAGACCCTACAAACTTGCTCACAAATATAAGGATATTGTAAAAAAGGAGATCGATAACATGCTTGCTACAGGAATCATATATCCTATCGACCAGTTGGAGTGGGAAAGTCCTATGGTCATTCATCCAAAGAAACAAGATCCGACACGACTGAGAATCTATGTCGACTTTCGGGATTTGAACAAAGTAACACTAACAGGTCCCTTCCCTACCCCTTTTGCAGATGAAATTATTAATGAAGTTGCAGGGCATGAGTGTTATTCTTTCACGGATGGATTCTCGGGGTACAACCAAGTACCTATAGCAAAAAAGATCAGAAAAAGACAACATTCATGTGCGAATTTGGGTCATTCGCGTATAAAGTTATGCCTTTCGGTTTGAAGAACACACCTGCAGTCTTCTCAAGAATTCTCGTCAAAGCATTTCAAGAATATATTTACAAAACCATGGCTGTATACTTTGATGATTGGACAATTTATACAATGCTGAAAGATCACTGCAAGTGGCTCAGAATAATGTTGGAAAGATGTCAACAGATACAACTGTCCCTAAACATTAAAAAGTGCATCTTCGCGACACCTATCGGCATATTACTTGGCCATGTAGTTTACAAAGAAGGAATCAAGGCCGACTACACGAAGATCAAAATTATCCTCGACCTAAAGCCTCCAATTAATTTGAAACAGGTACGAATCCTATTGGGTCATACTGGATATTACAGGAAGTTTATTAGACACTATTCCGATATGACTTATCCTCTCGAAGAATTGCTAAAAGATGATTGAGATTATAGATGGACGGAGGAATGCAACATTTCATTCAACACATTGAAAATAAAAATGGTCGAAGCACCGATTCTCCGATTTCTGGATTGGTCAAAGAAATTTCATGTACATATTGATGCATTTGGAATAGCAGTGGGAGCCATTCTAACACAACCCGGAGACGATGACATGGATTATCCTAATGCATTCAGTAGTCGGAAATTGAATAAAGCTGAAAGAAATTATTCTACGACCGAAAGAGAAGGATTAGGTATGGTATTGGCCCTTCAGAAATACCATCATTATTTATTGGCTAATCCCTTTGTATTTTATACAGATCACCATGCTTTAAAATACTTAGTCAATAAACCATTGCATCACGGGAGACTATGTCACTGGTTATTACTATTTCAAGAATTTGAATTCGAAGTAATCATTCAACCTGGAAAAGCTAATGTCGGACCAGACCATCTCTCGAGAGTCGACACAAGAGAAGAACCGACAGGAATTGAAGATGACTTACCAGATGCACACTTGTTTCACATTGAAGCGGTACCTTCATAATTTACAGAAATTGCACAATTTCTCAAAAATGGGCAAGCTCTGGAGGGAATGAATGAGAAAAAGATGAAGATATTAGCAATGATAGCAGCCCCCTACACTTTAATCAATGGATTCCTTTATAAACTTTTCCTGGATGATATACTACACCGATGTGCAGTTGAGCATGAACGACAGGATATAATTACAGAAGCCCATGCTGGACCAGCGGGAGGACATTATCATGTAGACATAACAACTAGAAAAATCCTGCAGGCAGAACTTTGGTGGTTGACAGTTCATAAAGATTGTCGAGAGTTTGTATATAAGTGTGATAAGTGTCAATGCATGGGCCGACCACTACCAAGAACAGAAATGCCATTGATCTTAATTAACCCTAGCCATGAAATTTGGGCTATCAATTTTATTGGATCATTTCCAGTAGTGGGAAGACAAACAGGTGCTCAGTATATTATCATTGCTGTCGAATAGATTACCAAGTGGGCAGAAGCAGAACAAGTCGAAACATGTTCAAGTGAAGTTGCCGCTAAATTTATTTATGAAAAAATCATAACGCGTTTTGGATGCCCCATAACATTGATAAGTGACCAAGGTACACACTTTGTATGTAAAACCATTAAAGCATTGACTAAGGAATTTGCAGTTGATCATAGAATAAGAACAACATATCATCCTCAGTCGAACGACGCAGTAGAATCATTCAATAAAAGACTTACAAAAGGACTGACGAAAATTTGCAACATAGAGAAAGATGATTGGGACGATAAAGTACCTGCTATCCTTTGGGCATATAGAATAGCATATAAGAGAACGACAGGACAAACACCATTCTCACTTGTCTATGGGAAAGAGGCTATCGTGCCGTTACATTTCCGACGACAAGCACCGACCATTGCAACAGCTCTACATATCGACGTCGAAGACACTCAACATGAACGACTATTACATCTAGGGAAGCTAGATGAAAGTTGATAGTTGGCAATAGAAGATCAGAGAGTAAAAAAACAACAACAGAAAGCATGGCATGATAGAAATATCAAACAAAAGAATCTGTTAGTTGGAGATTTAGCACTCCTCTATAATAGCCGAGTAAAAGGGCAGCCAAAGAAGTTACATATAGAATGGATGGGACCCTATATCATCAAAACGTTAAATCCTAATGGCTCAGTCTGACTGAAAATGTTACAAGGAAATATTTTCAAGAAAGCAGTAAACGGTGCCCGACTTAAAAGGTATAAATCATGAATATTCGAAAAAAAAAACGGTTAGAAATAACCGAATGAGAGTACTATAAGCAATCAATCAAATATAGAAGAACACGACAAAAGCATAAATGATGAGAGAATGGTAGAAGAAGGAGGGAAAAAGAAGAGAAAGAATTCCGGCGCACAACTGTCGATATTATAGGCACTGACAAGAACATCGACGGTTTGTAGAAGAAAACCGAGCATGGTAGAAGCATTGGGGCTCGGACCAACCAAACATAAGTAGAGAAGCTCATCGACATAACACAATGAACGAGGTGTCACAGCGTCATAATGACAAAGAAATAAAGGCTAAAGATAACCCTGCCGCCAGAAGTAATGCATCTGATGAAGCACCGATATCCAGCCAGTCTAATTTAATAGCCCTATCAAATCAACCATTAATACAGGCCTCTACGTCTCGTTCACCCATGCCGAGTAACTCCACCATAAATCCAGAGCTCGAGGATTCTTGGTTACTCTTCTGCCGAGAACTTGAAGTCCAAGAAACAAAATTCCTTGACTCCACTGAAGCTAATTTCGCAACCTTGCACCCTGAATCCGCCATGGCTCCCCGAAAAAATTTAACAGCTAGCAGAGCCGCCGCAACATCATTTAGAGAACTGGAGAAAGAACAAACACCACTGAAAACTAGACTCCAGTTGATTCGGAATGCAAAGGCATTAGAATCCACCTGGAAGAAAGCGTGGAGGAGCGTTGAAGATTGGGGGAAGGAGTCAAACGGTCACTGGAGAGAGGAAGCACAACGGTTGCAGACAACCACAATTCTGCATTACCTGAAGGCACCTTTAATGGATAATTTTGGAGGATTGAAAGAAGTCATTGCACAATTCATCGTTAGAAGATATCACAACGACAAGCTTTACTTTGATATTTCAGTTGAAATCAATGGTGAAATCATCCACAAAATAACTGGCCTTTGAAATAAAGGAGATGTTGTACCAACAAGTTGAGGTGCAGACTTGATTGATGAGTTTTTTGATTCTCCTGCTGGAAAGAACTCACGAGGTATAGTCGTGAACCAAATTGTTTTTGGAAATTACAAAATTTCCACCAAGATTGTATCACATGCACTTTCACGGACAGGCAGAGGTTCAGACTTGAAGACCAAAATGCTAGAAGCTATCAAGAATATGTCTATGAATGGAAAAGTATACAACTGGGCAGATTACCTGGATGACATTCTCAAATATACATGCCATAAGTTCCAGGAGGAGGGAGCTAGCATCTGCTACCCATTTGTACTCATTTGGATTGATATGACCCACTTTCGACCAAAAGGAAACAAGGATTTTGCTGAAAACTGACTCGTCCTTATGGAAAATTTCCGCTGCTTTGCACCTGGAGCAAGCCGATATGGACCTACAACAGTCAAACTTTAACTTGAAGCATGGTTTATTGATCTTAAAGAAATAGCAACAAGATGGAGGGTACCACAGAACGTCCGTCGAAGCCTGCCCCTGACAGCGCACATCCAACTATCTTTGGATGACACAGTAGTATGGTACATGGAAGAAGCAGCAGGACTAGCAAAATGGCTCGATTATTACCCTTCAGTAAGCGAAATCTTCATAGAGTTAAGCCGCCAATATAACGAAGTATTACCCATCCCGGCACAAGCAAGGAAAGCCAACTTCAAATATGTTGAACCTCTATCCGACATGGAACAAGAAGAAGTATATGAAAGTCGGTTGTACATGAACACTTTCAGCTATCATCCCGAGCCGCACCTAGCCCTAAGGTGTTAGCACTTACCCAAACTCCGCACACAGAATCAGTAGAGGCCGGAGAATAGTCGAACAGCGACACAAGTCCAACAATCCAGAACATCTTCTGACAGATGATAATATCCAGAAGGTAGCAGCAAAAATTGTCAAAGCCTGATAGAACCGAGTAATATAGACCAAGGGAAAAGGGAAAAGACAAGTAACATTTCAAGAACCGACGGTAGCAGATGAGATCAAGCTATATGACACCGCTACCCAAATCCTTGAAGATGCAGCCAAGAACAAACTACCAGTTGAAGATCAGTTCAGAAAATTCTTAGAAACAGATAATATCCATCTTCCCAACTTATTGTTAAAAAATCCAAAATTTTAGTCGTACCTGATATTGACTTAACCATCCAGTCCCCTCCCCATTCCCCAACTATAGTGGAAGAAGAAAGAAGTCTATTAGTGTTACCTACTCCTCCTGTCACAGAAGATACCACTTTGAATACATTCATTGCAAACATTCCGGTATTTTGTCCTAACTAGCGCGAGATGGTCATCCAACAACCAGTTTTTGCCTCTTCGTACCCGGTTAATTTAGCTCCCTTCGACACCATTCAAACTGGAAGTTTACCTTCACAATCATCCCTTCGAGAAATTGTTGGTCACATGACAACCCATCATATCAGAAATCCTAACCCATCACACTTAGTATATGCACAACAAACAGGTGTCTATACTCCTCTTCCAGTCAATTCACCTCCACAACAAATGAATCCATATCAAGCGAATAACATTCGAAAAGAAAATCCCCAAGTTGTCTGTTCCCAGGTCAAGTCTAGTCTATTTAGTTCAGATCCGCTCGATAGTACCATTTCATCGAGTCCAATTCCGACATCTGTCGACCTACCATCACTCCCAGTAAACCAGTCGAGTTCCCCTGTTGACAGATCCAAGTCTAGTCCACTTACACAGCAGCTCAACAAAGAAGCAGCCACGACAGAAGCAGATAAAGCCACTTCTACTATACCTAAGGAAGCAGTCGCAAATCAAGAAACTGCAGCCGACATGACAAGGCCATAAGAGCACACAAATGCTCCAGATATCAATATAAGCAATATATAAATCTCTAGCACACCAGCAGCAAATCCACCAAGGGCCGAAGTAGCAGAACATGAAACTCCAATCATCACAACAGCAGTACCCAGTAGACAAAGTTAGGTAGAACAGGCCATTGTTAGCACACAAGTAGTCATTGACAGGTGCCCAGCAACAGAAGGAAAAGATAAGGACCTAGAACAACAAACTGTAAACAAAGAAAAAGAAAAGAGTAGCCGTAGGAAGCACAAAGAAAAGAAACACAAAGAAAAGAAACGCAAAGAAAGAGAATTGCAGCCGCAATTGGAAATGCAGCAAATACAGGAAAATGCTCCATCTATATATTTAGACCAATTGGGAGCTACTACAAGTTATCGACCACACTTGGCGCCCCAAGATGAGCTTGATTTACTTGAAGACGCAGTCTTTAGAGTCCAAAGATGTCACCAACAGGAATCACAGGAACAAATATTACAGCTCCAGGAAGAAAATATTACATTTCTCACCAAATGTGAACACTTAGCTCAGCAAGTTGTTCCGCTTCCAGCTAGTTCCGACACGACACCACCTCTACGCTGAGCATACCAGTTACTGGAATCTGTCGTGTCGATGCTACAATCTGAGCTTCTCAAGAAACAGCAAGATCAAGCTACTGAGGTAGCTTCCCTCATGACAAATAAGTTTACAGCCTTTTTAGAAGCCTTCAAAGTACTCCAGTAGTACGCTAATCAAGCAGAAAACTTACCACAGTTCTCAACAATTGGTATGTTTATTATGGCGACGTCTACAAAGATCTTCAGAAAACAAGAGCATTGCTAAGCAAGCTTCAACACCAGCGCTTGATTGCAGATGAAGCCCTTATCGAACAACTTGATAACCAGATCATCATGGAAAACAAGAAATTGGATAAGTTAGAGAAACAAGAAGTCCAGTGGATGTCACAAGCCCGAGGATGCCTCCATAAACTTGGAGAAATTCAGCCTCGAATTCATCAGCTACTTGCTACTACCGACAATACAATCAACACATTTGGTCCCGACATGATCCACTTGCAGGCTACATCCACTCATGACAAAATGGAAAATCTGTCGAAACTCACAACTCTGACCGTAGACATCCAGAATCTGCTCCACACTTGGGAAGAATTCTAGCACCATCTCTCTGTCTCTGTTGAAGTTATCATCGAATCCTGTCTCCAGATACCTGACACTATTGATTCCAGCATTCCTCTATCATAACCGTTTGTATAACTGTTTTTGAAATTTTGATCTCTCCATTTCTTCGGGACGAAGAAAGATTTTCAGGTAGGGGAGATGTTGGAGGGGCCTAGGTTGGCCTGTCGACTAGGCCCTCCGCTCGACCACTCTGCGACACATGTCGATAGGTTGCGTTGACTAGTATAGGTTGGGTCGGTTGGATAAACCGACAGATGGTTATGTAACTATATTTGCATATATATATATCTAGGCTGGTGAGCCGATGTAATGGAGAGATTGGTTCTATGACTATATTCTGCTCTTGCTAGTTAATATAAAGGATTGTCTCTCTCTCTCTCTATCTCATCTCTTGTGTTTGTATCATTGTATATGCTTGCTTATATTATGTAGTGTATCCATGATAACCATATGAACCTTGGGACTACAACAATCACCCATGAATTTCCCAGCTTCTCTCCCACATCTCCATTTTTTTTTATTGCCATATTGATTACCATCGCTGCACACATGCAGCTGCATCCCATTTATCACGCTGCCCTCCAAAAATAGCGCCTATCTGCTCTATCCTCTCATGCAAAACCATCCCAGCTGGCCCATTCCACCGTATGCTCCCTCTCAGCCATCACGCTCAGCCACTAAATGCTCAGACCTAATTCCTTGGCCACACCTTTCCTTGACACGCCCCTAAACGCTCAGACCTAGTTTTCTTCATTCTCCATGCTCACTCTCCCACAGCACTCACGCTTCCCCATTTCCTTCATGCATTCATTGCTATCCCTGCTCATGCATACCTTTATCTCCAGATCCTTTATTACTCCTCCATACCTTACGCCTTAGGCTCTCCCTCATTCACGCTCCATCACCTGCAGCATCTCTCCATCATCACGCTTCATTCACGCTGAATTCATCACGCCATAACTCCACACATTTTATGCTAACCTAACTCCACGCCTTCCTGGCCTCCCCATCTCAGTGCATCGTCAACCCTAGTGATTCCAGCCACCATCCGCATACTCTCACACACCATTCATTCCCTACACCTGCACTCCTTCCACACTCAGCGACACTTATTCCCCACTTCACGCTACCCTTTGATCCTCCCATACAGAAGGGCAAAGCTAAAGTTGAAAGGCAAGGCTCTCGAGGTAAAATATGGCAGTATTAAGAAGAAAAAGAAAGAACAAAAACATTATGAGCGGAATATGGCAATGGTAGAGATACCAAAATATTCAAAAGGTACAAATGATTTAGAATCTGATCCTAAACTGAGTAGTGAGGATGAAAATGGAGGAATTGAAGCACAACAATCCGTTTATGAGGATCATTGCACAACTGCCGAAAAGAAATATGACGAACAAAGAGACCAGTTAGATGTAAGAAGGCTGCCAAGATTGGCAACAAAATCACACCCAACCTTCACACTACTGCATGCTCAACCCTCAGCTCCACACTCAGCCTTATTCCAGTTGCACGCTTCAGCAATTCCTATAGCATTCTCCAGCAAGCCATCTTCAACATGGCATATTCAGTAGTATTCAAAAGCACATTTTGCATTTATCAACAAGTCATCTCCAACGGCATGTTCAACGCAGTTCAGAACTTCATTTGGCATTCGCCAACACCATCTTCAACATGGCTCTCATTTCCTTTGGCTTCAGCATCCTTTTCATAGGGACCCAATCCCTCTCTGAGTTCAAGCTCACCGCTGGGCTCACATTTTTTGTTCAGTTTTACTTTGCAGCAGTATTAGTTCTCTTCCAATATTAGTTCTCTTTCGGTTCCATTTTTTCTATTTCCTCTAACAGTAATCTACAACACTTCACATAGTTTTGTTTGCAGAGAAAATCCTTCATAGGTTTTCGAGGTAGCTTCAAGCTTTGTATCAATCTAGATCACACCCTTTTCAGGGTTTCAATATCAGTTCATTTTTCGGTGGAAACACAGATCTATAGCACATATCTCCACCATGTAGAGAGGAGGTACACAGATCTAAAACATATCTCTCCCTCTAGTTTAATTTTCATAGGATGACGAATAACAACTATATGGGTCCCCCACCTGCTCGCATCTTACACCAACTCCACACCCCACCCAGAGAGGAGGTACACAGATCTACACATACATATCTCTCCCTCTAGTTTATTTTCACAAGATGTACAATAGCAGCTGTATGGGCCACCCACCTGCTCGTATCTTTCACCATCGACACATCATCATGACCTTCATCAAGTTTCAACAACGTCACCTCTTCTTCATATGGTTTCTCTTCTTTACAAACATGGCTTCAAACTTCAACCGGGAGGAATTGGTCTGTGTGGGAGGCCCACACTCCCCATTCATGTATTAGGCACTATTTGGGCTCTTTTCCCACGAATGTATTAGTTATTATTTATATTATTAGAGATATCTTAGTATTAAATAATGAGCAACATCTATTGTGCTGCTTTTGTAATTGTTATAAAAAGGAACCTTGCCTCGTAATAAAATCATTCTTGTGTGTGCCAATCTTTTGTGTCTTTCTTTTTGTTTCAATTCTCATGTTGTTATTGGCTCTAAGTTTCTTTTGGTTCCTCCATTGAGAGGTGAGGCTCTCCTAGCCTCACCTTCCATCTTTGTATTCAGATTTAGTTTACTATTTTAGATCTAGCCTACTCACCTTGCGGATCAGATAATTTTATTAATGTCCAACAAATGAAAACAAAAGTAGATCAACGAGACTAAAAGTGTGCACCAAGTGTAGATACAAAGTGGGAGTGCAAAAGCAACTCCTACTGTACAGGGTGTTTTTATTGGTTTTTCCATGAAATTTGATGCGAATGGAATTTTTATCAGTTTTTCCATGCAATTTGATGTGAACAAGTTGCTAGCACTGCTATCCTTGTCACCACCCCACTCATGGTAGTAGGTCTGCAAGGCAACATTTTTTCTGCAAATTCCACAGTTTTAGCTATTTTACTTTCCAAGATCACAATTTTTTTTCCACTTTATTTTAAGTTTATTCCTTTTGTCCTTGCAAGTCTATTATCAAAGTTCAGTTTCCATTCTCTAAACTTTTAATTGTGTCTAGATGTTGCATTCTTAGAATTTGAGACTTTTATTCTAGTGAAGAGACTACCTGTTCATGTTGTTCCAATGTAGTTGTTGCCATTTGATGTGCTGGTAGCTACTATTTGCATGTTAAATGATGTGCAATGATAGCTATTGACATTTCTGAATCCTTTTAACAGAGATATTTGAGATAGGCCATGACCTGTATGAGAAGACACATTTTATATCTGATATTAAAAATGGATACAAATTATTAAAGCAAATGAATGCACATGAAATAGTGGAAAAATTCAATGACTCAAAGGCCTCGAATAAATTGTAGAATGTTCCCAAAAAGATTTGAAATTCATAGTCTAGAAAGGAGAAATTTGCATCTAGAAAACTATAGATGACACATTTTCATTGGTGTTTGTCCAAATACAGATCTGACCGTTGAGCATGAACAAAAAGTATAAATTTTCCTTAAGCCATAGTTTTAATAGAGGAATGAGGTTCATCAAGGTTCAAATATCAAGGGAAATATACCAATCCTATTAGCTACTTGTGTTAGTAAGCATAAGCCCATCCAGACAAACATAATTTAAACAAAACATAATTTAAATGGAAAAATGAGTCATTCTTCCTAAGGGAAAAAAATAGGCTGAAATAAATCTCATAATAAATCTGAAACATAAGTAAACAATCATCTATCCAGATTCCAGAGAAGAAATATTGTCCACTATGAGAAGAGAGTACCTTTATATAATGGACAAAATGAGACAATGGATTGGGAAGCGGCATTTCCACTTCAATTATTATTTCTTCATTAACTCCTTACATGGCTTTTCATTTGTCAACTCTTGTAGTAAGTCTCACTTTTCCAAAATTTCATCTATATACTTATTTAAGATTTTTCTATGCATGTAATACTCCATATCTCAGATTAATTTTATAATGTTGTAAATATGTAATGTGATATCTCTTCTTTGTTACCTATCGATATTGATATGTAAATACGTGTCTAGCAGTTTTTCATCGCAATTATGGTTCCACAGCCAAACTTAGGATTAATTTCTAGATTTGATAGTGTCAATGGCATTAAAACAGGTGAAAAGGTCACTTTGCCATATTATTACTTTTGGTGACTGGAGGCATCCCCATGTAACTGTTGCGCGATGTTTGAGATTCTCAAAGATCATGAAATCTGGAGCCTAGAGACATCCACATTTAGATTTAGAGTAGGCACTACATTGAGGTGGTTTCCAGATTTAAAACATGGGCACTCTATTCTAGGAGGAGTTCAGCTTTATTTCGGGCATTCTCTCAAGCACAGAGGGCACATGGCAGATTTAGAGTTAGGGTTTCACAGTCACTTCTAAATCTTAGTGCACAATAGGGATGGGCTATGTTTTTAAATCAATAGCCTATCTTAGTCTATAAAATAAAGGTAGGGTTGGGGTGTTAATTCATTCATATTTGAGCTATTGGAGTGTATTCCGTTTTTCTGAGTTTATAGGAGACATATGTGATTGAGATTTTCGATTTGTACTTGGTGTCATAATTTTCAGAGTGTTGTGTTTATAGATCTAGTGTTGCTTCATCCATTATTTTGATAGTTTTTTTTAGTTGAATTTATCTATTACCTAGGATTTGTATAGGAGTGCAGGTCTGCTTACCATGATCTGAAATTTAAAATAGGTTACCAAGAAACAAAAATCTAAGATACACCTAACAGAGGACTAGAAACCACTCCTTAAGATGACATATACATAAGAACATCTTCAGTCCATATAAAATGGTCATCTAGGGACTTCCACGCTCATTCCATTGACATACAAAATGGTATAATGAAAACTATGTAGTATTCTATTAACTCATACAGCTCCCAAACAATATATGTACAACTGGAATTGCAAAAGACTCTAAACAACTAGGTTTATCAAATTTTCACAACAAAACAAGTCCATTTGAATCTACAATTTATTCATACATATTTCTTTCCCCTTGTCCTTTACACAACTTGTACAGAAACATTCTGAATAAGTTTTGCAAATTTGCATACACACAATTGTTCTATTAGGCCAGTCCAGGGTGAATGGGTTTAGCACCTATACATGATTTACTGTGGCAATATCCCCCACCTTTGTTGTTTCATCACCCCAAGTGACATTCTAGCCAGGTTCAAATGCTAGTTTGTGCATAAGGTGAGGAAAATCCAATAGAATTTGAAAGCTATTCATACATGCATGTTTGTAAGCTTTTCTGCAGTTTCTGAAAAGCTTTGACATAAGAAGTACATCTTTTGAAATCCATCTTTGTAACTCATCTTAGGTAGCTAAGCAAATGGATCAAGGATTTGAAATGTTGGTTTTCCAGACTTCATGTGTACAATCTCACCAATTCTTGACAATAAGCCAGCTCCAAATGACTTTACTTCATTATTTTCTTCATTTGTACCAAACTCAACTGTATACCAATATAGTTTTGTAAGATGCCAGATTTCTTTATCTGATGCTCCGAGTGATGCCAAGTGTTATAGGTCAAATCTGCACTTCTCCATCAGTGATCACATTTAGCTATTGATCACACAAAAGGACAACTCGGATTGAAGAGCATGATGACCCTAGATGATGAATGGCCTAGACTTACCCCTCTGCAGGTGACAAAACCCTCTTTTTACCTACTTTTAAGGAAAAATGCTACCCTACAAGCATGATAGTAGCATTTGCCTCCAGAAATACTCTACTCCACTTCATTAAAGTAGCGTTTTCCCTCAAAAATACTCCACTTTGCTTCAATAGAGTAGCGTACAGCCTCAAAAATCTTGCAAACGCTGGTTGTAAAGCAGGGAAGTTGCATGTTGAACGCTACTCCACTTAAGAAAAGTAGCGAACACCTTAAAAAGTAATAAAAAATATATTAATTTGACGAATTGGGATTAGTTGAAGTTGGTTTTACAACTTCCCCAACTTCCCGATCAAACTACCTCTCGATCCAAACTGCCTACCTTGTCCCATAAATGCAAGGGGGATAGACGAGAGAGGGGAGGAGAAACTATGCATTAAGGGTTGTTATGCTGGAGGAATTCCAAAGTTAGTGTGAAGAGTAGGAGCCCAGGATCCGGTTTCACAAGCACTCTGAATGATCAGGTATACTTGTACTGATTATTTGCTTTTGATAATAAAGGTTGAAATGCCCTTTCTGTCCCAATCAAATGTCTAATGGATTGCATATTTGTTTGGATTAAATGCTTGATTGTATTTGATGTATAAATTGTATTTCAATTTCATCATTGTTATATCAGTCAAGATACGCTGAGGAAGGTATCTTTGTATTGCAGGTTCATCAAACGGAAGATCAAGTGGATGATCGATCAAAGGAGCAAGTGAAAGCTAGGATCGAACTTCGTTAATAAGGTATGCCTTCAAGAACCTTGATCTCTTTCCTTTTGTAGAAGCCTATGTAATATGATCAATGTGTTTACCTATCACCCCAGAAGTTGGTAGTGTCCCTCTCCTCACTATAGGGTAGAATTCCCGAACAACAGACAAGCGACTCCACTGGGGAGAGGTCGTTTTCTATTCTAGGAGACTCATTTGACTTTCCTTCTAGTACTTTTTGATATTTTTTATCCTCTAAGAGGCTCTATAAGTTATTGTAGCTTGTTTCCATTGCTTGAATTACCTTAGTTTGAAGTTTTGAAGCCTGTTTTAAACCTTCTCTGCAAAAAATGTTGGTTTTCTATGCATACAGTAGCATTCATCTCCTGAAAAATGTTGGTTTACATTTACACAGTAGGGTACACCTCCTGAAAAATGCTGGTTTGCCTTTACATAGTAGAGTACACCTCTAGAAAAATGAAGGTTTCTCTACTGCACAGTAGAGTATTTTCCTGTAAGTCTCTACTTGTGTTTGGGATTCGATTTTTTCCTGTTTGGCCTGATTTCCAGCCTCTGTTTTTGCTTTCCCAACTAATCCTTGAGGTCTTTATTCCTTTGTTGAGCCTTGTTTGCCTCTCCTAAGTTCCTTAGGTCATCTTTTTCTTGCTTGATTACTTTTGAGGTGTCTTGTTTGTTTGTTCCTTGTTCCTAGTTGAACATAGCTGTATGTTGGTACCCTAGTTGCTTGTTGCAAGTATACAAAATTTTGTTTATCACATTTGTTTTTTGTTACAACACTAAGCATACTTTGATGGTGTATTGGCCTTTGATTTAGGGTTTAACCCCAAGTTAGAGTCTTTAGGGTGTTTTCAAAAGTTTTTGAGTCTCGACACTTCGTGATTGCTTTGTCAGTTTCAGTTTCAAGTAAGTTAAAGTCTTTTAGTTTGCTTTCATTTGAGTCTTTGTGATTGTAAGGCCATCTTTGGTTCGCTTGCCTACCATTAGCTTGGCTTAGTGTTTTTAGGGTTCTTGATGCTTTGGAGCAACCTTTGAAGTTTTCCTTTCCATTGTAAAGCGTCTCTTATCCTTCTTTTCTTTCCACTTTGTCTTCCAAGCCCAAGGTTTTTTCTCTTTAAAAACTTTGTAGGACAAGTCTTTGTCAAGTAATCAAGTTGATTGTTGTGAACATTAGAGTTGCTTTTCCTTACTTACATTGCTTTTTTAGGTCTTACTTGCTTCCATTTTCGAGTTCTTTTTCTTTTACGTATATTAGAAAAAGAAAAAATGGGTTTGGTAGTTTAAAGTAGTAAGGCTTATGATCATTTCGAAGTAGCGTAGTTTAATTTGTTTTGAATTTGAAAAAAAAAAAAAAGAGATTTGTTTTTGGTTTGCTTAAGTTTTCATTTTGGAAAGAGCATAAATAGAAAAAAAGAAAAAGAGTTTTTTTGTTGCTTTGAAAGTTATTTCTTTTTCACTTTACTTTCTCAAACCATTTCCACACAATGCACTACCCCGTTGAGTAAAAAGTTTCCTTAAAAAGAATTTTAATAAAATAAATTAGAAAAATTTTCTTTTTAGGAATACACGACACCAACTAGCTTAGGCTAGAGTTTCGAGCTTAAAACACCTTAAATTGCTCGGAACTAGTTTCATTACGCAACAATCGTAGTACAACTTTCATTTAGGTAAACCCATATATATCAAATACCCCTAGGATTCTCTACTCAAACTAGAGTTAAGCACGAGACCGTGAAAGATCGGAATAGTTGAGGATAACCCCCTCGCTTTCCTTTCGACCATAAACCAGAGTCGATTCGCGTAAGGGGGTCCTTTTGGACTTCAGGCTTTGCTACCCTGCCCATGCGTTTTGACTAGGCTGACGAATATCCCCCCATGATATTTTGTATGTATGGTAGCCTTAGTATTAGACCTTTAGGATCCTACACAGGTAGACTGGGCGGTTATTCCCACTTCACCTAGGACAGGCATGGAAGCTAACCCTCTGGTAGTACTCCCGGGAAAGCGGTTTGGTGATTCAAGCGCTTGCACCCAGTGGACCTCCGGTGGACGCCATGAAACTGACCATCAGTACTCTGTTAATCTGTTCTGGGCCCTAATCATCCCAGACTTACTTCTGAGACTATTTGCTATCCGTTTGATTAGCTTGATTACATAGGATTTTTTAGTGCTATGATGTTTGCCTCTTAGACTTAGTGGCCACTATGTTTTTACTTAGTGTTATTTTTATATAATTGTGGAAGACCAACAGCTTCATAGGTCTCGGAGGTTGCAAAACCTTCCCCCACCCAGTGTGGAGCCATTACCGCCACCACGACGACGGAGGACTGACTCCAGTGGTCTTTTTGAATCTACTGGTGAAATAAAGGTTCCTGGCGAACCACAACCTAGAACCCAGGATCAACAAGTTTTTAACACTGTTGAGGTTGAGGATATCACTTCTAGTGATTTTAACACTCCTTTTAACCCTTCTCTTACCGGACTTAATGATCCGCTTCTAGTACCTGTTGGTTTCCAACAACTCGAGTATAGTGCTTATTTTTTCACACCTGGGCATATTATGACTAACCCAGGAGATGAACAAGGAGTCCCATAGACTCCCATAATGGGTATGAATACAAGTATTGTAAACCCTCCTTCCACTGCTACACCAAGTTCGACACAGACAACTTTTGTTTCAACTCTGTCCTTCAGTTTTAATGCTGGTACGTTAAGCATGCCAAGCTCAATAGCTTTGACATCCGCCTCTACCCCTACTTTTGGACCCAGTAATACAGTGAATGTCGTTCCACCTCCTGTGACTCAACAGTCATAGCATATACCTAGTACTTGGATTTCCACACCCAATGTAGGGCTGAATGCCTCTGCAACTATGCCTGTCATGAGTACCATGAATGCGTCGTCCACCTCGACTACCCCTGTTTTTAACACCTTTGTAGGTTACAATATGAATCAAAGTAATATACTTGCAGAAAATATCCCCTTTTATTTGTTTTCTGGAGGAGGGGGTAACATTTTTAACCAACAATATGGCGGGGCTAACACCCAACCACAATGGACGAATACACAGGGTACCAACCCACTTTCATTTGGGTGGGGGAATTTCAACAACACTTTCACACAACAACAGATGGCTGGGGGCAACCCCTACCAGCAGATGGCTAGGGGCAACCCCTTCCAGCAGATGGCTGGGGGAAACCCCTACCAACAAATGGCTGGGGGCAACCCTAACCAGTAGTTTATGGGTCAAACGATGGGAGGTTTCCCCTTCATGACTCCAACTCTTCAAATGCCATCCTTTAGACCCCGTTTACCATTTCTGGCAACTCTGAATTTGCTAGATCTTTCCAAGTTAACGAACGATCCGGTGTGCCATAACGTTACGTGGCCACCAGTTCCCACTAAGCTACCTTCGGACATTCCAAAATTCGAAGGTAAAACCGGTGAGGATCCTGGTGATCATGTTACCAATTTTCATCTCTAGTGTTCTTTGAACTCGTTGAAAGAAGATTCCATTAGGTTGAGACTTTTCGAAAGAACCTTAACCGGTGCTGCAACCAAATGGTACATTGAGTTACCTGCAACCACCTTTTTTAACTTTCGGGATCTCTCTGTAGTCTTTTTGAACCACTTCCAGCTTCCTGTTCGGTACAATGCCTGAAAAGATCTTTTGTCTACTTTTAGACAAAACAAAGCCACCCACTTATCTGATCATATTCAGGAGTGGCGAAGACGGAAGAGGCTCATCAAGGCCAATATCCCCCTAGAATTCTTATTAGAGTGGTATCTGAAATCACTCCTTCCTTATGTTTCTAAGGAAGTAGCTACTTCTGGGGTGTCATAAGAAGAAGAAGCCATTCTAAGGACCCAACAACTAGACTTGGTTTACGTTCAGTCTAGGCTCCTTTACAAGATCATACTTGATGCACCACGATCGAACATTGATCTAGGTAGACCAAAACCTGGACCACATGCTGATGGCATAGTAGGTTCAGTTGATTTTGTAGCCTTCGAAGCATTGACTAAACATGTTCATGCCTTATCATTCAAACAATTGACTGCAGAAGTGACTCCCATCACAACCTCTCCTTGTACTACTGAAATTGTACAACATGTTCAGACTAATCAAAAGGGCCCTCGATAGCCCAAAAATAAAAAGAAGGGAAAGAAAGGAGAGGGGAACCAGCAGAAGCCAAAAACAAAGAAAGTGCTGAGGAGGGTAATAGAGAAAAGAAGAAGGTCAAGTTCCCTTGCAAGCTTTGCAAGCAGGACCACCTCACTCACCAATGCCCTCTAATCGAAGAAGCCCAGAAGCTACTTCAAGAAAAGAAACCTGCCATCCTTAAAGATCCATTCCTTAAAGGGCACGGATTAGCTTCTGGCACCTCCAATACTGGGGGCACCACCCATCCTTTAGTTCATCAAACTTTTATTAATATGGTTGGCAAGAAATTATACCCTGGATTCGCAGAGCAAGGATAAAGATGTTCCTGAATCTTCCACTCCTCTCCACATTCCTGTGGACCCACTGCCCAAGATATCGAAAGGTGTCTTGAAACGGGCTTCGCACAATCCCAACGCATGGGCTACTGCCAACTACAGTGTGGTTGAAGATCTAGCCCACACCCCTTGTGCTATGTCCACCTTAGAAGTCTTGCAAAGTTGTCCATTACAATGAAATGCACTTCTGGAAGCGATTGGAAGTATGGAATCATCAAACATGACTGTGCGTTTTGATATATCTGATATCAAATACCGGTGGCCGTACCACATTGCCCTTCAGATAGAGGTAGCTCATGGTCCTATGACCATGAGATGAGATGTCGTAGATGAGGGCGCATCTATGTGCGTAATGTAAATTTCTTGTTGGAAAGCTTTGGGTTCTCCCGAGTTAGCCCCCTCTAACACATTGCTTACTGCCTTCGATGGCAAGACTTTCCGTCCACACAGAGTTATACCATCATTTGAAATTACACTTTCCGGTAAGACAATTGCTGTAGAGATTGAAGTTCTGGATGTTCCGCTTGATTACAATCTGTTGTTAGGAAGGAGCTGGACATATGCCATGCAAGCTATTGCATCGGCAGTTTTCCAAGTTGTTATGTTCCCTCATGAAGGCAATATTGTCACAGTCGATCAGCTTTCGTTCTCTTGGCGAAACAACTAGAATTCATCAGAATCCACTGTTCCTTTAGTTGATCAATCTGCCCTAGTAAGTGAGAGTTTAGGAGCAGGGATTTATAGGTCATTAATAGGCACTTTTGACCTACCCTCTCATGTTCTTTTTATGTGTTTTGATGAAGGTACATCTATTGAAACTTTCACGGTCGGTTTAAGGATTGATTCATCGATCCTTCCTACTGTATCAGAACCATGAGTGCCTTTATCAATTGTAGAAGTAGCATACATGGAAGTACAACATGCTGTAATGGAACATATCGTGACTCCTCCAGTCTCTACTGAGTTAGATATGGACTATGCTCCTGCATGGTTGGCAGAATCGACCCACTCTTTCGACTGTTTAGACACGGTTTTTCCTTCTGACGAAGCCATTTTGGAAGCCATGATGGGCCTGGACCAACCTTGGGAACACATGCACCACAAGTCCTACCTGCTTCCAAATCTAGATAGGATAGAGAGAGGAGAGTTTTCAATGAGACCTGGTGGGAATGTTGATTTGTCCTCTTCCACTTCAAGTACTGTTTACGCTGAAGGGAATATGGCTAATATATCGAGAACCATCCCGATTAACATTTCCACCAAACCCAGGGTCGTGGAAAACATTTTTATTGGAGCAAATTGTTATCCAGAAGAGATTGCTCTGTATACCAAACTTTTAAATGAATTCCACGATATTTTTTCCTGGTCTTATGAGGAGATTCCAGGCATCGTTGAGCATGTCATCACAACGTATCCTAATGCGAAACCTGTGAGACAAAAGCTCCATCCAGTGAATCCTTGAAAAGCGGCCGCCATTAAGGCGGAGGTTGAAAAATTGATTAAAGCTGGATTTATCTATCCGATCAACATGACGGAATGGGTTTCAAATCATATTCTGGTTGATAAAAAGCAAGGTACCATTCGAGTCTGTACTGACTTCTGGGATTTGAACAAAGCCTGTCCAAAATATAACTACCCCACACCATTTATTGACCATATCATAGATGTGTGCGCGGGACACAAGATGTTATCTTTCATGGATGGATTTTCGGGATATAATCAAATTCAAATCAAACCCGAAGATCAACACAAAATATCTTTTATTTTCCCATGGGGAACCTTTGCTTATCGGAAGATGCTGTTTGGCTTAAAGAATGCTGGAGCTATGTTCCAGTGAGCAATGAATTTTTCTTTTCACGATATTAAGCACATAGTTGAACCCTACCCGGATGACCTCCCGACGCAATCTCGCAAGAGACGGGATCATCCAACTCATGTGAGACTTGTGTTTGAACGATGCAGACAATACAATATTCGATTGAATCCTAATAAGTGTGTATTCTGCGTCGAATCTGGATGATTACTGGGTTTCATTGTATCCAGTCGTGGTATAATGGTCGACCCATTAGAAGTTGAGACAATTGTAAATCTGCCTCCTACTCACACCTTGTGACAACTCCAAAGTTTGCAAGCCATGTCTAACTTCCTATGACGTTTAATTATAAATTATGCCAAAATTACAAAGGGTTTCATGAGACTGCTTAAACAAGATACCTACTTTTTGTGGGATGAGGCTGCTCAACAATCGTTTGAGGCCTTGAAAAAGGCATTACTATCAACCCCCTTGTTAAGCCTGCCTGATTATACAAAGGATTTCCTCTTATATCTGGCGACATCACTTTACACAATTGGCATAGTACTAGTTTAGGAGGACGACACGCTCCAAGAGCATGTCATTTATTATCTTTCGCACACATTGATAGCTCATGAGATTAAGTATTCACATGTTGAGAAGTTAGCACTAGCTGCAGTCTATGCGGTGCAAAGGATTTGTCACTGTATCATTTTACGAACTACTACTGTGATTGCGGAGGTCAATCCTTTCCAATATGTTCTCACTTGACGTATCATCGGTGGGAAATAAAATAAATGGATTGTAATCCTGCAGGAGTTTGATTTGGTTTTTCAGTCTGCCAAGTCGAAGAAATCACTAGTGTTCGCTAAATTAATTTCAGAATTTTCGAGTGAATTAGTGCATATTGAGGAAGAGTCTTCATTCCTGGATGAACATATCTTCCTTATTGCCTCCTCTGACCGAAGGTACGGGGATATTTTAGTATATATCTAGACTTTGAGGTGTCCTACCACTTTTTCTAGAGAGAAACGACGCAAACTGAAAGTCATGCGAAAAACTATCTCATTATTTCTGACACTTTGTACAGACGTGGGATAGATTCCATCTTACAACGTTGTTTGACTTTAGAAGAAGCAGATTCAGTATTGAATGATGCTCACAATGGAGCTTGTGGGGTCATATTTCTGGGTTAGAAACAGTTCAAAAAATACTGCGTGTCGGGTATTTTTGGCCTACAATCTTTAAATATTGTGTGGAAGATGTGAAATGCTTCCGTCCGTGTTAGTTTTTCACCAAAAAAAGAGAGCACATCTAGCTGCTCTTCATCCTGTGATCACAATAGGTCCCTTCACCAAATGGGGGGTTGATTATATGACTTGTAATCCAGCTTCGGCTGGAGGCCATTGATATATCATCGTTGCCGTCGACTACTTCACCAAGTGGGCCGAGGCAATGCCTACTGTTAGAGAGGATGGAGAAACCGCCGCTTATTTCGTATTCAATCAGATTATCGTAAGGTTCAGCATACCCAAAGTGATCGTAACTGATCACGGTCGTCATTTCCAGAACAACATGATGACCGAACTTTATACCATGCTAGGTTTTCGTCAGGAGCATTCGTCTTCATTCTATCCACAGGCGAATGGTCAAGTCGAAGCGGTTAACAAAACTTTGAATATTATTCTACAAAGAACCATTAATGTCAGTAGAAATAACTGGCATCATACTGTATCCTACTCTTTGGGATTACCGAGCAAACGTAAATACTGCTACCGGGTTCTCTCCCTTCCAACTTGTGCATGGGATAGAAGCAGTCGTTCCGATTGAATGCGAGATTCCCTCATTAAAGTTGGCTGTCCAACTGTTATTAGAAACTTCAATACTAGAAGAACGTTTGCTACATTTAGAATATCTAGACGAGCAGTGCCGCAATGCGCTCATAGCAAACGAAGTTTATAAGAAGCGAGTCAAAGGATAGTATGATAAGTCTATCAAACCTAGGGCTTTTCTCGAAGGAGACCTTGTTTTGCTTTGGGATCAGGATAAGGAACCTTTAGGGGATGGCAAGTTCAAGTCCATGTGGTTCGTTCCTTACATAATCTCAAAGGTACTGAGGAAAGGATCTTATGAGCTAAGGACTACGAGGGTAATAAGCTGCACGAGCCTAGAAATGGGCTCTACCTGAAGAAGTACTATGATTAGGCATTTGTGCTTTTTCATGTATTATAGTTGTACATTTTGTAGAACTAGTTTTTGCTTGTGATTGTTAGTTGACCTTATGTGTGTTTTCTCGCTTTGTGTTTCAGATGTTGACTGAACACTTTTTAGGATTTGCTGATGGTGCCAGTCGCCACACAAGACAATTGGCTTCAATAGCTTGGGTCATTTACTCACCGACTAGCCAACTGGTTTCTTCATGGGGGTTTGCTTGGGTCCCACGACGAATAACGTAGCTGAGTACAATGCCGTCATAGAACTTCTCCTAGATGCTCTTGTCCAGGGCATTTCACATTTGGAGGTAAGACTTGATTCACAATTAGTTGTATTTCAGTTGACGGTTGTTTATCAGATCAGAGATCCTATTTTTCTACAACAGTTTTTGCAAGTTAAATTATTGGAAAGACAGTTTGACTCTATCATATATCAACATATTCCAAGAAATTTGAATGCATTAGCTGATTCATATGCAAATTATGTTTTAGATTGGCATTTGTATCATACATGTCTATAAATAAACATTTGCACATAAATTTAAACACACACATGTAAATATAAGCCGATACTGTATAAAAAAATAGTTTGAGTTTGGAACATAGGTCTATCACAGAGTCATGTCATAAGATACAAAAAATTGGGCTCGATGGGCTCAAAATATACATAAAATATCCTTCTCCTATGGAGAAGGTGGGGCCTCATCAGCATCCACTACCTCTCGGTAACATATGACCAGCCTGGCTACCTTCCGCAGCAGCCTAATCCAGGCTAGGGGCACATCGACTGCATCCTCCTGCATGTCTATGGGCATCCTCTCAATACGATATGTGGGAATGTCATGAGTCAAATGACTCATCTTCCTCTCTATAGCCCTTAGCGTAGCATCATCTGCACCTACATCAATGGGCCTCATGAAAGTAGTAGGATGTCCCTCAGGACAAACTGGTCCAACATCTGCATATGACACTTTGTTTTAGAACTTCAAACTCAGCATAAGAATAATATACTTTAAAGTGAAAAAATTAAATAATTTTCAAAACATAAACATACCTATGTCTCCCCAGGCACCACCTAGAGGAATTACCAGCTCTAGATCATGACGGAAGTCTAAACCAGCATATGAAAACTACTCAAATGCTGGCACCTATCTCTCCCACCATCCCCAGAAATCATCGGTGTGATAGCAAAAGTGGCTTTTACCACCACCCTGGAGGAGAAAAATGTTACCCCAGCGGCCCAATCTAGGCTCACGAGGAATGACTGGGGGGAAAGGCATGCCCAAGCTAAGAGCGGGTACTCTCTCTTGAAGAAGGCACAAAGGAAGCTTCCATATCCAAAGTTCTTCATTCTATCAGTCTTACACCCCGAGAGTTGAAGCTTCATGTTTGCTAAGAGACTTGTACACCAATCATATACATGACCTTGTAAGCATTCGACACCAGTATACATGTAGTGCTTTGAGGCTAAGTGCTGTGTGGCACTCCCTCCCATTCGGTTCAACATACTTATAATAACCTTCAGAGGGAGGCTCGTAAGAGTAGAAATGAGAATTTACATTTCACATTTCTCAACACCTTCCACATAATAGGCATTTACATAATCTTGCACAGACATGGAACCCACATTTCGTGTGGACCCTTTCAGGTTTACAGGATCTCCCCTCCTAGAGAGCCATGTAATGAAGTATATGTCGTCAACAGTGAGGTCCAGGGTCTCTCCTCGGATTTTGAACACATTGGCATTGGCATCCCAATACTGGATGAGTCTTTGAAGTAAGCGGTTGAGTGCCCTCATGTTTACGGCTCGGTAGAATTTCAATAAAACACACCTTCTAAGCGCATGAAGAGTGGTAGGATCTTGCATAGCCACCCTATCCATATCTTCATACTCCCTCTACCTCCAAATAAGTGCCATCCTTCCAAAGAAGGGTCAATTTTTAGTTTTTGAGCATTTTCTAGACACTTTCAGGAAAAACCGCTACTCTGTAACTCCACAGTCACGTTTGGACGCTACTGTCCTTGAGGAACAGTAGCATTCACCTTCAAAAATACTCTGCTCTATGCTTATATAGTAGCGTACACGAAAGTTGAACATGGCTAGAAAAGTGATTTTAAGCATAAAAATTGACAAATGAACTATCGAAATGCAAGTAGGGATGAAAATAACTTACTTAGAAGAGGTTTGAGGTTGGATGGTGGCCCTATTTGATCGCTATGAATGGATGAAGATGAAGGGTTTGGTCCAAAACTTGCCCTTCAAATTTCCAAATGTGATATTTGAGTTTTCAAAATGAAATTACATATATGAATTTGAATTTGATTTTTACCCACCTTTTTGAAAAGTCTATAGTTTCAAATTTCATAAAAAAGGGTTCTATTTAATCATTAATACCTATAAATGTTGATGAGATGAATTTAACCTATGTTTCTCAAATTTTCACTAGATTTTTGTAGCATCAATCTATTATGACTCAATTTCTTTATTGATGGACCACGTTTAAGTACTTTATGGTTGAAATTTTATGTCATTGAACATTCTTTGTCATTAAGACTAACTTGGTTCTTGAGATCCTAGTCTTTGGAAGGTCATGAGTTATGATCCTAGAAGCTGTCTTTTAAGTCATTTTAAGCCCTTGTTTGGACTATTGAAACCTAAACAAGATTTCCGAGCAAACTTGTCCTCTTCAAGCTCATTAAAGGAACTGAAGGCCCATCCGCTTGAGTATAAGTTTAACCCTTTTCCGGACTTTTGCGGATTACTTACGAAAAAGGAATACTCTAGTCATCCGTGGCTAGAAGAGTTCTTCTTCCATTGTTTTAAACTTTTTCGGGTGAGGAGACTAACTTTACGAAAAAGATCCTTTTGGAGCCTTATTTAGGGTTTTCAGGCTCTCGAAATATGAAAACACCAAGCGAGCACTCACCTACTCGAGCTGTTGAATATTGTAACTTCTAAGAATATTATATTTGTACATTATTATTCCGGAGATGTTTCATCCCTCCGAGGTAACCCTATTATGTATCCGGAGATGATTATTCCTCCGATGGTTTGTGGTAACTAGGGTTATTAGACCCACCATGTGGGTGTCGGCCCTGATCTTATATTTTAAGGGTTATTAGACTTCTCCAGGAGAGGTCGACCCCATTAGGGATTTTGGTCAGTCGGGAACAAGTATAAATAGAGGAGGTGAGCTCCTCATTAGATACACTTACACAACTCAGAAAAGTAGCGCACTTGTCTGGGAGGTCTGCATAAGAGGTAGAGAAGGAGGTCAAGTCTTGGAGCACATCTTGTATTTTGGTTGATCATCTTATTGAGGAAAGCTTTGCTGGGTTTTCTACCCCATGAGGGTTTCCCAGGGTAAATTCTGTGTCTATCTTGTGATTATGTTTCTTTCAGTGATCTTGCTAGTCTATTTGGTTTAAAATTAATATGGTATCAGAGCTAGTCTGAATAGAACATCTTTCACAAGGTGAAATTATATTTCTCTCTCTCTTCCAAATTAGGGTTTCTGCAAAAGGTCAGTATTTTTGGATTCTGGTTGCATGGCTGATTAGCCCTTCTAAATATATATCTTTTGAGCCTTAGATCGAAGTTTTTGGTTGGGTAGAACTCCCGAAAAGTCAAACCCTAGTTTTACCAAAAGTGCAATAAACCAGAAATTCTGTTGCAGTTTTGGAAAAATAAAAGGGTTAAAATTTCCGAGTAAGTACTACTCTATCTCTTATCTCTTGGAATCCCCCAAGAGAAGATGGCTCCAAGCACTAAGCTTGAAGACAAGCTAGAAGGTATAGAAAATTTCCGAGCATGGAAATACAGAATTGGTCTTATTCTTGAAGAGAATGATCTTGCTCATTATGTCAAGGATGAAGTTGCAGAACCTGAAGGAGATGAAGCCAAAGAGAAGCATAGGAAGGATTTGATTAGGGCAAAGAGAATCATAGTTGATTCTATTAAATACCACTTGATTCCCCAAGTGGCCTCCAATAAGACTCCAAAGGAAATGTATGATGCCCTAGGAGGAATGTATGAAGGAAAGAACATCAATAGGAAGATGAACCTAAGGACTCAGTTGACGAGTACCAAGATGCACAAAGGAGAATCCATTCAAGACTACTTCTCAAGGGTCTCCCAAATCAAGGAGTAACTAGATGCCATTGGTGATACTCTTGATGAACATGAACTTGTGATGACTACTCTAAATGGTCTCACTAGACCTTGGGAATCATTCATACAAACTATGTGTGCCAGAAAAGAAAGCATGAAGTTTGATGTAGTATGGGAGGATTGTGTTCAAGAAGAGGCTAGGGTAGCCAACAGAGAAGCTCTTCTCAAAGAAGATGACCAATCCTTGGCCACCCACACCAAAAGAGGAAAGAGGGGTCACTTCAAGAAAGTGAACCACAAGAAGTCTCAACCCTCTCATAGATTCAAAAGGAAAGGAGGAACAAACTCAGAAAGATACCTCTCCACAATACAATGTTATAATTGTCTTAAACTAGGACACTATGCTAGAGACTGTACTTCACCAGAAAATAAGAAGAAGAAGTTTGTTTACAAAATACATCATGCACATATGGCAGAAGATGATAGTGAAGAAGAAGTAGGAGAAGAAGAAGAAGAAGAAGAAGAGGAAAGGCCTCAAAAGAAAAGATCTAAAGTAAAGAAAGAAGATCCAGAAGAATATGTCCTATTTTCTACACTCTCTGGATCTGTGTCTCTTGGAGAAGATACATGGCTCATTGATAGTGGTGCTTCAAAGCACATGACAGGTCAAAAGAAAACTCTCTCAAGACTTGAAGAAAAGTCTTCACCTCAAAAGGTATCTCTAGGAGATGATTATCAATATCCCATCAAGGGAATTGGTGAAGCAAGCTACAAGCTTGATTCTAGAACACCCTTGAAAATGAAAGAAGTTTTATATGTATCAGGTTTAAAGAAGAACCTACTCTCTATCTCATCACTAGATAAGAAAGGTTTTAGAGTGGCTTTCATAGATGGACAAGTACTCATGTGGTCCAAAGGAAAATCAATTAAAGATGCAGTTATCATTGGTGAAGAAGAAGGAGGTATCTATAAGCTCAAGGGACATCCAGAAGTTTCCCTTGCTCATGAAACCTCTAGCCCTAGTGAGTTATGGCATAGAAGACTAGCTCACATTAACTACAAAGCCTTACCCTATGTAAGCAAGGTGGTCATAGGATTACCAGATCTGAAGGGTGATCATAATGGCTCATGTAAAGGTTGTAAGAAAGGGAAGAATGTCAAAAACCCTTTTCCAAAGAGTGAAACAAAGACTAAGAACATTTTGGAGCTAATACACTCAGATGTATGTGGACCAATGCACACTACTTCCCTAAGTGGATTTGAGTATTATCTCTCATTCATTGATGACTATTCAAGGAAGACTTGGATATACTTTCTAAAAAGTAAGAATGAAGTCTTTGGAAAATTCAAAGAATTCAAGGCCCTAATAGAAAATCTCTCAGAGAAGAATATCAAGATTCCCAGAACAAATAATGGCGGAGAATATACTTCAAAGGACTTTGAAGACTTTTGTAAAGAAGCCGGAATTAAGAGGGAGCTAACCACTCCCTACAATCCCCAACAAAATGGGGTTGTTGAGAGGAAAAATAGAACCATCATGGAAGTTGTAAAGACTATGATACATGATCAAGATCTACCAATGTATTTATGGGCTGAAGTAGCTAGGACAACAATCTATGTGCAAAATAGACTATCCCATAGTGCTCTTGAATTCAAAACTCCAGAAGAAGTGTTTACAGGAAAGAAGCCCGAGGTAAGTCATCTCAAAATATTTGGGTGTCCTGTGTACATCCACATTCCAAAAGAAAAGAGAACCAACTTGGATCCTTCTGGTAAGAAGGGAATATTTGTCGAATATTGTGAATCATCTAAAGCCTTCAGAATTTACATACCAGGTTTTCATCATATAGAAATAAGTAGAGATGTAACATTTGATGAAGAAGCATCTCTCAAGAAATCCAGGAAGTGCCAACTTGAAGAAATCTATGAAGAAGATACACCTCCTAGAATCATAGAGGCTGTGCACATCCCTGAAGATGATTCACCAGAAGATCATGACATGTTGGAACCACAAGAACCTTCTATTACAGATTTATCTAAGAAAAGAAGGCCAGCATGGGCTAGAGATATTATTCAAGGAGCTGAAAGATATGGAGCTCCTGAAGGCTCCACTAGAGAAAGAAAGAAACCAAAGCTAGTGTCCAACTATATGGCCTTGATGTGTGATATTGTGGATCAACAACCTACTAGATATGAAGAGGCAGCCCAGAGGAAAGAATGGGTAGAAGCAATGACAGAAGAATATCAATCAATAATGAAAAATGATGTTTGGGATGTAGTTCCCAAACCAAAAGATAAAAGTGTGGTTTCTTCCAAATGGATTTTCAAGATAAAACATGCTGCAGATGGTAGCATTGAAAAATACAAGGCAATATTTGTAGCCAGAGGATTCTCTCAGAAGGAGGGAATTGATTATGAAGAAACATTTGCACCAGTTGCTAGGTATACTTCAATTAGAACTATCATGGCACTTGCATCTATGATGAAGTGGAAATTACACCAAATGGATGTTAAGACAGCTTTTCTGAATGGTGTAATTGAAGAAGAAGTATACATAGAGCAACCAAAAGGGTTTGAGGTTAAAGACGGGAGGACTCATGTATGCAAACTGAAAAAGGAATTATATGGTTTGAGGCAAGCTCCCAGGGCTTGGTACGGAAGGATTGGCAATTTCTTAACAAGCATGGGCTTTACCAAGAGTAAAGCTGACCCCAATCTTTATATTAAAGTGATGGATGATGAACCAATTATACTATTGTTATATGTAGATGATCTATTTCTAACCGGAAATGAGAAACAAATTATTGAAAGCAAGAAGAATCTTTCTTCAGAATTCGAGATGAAAGATCTCGGACTAATGCACTACTTCTTGGGTCTAGAAGTATGGCAAGAACCAAAAGGAATCTTTCTAAATCAAGGTAAGTATGCTGTGGAGATTCTAAAAAGATTTGATATGTTGGAGTGTAAAGCCATGGCCACTCCCATGGACTCCAACTTGAAGTTATTAGTTAATGACTCATCGAAATTAGTGGACCTAACTCTATATAGACAAATCATTGGGTCATTGATGTATTTAACAAATACTAGGCCAGATATATGCTTAGCTGTAAATACCCTAAGTCAGTATCTAGTAGAACCTAGAAAGGTTCACTTAATAGCTACAAAGCATGTAATGAGGTACCTAAAAGGTACATTAGATTTTGGTCTATATTATCTTGGAGGTCATGAACTCCGATTACATGGTTACTCAGATTCTGATTGGGCATGAAGTGTCTCAGACAGAAAGAGTACTTCAGGTGGATGTTATGGTCTCGGATCTTCCATGATCTCATGGTTCAGCAAGAAACAATCTAGTGTGGCTCTCAGTACTGCTGAAGCATAATATATAGCTGCCTAATCTGCGAGCTGTGAAGCAGTGTGGCTTCAAAAGCTATTATCTGGAGTGTTTGACTTAGAAATGGATCCCACTGTGATTATGTGTGACAATCAAAGCTGCATTAAGATGACATAAAATCCTGTATTCCACGACAAGTCAAAACACATTGAGATCCGATACTTTTATATACGAGATATGGTGCAGAGAGGAGCTATCAAGCTTGAGTATGTGAGCACTGAGGATCAAATTGATGATATCTTGACCAAACCTATGTCTTGAGTGAAATTTGAATACTTCCGAGACAAGCTCGGTGTAGTTCAATAAAACCCTCCTCGAAAGGGGGAGTAGTATAATCAATGATGAAAGATGTATTAGTGAGAATACATGCTTTTGATGATAGATGTATTAGTGAGAATACATGCTTCTAATGATAGATGTATTAGTAAGAATACATGCTTTTGATGATAGATGTATTAGTGAGAATACATGCTTTTGATGACAGATGTATTAGTGAGAATACATGCTTCTGATGATAGATGTATTGGTGAGAATACATGATTTTGATGATAGATGTATTGGTGAGAATACATGCTTTTGATGATAGATGTATTAGTGAGAATACATACTAGAATACATGTTTTGATGAATAGATGTATTGGTGGGAATACATACTTTTGATGATACATGTATTGATTAATGTACTTGTATAGTTGACGATACTTGTACCTGTATCAGTGAGGATACATGTGAGGATTTCATCATCCTTGAACACACATTCTAAAGTGAGCCGTAGACAGATGTCTCCGAGAAAGAAGGAGGATTGCATCATCCCTGAACATATGTTCTAAAGAGAGCCGTAGGCATATGTCTTCGAGAATGAAGTCCTTGGTGGACATGTGAGGATTGGATCATCCCTGGACTTCAGTCCTAAAGAGAGCCGTAGACATGATGTCTCCGAGAATGAAGTCCTGAATGAATAGGTAGGGGATTGCATCTTCCCCAGACCTCGGTCCTAGAATTGAGCCATAGATTGATGTCTCCGAAAATTGAAGATAGGACTGCATTGTCCCTGAACTAGGTTCAAAATGTACGTGATGGGATTGCATCATCCCTAGACATGAGACTTGTCTTAAAGGTATGTGTGAGGACTGCATCGTCCATGAACTGGGTTCAAAATGTATGTGATGGGATTGCATCATCCCTAGACATGAGACTTGTCTTAAAGGTACGTGTGAGGACTGCATCGTCCATGAACTGGGTTCAAAATGTACGTGATGGGATTGCATCATCCCTAGACATGAGACTTGTCTTAAAGGTACGTGTGAGGAGTGCATCGTCCATGAACTGGGTTCAAAATGTACGTGATGGGATTGCATCATCCCTAGACATGAGACTTGTCTTAAAGGTACGTGTGAGGACTGCATCGTCCATGAACTAGGTTCAAAATGTACGTGATGGGATTGCATCATCCCTAGACATGATACTTGTCTTAAAGGTACGTGTGAGGACTGCATCGTCCATGAACTGGGTTCAAAATGTACGTGATGGGATTGCATCGTCCCTAGCCATGAGACTTGTCTTAAAGTGATAAGGACTGATCATCCTGGAACTTGATCTGGATTGTATCATCCATGGACCTATGTCCTAAAGAGAGCAGGAGTGATCATCCTGTAATATGATTGTGTGATGACGATGCTGATGATCGTGTGATGACGATGCTAATGATCGTGTGATGACGATGATGATGATCGTGTGATGACGATGGTGATGATCGTGTGATGACGATGCTGATGATCATGTAATGACGATGCTGATGACGATGCTAATGATCGTGTGATGATGATGCTGATGATTGTGTGATGACGATGCTGATGATCGTGTGATGACGATGCTGATGATCGTGTGATGACGATGCTGACGACGTTGATGTTCCAGTAACTGGTTGAGTTACTGATGATGATGAATTGAAGAAAGCTTCCGATGATTTAGAGATGTATCATGTATGATGTAGTCGATGACTCCTTGCTCCTGCAGATGTTGTTATAATATCCTTCTCGTTAAGGGGGAGTGTTGAATATTGTAACTTCTAAGAATATTATATTTGTACATTATTATTCCGGAGATGTTTCATCCCTCCGAGGTAACCCTATTATGTATCCGGAGATGATTATTCCTCCGATGGTTTGTGGTAACTAGGGTTATTAGACCCACTGTTGGCACCCCATAAAATTTTGTGCTTAAATGTCTTCTGACGGCATTAATCATTTTTCGGCAACACTGGCAGTGCAAAATAGATCAAATTTCATGAATGGAGATCTCAAACTTGGTCGAGAAAAGCGCATTTGTCCTCGAGTGTATGTATCGAAGTTACAAAAGGAAATAAGTTTGAGAAAAGAAGGGAAGCAAAATCTTCATAAAGAGAAAAAAAAAGAAGGTTTTACTATCTCTATAGGTTTGCGAACTCAACCTTGGAGAGACCTAGAAGATTTGCTTAAGATTTTAATATTTATGAAAAGAACATTGATTTTTATAATATGGCATAACCAAAAGCTTTATGAAGAAAAGGCCTTTAATTTTCAATAATTTGCCTAAGTATGAGGAAGAGCATTTGATTAACTTCTGGCCAAAGTTGAAACTTTATGAGAATGAGGTTTTAATTTTATAATCTAGACTAAAGTCAAGATTTTATGAAGGTGACTTTGGTGAATATGCCAAAAGATTTAATTAAAAAAGGAGCAAAAAGAATATTAAGCACCCAACAACACCGAGGGCTTGTCAAGTGACCAAGAGCCGAACCAAGGGGTCCCACATAATATCCATCACCCAAGCGCTCAAAGCTAAAGGTTTATCTCTTTTGTTACGTGGTATATGATATGAGCTATAAGGTATATGAAGAATGGGAACCATCCCTTTGTATTGCATGTGGGATAATTCCGCATCCCTCACTAGCTCAAAATTTAAAATTGTAAAGTGGTCGTGGACGAAATACCACGGGAGCACGTGGCAGATTATTATTCAATCCGCGTCAACGTGACGGTGGTATTATAAACCACCTTCCGCCCACACGGAACCGCCATCCTCGAAGGTAAAGCGCTCAATAGCACGTGCTATGTGTTATTAAGAGTTGTACGCGGTGGGGTATATAAGCACCACAATTATTTCTTGCTCAACCAATGTGGGATATATCCCGTAGAGAAAATCAAATTGGATAAGTATAACACGTTTTTGAGAAAATGCCTGTTTTAGTCACCATTTTCTAGAATCTGTTTCCGCTAAACCGAGAGGAATTTTAGGAAACGGAGAGAGGTTTTTCTTCAGCATGGGCCAATATTCAAAAACCTCTCTCATTTTTTACACAGGTGTTATGGTTTAATAGAATCGAAGTCATCTTCACGGGGAAATTTTCCAGAATTTCAGTTTACTCTTTTAGTCATCAACTTCAAAGAGTTGGTTCTTCCAAATGAAGATGAATTTTCAGAAACGGAAAGAGGTTTTTCTTCAGAACATTTCCAGTTACAAAAACCTCTCTCAAAATGTACACAGCTATCTCCATTTGAGATATACAGCCAGGTCTTTGAAGCCTATTTTTCAGCAAATTTACTTCCTGAAATAAAAAAAAAGTTGTAACTGTTTCTATTTTTAGAGTTTCAGTTAGGTTTTGAATTCAAGATTAGGTATAGGCCGTCTTTCTATATATTGATATGTAAAAAACATGTAAAGGGTTGGATTTTCTGTAAGGAGAGACCCATTTCGGGTGTTTTGCAGGGTTTTCAGAAATTAATAAAGATCTCAGAACTGAGCAGATTTTTCATAAAAGATTCATGTGTTGTTTAAAAATTGCAGTCTGTACCCCTTCTCTTTCTCTACATGTGCAAGTTTGCTTTACGCGTTATGCCTTTCATTATGTCATTTTCTTCTATGCTTAGATGAACGTTCATATAGATTGAGATTCATGTTTCTATGCCTCGATTTATTCGCTTCTGAGCATCCATTTATTTCTCTAAAATTAGCAGTGGATTCATCTGAAAATTGATGCCCGTTGTTAATGGACTGTCTTTATTTCTTTCCCTATCACCTGGAAAAATCTTATTGACTGTAATAAGACAGCTATCTTGCCTTTGTATGAAAATATTTGTTTAACTGCTGGTCCATATTTTTCTGTTTTCTCGACTCCATTGCCCAATGGTATCCTGTTCATGTTGGTCTAGCCACCTCATTAAAAATCCTTAAGTTTTTATTTATTTTACAAATTGGCCCTTGAGTTTCATTGTCAAACGGCTGTCGTGGTGACATTGGATGGCAGATTTGCCGAGAGAGCCCTCTCTGGCTGAAGGAGGCCAACTTTCAGTCTAAAGATTGGTTTGAAATAGGTTACCTCGGGGTTTCTTTGATACAACCCAAGGAAAATCCGAGTGCTAACATTTTGGCGCCGTTGCCGGGGAGCGAAAGTGAAATTTTCCCTGGGAAAAACGACAAAGAAAGCTCAAATTTCTTGGGCAAGGAAGCTTGAAACAAGTTGGTTGTAGATATTGCCCTGGCGACTTCACTTGTGACAGTTTTTAGAAGTTTTGAAAGTAATTTAAGAAAGACATTGTGGCTACAAGAAGAAATCCCGGTTCGCAGTTCTTTTCAGGCGTGAACAATCCAGAAAAGCTCCTCAAGACAGAGAAAGGCAAAGGCAAGACGAAAGAAGGTATTTCTCAGTTTTCAAATACATTCCCTTCTTTATAAGAACATCTGTTTGAGGAAGAAAATATTGGTTCAAGTGAAAATATTTTGTTTAGAACTAAGTCAGATTCTGATTTGAAAGAAACAAAAGTTGATCCACAAAGTTTGTGGGACTATTCTTTAAAATCTGTTTGGAAAAATTTACAAAGATCTGAGAGGAAAGAACCTAAAATATCCAAAGCACAAAGGATACCAGTACAGGGTAATAGACAACAAGCGGCGGTTGTTGCACCTTATAATCCACCACCCATGGCTGCCAGATTTGCTCCTTTGGTTTTTCCAGCAGTTTTACATGATTTGCCTCAAAATTATGCACAGAGAATCTTTACTTTTGATAATGAGGGAAATTATACAGCACAGCAACATGTTGATAATTTCAGTGATTTTATTGATTTAGAAGAAGTGGATTATGATGATGCAAAAATGAGGTTGTTTGCTCAAAGCTTGAGGGGTGAAGTGAAAAAATGGTTTAGAGCTTTAGCTGCTGGATCTATTGCAAATTATGATGCCTTTACAACCCTTTTTGTCGAAAGGTGGGAAGATCAGAAAAATCCTTCACAAGTATTGACCCAGTATAACAATTTGAAAAAGGGAGGTTTTGAGTCAGTTCAGGAGTTCTCTGCCAGATTTATGAAAGTCTACAATTCAATCCCCATAGATATAAAACCTCCAGTAGGAGCAGCCAAGTTACATTATGCTGATGCTTTTGAAGGTGATTTTTCATGTACATTAAGAGAAAGAAGATCTACTACTTTGGCAATAATGATGAAAGATGTAGTAGAAGTTGAGGCTAATATGATGGCTTCTGGAAAAATGAGACATAGAGATATGGATAGAAAGAAAATTAGAGAAGATAATCAAAATGCAGCTTCTTCTTCTTCTTCCTCTACAGATGTAAAATTCGAAACAATGATGAAAACTATGGAAAAGTTGCTAGAAAGATTAGTAGTGGATAGCAAAGCTCCAAATAAAGAACAAGCAGAACCTCAAATCAGAAATCTGAATTTTAGAAGGCCTTTTGTTCCAGCTGCAAGGCCGAGAGAACAGGGAAACCCAAGGAATGCAGAAGAAGATCAAATCCGACCTCCTTTTCCTGAAAATTATATTGCTGGAGAAGCTGAAGCCGAAATACCTGAAGGAGATATTCACCACTGTGGCAGTTCTGATCCAGAAGTGTATTTGACTAAACAGGAGCATGATATGTTCATGGCAGAAGGGGAATGTTGTAGTTTGGAGATAGGAAGTGATCAATACCAGATTGGTTATCAAAATGCCATCAATGATCTCCAAAGAAAGATAAGTCTGAGGAATCGAGATGCTGTAATTGACAAAGGGAAAGAACCAATAGGCAAGTCAAAAAGAAATGCTGATAAGACTTCTACTAGTCAGTCCGAACTGCAAACTAAAAGAAAAGAAAATGAAGATGTGCCCCAGATAATTCCAGATAGCAAGAAAGATCCAATGAAGGAAAGTGATAAAAATTTAATTCCTTTCAACATACAGAATGAAATGTCAAAAGTCAAGATTTCAGTACCCTTTAATGAAATACTGAAGAACAAGGAATACAAGGAACAAATTTTCAAGATGATGCAGGTAGAAAATCGGGTGGAAATAGACACTTTGGAATTAGATGATGATAATCCTAATATCTGTTTAGGATCAAGAATGGAAGACAATAGTTTGGAAGAAGTTTCTCCTTTCTATGTGAATTTGGATATTCATGATAAAGTGGTGCATAACTGTATGTTGGATTCTGGAGCTTCTCATAATTTGATGCCCAAACTTGTAGTAGAATCTTTGGGATTGGAAATTACAAGACCATATGATGACTTATTTTCTTTCGATTCAAGGAAAGTAAAATGTTTAGGGTTGATAAAAGATTTGACAGTCAATCTCAGTAAAATACCAGCCAAAGGTATTCTTATGGATGTGGTGGTTGCTGATATTCCTACAAAGTTTGGTATGTTATTGTCCAGGTCATGGGCCTCGAAGTTAAAAGGAACTCTACAAATGGATATGTCTTTCGCTACTATTCCGGTGTTGGGGGTACACAGAAGATTGTATATTGAAAAGAGAGATGCTTATTTGGTAAGTGATCTAAAAGAGCCTGAGAAACATGCCATATATGCATTAGACACCGATTTGGGTTCTTGCATTTTGTACAATGATGTTGAATCTAAAGAAAAGATTGATTTAATCGAACCTAAAGAAAATGAGAAGGAAAGATTGTTAAGAGAAAAGATCAGAAGAGAAGGTACTTGGACGATGCACTTTGATGGGGCTAGAAGCAGAGAAGGAGCTGGAGCAGGAGTATGGATAATTACACCTGACAGAGAATTTCTAATGTTTTCTTACCAATTGAATTTTGAATGTACCAACAATGTTGCAGAATATGAGGCTTTAATTCTGGGATTGAATGTGTTGAAGGATTTGAAAGCAAAAAAGATTGAGATATTTGGAGATTCTGAATTGGTTATAAATCAGGTAAAAGCTATTTATCAGACCAAACACCCTAAAATGAGGTCCTATAGGAATGAAGTGTGGGATCTACTGGAAATTTTTTTCGATGAACATGATGTTATCTCAATTCCTCGAGTTAGCAACACTGTAGCAGATTCTTTAGCCACTGCAGGAGCTGCGTTCAAAACTCTCATATTTTCTAAAAAGGAATATAATATCGAAGTCATACATAGACCATCTATTCCAGACAATGTCAAACATTGGCAGGTCTTTGAAGATGACCAACAGATCAAACGCTTTTTGGAAATGACAGATGAGTTCAATTACAGGTCTATTGATGCAGAAGGTGATGAGATGGGTCCAGATGAAGTGGATTCTACGGAGGAAACAGAAAAATTCAAGCAAAGGATTGGAGTTAAGGACATTATACAGCTGAAGAATAATGTTATCCCAAGAGGTTTAATTCCTTTAGAAAAGCTATTTGATAAAAATGATGTGGTAAAAAATTCAAAGATTGAACCAAAACTTGAAGATGTAAAAGATTATAATTTAGGTTCTGAACAAGATCCCAAATTGGTAAAACTTTTGAAGAAATTACCAAGAAAAGAAGAAGATAAAAGTGTGGAAGTAATGAAAAGGTTTTCAGATGTTTTTTCTTGGAGCTATGAGGATTTGAAAGAATATGATATTTCTGTTATACAGCATACAATTCCAATTAAACCCGGTGAAAATCCTTTTAAGCAGAAATTAAGAAGAATAAATCCCAAACTACTGCCAGTGATAGAAAAAGAGGTGAGGAAGTTGTTTGATGCTAAGATAATTGTGTCTCTGAGGTTTTCCAAGTGGTTAGCCAATTTAGTACCTGTAAGAAAAAAGAATGGAGAAATAAGGCTGTGTGTGGATTTTAGAAACTTGAACAGAGCTTCTTTAAAAGATAATTATCCACTTCCTAAAATGGACCAGGTTTTACAGCAAGTGGTGGGGGCCGAGAGAATTTCCATGGTAGATGGTTTTTCGGGTTATAATCAAATCAAAGTTCATCCAGAGGATCAAGAAAAAACTGCTTTTACTACTCCTTGGGGAACGTTTATGTACGCCAAAATGCCATTTGGTCTAATGAATGCAGGAGCAACATTTCAGAGAGCTATGGATATTGCATTTGCAGATGAAAGGGACAAAATTGTGGTGGTATACATGGATGATATCACTGTTTATTCAAAGAACGCTGCTGACCACTGGAAGCATTTGGAAAGAGTCTTCATAAAATGTAGAAGGTTTGGAATTTCATTAAATCCAAAGAAATCACATTTTTGCATGGAAGAGGGAAGGTTATTGGGACACATCATATCCAAAGAAGGCATTAAGATCGACCTGGAGAGAGTATCTGCAATACAAAAGGTAGGAATTCCTAGGAGTAAGAAAGAGATTCAGTCATTCATAGGAAGGGTAAATTGGTTGAGGAGGTTCATTCCTAGTTTTGCTGAAATTTTGAGAAATATAACTGAAATGTTGAGAAAAGATAGAGAAATTAAGTGGAATGAAGAGGCAAGAAAATCCTTTGACAACATTAAAAAAGCATTGACTGAAGCACTTGTATTAATTAGTCCAGATTATACAAGGGATTTCATTATGTTTACATATGCATCGGAACACACAGTGGCTGGGGTATTGTTGCAGAAGAATCAAGAAGGTATAGAACAGCCTATTGCATTTTTTAGTAAGATTCTGAGAGATGCAGAATTAAAATACAACATCATGGAAAAACAAGCTTATGCTTTGGTGAAAGCATTGAAAGATTTCAGGATATATATTTTGCATTCTCATACAATAGCACATGTTCCATCAGCAGTCGTAAAAGATATTCTTACGCAACCAGATCCTGAAGGGAAAAGAGCAAAATGGATAGCAGTATTGCTGGAATATGACTTGGACATCAAGCCGACCAAATTGATAAAAGGTCAAGGTTTAGCTAAAATGATGACAGAAACAAACTGGGATTCCCTCAGTATAAATTTTCTAGCTGAAACTTCGACCGAGAACGTTCCAAAGTCACCGATAATTGAAGATTTCTCTTTATCTCCCTGGTACTCAGATATCGTATATGTCTTACAGAATCTCCAAGCACCTGCAGACATGGAAAAAACTAGGGCAAGGTCAGTAAAACTGAAAGCAGCAAAGTTTTGCATATTGGATGGGAATTTGTTTTGGAAAGATCCACGAGGAATATTGTTGAATTGTCTTTTAGAGAATGAGGCACAGCATATTATGGTGGAATTTCATAAAGGTATGTGTGGAGGACATCATTCATGGAAGGCTACAGTAAACAAAATTCTTAGAGCTGGTTTTTATTGGCCCAGCATGTACTCCGATGTGTATAAAGAAATAACAAAATGTCATGAATGTCAAATTTTCGATGGAAAAAGAGAATTATTGCCATTTCCATTAAAACCCATTTCAGTCGAAGCACCTTTCCAACAGTGGGGGTTAGATTTTATTGGTGAAATTAACCCGAATTCTTCAGGACAACACAAGTGGATTTTGACTGCTACTGACTACTTCACAAAATGGATTGAGGCCGTCCCAACTAGAAATGCTACAGAGACGGTGATTATGAACTTTTTGGAAGAAAATATTTTGTCCAGGTTTGGTTGTCCTAAAAGGATAGTGACAGATAATGCCCCAGCGTTCAAGTCAAAAAAGATGATAAATTTCTGTCATAAATACCACATACATCTGAATCACTCAACAGCTTATTATCCACAAGGAAATGGATTAGCCGAATCTTCAAATAAAAGTTTAGTGAGAATCATAAAGAAGTTGCTAGAGGATAATAAGAGGGCTTGGCACACTAAACTGAAATATGCTCTATGGGCAGACAGAATCAGTACAAAAAGAGCAATTGGCACTTCCCCTTTTCAGTTGGTATATGGTACAGAAGTAGTCTTTCCTGTTTCTTTAGGATTGCCAGTCATGAAATTGTTACAAGAAGTTGATGAAGAACCAAATCATATGCAAAGGAGAATAAATCAAATGATAGAGTTGCATGAAGTCAGAGAAAAAGCATATAACAAGACTCAAATGCATCAAGAAAAAATGAAAAAAACTTTTGATAGAAAAGTTAAGGAAAGGGATTTTCAAATAAATGATTTGGTTTTGAAATGGGATTCCAGGAAAGAAGAGCACCATGGAAAGTTTGAGCATTTATGGAAAGGTCCGTATATTGTTGCAGGATGCCAAGGAGAAAATGCATTTATCTTAAAAAATTGCAATGGAGAATTTTATCCTGGAGGGCCAGTAAACGAGCGACACCTCAAACATTATTTGACCTAACAGATAGAAGTGAAAGAAAGTTCCTATACAGTGTAGATATTTCAAAAAAAAAAAAGAAAAAAATGGAGAGAGGGGGTTTGAATGCGGCCCAATGGATCAGGCACTTGGTCTACGATGTTCTTTGCTACCTCGCAGGGAGGATAACATCCCCAGTTGGAGCCAGTTGTTGACACCAGGTCTGAGGAAACCTAAAATTTTTGCTAAAAGGTCCTAAGATAAAAAATCATCACAAAAAGGGTTGAATTGAAGGTTTATTATATAAAAGTATAGAAGAAAAACCCATATTTATAAGGTCCGCCAGCAAATATATGTAAGGGTTAAGCCCCAGTCAAGTTCCGTCGGCGGAGATATTATAGATCAAGATCAACGGTAAATATCAACCCCGCGTCGCCAATGTAATCGTCAACAAACGGTGGAGGGTGGTAGCGAACATAATACCACCAAGGCACGTGTCCGATATTCATTCATCCGCGCATGGATAAAGTGGTATCGAAAACTACTATAGCACCGCGCGGAACCATCCATTATAGAAATGTGGAAAGATACCTTACGTGGCAAGATGGGACCCAACATGTGGCGAACAGGGAAAGCTTGGTATGACCATGGCACGTGGCATCATATTTTACAATGATCGGAAGGCTGATACATACCTAAATAAAATCAATGGCCAACGTTTCATCCGCGGCCAGGAACATGCACACGGGATATAAGGAAAAGCGGTCGCGGAGAGAAAACCACCATAACAGGTGTCAACAGATGGTGTATCCGCGCGGGGAGAAAACCGGAAAAAGAAACCGCCTTTTCGGTCGCGGATACCACCGGTGGGATAAAAGGGGACGAGATCTGATGGTCCAAAACAAAGCTTCTAAGATCAACGGTTGGATATGACCCACGTTCATAAAGGTGCAAGGAGGTTATTTTAAAAAGGGCTTATATAAAAAGAAAGGGCTCCACATAATGACATTTTGCATGTGTCGTTATCCTGGAGAGCTCCGAAGACTGGTGGAAGCTGGTGATTGCGACAGAAGGCGAAAAGCGAGCACTTACAGGTAGGGTCTGGTGACCTGTCACACTTTTTAAACGGAATTTTGTTTAAAAGAAGCGTTTAAATGGAGACTGTGCAAGATATAGACGTTTTTAGGTCAAAAGATGCCCTAGAAGACAGAGATGAAGATGTTTACGATACCCTAATTAGGTTTCCGGTCTCCGATGTAAAAATTAAGTTGTCTGAGTTATTAAAAGAGGGTATAGACCCCCATAGGGTTCACCAGTCATCTTTGATAGCTTTTTGCCCGGACCAATTTCCTGTTTTCCTAGAATTCATCTCCTGGTGTGCCGAAAATTATTCCCGGGAAGAAAGAGTCGTTTTAAACAGCCAGAAAACTAGAGCCATTTGCAAAATCGAGCCAGCCGAAGTGATTAGAGCCCTGGAAGTAGATTTGCCCCAAACCCTGGACCCTGAGGTTTTTTCTGAAGTTTCAATTATCAAAAATTTTCGTCGTGCTTCTCAGAGTGATAGGGAAATGTTTTTGTCGACGTGTCTCAGACCAGAGACTAGCATTTCGGAACTCCCTTACCCTTTAGATATCAATCTTTTTAATGAGAATACCCAGTTGGTCTTGACACTGTTGTCCGTAGTTTTAGGTTAGATACGGATTTGTATATAACTGAGTTTCAATTGAGTTTATTGTACAGAATAAGTATAATCCAGTCAGGAATTGACGAAAGTTAAATTCCCCGACTAAATTTTGAAGCATTCATAGTAGAAAGGATGCATGACCAGATGATCAATTTTTCCACACACAGACATTTCAGGTTTCAGGCCTTTTTAATGAGAATGATTATGGTATCAAGTCAGGAAGAATTACAGTTCCCGGAAATTGTTTTCACAACTCCACTGGAAAATAATATGTTCAATTTTATCAACTACATGCTCTCAGCGATCTTTAAGATGATTTTCGGAAAAAATCTACCTAGAGTACTGCCGGAAATGCAGGTATCCATGCAATTGAATACAGAATATGCTACAGGGGATTGGTTTTTATCTAAAGATAGTACAGTAGTCAGATTGTATGGATTCAAGCATAAACCCTATGTGCTACCAGCATTCCTCACCTTGAGGATTTTTGCCTTGGAATTCTTAAGACAGAAATTGATTGTAGAAGATAACAATTTTTTAGTCCACAGACAAGCAACGGACATTAAATACCCTTTCACATTAGGTCCGTTCACAATAAAGAATAAGAACGCTGCTGTATATATAGAGAAGTAGTTAAAAGACATGAATTTTGAGACAGATGCAGATATGGAATATGACCCATTAAATATCATATCCAAACGAAGAATTGAGCATCGTATCAAGGCTCTGAATCATCAAATTATTGAAGGGATGGCAGATAGAGCCAACTGGCCCGAATACAAAGAAGAAATTATTCCAGACAAGTCCGACAAAGAAATGTCATTGGAAGAAGCAATGGCGGAAACAGAAAGCGAAATAAATACTGCATTAGTGGGGTCCAAAAGACCTATACAGGACATTATGATCATCGATGATGAAGAGACAGAAAAAGGAAAAAGATTGAAAACCGATGAGTCACAAGAATTGACAACAATTTCAGAAGAAGCAAAAGCGACAGAAGATGAAATACCAGAGGTTACAGTGAAGGAATACAACATTGAAGAGACCCCTGTAGGGGATGATGTAAATAGACCCAGGAATATTATGGACGTATTTGATGAACATAGTAAAAACAAACAGGAATCCGCGAAGCAAACAAGTCAATTGTTTTCGAAGGTCAGGAATATATCAAATAATGAAGTAAGCTTATTTACCAGCAGGAACATCAAAGAAAATTCTTTGAAATTTTCAGTTGTGACAAAAAACAAGATCTCAGAGATGAAGATAGATTTGTCAAAAATAAATGCCCCTGATAAAATTTTGTTACATAGACAGGCTGGAGAGGTCATATACTCAGACTATTTGGGGGCCACATTGAGAGCAGACAAACTGAAGAATTCAGTAGATAAATTAAATAATCAGTTGAGACAGGAAAAGGCAGAGAATAAGTCTCGACAACAGCAAATTAAGAAATTGCAAATAGATTTGACCAATAAAGATGGAGCTGCAGCCACTAAACTGCTCCAGGAGAAGGAAGAGGTGATCTTAACATTGAGACGAAAGTTAAAAATCCCAGACGCTGTACTCATTCAAGGTGCAGAATTGACAGTATTAGAAAAAGAGAAAGAAGAACTATCTAACGAAGTCAATGATGTCACAGCTAAAATGTTAAAGCTCTCTCACGAAAAGGATTGTTGGGAAAAAGAAAGGTTCATTTTAGAAGAACAGTTGGCAACAGCAAGAAAACAATTAGCAGAGAACAGTCAGCAGCAGGTACAGACAGGTCCAGAGGAGGATAAGACCGGTGTAGATGGAATTTTACAGGCAATGTCACAAATAAGTTTAAAAGATAATGAAATCAAATTGTTAAAGGCAGAAGTACAGAAATTGAAAGAAGAAAATGAAGTAAAAGAGAAAGAAATAAAAACTTTGCAGGCAAATAATCAGGAATTGAGCAATAATAATAAAGGATTAGCAGCTCATGCAACAGGGCAAGCTGCTATGCAGGGGTGTAAACATATGGTGTGGACCAGATCATTAAAGAGGTTGAAAAACTTAGGCCATATCTGGATTATATAAGAGTTAAAGAAAAGGTAGCCAAAGATGCCTTTGAAAGTTGCCGGGCAGTCAGGGAAAGCCTAAATAGAAAGCCAAAAGAAATAGCCCAGAGAGCAATAACATTTTTAAACAGTTTATCCGAGGCAGACCTGACAGCCATGAGTATAACGAACAGAATTTCTGTCATCACTTGGGCCAGAAGAATCTTGGGCAAATACTCACATGTCGAAAACGTCGAGGCCAAAGCAGGAGAAATAAGGAAAGAAGTAATCCAGTTCAAAAAGCAATTTGAAAAGTTAGTGAATAAGGTATTCCCAGCTTTCTGGAACGAAAGTAGTGAATTAATTCCTCCAAATGATTATAAAAGATTACTGTTTGATATCAGGATGGATCACCGAAAATTCCAGCAGCTAGATCACATGCTCACAGGAAAAATTCTAATGGAGAAAATGTGAGGGGAATTTGAAATTTTAATTATGTTAATTTCAACTTGCGCAAACCTTCTTCCTATTTCTTATGCAGGTCATATCGAGATGCGAGTCTTGGTGAAGGAAATGACCAGTTATGACCTACCCACGGTTGACCAGTGGAATTATGTGGAGAAATACGGAAAGACCAGATATTCTGTTCATACCTAGTTGCATTTGAAACTCTTGCCATGTGGCAAAAGGATGATATCCAAAAAAGTTTTGCCAAGTGGCAAAAAGACATTTTTATTTTAACTTTGTAATATTATTTGAAAGACAGTTATGGGTTGCTCGAAGACAGTTATCTTTCAGTTAAACATTTTTAATTATTAGTTAGAAGAAGCAGTTATGAGGAGCTTCTTCTAAAAATTTTGTATAAAAAACAATGGAGGTCATTGTTGAAAGGGTTGGAAATTTTTTGAGAAACAAGTATGTTTTGAAGTTATTTTTGAAGAAATAAAAGCAGTACAGTGATGGTACCTATCTTTTGATATCAGAGATTCATGAGTTAATCAGTCTTACAGTCTGTTATTCTCCTTATCTTTATATGTGCATGTTTACTTCCTTCGTTATGTCTCCCATAGTGTTTTCTTCCATATTTAAATGAGCACTTGAAATAACTTGAGATTCATACTGGTTATGCCTCATTTTATTTGCATTTAAATATCCATTATATTCTCCAAAGTTGACAATAGATTCATCTTGGATAGATGCCTGTTGTTGATGGAATGTCTTTATTTCTTTCTATGCCATCTGAAAAATCAAATTGACTGTAATATGATTACTATCTTGCCTCTGTGAAAATTTGTATGGTGAAAATCCCTTACTGGTTTATTATACATTTTGAAAGCTTCGACTCCATGCCCAATGTTTCTTGTTTACCTTTTCGACCAGAAAATAATTTTTGAGAAATTCTAAAAGAACCTTTGTATATTTTTAGCCTTCATATATATGTCAAGGAGAGAGCCCTCTCTGGTGGAGAAAATGGCTAGTTCTTCTGCCGGGGAACGAGGGTTTCATTTTCCCTGGGTATGAACGACAAAGTTTTCAATTTTGATTGTTGATGGTGAACAACGGTCAAACATCAGTAAGGTTGTACATCTTTCACCCGGCGACTCCATCTTCAAGAATCCAAATTTCAGTGACTCCATTAGCGGCATGATCCAGAATCAAGCTTTTGAAGAGAACCGACAGACTCTGCTAGGAAATGATCTCATTGTGAAGACATGGAAAGGCATGATGAAAAGACAAGGGAGATGTGAAGAAATGGTTTCGCCGTTTACAGCCAGAGTCTATAGACACATGGCAGGGGTTTTCTGATGTCTTCTTGAAGTTTTGGGGTAAGAGGAGGTCATGGGACCTAGTCCTTTCAGAATTTTACTCTATGAGGGTGCAGGAAGGGGAATCCTTATCCAGTTTCAACAGGAGGTTTGCCAGCGCCTATTATGATATGTCGAAAGAAATTCAGCCCCTAGAGAATGCTGCCAAGTTACATTATGTATCTATTTTTCATTCTGATTTCTCTTTTCTTCTCTTGGAAATAAATCCCTCCAGTTTACAACATATGTTCGTTGATGCTTTAGAAGTTGAAGATAATATTAGAATGTCCAGGAAATTATCGAGCAAAGAAAATGATGAGAGGATTGAAGAAGAATTTAGGTTCGAAGAGAAGTATGGACAAGGAGAAATGGTTTGGCATTCCAGTTTTTCCCGTGACAAACAAAGAGATGATCAGCTGGGTGATGTGACCGAAAAAGGTAACTCTGACTTGCTTTATGTCAATTACAATCAGCCGGCTGAAATTTCTGTTAATGATGGTTTCAAAGAAAATTTCAGTCCACCTAAGTTTGATAAGTATGAAGAAGATTGCTTGGGTATGGCACCGGCTGAAAACTTTATAAGTCCCAGGGCAGTTAGTGAAGAAAATTTGATCACTATCCATGATCAAACATCTGAAAATCAGCATGCTGAAAGTGACTGTCTACCCCTCTGTTATGATTCGTTCGAATTGATAAAACAAAAAATTAAGGCTTCTAATCAAAAACAAAAATCTATGATGGAGAACTCCATAAACTGTTTTGAAAGTGAAATTAAAGAAGAAGAACAAGTATGCAATCGATCCCAAGAAGCAGAGGTTTTCCATAGGGAAGAGAAGTGCCAAACAGAAAACCAGGTCTCTATTTCGCATTCAGAAATTTTGTATCAAGAAGAGTCTGTTGCACTTGATGTCATTGAAGAATTTAATGATGGTTCTGCTGTTTTTGATGAAGAAGGGCAAGTTTTAAATTCTGAATTTTCGAAAGAAATTGATGATGGCCTTTGTATCTTTTCACCCGAGCCGGATAAGAATTTTCTCCAGTCTTGTCAGTGGTCTTCTGATTCAGAAGAAGGTCAGATAAGCTTTTCTCCATGTGACACTATTTCAGAAGCTGTGGGTCTAGAGGATCCTGTCTTATTTGATTCACTTAAAAAACAATACATCAGTACTTCTCTTGGAATACAAGAAACAGAACAGGCCTCAGATAATGCTGCTGATTTTTCCTTAAACAAGAAAGGTGGACGTCTCCATAGTATTTCCAAAATTTCTCCTCTATCTGAAGATGAAATAGATCAGCTCCTGAAAGGTCATATTACAGCTCCAGTAATGTCGGGTCTGCATTGTTCACACAGTCCAGGGTATGTAAGTGAGACTTCTTCCATTTTCAAGCATGTAAATCTAAATTTAAACATTGACAGTTATGACGATCCTTTGAAGGAACCCATTTATGATGATGATTCTCCGCCAAGGGATCAGCTGTTAGACACCATTTATTTCCATCAAGAAGATAGGGTTGACATGATTAATGATCTTGAAGGATGTTTGTTGTTTGAAGATATTTTGGATAATGATGTGGATAAGTATAAAGATGGGATAGATGACATACCAAAAAGGGAACTAGAGATGCTCATGCTTGAGGAAGATGCAGTCAACACTCAGGTATTAGAATATCACGCTCCCCTATTCACTTTCATCAATCCACAGTTGAATAGTCTTGTGGATGAACTTGAAAGAGATATTTGCATTCTTGCTGAATCTCAAGACGTGATAATATTTCAAACTGTTGAAGATCCTTATGCTAATTTACTACAGTCTGAGGGGAAAATGAATTTTCTTATATTTTTGGGAAATGAACTCATTATCAAAGAATGTATGGAGTGGTTTGTTTTCTGTCTTCTTTATTCACTCAAAAGGAATGCAAGCCATAGTCGAGCAGATGGTCAGTTATTAGATTGGCTTCATTGGCACTTTTGCATCATTTGATTCAGCAATCGTGTTTCAGCAGAGTAGGGTAGGTAGGAGGAATAAGTTTGCTCGGCAAACATTTTTTCAGTATGTACAACATTGTTTTCAGTTTAGTTCCAGCATGTATGTTTCAGTGTTCAGCAGTTATCGGTTTTCAGTTACAATTTCTGGATGAAAGATTGATTACAGGATACAGGTTACAGGTTGCAGTTGTCAAGGTTGGGAGCCGCCCAATGGTCAGGCACATGGTCTACGTTGTTCTTTGCTGCCTCGCTAGGAGGACAGCATCCCCAGTAGGAGCCAGTTGTTGGCACCCCATAAAATTTTGTGCTTAAATGTCTTCTGACGGCATTAATCATTTTTCGGCAACACTGGCAGTGCAAAATAGATCAAATTTCATGAATGGAGATCTCAAACTTGGTCGAGAAAAGCGCATTTGTCCTCGAGTGTATGTATCGAAGTTACAAAAGGAAATAAGTTTGAGAAAAGAAGGGAAGCAAAATCTTCATAAAGAGAAAAAAAAAAAGGTTTTACTATCTCTATAGGTTTGCGAACTCAACCTTGGAGAGACCTAGAAGATTTGCTTAAGATTTTAATCTTTATGAAAAGAACATTGATTTTTATAATATGGCATAACCAAAAGCTTTATGAAGAAAAAGCCTTTAATTTTCAATAATTTGCCTAAGTATGAGGAAGAGCATTTGATTAACTTCTGGCCAAAGTTGAAACTTTATGAGAATGAGGTTTTAATTTTATAATCTAGACTAAAGTCAAGATTTTATGAAGGTGACTTTGGTGAATATGCCAAAAGATTTAATTAAAAAAGGAGCAAAAAGAATATTAAGCACCCAACAACACCGAGGGCTTGTCAAGTGACCAAGAGCCGAACCAAGGGGTCCCACATAATATCCATCACCCAAGCGCTCAAAGCTAAAGGTTTATCTCTTTTGTTACGTGGTATATGATATAAGCTATAAGGTATATGAAGAATGGGAACCATCCCTTTGTATTGCATGTGGGATAATTCCGCATCCCTCACTAGCTCGAAATTTAAAATTGTAAAGTGGTCGCGGACGAAATACCACGGGAGCACGCGGCACATTATTATTCATCCGCGTCAACGTGACGGTGGTATTATAAACCACCTTCCGCCCACGCGGAACCGCCATCCTCGAAGGTAAAGCGCTCAATAGCACGTGCTATGTGTTATTAAGAGTTGTGCGCGGTGGGGTATATAAGCACCACAATTATTTCTTGCTCAACCAATGTGGGATATATCCCGTAGAGAAAATCAAATGGGATAAGTATAACACGTTTTTGAGAAAATGCCTGTTTTAGTCACCATTTTCTAGAAGCTGTTTCCGCCAAACCGAGAGGAATTTTAGGAAACGGAGAGAGGTTTTTCTTCAGCACGGGCCAATCTTCAAAAAACTCTCTCAGGTTTTACACAGGTGTTATGGTTTAAGAGAATAGAAGTCATCTTCACGGGGCAATTTTCCAGAATTTCAGTTTACTGTTTTAGTCATCAACTTCAAAGAGTTGGTTCTTCCAAATGAAGATGAATTTTCAGAAACTGAAAGAGGTTTTTCTTCAGAATATGTCCAGTTACAAAAACCTCTCTCAAAATATACACAGCTATCTCCATTTGAGATATACAGCCAGGTCTTTGAAGCCTATTTTTCAGCAAATTTACTTCCTGAAATAAAAAAAAAGTTGTAACTGTTTCTATTTTTAGAGTTTCAGTTAGGTTTTGAATTCAAGATTAGGTATAGGCCGTCTTTCTATATATTGATATGTAAAAAACATGTAAAGGGTTGGATTTTCTGTAAGGAGAGACCCATTTCGGGTGTTTTGCAGGGTTTTCAGAAATTAATAAAGATCTCAGAACTGAGCAGATTTTTCATAAAAGATTCATGTGTTGTTTAAAAATTGCAGTCTGTACCCCTTCTCTTTCTCTACATGTGCAAGTTTTCTTTCCGCGTTATGCCTTTCGTTATGTCATTTTCTTCTATGCTTAGATGAACGTTCATATAGATTGAGATTCATGTTTCTATGCCTCGATTTATTCGCTTCTGAGCATCCATTTATTTCTCTAAAATTAGCAGTGGATTCATCTGAAAATTGATGCCCGTTGTTAATGGACTGTCTTTATTTCTTTCCCTATCACCTGGAAAAATATTATTGAATGTAATAAGACAGCTATCTTGCCTTTGTATGAAAATATTTGTTTAACTGCTGGTCCATATTTTTCTGTTTTCTCGACTCCATTGCCCAATGGTATCCTGTTCATGTTGATCTAGCCACCTCATTAAAAATCCTTAAGTTTTTATTTATTTTACAAATTGGCCCTTGAGTTTCATTGTCAAACTGCTGTCGTGGTGACATTGGATGGCAGATTTTCCGAGAGAGCCCTCTCTGGCTGAAGGAGGCCAACTTTCAGTATAAAGATTGGTTTGAAATAGGTTACCTCGGGGTTTCTTTGATACAACCCAAGGAAAATCCGAGTGCTAACACCCACCATGTGGGTGTCGGCCCTGATCTTATATTTTAGGGGTTATTAGACTTCTCCAGGAGAGGTCGGCCCCATTAGGGATTTTGGTCAGTCGGGAACAAGTATAAATAGAGGAGGTGAGCTCCTCATTAGATACACTTACACAACTCAGAAAAGTAGCGCACTTGTCTGGGAGGTCTGCACAGGAGGTAGAGAAGGAGGTCAAGTCTTGGAGCACATCTTGTATTTTGGTTGATCATCTTATTGAGGAAAGCTTTGCTGGGTTTTCTACCCCATGAAGGTTTCCTAGGGTAAATTCTGTGTCTATCTTGTGATTATGTTTCTTTCAGTGATCTTGCTAGTCTATTTGGTTTAAACTTAATAGACTAGTCTTGCTACTCTGTAACTCCACAGTCACGTTTGGATGCTACTATCCTTGAGGAACAGTAGCGTTCACCTTCAAAAATACTCTACTCTATGCTTATACAGTAGCGTACACGAAAGTTGAACATGGCTAGAAAAGTGATTTTAAGCATGAAAATTGACAAATGAACTATCAAAATGAAAGTAGGGATGAAAATAACTTACTTGGAAGAGGTTTGAGGTTGGATGGTGGCCCTATTTGATCGCTATGAATGGATGAAGATGAAGGGTTTGGTCCAAAACTTGCCCTTCAAATTTACAAATGTGATATTTGAGTTTTCAAAATGAAATTACATATATGAATTTGAATTTGAATTTTACCCACCTTTTTGAAAAGTATATAGTTTCAAATTTCATAAAAAAGGGTTCTATTTAATCATTAATACCTATAAATGTTGATGAGATGAATTTAACCTATGTTTCTCAAATTTTCACTAGATTTTTGTAGCATCAATCTATTATGACTCAATTTCTTTATTGACGGACCACGTTGAAGTACTTTATGGTTGAAATTTTATGTCATTGAAGATTCTTTGTCATTAAGACTAACTTGGTTATTGAGATCCTAGTCTTTGGAAGGTCATGAGTTATGATCCTAGAAGCTGTCTTTTAAGTCATTTTAAGCCCTTGTTTGGACTATTGAAACCTAAACAAGATTTCCGAGCAAACTTGTCCTCTTCAAGCTCATTAAAGGAACTGAAGGCCCATCCACTTAAGTATAAGTTTAACCCTTTTCCGGACTTTTGCGGATTACTTATGAAAAAGGAATACTCTAGTCATCCGTGGCTAGAAGAGTTCTTCTTCCATTGTTTTAAACGTTTTCGGGTGAGGAGACTAACTTTACGAAAAAGATCCTTTTGGAGCCTTCTTTAGGGTTTTCAGGCTCTCGAAATATGAAAACACCAAGCGAGCACTCACCTACTCGATCTCGATGTGAAATCCATGAGAGGGTAAAAAGAGGATTATTTAAGTTTTTCAGACTCTATAAATAGGAAAACACCTGTGAGCATTAATCTACTTGGCCTCAATATTAAAATCCACGAGTAGGTGAATGGTGTTATTGTTTAAGTTTTCTAGACTCCTTAAAATTGAAAACACTGGTGAGAAAGAACAGATCTCGGCTCGATATTAAAATACAGAGATCAGTACTATAGAGTAATCTTCTATCTCTTCTTCGAACTTTGTAAACAAAGAAGAAGGTCCTGAGTCTTCCTCCCATGGGATCGTTAAACTCTTTACATGGTTGGATCTATTGAGTTTTCATTCTTTCTTAGACTCATTAAAACAACAAGAAAGGTATTCTTTTATCTAAAAAAAAAGGGATAAGAAGGGTATATCACATCTTACAGTTTCAAAGGCAGTTCTGTCAGTCATATCCTTGAACATAGTACCTACTTGAGTCTTTCATGTCAGTTGGGTTTTATTTTTTGACCCTAGGGTGAACTTGATCTCTGAGTTGTTTACTCCCCCGATTGGTTATTCTTCCAACCATATGGAGGGTCTGCTAATGTCTCCTACATTGCAGGCTTATATTACTTCCCCATCATGTTGAAAACTGCCTAAGTCACTTTGTGTCTTGCTCACTGTTCAAGGATACAACTTGTGTTGGCCATTCTGCAGTTTACCTTGACCTCATGTGTTGGCCATTCTAGTGTCAGTCTTGTTATTTGTACTACTCCACATTAGCTCATACCATTTGAGTGTTCCTCATGTTGGATGATGGAGGATGCCTTAAGGCCTCCCTTCCAACGGACTTCTTCCCATCGACATCAACTCATTTTTCTCTGGGAATGAAGTTTAGAGTTTCGGTTAGTACCTTGACGATTGCAATCACCAATGGCAGTCTCTCTCGCTGTTGAATTATGACCGGTAATCAAAAGATACCCCCTATGTTCGACTTTCAGCTCATTTATTCACATGGTTAGGGTTTGTACCTTGGGTTGTTTGGATGAAGACTTTGGGATTTTGATAGCATTACCTCATTATGTTATCACCCAAGCTGCGCAAGACTGAGCCTTACTCATTTTTTGGCTCTCCATGAGACATAGATCCTGTTTGTTGTTATGGCTATGATCTCTCATTTTGACATGGATCCATGCTTGTATTTCAGTGGCGATGCTATATATACATCTCCTAGTTATGTATCGGAGATCATGTTGTATCTTATTACACATCTATTTGATATTAAGATTGTAATTGCTCACTGACCTTCATCGTTATTTCAGGTACTTCTATGACTTGGTTCTGCGGTTTCTCACTCCTCCGCTGACTTGGAATTATAATGTATTTCGACCATCGTTTCTCTCTGACCTCACACATTAGGGGGCATCTGATATAGGTCAAATCTGCACTTATCCGTCCATGATCACATTTAGGTGTTGATCAGACAAAAGGACAACCTGGATTGAAGAGCATGATGACCCTGGATGATGAATGTCCTAGACTTACCCCTTTGCAGCTGACAAAACCCTCTTTTTACCTACTTTTAAGGAAAAACACTACCCTACAAGCATGATAGTAGCATTTGCCTCCAAAAATACTCTACTCCACTTCATTAAAGTAACGTTTTCCCTCGGAAATACTCTACTTTGCTTCAATAGAGTAGCGTACAGCCTCAGAAATCTTCCAAATGCTGGTTGTAAAGCATGGAAGCTACATGTTGAACGCTACTCCACTTAAGAAAAGTAGCGTACACCTTAAAAAGTAATAAAAAATATATTAATTTGATGAATTGGGATTAGTTGAAGTTGGTTTTGCAACTTCCCCAACTTCCCAATCAAACTACCTCTCGATCCAAACTGCCTACCTTGTCCCATAAATACAAGGGGGATAGATGAGAGAGGGGAGGAGAAATTATGCATTAAGGGTTGTTATGCTGGAGGAATTCCAAAGTTAGTGTGAAGAGCAGGAGCCCAGGATCCAGTTGCACAAGCACTCTGAATGATCAGGTATACTTGTATTGATTATTTGCTTTTGACAATAAAGGTTGAAATGCCCTTTCCGTCCCAATGTGATAAACCTGCAATAATTAATTAATGCAAATACACGAGATATCAGAAATAATAGAACAGAATCACTTTTATATTGATCATGGACCACTTCGAGGGGGAAACCTCCTTTGAGCAAGCTCAATATAATTAACTTCACGGTGCCTTCAATGACCTCAACACACACTTATATACTAAGTCTATGCCCAATACTATGAGTCAAAACCATGGGACATAGAATACTACGGGATGACTAACAAAGCATATGCGTCCAATACTATGGCTCAATACCATGGGCTAATATAAACTATGGATCAACAAATACTACGGGACGACTTACAAAGCATATGCGTCCAACAACAATATACTAACAAAGTAAAGAGAAGGGTTAACACGGGTTCCTAACATCCCCTCTCCCTTAGAAAAAGCTTTGTACTCAAAGCTTAAGTTGTGGAAATTGATGCAGAATCGGAATGAGTGGTTCCCCTGTAGCATCCTCGGGCTGCATTCTGGGCCACTGATGCCTTTGGAGTGTCAAGGAGGAGTGTTTGGAAGGCTGTAGATGAAGAAGAACCATATCAGCTACGTGATAAGTGCGCTCAGAATGGTGTTGGGCGGCTAGTTGTTTCAGTCGAATTCTGGCCATGTGAAGATTGTCCTGCAGAATGAGAAGAATCTGATCATGGTTTCGAAGAACCGAGTCAATTTCCTGAACTGTGGAGCTGCTGAGGGTGTATGGAAGAAGAACTGTTGGTGTCTGTCCATAGATTGCTTCATATGGTGTCCTTGTAGATGTGGTATTGGACCACCAGAGCGCTTCGAGGAAATCCAGAGAAATAGTTGGCCAAATCTGTGTAGGGATGGGAAAGGGTTCAAGCAGTCCCAAAAGGAGGGTCATTTTGCCCTTGTTGACCTGGCATGTATCACAGTCACCCATCATCCGGTGAATTGTTATTTTCAGTCCCTGCCAAAAGAAGTTACATGGTTCCCTGTCATACATTTTGAGGAACCTGGAGTGCCCTGCTGATGAAGAAGCATGGAGTGCATAGAAGAGAGAGCCTTGCTGAAGAGATTGCAAGCAATTTGGAACAGGTAGAGAAAGAGCTGTAAGAGAAACTGGTTCATCAAATGTGCAAGAAGGAACAACTGCAACCATAGTGTCATTACCCTTTTGGTAAGTGATCGCATAGTCATAACCCATGAGTTGCATAACTCATTTCAGGTGTGCTGGGGAGGAGAACCATTGTTCCAGAAAATTTTCTAGACTCTGGAGATCAGTCTTGATGCAGAAATAATTCCCCAATAGGGATGGTTGCCTCTTCTATACTGCATGCAAAATAGCCAGCATGTCCTGCTGAGATGTAGATGCAGCGAAATGATTACCGAAAAGGTCTCTTGAAGGCGGCAAGCCCACTGGTGCAGCAAAGACACCTGCATATCTATTCAAGGAAGTAGTGGAGGCCATTGGTGGGTGCATCTGAATGGAATGGAGATGAGTGATGACACCATGTGAATTCCTCTTAAGGATCTTTTCCAGTCGATGTGAACTGATGATGTAGAGAGACCCTGGTTGTAAGCCCATAAATTTGTGGTGTGTCCCATTGACTAAAAACTGCATCCAAAGTTCAGCAAAATCCCATAAGATGGGGCCAAGTGTGCGTAACCATTGAATGCCCAAAACCACATCACATCCACCTAACGACAAGGAAAACATGTCAGAGCGCAGGTTATAATCTTCCAGAGAGATACGCACATTGTGACACTTTCCTTTGCAAGGTAAGGTGCCCCCATTAGCAACCATGACTTCAAAGTTGGAGCAAGGGTGGATAAAACAATCAGCCTGTTTGGCGATCCGAGGGTCAATGAAGTTATGAGTGATGCCAGAATCAATGAGTATTGTAAGAGGAAGCTTCTTGAAGTAACCCCTGACCCGCATTGTTTTGGGGGTGGTGACACCGGATAAAGCATTGAGAGATATCTCTGGTTGGTCGTCTTGAGATGGGGGGTCAATAGACGGCTCATGAATGTCGATCTGATAATCCATTGTATTTGGAGCTTCTTCACCAATTTTAGAGGTAGGCAGAGAATCCATATCCAAGATATAGAGCTTTTGTTGAACACATTTATGTCCCTGAGTGAATTTCTCATCACAATTATAACAAAGCCCTTTTTCTATGCGTGTCTGCATCTCTGTTTCGGACAAATGCTTGATAGGAGTTGGTCGAGGAGCTGGCGGAATGGGAGGTCGTTGAGAACCCATATTTTTGAAGGGAACAAAAGTGGGTTTGGAGCGTTGTTGGGCTGCAATCTTGTCTTCTACCAACTTATCCAACCCTAGGGCTTCCATCATTGTGTTGGGACAGAACATTTTGACCTCTGGGCGGATTTCATCCTTAAGACCACTGATAAAACAACTCCTGTAAAAGTCATCAGACAATCCTTTTGTGTAGTTGGCTAGTTTCTCAAATTCTGTTTGATACTCTCTCACAGTGCCAATTTGAAGAAGCTTAGTGAGTGCTCCAGTGAGGTCATCAAAAGAACTAGGACCAAATCGTTGCAAAAGGAGTTGGCAAAAATCTATCCATTTTGGCTCATCATGAGCCTTGATGTACCAACGGTACCATTGAAGGGCTTCCTGTTCCAAATGAAAGGATGCAAGTGGAAATTTCTAGACATCAAAAGTGTTATGCAAACTGAAATACTGTTCTGCACGATAGAGGCATCCAATCGGATCAGTGCCATTGAAGCAAGGAAAATCAAGCTTCAGAGCACAGAAATTGCTGGAAGAAGAGAACCCGGTGACTGCAAAAGATTCTGGCTGTCTGGTATTGTTCATGGCTGAATGCTGAAGATGGAGGCTGAGAAATTTTTCATCCAGATCTTGGAGTTTGGTTTGGATGGCTGCAAGTGCTTCCTCCATGGTGTGTGCTCTTGCATGGGTGACAACCATAACCAAGTTTTTTTTTTTTTTTTTTCCAGAAATGGATCAGCAACAGCGGCGCGGAAGGGATCCGCAACAGATGGATCTGCAATGGCACGGAAGGGACCGAAAATGGCTGGATCTGAAATGACGACTGGATCTGGAATGACTTTCAGAATAGATCTGAAACGACTGGATCTAGAGCGGAAGTGATCGACAATAGTTCAACTAAAAATAGATATGGACTCCAGGTATGTACGGCTTCCTAATAGTTCAGGTGTTTCACTCGGCCACCAATGCTGTCTGATGGCTTGCGTATTGGGGCAGTACCCCTCACTCCACGGCTCAGGTAAAACTGATAACCGCTTTGCCACAAACGACAGCTCTTGGTTTACCTCACGGGTGGGAACTAGTCAATCAGGTAGGGGTCGTTTCCCTTTTCGCTGGCAGGTCCTCTCAATGGGCCAGCTACTTTGGGGTTCCTGTGCTACTCCTCACAATGAGTTTTAGGGCTTATGCCCAAGTACTTCCCACAGTTAAGCGGATAGGGATTATTCCCAAATCCGAAGCTGCAACAGATGCAAAAAAAAATTTGTCAGAAATTCCACCCAACGAGCCCAAGAAAGTGCTCTGATACCAGATGTGATGAACCTACAATAATTAATTAATGCAAATAGACGAGATATCAGAAATAATAGAACATAATCACTTTTATATTGATCATGGGCCACTTCGAGGGGGCAACCTCCTTTGAGCAAGCTCAATACAATTAGCTTCACGGTGCCTTCAATGACCTCAACATACACTTATATACTAAGTCTATGCCCAATACTATGAGTCAAAACCATGGGACATAGAATACTACGGGACGACTTACAAAGCATATGCGTCCAATACTATGACTCAATACCATGGGCTAATATAAAATATGGATCAACAAATACTACGGGACGACTTACAAAGCATATGCGTCCAACTACAAGATACTAACAAAGTAAAGAGAAGGGTTGACACGGGTTCCTAACACCCAATCAAATGTCTAATGGATTGCATATTTGTTTGGATTAAATGTTTGATTGTACTTGATGTCTAAATTGTATTTCAATTTCATCATTGTTATATCAGTCAAGATACGCTGAGGAAGGTATCTTTGTATTACAGGTTCGTCAAATGGAAGATCAAGTGGAGGATCGATCGAAGGAGCAAGTGAAAGCTAGGATCGAACTTCATTAGTAAGGTATTCCTTCAAGAACCTTGATCTATTTCCTTTTATAGAAGCCTATGTAATATGATCAATGTCTTTACCTATCACCCCAGAAGTTGGTAGTGTCCCTCACCTCGCTATAGGGTAGAATTATCGAACAACACCAAGCCAATAACCTGAACAATATCAGCAAACTCACGGTGTACTAGCATCGGCACATGACCAAGTATCTCATGGAAAATGTCAGGTTCAGGAATGTACATTGGATTGCTAAGGTGATGAATATATTGTGTTGAGTGGAATGTTTTGAAAGCAAGTCCATTCAAAAATTTACGTGGGTGCAACAGCCTCGCAAGAGGTCTTATTCGCCATCCAGTATAATGCTGCAAAACCCATGCCAAATTCGTTTTATACAGTGTCAAGCCTTGATCCATACAAAAATCTTAATGAAGTATATAAAAAAAAGCGATCGAAACTCAATATACCTGTGAAATCTATTCTAATTGAGGAATTCTGTTAGGAGAATTCTATTTTTTAAAATAGTTCTAACATATATTTATAAATTGAGACATTGCCAGAACTGGATTTTATTTCTGTGTATATTAAAGAGAAAAAATGCAAGCTTAAGAGTGTGTTTCTTGGAAAATGTTGTGATATTTATCGGTGCCATTAAAAACTACTACAGATTGAAAAAAATACTATGCGTGAATGTAAAAAAAAAAACAAATTCACACCATCAATTAACATAGTGATCAATAATTGGAGAAAAACCTTGGTGTCGAAAAACTATGGCAGATGCATTAATGAAGATAAACTAATTCACAGACAGTTCTTTGGGCTGGATACTGACAACAAGAATTACATGTTCTTTTGGGTTTGCATTTCACTATGATAATATACTTCTTCCAGCTTGCATTGCGTCCTTCTGAATGTAGCCTCCTCTCACCTTCTACCACAGTATTTCGCCAAAATGTTCTTTCCAACTATTTTTAGTGAGAGTGTTGCATAAATGCTCAGATGACTTCCTCCATCTGTTCTCCCTAAACAACAATTATGCCTTTATTTGCATCTCATTGTCCATGGGGAAATGGTTAAGAGTCTCAATGGAAAGAAAATCAACACTAGTGATTGTCACCACCTTCTTAGGATGAAGGGAGAGCAGCGAGTTGAACCACATCTCCATAGCTTCAACATCTACGATCAATTCCAAACCATTTTTAAGGTTTCCGCTTCATTGTGCCAGAGATTAATGGTTAGCATGTGTGCCTTCTCCACTTGGTGAGGAATGGATTCGCAAATCCATTACTTGCTAGACAGTTAACAATGAGGAGCACAGGTTGTTTGATCATGGCCATAACATTTCTGCAGTGTACCTAATCCACTACTAGTCACAAATAAATGGCACACATCATAATACATAGGTATGTACTCCAAGCATTTAGTACAGTCACAAATATCAAGATGGCAACTTACCAAGACTAAAGTATGTGTTTTTTTATTTTTATTTTCATAATTTTTTTAATAGCAAGCAATGATGAAATTAGTCATTTCAAGTCATTTTAACCAATAATAAGTTAACAAATATGTAAAATTTTTCTTTTCTAAATACATTTAAATCACAAATTAAAACTAACTTTTATTTAACTTTAGAAACAAAGAAATATTGATAGCGATTAATAGAAAGAAGTGAAACATATAGTCTCTTGCTATGGCAGGGACTAAAAATATATGGTAGTGTTATTGATTATTTCAACTTTATAATCACTCCCAAAAGTTATACTATAAAGATGTAGACTTATGAATCATGTGAAGAATTTTATAAATTCGTTCATGTAAAAAGAAACTATTGTTCTATATCTATTAGTGATTTATGACTTTTACTCAGGGTAGGGACCCTACATTTTCAATATATATATATATATAACTTGTGTATCATAACCTACCTAGTATTTGAAACATTTTATGTTTGTGGAAAAACATTACTTTAACTTTTAATGTAAAGTTTTATATTAATGACCAAGGATGGTCAAGGATGACTGTAAATGAATTATATTATTATTTAATAAATTAAAATAGGAGACACTCACTCAAATATACTGTTGAAGAGTGTTCACTAACCCACTAGGAGGAATGAAACTGGTGTAGAAGGCAATGGACAAGTTGCAACATCTGCACTCACTTACTAGCTGTTGCAGGAGGCAACTTCCCTAAAAATGTGGTCATGTTCCCCAAGGATGGTGGAACTGAGAAGGTGTCTCATTGAATGCAAAACTGACCCAAAAGACCTAGGCAATCTTTTATAAGTCATTGAATTGAGCAGAGGCTCACAACGTTTTCCTTGTGGTATTAGAATTGATCCCACATGATATTCGATGAGGGGAAGCTAGGTAATGAGTTGCAGCGTAAGACTGTCTTATCCTATTGAGTTGCAGAGAGAGTGCTATGTATGCAAGTCTACATGATTGCTGAAGTACATAAGTGTGATATGTATGCAAGTCTTCAAGATTGTTGAAGTACATATGAGTGATTTGTATGCAAGTCTCCATGATTGTTGAAGTACAAAGAGATTTTGTATGCAGGTCTTCTTGATTGTTGAAGTACAAACATAGTGTCTTGGTTCTATACAGTATCTTCATCCTGGTGGTTCAGTGAACAGGCTTGGGGGTCCAAAAGCAAGTGATATTGGCTGCTTTCTGGAGAGGGTTGTGATGCAAGGCGCCTTATGTGCTAAGGTTCTTTCTTAACAATTACACACCACACATGATGATTACCTAAACAAGATGTAAACATGATGCCATGAATTGCATTATATTACTTCTCTAAAATGGTTACAATGCAACTGCAAGGAATGTAAAAATAACTAATTAACTAGTTGGCCTTATCCTTTTACAATACATAAGTAATTGTGTGCTCTCTCAGTGTGTCGACCTCACCCTCTCCTAGTTCGCTGTGGAACTCTGAGCTATGGCTCAATCTTCTCTGCGTTTGGAAGATGTGTGACTCATATCTCCAGCCTACTAATATTCTCCCCAAATTCTGCTCTCCCAAGATGATCCAACTGATCCAAAATCCCTAGCCTTCTATTATGCTACTGCTATTCCTGATGTTCACTCCAACACCCAAGACACGCATCCTTCTATCTGTCGATCTTCCCTGATCCTGGATACCTACAATTGTCAGCACCCCTGCCATGCTCCATAACCTCTTCCTGTGTTGACATCTATCACAATCCCAACTACCTGCAATAACTGCCATTAACTTCCTGAGTAGCCCCGAAGGGCTACCAATTACTTCACCTTGACTTTATACCTTTTGACCCTACTACAGTAGTCGGTCACATCACTCGACCATTCTGTCGGTTTAACTCTACTTTCTTGTGGTTCGTAAGTCCTCCCCTTCCTCTGCACTTAGCTCATGCCGAAACCTTTCGGAGTCATGGTGCGACACATGTCGACCATCGACGCCTTATGCTCTCCAACTCTGTTGTCTATAGACCCAAGGTGTCAACCTCTTGACTTTCGTTGCTTCCATCGGTTGCATATCGACTGCTCCTACATGACTTATTAACTTAGACAAGACAATCTGCTCTTCCACACAAGTGGTCATTGGCACTCCCTCTGGTCGGCCTTCTTCATGTCAACTATCTTCGACTGATATTCCTAGGCTTTGATGCTCCTGCATCAGACTCCCCAGGTGAAAGAACTTGACTGCTCTGTCAGTCTCCTGAACTCTTCTTTGGAAATCCATGTCCCCTCATGCAACTCATCTTCCTTCCATCACACTAAGTATTCCTTCCTTCACGAACTGCACGTACACCCCAACTTCACTTTCCTCTATTAATTCTGTGATCTCTTCCTTCTGTTGATCTAGAATCTACTCTGTCCAGTCGATCTTCGATGCTTCCATGCTTCAACTGCTTGAACCTTTTTCGAACTTGTACAGATTTGAGTGTCACATACCCCAAGTTCTAGACATTTTATGTTATTGAGAAAACATTATGTTTTATTTTATTGTAAAGTTTTATGACAATTGATCAAGTGGGATCATGGATGACTGTAATTAATTATTCTGAATATTTTATTAGTAATAAATAAAAGTGGAGACAAATATCCAAAGGAGACTGTTGAATGAGCGTTCACTGATCCACTGGGGGGAATGAACTATGGTGGAGAGTAGATTGACACTTGGCAGCATCCCCAACTCACTTCTAACTGTTGCAGGGGGAAACTTCCCTATTTTTGTGGTCATGTTCCCCAAGAAAGTGGAACCGAGTAGGTGGCTCATTTACTGAAATAAATTCACCAAAAGACCTAGGCATGCTGTTTATCTATCCATCAAATTCAGCAGGAGGATGTTCATTTCTTACCTTGTGATAATTTCTGAGCACAAGAGATTTGATGAGGGGAAAGTTAGAATTGATTGAGTGAACTAAGTCTGCATTCTGAACTAGTGCAGCCACATTGCTGAGTTCAATATTGCTAAAGGCGGGTAGTGCTGCTGCTAAGTACTACTGCTGAGTTGCAAAGGAACTTGTTCTGTTATTCCACATAGCATCTTTGTCTTAGTGGTTCAGTGAATAGGCTCGGGGGTCCTAAGGCAAGTAGCTTGGCTGTCTTCAGGAGTTGGTTGGGTGGAACAAACTCCTTTGGCTATTTGTTTCTTCTTCTACAGTTCCAGGTTCATATTGTGTTATCTTTTCTACTTCTTCTAGGTTATTTAATTAAATAAAAATGCATTGTCTATCTATTCTTCTTATTCTGTTTAAAAAGGTTTGTTTCAATTAATAATTATTCCATCTCTGTAAATTGTATTGATGAATTAAAATGCAGTGTGAATGATGTAGTTGGTAAAGATAGAATGATTGATTATAAAATAACATTTATGTATTTTTCCCCACACGGTAACAGTGTGGTACTCTAGTACATAAGGGGTTGTTTAGGAAGAATAGAATGATTATATGCATTAGAGAAATTTAAATGATTGATCTATAAACATAAGTTATATTTATTCCTCTAAACCCTTCACTATCTTTTTATGTTTATAATTATATATGTCTTAAATTTCAAACAGTAGTTCTTTTCATCAAAAGAATATTTCGGCTAAACAGTAACTTAATTGGTATTAAAACATTACACATACCCTTTATAACTAAACTCTCTTCTTGTAAAGTAAATATTATAATTATTACATAGGTTTTATAAATAAACTATTTATATTTATTCTATCTATCATAGAAATAAGATTAGTATAGTTTTGATAGTATACTAGCAGAAACATCATCACACTTAATCACACAGAAGACAAATAGATGCTATTATTTCAATATCTTTATATATTAGTATTGAGTGCTGCATTATTTCTTAAAGAAAATATGCCTCTTTTTCAATACAACAATGTATGAACATTTGCAAATCTAAAATTACAATTTCAACTTTTATTTCAAATCTTCCTCTCCACGGAGCTCAAGCATTCATACTAACTGTATTGCAAATACCCTATTTATATAAGCATATAATATTTCATATATTTTCGTAAACAAAACCAGGTTGAAATGTAAGGTTGCCGCAATAACATTATTTACATCCTTGGGCATTCGTTTTCCCAACTCGACGAAGCATGTAGTACAACATTTTAGAAAACCAATGAAAGTCCAAACCAAACCCTAGATCGAAGGCAAGATCACGCAGTCTTTTACTGTGGAGTTAAAAATCCAAATTTACTGCTTTTTACCTATTTTCGTAATTTTCATTTTTGGGTTATGCCTTAAGATTTTATAGTAACATATAGATAAAACAAGCATACAAAATTTGTTTAGACAACGTTCAAATCCATTTGAGCCTATTAGAATTATCCAGAACTTTTAGTCAAAACAAATAGCATGAATTCTTTATTTTCAAACTCAAAATCTGAGCCTCGACGAACACTGTAAACAATGGCAAAAAACAGAGAAGAAACACGAGCAACAATTCATGGAGCAAGGATCCATCAATCCTTTCCTTACAAGTTTTTTGATGACTTCAAATATTTTAAAAAATTTGTATCTACATTTCAAAAAAATTATTGACAGAGACTAAAACACCTATCAAAATCATTTATCTTGTATCTGTCGATGAAACCCTGGAGATAAACTCGAGGCTTAACGGATAAGCTGTTATCCATGTTCGCTGTTGAATGCTTTTACCAAAACAACGGAACACCTACATTAACACAGTGAGAAGGGTTTAAAATGTTTTTACGAAAACCCTTTCCAAACTGTAACTCTAGACTGGTATTAACTAGAAATGAAGAAAGGGAAAACCGGTACATCACCTGAGTGGGGTATCTTGCCTCGTCTTGCTCGAGTCGCATAGATTTTAACCAAGCAGTACTCCAATAGTTCCATTACGAGCAAAACCAGACTGGTACAGTCAATTAATGAGCGAGCACAACTCTAAACTAGACCAATCACAAGAATGCTCACAACAATCTTCATTGAGGATTTCTTAAACATATTGCTATGCAAAATCTCCAGAACCGATATTGCTAAGCCACGGGCTCAAAACCCGAACACATCAGAACCTGTAGGTCCATCACTGCGTATCTTTTTAACCTCCTAAATTGTTATACAGTCGATATATTAACGCCATGGAAACCTGGAGAGCTGAAGCAAGAAGTTCAGTATCGAACCCTGGGGACTCGGACAGCCTGTCATCCTCCCTCCCCACTCTCCCAAAAACAATGAATGCTACAAGCTTGAAATCAGGATGCAGCCACCAAGATAGTGTCATATACGTTCAACTACTTACATTAAAACCGCATTTAATACATATTTCACCACATTCAAAGTTTGATGCCAGTGCATTTTCCATCTAAGCATTTCTTACCACAGTTTGCCAACAAGACGATGGTTCCTTGGTACTTTATGTTGTGATCACAGCTTGAGCACGTGAAGATTAGCCACGAAGGCTTACACCTGGAGATCCACTACAATGGTATTTATGGAAGCATTGAATGCACCACTGTGGAGACGTGTGCCTACCAACACCATTTACGAAGAGTTATCACATCATCCTTCACCTAATGCTAAGTTTAAACCATGGATAAGGAGGATCGTATGATCCAAAACCTTAGTCTCATTCATCGGTTGGTTGTTCATTGAAAAAATTTCAATGTTTGAGTTAGGCACATATACATTATGGGATTTGATACATTTATGTAAGCGTTATGGATTTTTTATAGGGTCGATATATATATGTTTCCACACTATAGTCTAGGTATTATTGTTTATCAAGTATTTTTCAATTTATTAAAATATAAAAACTATATCAATATATAGATAGGAATTATATATATATGGTAGATATTATTCAAGTATAGGGAAATGCTTCCCCATAATTATTAATCAAGAACAAATAATTGTAGGTTCATGAATAATTTCTTTATGAATTTTAATTGTTAAAACATTAGCATTAAAAATTGATCTTTTTATCATCATAGGTATGACAAGGTTAACACTTATTGTATGTTGTTGGACACGAAGTCAAAACTTGAAAGAGGTCTCCTTAACTTCAGTAAATATCCATCTATTTAATACTCAAACTATTAAATTTAGACCAAAAGATCTTTCTAGATAAACATGACGGATATTAAATTATCATACCTGGAATGTTTCAATAAGCAGTTAACACTATGTTCTCAAGCATTGATACTAGTATTGCATTGTAGGGCATTGAAAACATAAGTAAACCGCTAGTGAAAGTCTTGGACAATTACCTGTTCTTTGCACATAGTGTTCACGAGCGTTAGCTAGCGATAGCTAAGTAAGCCTTAGGGCGAATCAAGGACCCCTTTAGTACATAGAAATGATCAAGTTAGTGCTAGAAGCAAAATATATATAATTGGAGATAATGACGAAGTGTTATTATAAAATGCATAACTTTAGTAAGCATACTAATGTAACTTTATGACACTTTATATTTTAATACTAAAGGAGTGTTTCATTATTTTGAAACTGAGTGTTAACTATTGAAGTTTTGTGTTAGAATGTTAGGAAAACTAACAGCAGATTTGGAAAGATGTTTATCATTGAGTCAACACTAGAGAATTTAGTGTGACGTTGTTACATTTATTATTCCCGTATCATAATCATAGCAACTAATGCTGCTATATTTTTTTTTAATTTTTAGTGTATTTTTGGGTTTTAGATGTGGTATCAGAGCGCGGTTCAAATACTAGGCCTTAAATGGCTCATGCGCGCAAATTAAATTCTATAACATAATTACAATTATTGATTTAATTTATTTTTGTTTTCAGTTTCAGCTTTTATAATTGAAGTTTGCAGGTATGAAAGGACCAGCAGGGTCAGCTGAGGACACGTCCCTTCTTAATGAACCGAATGATAATAAACCAGGATACATTAATTCTGAAGGTATATTTGTTGAGTTGAATGATAATTCATCTGAATTATTAAGGACTGTAAGGGATTTAAAATTTGAGATAAGTACAGTCAAAGAAGAAAATGAACGAATTATGAAGGCTCAAGAGGAGCTGAATCATATTCTGCTGAATAATTCTCATAAAAATGACCAAGATAATGAAATAACAAATATTGTTGAGTTTGAAATAATGTCCTATCCATGAAAGTGTAAAAAGATAAAGTTAACTGATTATGACAGCAGTTCGTCATCTGAATCTGATGAAAGGGCACACAGGAAAAATCATAAGTACTCTAGTGACATTAGTGAGAGTGATTGCTACACTAAGAAGAAGAAGTACAGGCCATATGAAGAAATCTCTGGCGAGTTCAAGAAGATCAAACCTCCAAACCTTCAATGGAGAAACAGAGAAGAGTGAGACAGCTGAAGCATGGCTGTCCGGAATGAACAAGTATTTCCATATTTATAATTACTCAAGCCACCTAAAAACTAAAATGGCAATTTACAATTTAACTGGAAAATAAGACATATGGTGGCAAGATCTGAAAAGAGTTAAAGGTTTGAAGGAGAAAAGTGTTAATTGGAGTAATTTCAAGAAATACTTTAAAAGGAAACTTTTGTCAGAACAATATTATGAAGAAAGAGCTAAGGAATTTTATGAGTTGAAGCTTGGTTCCATGGATATGAGAGAGCTGTGCAGCAAGTTTATGAGTTTATTAAGGTATGTACCGTATTTTGTTGAAGAGAAGCCCAAGGTTCAAAGTTTTTTGAGTTGTCTTCCCTCTCACATCAAGGACAGAATTGAATATGATAGTCTTCGCACTCTTGAAGAGGCCATGAGGAAGGTGAATATTTGTTTTGAACAGAGTAAAAGAAGAGAAGGCATACCTAGATGGAAGGAAAAGAGGCCTAACAAATTCGAGCAGAGGAAGAAGCAATTTTCTTTTAATCGTAATTTCAGTAATCATAATTCCTGTAGTAACTATTCTAACAGGAAGTTTTCAAGAAATAATGCAGGAGTTAATAAACAGTCAAAATTTACAGCTGCAAGGAATAGTGATCCATCTAAAAACTTTGTTAAAAGTAATAAACAAAAGGAACCTGTTAAGTGTTGGGAATGTCAGGGACCTCACTATGCATCAAACTGTCCATTGCGGAAGAAGGATGTCAACAACATACATACTGTGCAAGAGGAGGCTACTGTTGGTGATTTGGCAAGGGAGATGCCCAGGATAAATGCAACTTTGGAGAACAGGCAAGCAGATCATCAAACTTCCATGGTTGAACTGGAAGGTATGTTAAAAGATAAATCTATTTATATTTTGATTGATCCAGGGGCAAGTCTTAGTTATATTTCCCTTGATTTAGTAAAATGTTGCAATCTAAAAGTGGCTAAATTTGATAAATCTTGGTTGGTTCAGCTAGCTACTGGCACAAAAAGAAAAGTAACTGATTTTGTGAAAGAATGTGAAATTTTGATGAATCAATTCAGGACTTGTGTTAAATTGAATGTATTACATTTAGGTTCTTATGACATTCTAATTGGAATGGATTGGTTAGAGAAGCATAGAATTGTATTAAATTGCTTTGAAAATACTTTTACCTGTTTAAATGATGCATTTGAAACCGTCAATGTACAAGGGGTTCTTAGAAAGATATATGTTAGACAAATTTATGCATTACAAGTTAAGAAGGTTGTTCGAAAGGGATGTAAGTTGTTTGCTATAAACGTAAATAATAATGAATAGTCCACTAATGAAGATAAGTTAAAGCTGGAGGATATACCTATTCTTAAGGAATTTTCGGATGTATTATCGGAAGAAATTCTAGGACTACCTCCGAAAAGGGAACTTGATTCCACCATTGAGATGGTACCAGGAGTGGTACCCAACTCAAATGCTCCTTAGAGAATGAATATTCTAGAGCTCAGTGAACTTAAGTCACAACTTAAAGAATTGATTGATAAGAATTATATAAGACCGAGTGTGTCTCGATGGGGAGCACCTGTAATTTTTGTTAAAAGGAAAGATAGAACTATGCATCTATGCATAGACGGAACTATGCATCTATGCATCTAGGGCATGTAATATCCAAATATGGAATTGTAGTAGACCCAGACAAGATAAAAGCAATTAATGAATGGCATGCCCCAAAAGACGTAATTGGTGTACAGTCTTTTATGGGAATCACAAGTTATTATCGTAAGTTTATTGAAGGATTTTCTAGGATAGCAAATCCTATAACCTCTTTGCAAAAGAAATGTAAGAATTTTGTATGGGATAAAAAATGTGAAGAAATCTTTAAGAAGTTAAAAGAGTTATTAACAATAGAACCTATTTTAAATATTGTTGATCCTAACAAGGATTTCATTGTATGCACATATGCATGCAATGACAGACTTGGTGGGGTCTTACTGCAAGAAGGTCACGCAATTGCATATGAGTCTCGAAAGTTAAAGATTCATGAAAAGAACTATGCAACTTATGACCTTGAGTTAGCTGCTATAATTCATGCATTTAAAATGTGGAAACATCATTTAATTGGAAGAAAATTTATTTTAAGGACTGATAATAAAGGGTTAAAATACTTACTGGATCAACCAAATATGAACGCGAGGCAAGCTAGGTGGCTATCTTTCCTCAACGAGTATGATGTTGAGATCCAACACATAAAAGGAAAGGAAAATAAGGTTGTTGATGCATTGAGTAGAAATGCGAAGGTAAGTTTTATTTCAGCAATCAATACTTATAAATCTGATCTGGAAAATCAGATTAAGGAAAAAGTTGGAATGGATGTTAAATATCAGAATTTGCTTACTAATATTGCTAAAGGTAATGCTGAAAATTGTGTAAAAGATTATAGAATTGATGAAAGAGGGTTATTGCTGTATAAAAACAGACTTTATATCCTTAATGTTGTTGAAGTTAAGTTTCTGATTTTAAATGAGTTGCATAAACGTCCTTATTCTGCACACCCTGGTTACCAAAAGATGATAACTATGTTGCGAAAAGATTATTTTTGGCCATGTATGAAAAGTGAAGTAGCTGAATATATTGCTAGATGTATCGAGTGTCAGCAAGTAAAGGTTGAACACCAACATCCAATTGGATTGTTGCAGCCACTACCTATTCCAGATTGGAAATGGGAGATAATTAGTATCGATTTTACTACGGGGTTGCCTAAAAACCAGAAATATAATGATGTTGTTATGGTGGTGGTGGACAAGCTGAGTAAGGAAGCACACTTCATACCAATTAAGACCACACATAAAGCTCCTGATATTGCTGAAATTTTTATGAAGTAGATTTTTCGTTTACATGGTATTCCGAAAGTTATAGTTTCTGATAGGGACTCAAAGTTTACAGGAAATTTTTGGAAATATTTATTTAAAGGCTTAGGAACTACTTTAAATTTCAGCGTGTCTTTTCACCCACAAACAGATGGGCAGACTGAAAGAGTTAATCAAATTCTTGAGGACATGCTAAGAACGTATGTTAGAGACCAACCTGGTAAGTGGGAGGATTATTTACATCTTATTGAATTTTCTTACAATAACCATTATCAAGCTTCGACAAAGCTTAGTCCCTTTGATATGGCAGAAAATGCAATACTCCTATCTCATGGGGTAATCTAGTTGATAGGTTAATGTTAGGACCTGATTTGTTAAGAGATTTAGAACTAACCATGAAACAGGTTCAAGGCAATTTGAAAATTGCACAAGATAGATAGAAAAGTCAAGCAGACTTAAAAAGAACTAAGAAAAAGTTTCAGATTGGTGAACACGTGTTCCTCAAGGTAAGACCCAAGAAAAGTTCCCTAAGGTTGGGAAGCTGTGCTAAATTAGCACCAAGGTATTGTCGACCTTTTGAATTTTTGTCCAGAGTAGGACCAGTGGCATATCAGTTGGCATTGCCAACAAATCTTAAAGTACATAATGTATTTCACATCTCTCTTTTAAAGAAATATGTGCATGACACTACTCATATTATTAATTGGAATGATGTACAGGTAGAACCAGAAGGAGATTTTCTGGTGGAACCGGGGCTGTATCCTCGACAAGAGGGAAATTTTGCTTTGTAATCATACCATTGGACAGGTTAAGGTGCACTGGAAGCACCTTAGTCCGGACGAAGCTACTTGGGAATTGGAAAGTAATATGCAGCTGGCATATCCAATGTTGTTCTAGGAGGAACAAGAGGATGTTGAATAATGAAACATCGAGGACGATGTTGAACTTAAGAGGGGGTGTTTGTCACATACCCCAAGTTCTAGACATTTTATGTTATTGAGAAAACATTATGTTTTATTTTATTGTAAAGTTTTATGACAACTGATCAAGTGGGATCATGGATGACTGTAATTAATTATTATGAATATTTTATTAGTAATAAATAAAAGTGGAGACAAATATCCAAAGGAGATTGTTGAATGAGTGTTCACTGACCCACTAAGGGGAATGGACTGTGGTGGAGAGTAGATTGACACTTGGCAGCATCCTCAACTCACTTCTAACTGTTGCAGGGGGAAACTTCCCTATTTTTGTGGTCATGTTCCCCAAGAAAGTGGAACTGAGTAGGTGGCTCATTTACTAAAATAAACTGACCAAAAGACCTAGGCATGCTATTTATCTATCCATCAAATCCAGCAGGATGCTATTCATTTCTTACCTTGTGATAATTTCTAAGCACAAGATATTTGATGAGGGGAAATTTAGAATTGATTCAGTGAACTAAGTTTGCATTCTGAACTGGTGTAGCCGCATTGTTGAGTTCAATATTGCTAAAGGAAGGTAGTGCTGTGACTAAGTACTACTGCTAAGTTACAAAGGAACTTGTTCCATTATTCCACATAGTATCTTCATCCTAGTGGTTCAGTGAACACACTTGGGGGTCCTAAGGCAAGTAGCTTGGCTATCTTCAGGAGTTGTTTGGGCGGAACGGGCTCCGTTAGCTGTTTGTTTCTTCTTTTATAGTTTGCGGTTCATATTGTGTTATCTTTTCTACTTCTACTAGGTTATTTAATTAAATAAAAATGCAATGTCTATCTATTCTTCTTATTTTGTTGAAAAAGATTTGTTTAAATTAATATTTATTCCATCTTTGTAAATTGTATTGATGAATTAAAATGCAGTGTGAATGATGTAGTTGGTAAAGATAGAATGATTGATTATAAAATCACCTTTCTATATTTTTCCCCACACGGTAACAGTGTAGTACTGTAGTACAGAAGGGGTTGTTTAGGAAGAATAGAATGATTATATGCATTAGAGAAATTTAAATGATTGATCTATAAACATAAGTTATATTTATTTCTCTAAACCCTTCACTATATTTTTCTATTTATAATTATCTCTGTCTTAAATTTCAAACAATATTTCTTTTCATCAAAACAATCTTTCGGCTAAACAATAACTTAATTGGTCTTAAAACATTACATACACCCTTTATAACTAAACTCTCTTCTTGTAAAGTAAAAATTATAATTATTACATAGGTTTTATAAATAAACTGTTCATATTTATTCTATCTATTGTAGAAATAAGATTAGTATAGTTTGGATAATATACTAGCAGAAACATCATCACACTTAACCGCACAAAAGACAAATAGTTACTATTATTTCAATATCTTTACATATAAGTATTGAGTGCTACATTATTTCTTAAAGAAAATATGCCTCTTTTTCAATACAACAATGTATGAACATTTGCAAATCTAAAATTACGATTTTGACTTTTATTTCAAATATTCCTCTCCATGGAGCTCAGGCATTCATACTAATTGTATTGCAAATATGCTATTTATATAAGCATATAATATTTCATATCTTTTCGTAAACAAAACCAGGTTGCAATGTAAGGTTGCCACAATAATATTATTTACATTCTTGGGAATTCGTTTACCCAACTCGATGAAACATGTAGTACAACATTTTAGAAAACCACTGAAGCTCCAAACCATACCCTAGATGGAAGGCAAGATCACGCAGTCTTTTACAGTGGAGTTAAATTCTAGATTTACGGCTTTTTACCTATTTTAGTAATTTTCATTTTTGGGTTATGTGTTAAGCTGTTACAGTACCATATACATAAAACAAGCATAGAAAATTTGTTTAGACAACGTTCAAATCCATTTGAGCTTATTAGAATTATCTAGAACTTTTAGTCAAAACAAATAGCATGAATTCATTGTCTTAAAACTCAAAATCTGAGCCTCGACGAACATTGTAAACAGTGGCCAAAAATAGAGAAGAAACACGACCTAAAATTCATGGAGCAAGGCTCCATCAATCCTTGCCTTAGAAGTTCTTTGATGACTTCAAATATTTTACAAAATTTGTATCTACATTTCAAAAAAAATATTGACAGAGACTAAAACACCTATCAAAATCATTTGTCTTGTATCTGTCGGTGAAACCCTAGAGATAAAATGGAGGCTTACTGGATAAGCTATTATCCATGTTCACTGTTGAATGCTTTTACCAAAATGCTGTAAAACCTACATTAACACAGTGAGAAGGGTTAAGATTTGTTTTATGAAAACCCTTTCCAAACTGTAACTCTAGACTAGTATTAACTAGAAACGAAGAAAGGGAAAATTGGTACATCACCTGAGTGGGGTATCTTGCCTTATCTTGCTCCAGTCGCACATATTTTAACCAAGCAATATTTTGATAGTTCCCTGACGAGAAAAACCATACCGGTACACTCAGTTAATGAGTGAGCATAACTCTAAACTAGACCAATCACAAGAATGCTGACAACAATCTTCATTGAGGATTTATTAAACATATTGCTCTGCAAAATCTCCAGAACCGATATTGCTAAGTCACGGGCTCAAAACCCGAACACATCACAACCTGAAGGTCTATCACTACGTATCTTTTTAATTTAACCTCCTAAATTGTTATACAGTTAATACATTAACACCATGGAAACCTAGAGAGCCGAAGCAAGAAGTTCAGTATCGAACCCTAGGGACTCTGAGAGCCTGTCGGCCTCCCTCCCCACTCTCCCAAAAACAATGAATGATACAAGCTTGAAATTCGTCGTTATGGAGAAGTATGGTTTTACAAAACCCAAGAATTTCCACGATCTACGATCAGGATGCAGCCACCAAGATAGTGTCGTATACATTCACCTACTTACATTAAAATTGCATTTAATACCTATTCCACCATAGTCGAAGTTTGATGCAAGTGCATTTTCCAGCTAAGCATTTTTTACCACAGTTTTCCAACAAGACGATGGTTCCTTGGTACTTTACGTTGTGATCACAACTTGAGCACGTTAAGACTAGCCACAAAGGCTTACACCTCAAGATCCACTACAATGGTATTTATGGAAGCGTTAAATGCAACACTATGGAGACGTGTGCCTTCCAACACCATTTACGAAGAGTTCTCACATAATCCTTCACCTAATGCTAAGTTTAAACCATGTATAAGGAGGATCCTATGATCCAAAACCTTAGTCTCATTCATCGGTTGGTTGTTCATTGAAAACATTTCAATGTTTGAGTTAGGCACGTATACATTACGGGATTTGATACATTTATGTAGGCCTTATGGATTTTTTATAGGGTCGATATATATATATGTTGCCACACTATAATCTAGGCATTATTGTTTATCAAGTATTTTGCAATTTATTAAAATATAAAAACTAGATCAATACATATATAGGAATTATATATATATGGTAGTTATAATTCAAGTATAGGGCAATGCTTCCCCATAATTATTAATCAAGAACAAATAATTGTAGGTTCATGAATAATTTCTTTATGAATTTTAATTGTTAAAACATAAGCATTAAAAATTGATCTTTGAATCATCATAAGTATGACAAGGTTAACACTTATTGTATGGTGTTGGACACGAAGTCGAACCTTGAAAGAGGTCTCCTTAACTTCAGTAAATATCCATCTATTTAATACTCAAACTATTAACTTTAGACCTGAAGATATTTGTAGATAAACATGAGGGATATTAAATTATCATACCTGGAATGTTTCAATAAGCAGTTAACATTATGTTCTCAAGCATCGATACTAGTATTGCATTGTAGGGCATTGAAAACATAAGTAAACCGCTAGTGAAAGTCTTGGACAGTTACATGTTCTCTGCACATAGTGTTCACAAGTGTTAGCTAGCGATAGCTAAGTAAGCCTCAGGGCGAATCAAGGACCGCTTCAGTACATAGAAATGATCAAGTTAGTGCTAGAAGCAAAATATATATAATTGGAGATAATGACGTAGTGTTATTATAGAATGCATAACTTTAGTAAGCATACTAATGTAACTTTATGACACTTTATATTTTAATACTAAACGAGTGTTTCATTATTTCGAAACTGAGTGTTAACTACTGAATTTTTTGTTAGAATGTTAGGAAAACAAACAACAGATTTGGAAAGATATTTATCATTGAGTCAGCACTAGAGAATTTTGTACGACGCTGTTACATTTATTATTCCCGTATCATAATCATAGCAACTAATGTTGCTATAATTTTTTAAATTTTTAGTGTATTTTTGGGGGTTTTACACTGAGACATTGAATGTTGGTGAAATGCTCAAGTCATTCGGCAGCTCCAACACATAAGCATTGTCTAAAATCTTCCTCAGAATATTACATGGTCCAATCTTCTTCAGTTTGAGCTTATTATATGTTCCTGTTGGAAATATTTCCTTCCGCAAATGTGCATAGACCAAGTCTTCTTCGCTGAATGATTATAGTCTCTTCTTCCTCTCGGCTCTTAACTTGTATGCCACATTACTCTTTTCTATGCTCTTTCACACATATTCATGCACTTATTTCATATGTTATGCGAATGATTATGCATCTGCGCTTTTCCTAATTTCTGTCGGTAACTTGACCAAATCCACCACTCCATGTGGAATTCTTCCCTGAACAATCTGGAATGGGCTCAAACTTATCGACCGATTCACAGAATTGTTGTATGCAAACTATGCTTGTGCCAACATGTTATCCCACTACTTGGGTCTCTCGGCCATCAAACATCTCAGAAGGTTTCCCAAACTTTTGTTCACCACCTCAGTATGTCCATCTATCTGCGGATGATATGCCGAGCTAAACTGCAACCTCGTGTCCATTTTCTTCCATAGGGTTCTCCAGAAATGTCCCATAAAATTGGTATCTCTGTCTGATATGATACTCTTTGGTAACCCATGAAATCTGACTCCTTCCTTGAAGAATAGAACAACAATTCCTGTGGCGTCACTTGTCTTCTTACATGGAATAAAGTGTGCCATTTTTTTAAATCTATCGACTACAACAAAGATTGAGTCGCTTCCCTATTGCGTCTTTGGCAATCCTAGAACAAAATACATGCTCAGGTGCTCCCATGGGGTACTCAGTACAGGTAACAGTGTATACAACCCTGTGTTCAGACTTCTCCCTTTTTCCACTGGCAAACACTACATTTTCGAACCCACTTTCCGACATCTGTCATCATTCCTGGCCAAAAATACTTCTCCTCGACCAATTCCCTGGTCTTGTCGATGCCAAAATGACCTGCTAATCCGCCGCTATGCAACTCTTGGATTAGGTTCTCTCTGACTGATCCTATGGGAATACATAATTGTTTTCCCCTGAATAGGTATCGCTGTTGGATAAAATAATCCAAGTATGGAGTTCTTTCAACACTCCATGGTTCACGACAAGCTTCACATGCTTTCACAAAATCCTCGTCGATCTCATACTCTATCTTCACTGACTCTATTCCTATTGAATGAACTATCGTCGTGTTCAGCAATGCAACTCTTCGACTCAGTGCGTCGGTAACATTGTTCGAATTTCGCAACCTATGCCGCAACATGAACGTATATCCCTATAGGAATTTGAACCATTTCATGAGCCGCTGGTCAAATTTGACTGAATATTCAGATACCTCAGTGCTTGGTGATCTGTGTATAACACAAGTTCTGTGGGAAACAAGTAATGCCTCCACTTCTTCAATGCCTGGACAATAGCATAAAATTCCTGGTCATAGACTGAATATTTCTGCTCCGCGTCATCCAATTTATCAGTGAAGAATGCAATTGGTAGGCCCTCCTGGCTCAACACTGCTCCAATTGTCGTTCCACTTGCGTCGCAATCGACCTAGAAAACTTTGTCAAAATTTGGGAGTGCTAACACTGGGCTCTCAGTGACCTTTTCCTTCAACCTGTCCAAAGCTCGTTGGGTAGTCTCCATCCACTGGCACTCCCCTTTCTTCATGCACTCTGTCAAAGGTGCACAAATCCGACTGAATCCCTGTATGAAATTCCTGTGCAAAATAGAAAGTCCATGGAAACTCCTTACTCCCGTTGCACTTGTCGGTTCTGGCCAATCCAATATTGCCTTCACCTTTTCTGGGTCCATCACCAACCCTTTACCCGAGATTACGAATCCCAAGGACACCAGTTCTTACTTCATGAAGAAACACTTTTGCAGGTTCACCATCAACTTCTCTTCCTACAATTTTTGCAATACTTGTCAAATGTGCTCCAAGTGTTCTGTCTTGGTTCAACTGAAAATCAGAATGTCATCTAGGTAGACTATGACAAAATTTCCCAAGAATGGCTTCAGTACCTCATTCATCAGCCTCATGAATGTACTGGGTGCATTATTCAATGCGAATGGCATGACTAACCACTCATACAGACCTTCGGTTGTTTTGAATGTTGTCTTCCATTCATCTCCTTCTCTAACCCGAATCTGGTGATAACTGCTTTTCAGTTCTATCTTCGTGAAGTACTTCGCTCCACTCAAGAAATCCATCAATTCATCCATTCTCGACAATGGAAACTGATACTTGATCATGATCCTGTTGATGGCTTGGGAGTCTGTACACATTCTCCATTCTCCACCCTTCTTCGGCGCTAATATTGTTGGTACCATGCATGGACTTAGACTCTCTCTGATCAATCCCCTGTCCAACAACTCCTGGACCTATTCGTTGAGTTCCTGACCTTCTATCGGGCTCATCCTATTTGGTGCTTTGTTTGGAAGACTTGACCTTGGAATCAAGTCAATCTGGTGGGATATGCTTTTTGTTGGCAGCAATCCTGTCGGTGTCTCATGGACCACTATGCTGGGAAACTCATCAACCATCTTTTTGAATTCAACCGGAATATTTTCCATTGTCGACCTATCGACATATTGTCCTTTCAAAATGATATCATAACACCCTAAGTGCTTTTCCTCCTCTGCAAGGAATTCTTTCACTGAACACATCAGCACTCGTTTCTCCCAAAAGTTGCTCTCGTCATGCTTACAGCTGGTCTGTTCCTTTTTCTTAAGCTTAAGAGTCGTTTGCATACCATTCTTCCATACTGTGACTATGCTGGCTCGAACATTGTAGATCATTTTCAGATCATATTTCCATGGTATTCCTAACAACAGATGGCACGCATCCATTGGGATTACGTTTCACAGTACACTGTCTTCAAATCCTTCAAGTCTAAAGTTGATCAAGCACTATTTGGTCACCTTCACATGATGTCCTTTCTGCAACCATGAGATCTTGTATGGGTGTGGCTGTTCCCAACACTTTAACTTTGCTTTGTTGATCACCTCTGCTGACACAAGATTCTCAGTGCTTCCACCATCAACTATGGTCTTGCAACGCCATTCGTTGATTCTCACTTTGGTTCGAAAGATGGCCTTTCCCTGTGTCGGCTCTTGCTCGCCGTGTCTGTCATCCAAAACCAGTTTGTTACTGGATGTCATGGCCTGAATTTTGTTCTTACCATCCTCACTGCTGTCGAATGTCGATTCTTCCCTCTCGTTGACTTGCTCATCCCTTCGACGTTTGTGTTTTGAGTCCTCTTCAGCATGAGGCTTCTTGGGGCATTCATATGCCTTGTGTCCCGCTCCACGACACTTGGAACAGATTATGGCTAGTCTGTTAGCTCCTTTTCTGTCGGATGGACCATTTCGACCATACACACCTCGACCACAAGTATCACGACCAGCGGGTCGGTTCTCTTTCATTTTCTCCCTTTTCGATGTCCCTTCCATCCTTCGACTTTCTTCGACAGATTCCCTTCTGTAACCGCTACTTTGACCTTTCGCAGAAACAGTATTCGCACCTCGACCAATCATCCTGCCTCTACTCGCTGTAGATTTCCTCGATAGTTTCTCTTTTGCCTTAAGAGCTACCTAGTAGGCTTCACCCACTACTCTAAATATGGACATGCTCAATTCATCCTGAATGGCATATTTCAAGCCGTTCATGTACCTAGTGACAACTTCTCCTCCTCCGTCAGTTTATCCCGACCTAATCAATAGTCTGTAGAACTCTTCCGTGTACTCCTTCATGGTCATCTCTTTTTGTTGAAATTTCTACAATTTCTGGAACAAGGAAATCACATAGTCACCTGGCAAGAACATCCCCTTCAGCTTGGCGACCATCCTATCCCGTTTGGGGTCCTCGATCTGCTCTATGTCGATATATTTCTCCATCTCTCTGAACGAGTCAATCAAGTCTTTTAGATCCAGACTTCTCGAGTAGGTACATATGTCTATCTTTGTCCGAACGGTCCTCTTTGGGTGTTTTTCCACCCTATCAATTAACAGGTCCTACTTTGTATTCAAATTATTTACTTTTGAACTATTAATATATTTATGAAACTGTATGTATAAGTTATCATAGTTTCCATATGTATCTTAGATACTAGATCGCTATTACAGATGATACGTTTCTGAACTGATAGATTATTTCTGTACAATGAATGGACGAATAAGGATTGGAAAATATAGAGTAGATGATTATAAATTTCTTCCTTTATTTTTCCTTTCACCATAGGTGATGTACTCTAGTACAAAAAGATGTTTAATTAACTTATATTAGAGATGATAGGAAGATTCTAAGAAAAAGAATAATTCTGTATAATATATCAGATATAGATTTCATTATTGTTTACTGCTCTCATTAGTATATGTATTTTGAATAAATTTATTGTTTATTCATAAACAGTTGATATTGATAACCTTGCAACAAAGTCCATATTTAAAATATCATAGCGTTTTATAGCGAAATACAAATATAAACCCTCTTTATGCCTTCAATGCGAATCATGTAAACAAAAGTACTATATTACTATTGAGCTGTATAGGAATCAACATTACAGTTCACTTTAGAAAACAATAGAGTATCTTTCATAAACAAAGTATGCTATAAGAATACAAATCGAAACAGAGATGCTAAATTCTGTAAAAACGCATATACTTAAACAATAAAACATTTGATAGAATATATTGTGAAATTATTCTCATACTGCTCATTATCCCCATAAGGGATCAACATACATTGTACATTCATAACCAAAGAGATTTTCAACTTCAAAGGGTATTTCTGGGTTAAACCCCATAAACTAGTATACAGTATATAACATTATCAATTATGTCGACGGTCGAACCCTGTAGACATCATCCTTTACCAAATAGCCAATAGTTGTAAGATTGTAGTAAAAATATAATCAAAATACAAAAACTATTATAAATTTTGTAACAAGGGTTCGAGACCCCTAAGGGCTCAACCTAACTTCTTTAAATATCATGAACTGGGGTAATATAACCTAGGAAAAGTAAACAACCAACCACGACAGTGTTAATCCAAACACCGACAGGTGTGAACTTCTATACATAACCACAACAATAATTATACAGTCAAACCAAATTATTTTACAGTCAAACCAATTGAAGTTACACAGAATGTATCAAAACAATCAGAGCTCGATGGATACATCGTCGCCATCTAGACTAACCTCGATCGCATCTAATGGATGCAACACTGCCATCTTATCAAAAGAATAATTTATTTAAAGGTCAAGGGTTCGAGTTCAGGAGAGTTCATCCATACATTCTTTTAAATATAGCTTACAAATAGAAAGGGTTAGGGTTTAAACCCTATAGAAACTGATACTATTAACATTACATTTTTGAACTAACACACTAATAAGCTATACGTAGAGTTAACTTAGGGCTTCGCGCAAAACAGTTACACCTTCACCATTTAACCATTGAATTAATAAATTTGCCAAGATAGACCCGAGACATTTCGTATCCAAAAATGATAATGCTGAAATAGAGATATTATGTACAAACCCAGAAAATGATTTGGATAGCTTATGAATTTCACCATACAGTAAATCATTTCATATATTCTTTAATTCATTGATGAGATTCCATTTAAAAGCTTCAAGCCCAAAACATAATCACATTAAAAAGACAAGAGATGAGTAATATCAGTCTAAACAGAGACTTCGACGCAAACAGAGAGAAGCTTAACGCCATAGTCTTTATTTTAAAAACGCTAATTTAATCCCAACTCCAACCTATACAAGGTACTAAACCATTCACATGCCCGAGGGCATACAACTTTGTAAACATCAACGATGAAATTGTTTTCAAACACGTTGATAGAGGAGACTTCGTGGAGAAACCGAGGGCTTACCGTGGTATTAAACCACTGGGGTTTTCCTTTAAACTTAGAAGTGTCGAAGCTGTAATCCTATGATGAGAACAATGAGTAGCTAGGAACTGGAAACATCTTGCCAGAGCACACAAAGCAGTTATATTTTTTCGTGTGATAAAATATAAACAAAGAACTTAAAAGATTGAAAGGATTCTCAGTTTGGAACCATTCTTACCTCTTACAGAGAAGACAAAGCACCATGAGAGTAGCTCACACTAGGAACCGAGACCACGGTGATGGTATTATAGTGAACAATACTGAAACCCTGAAGGTCACCTGACATTTTAAAAGCTTAATGTTGGAAACTACGCAGAGGTGCACATTTGGCCATGGCAGCCAAGAGAGAGCTCGATTGTCCAAACCCTCATGTGAGAAACAAGTAACAATGCCAAAGATCAACTAACAGGTCCTACTTTGTATTCAATTTATTTAATTTTGAACTATTAATCTATTTCTGAAACTGTATGTATAAGTTATCATAGTTTCCAGATGTATCTTAGATACCAAATCGTTGTTAGAGATGATAAGTTTCTGAACTGATAGATTATTTCTGTACAATGAATGGACGAATAAAGATTGGAAAATGTAGAGTAGATGATTATAAATTTCTTCTTGTATGTTTTGTGAAATCTCCATAATTTTTTTTTTTTTCTTTTCCTTTTCCTTTATATCTTAACCTTGTAATTTCATTTCACTTTATAGCACCTGAATAGAATACAGTTCTACGCTTATCAGTATCTAAATTTGTTAATGTCTTTGTAATACTGAACTTACAGGTGTCCTTACCCTTGTTTTCCTACTAGTTAGAAGGTTATCACATTGACATACCACTTAATTAGTTGCGGCTAATCCCCCTTCTTTCTGGTATGCAGGTTCCTATGCTTTTGGAGATTTGCCATGATGTCGGTAACAAGGTATGGATATTTTTAACAACCAAGTCTTAATGTTTTGTATATGACTTAGCGTCGCACTTACACATAGCATACATTCAAACAAAGATCTTAAATTTGGAATAACAATTGTATTATATGGTTATAAATCAACTCTTTGTACCAACCTAACTTCAAAATACATCACCATGCTATCAAGGATGTAGGTATAAAAACGCACAATCCTTAAGTCTCAATAGCATGTCGAAAGAACAATTAAGAGCACTAATGTTGTTCAACCTCATAATGGTAATGTCTGATCGTCATTACATGTCTTATCAGCTAGGTAATTTTTATAAGCTATACATTAATTTGTAAACCCTTTCAAAAGGAAAGACTTACGAGTTACTCTAACATTTAACTGTAGGGTACCATACACTTACCAATGAAGCTCAGCGGGGTAATCGAACCATGTAACACCTTCAATGTGGATGTAGTCGGAATGCCACCTGCATCTCGACAGGGTACCCGTACTGGGGTCATTCACTGTTTTCTAGACGGCCATGTGACTACAATTAATTTGTGTGAAGGTTTATGGTACCACCTGCACCTGAAAGGACAGGGTTGGTTGTCTCGGCGTTTGGGATAAGTAACTCCTCCACAGAACTCGAAATTCTCTGGAACAATTTCTTTTTGGGCATTCGAATTGGGGTTCACAATTTTGTTCAACCCAAACCCTGGCGATTCGAATTAAACCTCGATCCTTTGCTATCACTATATTTTCTCCTGCAATGAGGAGGCTTGACTAATTGCCATCGGGATTACTCCAGAGGGAGTTCTCCTTGCTTTGAAGACGCAGCCAATTTGTCCCTGCAATGCCTCGGAGGTAACCTCCAATACTGTAACTCGACATTTTCTATCAACTGGTTTTGTAGTGTAATTCTATCGCCATTTTTACTAATAATGTACTGTTTATTAATGATGGCAGGTATTCCCAGTTCAAGACAACGCAGGTTGTAGAGGGGACCTTCCCTAACGGTAAGTGGTATTGCTTCTTTTCCTTCATATGACGACAGGAAAACTTGGGAAGGCTTCTTCAACGGCAACAAGAAATTTGTAGTTTTCATGTCATGGTTAGTTCTTTTTTTGAAGCTTCAGAGATTCGTTGTGGCCTGGGTTTTTCTGCCACGAATCCGATGTAATACTATTTCTTTTGTGATATTTCTTTCTGTGGTTCTAGGTTCTAGAGAAATGCATAATGAATTATCTGGATTTAAGATCAGGGTTTCTGTTTCTTACCTTTCCGAAGGGTTCTAATACACTATCTAAAGCTCGAATTTATCAAGAATACGGAACATTTTTGTAATGCTATGAATGAAACGGATTCGATCTTCGTGGTTCTACAACCTCTGGGTTATTATTGGGAATGTGATTTTGGATGTTTTAAAAATCTTGCTTAGATAGAAATACAGAGTTTGTATGAAGCCATTTTCCGTTTCCTTAAGTATTCTAGACAGATATGGATACTAGGGCAACGGTCTCTGTATTTTCTGTTTTCATCCATTTCGTATGCCTGTGTGGTAGATATGTGTCTAATAATGATTTTATTTTTGATTGGGTGAAGCCATATTGATTAGGTCTCTGATGGTCCCCGATCTCATGCTTGAACTACTTATTTTTAATTCTCGGTGTGCCATTTAGTGAATTTGATAGGCGCCATTCAGACTCTCATAAACTAAAACTGGGTTCGTTCCTTAAAATTTTTTGCAGAACTTAATTCAAAGTCGAAGGGATCTTCTAGATCCCTGAAAACAATCGTATTGGAACCTTTAAGGCCCTTCGTACTTCTATTTCGAATTAGTAATGGAGACTCGAGTTATGTATTGTGAAATTTACTATGAATTGTATATCCATCTCAAGTGCGTTTTGGGGTCTCAGATCGAATTACTGATTTCATTCATTAATCTTGAGGGACTGTATTGATTCCAGATTTAGTGGCCGAATTATAAATAACCTATAAGGGCATTCGAAATCCGATCTTGGTATTGAATTTAAATCTCAGTGGTTGACTTCAACTGTTGGCATTTCCAGAACTTAAATTGCTTTAACTTAAGCAGTCAATCGTCTAAATTGGATAAAGACGTGTTGTCACGATACCTTTCGGAAATTCTCTGCGTTCTTAATTGAACACTCTGAGTTTTATTTTTCCTTTATTTATTCCGTAACTTAAACATTTCCTAGAAAGACGCCCTGACCCTGCGCATTAGCGAATCTTCACTCTGGAAAAGAGATTTGATCTTAGTTGTCTGGCGTTGTCAATTAAGAGGAGAAGAAGTCTGCGATGTTCTTGTGGCATTTCCAGATATGATTGTATGTGCATTTATTTTTTATTTTAGTATATCTAGTATTTAGATACCCTAATGATGTCCACATGGAAATCGTGGAATTTCTATACCGAGGATTTCTATACTAGTCATGATCCATATTTTCTTTATTTGTCATAGAGTATAAAGAAGGTCCAGAATTATGCCCTAGACTCTAAATAGATAATATAGAGTCGTGTACAGAATCGTGCAATTCTTTACTGAGGGCTTTATAGATCAAATTGTAAACAATGATAAAAATCGATATAATAAACAATGAGAATGTACAGAAATCATGCAATTCTTTACTGAGGGCTTTATAGATCAATTTGTAAACAATGATAATATGACCCCTCTGCGAGCACATTATCCATTCCATTTTGTCGCTGTTTTATCATCCATACTAAATATCTATGTTACAGATCAAGCATTATTCGAATAACAGAAATTACTTAGACATTATAAACACTATATTTTTAACACATGGAGGCAGATAAATAACAGAAATTACTTAGACATTATAAACACTATATTTTTAACAAATGGAGGTAGATAAATAACAGAAATACTTGGTGTCTGAGATCACAAAACCTGGAACTTGTAAACCAAATGCAGTAGGAACAGCCACGTTCCTCCCAACTGTAGATTAGGTACAAACACCAAGTCTGTACGCAATCACCCCCGAGCCAGACACATGCATGGAAAAATGTGGACAGTTAGCCTCAAACTCAGTCTTGTTTCCTGAATCCCTTGCCTAACACAGAGTGCTCACACAGCAAGTGAAATTCTCTCCGGCATACTCAGCAGCATCCTGCCTCCTCACATATGCCATCCTTTTATAGTTTTGCCTAGGTCTTACCATTAGCAGCCAATTCCTCATGGAATTTTCGTAGCTAATCAAATCCCTGATTTTTAGGGTGTGTCTAGTGTCTTAAATACACTCCTAATACACTCCTGACACTTGTTCTGGTTTCCCAGAGGCTAACTCTAACTTGTCCCCCACTTCTCCATGCATGATCTCCTCATTTAACTTGGCTATTCCTGCTCATTCTTATATTAATATAATAAAATTGTTTGCTTACAACAATCCTCCTAGGACTTAAGTCAGCCAATTTCTCATCTGGCTTCCTTATTGCATAATCTCAAAAATAATAAAATAATTTAACAAAAATCAAACATAATGTTTTTTTTTTATATTATTGGAGAGGGATATCACATCCTTGCCCCCTTATTGTGAACACTGTCCTCAGTGTTCTAGTCTTCCTCCATCGGTTCTGGGAATAGATTCGGGTAACTTTCTAGTATTTCACTTTCCAATTCCCAGGTTGCCTCCTCAGGACTAAAGTGCTTCCGTTGTACCTTTACCTGAGCGATGGCTTGGTTCCGAAGTACTGTTTCTTTCCTGTCCAGAATGCGTAAAGGTTCCACTTGAAATTCGCCTTCTGGAGCCTCCTGTATCAAATTCCAATCAATAATATGAGTGGGGTCGTGAATATATTTTTTCAGTAACGAAATGTGAAAAATATTATGAATTTTTAAGTGTGCTGGTAATGCCAGTTTATAAGCTACGGGTCCAATCCTGTCAAGTATTTGGAAAGGCCCGCAGAATCATGGTGCCAGTTTATTGCAACTCCCCAGCCGGAGTGAGCTTTTCTTTTGTTTAACCCGCAAGTATACGTGGTCTCCAACTGAGAACTCCTTATCTCGTCTTTTCAGATCAGCATAGCTCTTTTGGCGGTCCTGGGCCACCTTTAAATTCTTCTGTACTCTTTGGACTGTTTGTTCCATGTCTTTCAGCAAATCTGGTCCTACCAACAAGCGATCGACCGGACTATCCCAGCTAACTGGGGTAGTGCACTTTCTCCCATAAAGAATTTCGAATGGACTCATTCTTGATGATGCTTGGTACCCGTTGTTGTAAGCGAATTCTACCAGATGTAAGTAGTCTTCCCATTTGGTGGGTCTCTCCATGACGTACATTCTCAGCATATCTTCAATGATCTGATTTGTACGTTCAGTCTGTCCATCCGTTTCAGGGTGATAACTCGTGCTGAAATTAATTCTTGTTTCCAAACCTGCAAATAAAGATTTCCAGAACTTGGAGGTAAATTTTACATCCCTATCTGAAATTACCATCTTTGGTACTCCGTGTAATCTGAATATTTCTTTTAGAAATATTCCTGCAATATCTGCTGCCTTGTAGGTGATTTTTACCGGAATGAAATGCGCAGATTTTCTAAATTTGTCAACCACCACCATTATGGAATCATGTTGTCGTTGGGTTCTCGGAAAACCTGTGATAAAATCTAGTGAAATCACTTCCCATTTCCATTCAGGAATTGGTAATGGTTGTAACAACCCAGCAGGATGTCTATGATCTGCCTTCACCTGTTGACATTCCAAGCATTTAGATAAATAATCAGCTAGGTCAGTTTTTAATTTAGGCCAAAAGAACTGTTTTCTAAGAGCTGTTATCATTTTTTTATAACCGGGATGACCTGCAAAAGGGGGTTTGTGCATCTCATTTAGAATAAACAATTTAAATTCTGCAACATTAGGCATGTACAGCCTATCTTTGAACAAAATCAGACCTCTCTGATCCATTTTGAAATCTGTCCCGTTCATGTTTATTTCGTTTTGCTGAATTTTATTTCGCAGATTTAAGTATTCTGCGTCCTGTTTGCTTGCCATTATTACTTTGTCCATGAGATTACTTTCTGGTTGACTCATTATTATCTCGTAGACCTCGTGGGTCCTTCGACTAAGTGCATCTGCCACTGTATTTTCCTTACCCTTTATGTGTTTTACATCGAAGTCGAATTCACTTAAGAAGGCCATGCACCTTGCTTGTCTGGCATTTAGTCCTGGTTGGTTAAATAAGTTCTTGATGCAAGTGTTATCGGTTAATAAAAAAAACTTTTTTCCCAGCAGGTAGTGACGCCACATTTTCAGTGCGTGTACTACTGCTGTTAATTCCAAGTCATGAACCACGTAGTTGCGTTCATGTTCCTTTAATTTCCGTGATTCATAACACACTACATGTCCGTCCTGGGACAATACTCCTCCTACTCCCTCTTTGCTCGCATCCGTACAGACCATGTATTCTTTACATGGGTCTGCCACTTTTAGAACAGGTGCCTTGGTCAGCAACTCTTTGAGTCATTCAAAACTTTCCTGACACTTGCAGGACCACACAAACTTTATCCCCTTTTTCTGTAGTGAGGTAATGGGATAGGCGATCTTTGAGAATCCCTCAATGAACCTCCGATAGTAACCTGTGAGTCCCATGAAATATCTAATATCAGCTACATCTCTCGGTACTGGCCAATCCGCTATGGCTTTTATTTTTTGTGGGTCGACTGAAATTCCTTCAGCAGAAATAATATGGCCTAGGTACTGGATTTCCTTTTTAAAGAACTCACATTTCTCCAACTTTGCATACAACTGGTGGTCCCTCAAGGTTTGCAATACGATTCTTATATGCTGTTCATGTTCTTCCTCCGACTTAGAGTATATTAGGATATCATCAATAAAAATCAACACAAACTGGTCTAGATATTTGTTGAAGATACCATTCATTAGACACATGAATGTGGCAGGGGCGTTGGTTAACCCAAAAGGGATTACTACAAATTCATAGTGTCCGTATCGGGTACGGAATGCGGTTTTACTTATGTCTTCATTTTTAATACGAATCTGATGGTACCCAGATCGAAGATCCAGTTTGGAAAAGATCCTGGCTCCCCCTACTTGGTCGAACAAATCATTGATTCGTGGTAAGGGGTATTTATTATTAATAGTTACCTTATTCAGTTGCCTATAGTCAATACATAGTCTTAGAGTCCCATCCTTTTTCTTGACAAACAGGACCGGTGCACCCCAAGGTGAGACACTAGGTCTTATATACCCTTTGTCTAGTAATTCTTGAATCTGAATCTTTAATTCCGTCAATTCTGGGATACTCATTCTCTAAGGTACATTTGACACTGGTGCTGATCCTGGTAAAAGTTCAATGGAGAAATCTATTTCTCGTTGAGGCGGTAACCCCTGTATTTCCTCTGGAAATATGTCTAGGAACTCACCTAAGACAGGATGCTCTGCTATGGAAGTCTGACTTTCATTGAGAAGTAAATCAGATACTCTTACAGCGTAAATCTTGCATCCTTTCCTCATGCACTTCTTTAGCTGCATAGCAGAAATCTGCCTAACAGAAACAGGTTTCTGTTTTCCAATCACTGTTCTTAGAGTTTGGTCTTCCGCAATGTAGGTAAAGTTTTTGGTAAAGCAGTTCAGTACTACTCTATATTTTTCAACCCAGTCCATACCTATTATCATGTCGTAAGATCCTAAAGGAAACACATTTAAATTAATCTTTGTTTTGTAGTCCTGTATTTGAAGTTCACAATCAGATATATATTCAGTTACCTTCCTCTTTGCTCCTGTAGCTAACTGAACTAACCAGGGCTTTGGGTGCTTTACCTTGGTGAGTTGACAGTGCTCCATCATCTTGGGAGTGATGTAGCTTAAAGTTGCCCCAGGGTCAATTAAAATAGTACAAGTATGGTCAGAAATTGTACCTTCAATTTCCACAATTGCAGATTGATGATCTGCCTGTCGGTCCTCCAAGGCTGCATTAATTCGGTGATAACTTTTCCCAATGTCTCCCACCGTGGATGCTTCTTGCATATTATGCAGTACCCTGTTTGTTTCATTGTATCGGGGACAATTCCTGCGTAAATGGGCTTCACCACATTCCCAGCATTTCAGGGGTTCCTTAGGAATACCGATACTTCCTTTTATTCCCATGTTAGGGGTTTTAAAAGTTTTCTGCTGTAACTGTTCATTTCTGGGAAATGAATTTCCCTGGAAGTTTTTGGGCATGTTCCTGAAGGGCGGGGGTTTGTAACCTTTCTTCCGCTGGTTAAACTTTTCCTGTTTCTTGTCCTTCCATGCTTTAGTAGTATCATTTCTTTGTTTGTATTGCTCAAAACATAGTCTGGCCTTTCTCAGTGCTTCTTCTAAAGTTCTGGGATTGTCGAACTCAATTCGATCTTTATAGGACTGTGGCAGGCAGCTTAAGAACCGCTGTACCTTCAGTTTTTCTTCCTTGATATATGGGACGAACCGTAATAAGTCTAGGAATTTATTGATAAGATCTTCCATCGTCATTTTACCCAGCTTTAATTCGTAAAATTCCTTGGTTTTTCTTTCATAATAACTTTCTGATAAGTACTGCTTCTTGAAATATTTCTTAAATTCCGACCATTCAAGGTTCTTTTCTTTCAGTCCTTGGGAAATCTTCAGGTCTTGCCACCATATGCTGGCCTTCCCCTTTAGGTTGTACACAGCCATTCTGACTTTCATATTACTGGAGTAATTGTAGATTTGAAAGTATTTTTTTATGTCCAGGAGCCAGGCTTCTGCTTCTTCGCCAGTTTATGATTCTCCATCGAAGCTAGTAGGTTTTATTTTTTTGAATTCACCCTCCAGATGGTCAACCTTTCTTTTTCCCATAGTCTTGTCTTGATGCTCATATTTCTGGGTCTCATTGGAGGAATCTCCCTTCTTCTCAGCGTTCTCGTCAGTATCCTCTTTCCTCTTAGTATCCTCCTTCTGTTTTTCTCCATTGTTCCTTTCATGAAGACTCTGCAGCAAAATTTCATTGATTTCTTGTTGTTTTTCCTGAGCCTTCTTCAGTTGCTCATTGTCTGCTTTGAAACTCTGTATCTCCACGATCAGGCTTCTCATGGTTTCTAGTACCTGACTTGCTTCCGAATGTTCTGCTGTTCTTGCCTGTTCGTTTCCTTCAGGTTCTTCTCCGTATTCCTCGTGCGAAGTCATCTGAAAATTCAAACTGGAACATGCGCATGCAACATTCAAATATATATATATTAACTTTTATTTCCTGCGCAACAAAAACTAGGTGTTTCCAAGGCGACAGGGTTGAATCTAACTCTGATACCATATGTGAAATCTCCATAAATTTTTTTTTTTTTTTTTTTTTTCCTTTTCCTTTATATCTTAACCTTGTAATTTCATTTCACTTTATAGCACCTGAATAGAATACAGTTCTACGCTTATCAGTATCTAAATTTGTTAATGTCTTTGTAATACTGAACTTACAGGTGTCCTTACCCTTGTTTTCCTACTAGTTAGAAGGTTATCACATTGACATACCACTTACTTAGCTGCGGCTAATCCCCCTTCTTTCTGGTATGCAGGTTCCTATGCTTCTGGAGATTTGCCATGATGTCGGTAACAAGGTATGGATATTTTTAACAACCAAATCTTAATGTTTTGTATATGACTTAGCGTCGCACTTACACATAGCATACATTCAAACAAAGATCTTAAATTTGGAATAACAATTGTATTATATGGTTATAAATCAACTCTTTGTACCAACCTAACTTCGAAATACATCACCATGCTATCAAGGATGTAGGTATAAAAACGCACAATCCTTAAGTCTCAATAGCATGTCGAAAGAACAATTAAGAGCACTAATGTTATTCAACCTCATAATGGTAATGTCTGATCATCACTACATGTCTTATCAGCTAGGTAATTTTTATAAGCTATACATTAATTTGTAAACCCTTTCAAAAGGAAAGACTTACGAGTTACTCTAACATTTAACTGTAGGGTACCATACACTTACCAACGAAGCTCAGTGGGGTAATCGAACCATGTAACACCTTCAATGTGGATGTAGTCAGAATGCCACCTGCATCTCGACAGGGTACCCGTACTGGGGTCATTCACTGTTTTCTAGACGGCCATGTGACTACAATTAATTTGTGTGAAGGTTTATGGTGCCACCTGCACCTGAAAGGACAGGGTTGGTTGTCTCGGCGTTTGGGATAAGTAACTCCTCCACAGAACTCGAAATTCTCTGGAACAATTTCTTTTTGGGCATTCGAATTGGGGTTCACAATTTTGTTCAACCCAAACCCTGGCGATTCGAATTAAACCTCGATCCTTTGCTATCACTGTATTTTCTCCTGCAATGAGGAGGCTTGACTAATTGCCATCGAGATTACTCCAGAGGGAGTTCTCCTTGCTTTGAAGACGCAGCCAATTTGTCCCTGCAATGCCTCGGAGGTAACCTCCAATACTGTAACTCGACATTTTCTATCAACTGGTTTTGTAGTGTAATTCTATCGCCATTTTTACTAATAATGTACTGTTTATTAATGATGGCAGGTATTCCCAGTTCGAGACAACACAGGTTGTAGAGGGGACCTTCCCTAACGGTAAGTGGTATTGCTTCTTTGCCTTCATATGACGACAGGAAAACTTGGGAAGGCTTCTTCAACGGCAACAAGAAATTTGTAGTTTTCATGTCATGGTTAGTGCTTTTTTTGAAGCTTCAGAGATTCGTTGTGGCCTAGGTTTTTCCGCCACGAATCCGATGTAATACTATTTCTTTTGTGATATTTCTTTCTGTGGTTCTAGGTTCTAGAGAAATGCATAATGAATTATCTGGATTTAATATCAGGGTTTCTGTTTCTTACCTTTCCGAAGGGTTCTAATACACTATCTAAAGCTCGAATTTATCAAGAATACGGAACATTTTTGTAATGCTATGAATGAAACGGATTCGATCTTCGTGGTTCTACAACCTCTAGGTTATTACTGGGAATGTGATTTTGGATGTTTTAAAAATCTTGCTTAGATAGCAATACAGAGTTTGTATGAAGCCATTTTCTGTTTCCTTAAGTATTCTAGACAGATATGGATACTAGGGCAACGGTCTCTGTATTTTCTGTTTTCATCCATTTCGCATGCCTGTGTGGTAGATATATGTCTAATAATTATTTTATTTTTGATTGGGTGAAGCCATATTGATTAGGTCTCTGATGGTCCCCGATCTCATGCTTGAACTACTTATTTTTAATTCTCGGTGTGCCATCTAGTGAATTTGATAGGCGCCATTCAGACTCTCATAAACTAAAACTGGGTTCGTTCCTTAAAATTTTTTGCAGCACTTAATTCAAAGTCGAAGGGCTCTTCTAGATCCCTGAACACAATCGTATTGGAACCTTTAAGGCCCTTCGTAATTCTATTTCGAATTAGTAATGGAGACTCGAGTTATGTATTGTGAAATTTACTATGAATTGTATATCCATCTCAAGTGCGTTTTGGGGTCTCAGATCGAATTACTGATTTCATTCATTAATCTTGAGGGACTGTATTGATTCCAGATTTAGTGGCCGAATTATAAATAACCTATAAGGGCATTCGAAATCCGATCTTGGTATTGAATTTAAATCTCAGTGGTTGACTTCAACTGTTGGCATTTCCAGAACTTAAATTGCTTTAACTTAAGCAGTCAATCGTCTAAATTGGATAAAGACGTGTTGTCACGATACCTTTCGGAAATTCTCTGCGTTCTTAATTGAACACTTTGAGTTTTATTTTTCCTTTATTTATTCCGTAACTTAAACCTTTCCTAGAAAGACGCCCTAACCCTGCACATTAGCGAATCTTCACTCTGGAAAAGAGATTTGATCTTGGTTGTCTGGCGCTGTCAATTAAGAGGAGAAGAAGTCTGCGATGTTCTTGTGGCATTTCCAGATATGATTGTATGTGCATTTATTTTTTATTTTAGTATATCTAGTATTTAGATACCCTAATGATGTCCACATGGAAATCGTGGAATTTCTGTACAGAGGATTTCTATACTAGTCATGATCCATATTTTCTTTATTTGTCGTAGAGTATAAAGAAGGTCCAGAATTATGCCCTAGACTCTAAATAGATAATATAAATAAACAAAAGGATGTAAAAGAAAATCATGCAATTTCCCACCGAGGCTTTATAGATCTAATTTGTAACAAGGAAGATCGATACAATAAACAATAAGAATATACAGAATCGTGTAATTCTTTACTGAGGGCTTTATAGATCAAATTGTAAACAATGATAAAAATCGATATAATAGACAATGAGAATGTACAGAAATCATGCAATTCTTTACTGAGGGCTTTTTAGATCAATTTGTAAACAATGATAATATGACCCCTCTGCGAGCACATTATCCATTCCATTTTGTCGCTGTTTTATCATCCATACTAAATATCTATGTTACAGATCAAGCATTATTCGAATAACAGAAATTACTTGGACATTATAAACACTATATTTTTAACACATGGAGGCAGATAAATAACAGAAATTACTTAGACATTATAAACACTATATTTTTAACAAATGGAGGTAGATAAATAACAGAAATACTTGGTGTCTAAGATCACAAAACCTGGAACTTGTAAACCAAATGCAGTAGGAACAGCCACGTTCCTCCCAACCGTAGATTAGGTACAAACACCAAGTCTGTACGCAATCACCCCCGAGCCAGACACATGCATGGAAAAATGTGGACAGTTATCCTCAAACTCAGTCTTGTTTCCTGAATCCCTTGCCTAACACAGAGTGCTCACACAGCAAGTGAAATTCTCTCCGGCATACTCAGCAGCGTCCTGCCTCGTCACATATGCCATCCTTTTATAGTTTTGCCTAGGTCTTACCATTAGCAGCCAATTCCTCATGGAATTTTCGCAGCTAATCAAATCCCTGATTTTCAGGGTGTGTCTAGTGTCTTAAATACACTCCTGACACTTGTTCTGGTTTCCCAGAGGCTAACTTTAACTTGTCCCCCACTTCTCCATGCATGATGTCCTCATTTAACTTGGCTGTTCCTGCTCATTCTTATATTAATATAATAAAATTGTTTGCTTACAACAATCCTCCTAGGACTTAAGTCGGCCGATTTCTCATCTGGCTTCCTTATTGCATAATCTCAAAAATAATAAAATAATTTAACAAAAATCAAACAGAATGTTTTTTTTTTTATTATTGGAGAGGGATGTCACATGTTTCCTTTCACCATAGGTGATGTACTCTAGTACAAAAATATGTTTAATTAACTTAGATTAGAGATGATAGGAAGATTCTAAGAAAAAGAATAATTCTATATAATATATCAGATATAGATTTCATTATTGTTTACTCCTCTCATTAGTATATGTATTTTGAATAAATATATTGTTTATTCATAAACAGTTGACATTGATAACCTTGCAGCAAAGTCCATATTTAAAACATCATAGGGTTTTACACCGAAATACAAATATAAACCCTATTTATGCATTCGTTATGAATCGTGTAAACAAAAGTACTATATTACTATCGAGCTGTATAGGAATCAACATTACAGTTCACTTTAGAAAATAATAGAGTATCTTTCATAAACAAAGTATGCTATAAGAATACAAATCGAAACAGAGATGCTAAATTCTGTAAAAACGCATATACTTAAACAATAAAACATTTGATAGAATATATTGTGAAATTATTCTCATACTACTCATTATCCCCATCAGGGATCAACATACATTGTACATTCATAACCAAAGAGGTTTTCAAGTTCAAGGGGTATTTCTGGTTTAAACCCCATAAACTAGTATACATTATATAACATTATCAATTATGTCGACGGTCGAACCCTGTAGACATCATCCTTTACCAAATAGCCAATAGTCGTAAGATTATAGTAAAAATATAATCAAAATACCAAAACTATTATAAATTTTGTAACAAGGGTTCGAGACCCGTAAGGGCTCAACCTAAGTTCTTTAAATATTATGAACTGGGGTAATATAACCCAGGAAAAGTAAACAACCAACCACGACAGTTTTAATCCGAACACCGACAGGTGTGAACTTTTATACATAACCACAACAATAATTATACAGTCAAACCAAATTATTTTACAGTCAAACCAATTGAAGTTACACAGAATGTATCAAAACAATCAGAGCTCGATGGATACATCGTCGCCATCTAGACTAAGCTCGATCGCATCTAATGGATGCAGCGCTGCCATCTTATCAAAAGAATAATTTATTTAAAGGTCAAGGGTTCGAGTTCGGGAGAGCTCATCCATACATTCTTTTAAATATAGCTTACGAATAGAAAGGGTTAGGGTTTAAACCCTGTAGAAACTAATACTATTAACATTACATTTTTGAACTAACACATTAATAAGCTATACGTAGAGTTAACTTAGGGCTTGGCGCAAAACAGTTACACCTTCACCATTTAACCATCGAATTAATAAATTTGCCAAGACAGACCTAAGACATTTCGTATCCAATAATGATAATGCTGAAATAGAGAAATTATGTACAAACCCAGAAAATGATTTGGATAGCTTATGAATTTCACCATACACTAAACCATTTCATATATTCTTTAATTCATTGATGAGATTCCATTTAAAAGCTTCAAGCCCAAAACATAATCACATTAAAAAGATAAGAGATGAGTAATATCAGTCTAAACAGAGACGTCGACGCAAATAGAGAGAATCTTAACGCCGTAGTCTTTATTTTAAAAACGCTAGTTGAATCCCAAATCAAACCTATACAAGGTACTAAACCATTCACATGACCGAGGGCATACAACTTTGTAAACATCAACGATGACATTGTTTTCAAACATTTTGATAGAGGAGACTTCATGGAGAAATCGAGGGCTTACCGTGGTATTAAACCACTGCGGTTTTCCTTTAAACTTAGAAGTGTCGAAGTTGTAAGCCTATGAAGAGAACAACGAGTTGCTAGGAACTAGAAACATCCTTCCAGAGCACACAAAGAAGTTATATTTTTTCGTGTGATAAAATATAAACAAAGAACTTAAAAGATTGAAAGGATTCTCAGTTTGGAACCATTCTTACCTCTTACAGAGAAGACAAAGCACCATGAGAGTAGATCACGCTATCAACTGAGACCACGGTGATAGTATTATAGTGAACAATACTGAAACCCTGAAGGTCACCTGACATTTTAAAAGCTTAATGTTGGAAACTACGCAGAGGTGCCCATTTGGCCATGGTAGCCAAGAGAGAGCTCGATTGTCCAAACCCTCAAGCGAGAAACAAGTAACAATGCCAAATATCAGCTAACAGGTCCTACTTTGTATTCAATTTATTTACTTTTGAACTATTAATCTATTTTTTAAACTGTATGTATAAGTTATCATAGTTTCCAGATGTATCCTAGATACCAGATCGCTGTTAGAGATGATAAGTTTCTGAACTGATAGGTTATTTTTGTACAATGAATGGACAAATAAAGATTGGAAAATATAGAGTAGATGATTATAAATTTCTTCCTATATTTTTCCTTTCACCATAGGTGATGTACTCTAGTACAAAAAGATGTTTAATTAACTTAGATTAGAGATGATAGGAAGATTCTAAGAAAAAGAATAATTATGTATAATATATCAGATATAGATTTCATTATTGTTTACTGCTCTAATTAGTATATGTATTTTGAATAAATATATTGTTTATTCATAAACAGTTGACATTGATAACCTTGCAGCAAAGTCCATATTTAAAGCATCATAGGGTTTTACACCGAAATACAAATATAAACCGTATTTATGCATTCATTGTGAATCGTGTAAACAAAAGTACTATATTACTGTTGAGCTGTACAGGAATCAACATTACAGTTCACTTCAGAAAACAATAGAGTATCTTTCATAAACAAAGTATGCTATAAGAATACAAATCGAAACAGATATGCTAAATTCTGTAAAAACGCATATACTTAAACAATAAAACATTTGATAGAATATATTGTGAAATTATTCTCATACTGCTCATTATCCCCATAAGGGATCAACATACGTTGTACATTCATAACCAAAGAGCTTTTCAAGTTCAAAGGGTATTTCTGGGTTAAACCCCCTAAACTATTATACAGTATATAACATTATCAATTATGTCGACGGTCGAACCCTGTAGACATCATCCTTTACCAAATAGCCAATAGTTGTAAGACTATAGTAAAAATATAATCAAAATACCAAAACTATTATAAATTTTGTAACAGGGGTTCGAGACCCGTAAGGGCTCAACCTGAGTTCTTTAAATATTATGAACTGGGGTAATATAACCCAGGAAAAGTAAACAACCCACCATGACAGTGTTAATCCGAACACCGACAGGTGTGAACTTTTATACACAACCACAACAATAATTATACAGTCAAACCAATTGAAGTTACACAGAATGTATCAAAACAATCAGGGCTTGATGGATACATCATCGCCATCTAGACTAGGCTCAATCGCATCTAATGGATGCAACATTGCCATCTTATCAAAAGAATAATTTCTTTAAAGGTCAAGGGTTCGAGTTCGAGAGAGCTCATCCATACATTCTTTTAAATATAGCTTATGAATAGAAAGGGTTAGGGTTTAAACCCTGTAGAAACTAATACTATTAACATTGCATTTTTGAACTAACACATTAATAAGCTATACACATAGTTAACTTAGGTCTTGGCGCAAAACAGTTACACCTTCACCATTTAACCATCGAATTAATAAATTTGCCAAGACAGACTTGAGACATTTCGTATCCAAAAATGATAATGCTGAAATAGAGATATTATGTACAAACCCGGAAAATGATTTCGATAGCTTATGAATTTGACCATACAGTAAATCATTTCATATATTCTTTTCATTGACGAGATTCCATTTAAAAGCTTCAAGCCCAAAACATAATCACATTAAAAAGACAAGAGATGAGTAATATCAGTGTAAACATAGACTTCGATGCAAACAGAGAGAAGCTAAACGCCGTAGTATTTATTTTAAAAACGCTAGTTGAATACCAACTCCAACCTATACAAGCTACTAAACCATTCACATGCCCGAGGGCATACAGCTTTGTAAACATCAACGCTGACATTGTTTTCAAACATGTCGATAGAGGAGACTTCGTGGAGAAACCGAGGGCTTATCGTGGTATTAAACCGAGGGGGTTTTCCTTTAAAGTTGGAAGTGTCAAATCCATAAGCCTATGAAGAGAACAACGAGCAGCTAGGAACTGGAAACATCCTTCTAGAGCACACAAAGCAGTTAGATTTTTTCATGTGATAAAATATAAACAAAGAACATAAAAGATTGAAAGGATTCTCAGTTTGGAACCATTCTTACCTCTTACAGAGAAGACAAAGTGCCATGATCGTAGCTCACCCTAGCAACTGAGACCACAGTGATAGTACTACAGTGAACAATACTGAAACCTTGAAGGTCACCTGACATTTTAAAAGCTTAATGCTGGAAATTGCGCAGAGGTGCCCATTTGGCCATGGCGGCCAAGAGAGAGCTCAACTCTCCAAACCCTCACGCGAGAAACAAGTAACAATGCCAAAGATCAGCTAATAGTTAGGGTTATGTTCCTTACATGGTAGCTCTTCACCAACCTTCATGTGGCACATAAATGAGCTTGGTTGGCGCCCACTACTATTTCAATCTTGTACCCACAATTGTATAGTTTAAACATGTTGTTTACCATTCAAACTCCAATTCACAAATGTGCCAAAGACCTTGGTTATTTTTATAAACACTAATGTTATATTATAGCATCTATCACCAATGTTAATTGTGATACGCCATCACCTTGAAATAAGCCATTAGGGATAGAACATCCAACCCATAGTGAGGGTCATAATAATAATTAATCTTGGCAATTGAATTATATAGCTAGGTATAACCGTAGCCATTAAAATCTATGAAAACATTAGCCAAATCGTGCATGAGAGTCCTACCTATAACTTGGATAGAATGACGTAATATGCAAGCCTCACGGTTGCTCCAGAACTCACTTTCCAATCAAAAGGAGTTAAACATAATCAAATATTATGATTAAAACGTGTTACGACATAAGAATGATGAAAAAAATAACAACATTAATAACAGAAGATAAGTTATGGCTTTAAAACATTGAGCTTTGAATGTCGTCTTAATTACATTATACATTTATTAGCCCATGATGTAAGAGCTTGTATGTAATAATGAGACGATCAATGTATTATAGATAGTTCATGAGGTAATCATTGAATTCATGAATATCCGAATAGAATCAATGAATACACAAGACATTTATATAATAATGAGTGAAGAGAATTTTCGCAAGTGTAATGTTGTATTATGGATAGTGTAATATTAACTTCAGACATAGGATCACATATCTATCTAAATGTCATTAAGACACTTTTAAATAATTAACGACAGCTGTAAACAAGTAATTGTCACAATTAAGAGTATAATTAAGCAGTAATAAAGATGCTAAACATTCACATTTATACTTCCGCATAGTAATAGAATGCTTAGAAAAATTTTAAATTTTTGATGAAATTTTGGGATGTTACATGTGGTATCAGAGCGCTAGTTCAAACACTAGGCCTGAAAGTGGCTCAATGCACGCAATTGAAATTGAAAACATAAAACACAGTTACTGATTTTTGTTTTAATTTGTTTCTGTATAGAACATTTGGTATTTAATTTGCAGGTATGGAAGGGCTTGAAGAATCTGCTGAGGACAGATCCCATCATAATGATCAAAATAATAATGAACATGAACAGGTTAACGAAAAAAATATTTACGTAGAGTTAAATGATAATTCGTCAGAACTACTTAGAACAGTTAAAGATCTAAAAGCTGAATAGAAAACTTTTAAGGAAGAGAATGAAAGGATTTTAAAAGCATAAGAAGAATTGAATCAGATATTACTGGATAAATTTCATAATGACGAAAAACATAAAAGAACAGAATTTAATTCTGAATCTGGAAACATGTCCTACCAACACAAAGGTAAGAAGTTAAAATTTTCTAATGATGAAAGTAGCTCTTCTTCTGAAATTGATGTTAAAACACATAAAAAGAAACATAAGTATTCTAGTGACAGCAGTGAAAGTGACTACAAACCAAAAATGAGGAATTATAAACCATATGAACAGATTTCAAGGGAGTTCAAGAAGATAAAACTCCCAACATTTAACCGAGAAAATGAAAAGGGAGAAGCAGGCGAAGCATGGCTGTCAGGTATGAAGAAATACTTTCAAATTTATGATTATTCAGATCTGCTGAAAGCTAAGATGGCCATTTATAATATGACTGGGAAAGCATATATTTGGTTGCAGGATATAAAGAGGGTAAAAAGCATTAAGGAAAAGAGTGTAACTTGGAGTACATTTAAGAAATATTTTAAGAAGAAGTTTATGTCTAAACAGTACTACAAAGAGAAAGCTAAAGAATTCTATGATTTAAAGTTGGGCTCTATGAACATTAAAGAATTAGGCAGTAAATTTCTAAGTCTGTTAAGATATGTACCTTACATTGTGGACGAGAAGCCTAAAATACAAAGATTTCTGAGTTGCTTTCCTTTTAATATAAAAGACAGAATTGAGTACGACAACCCTAAGACTCTTGAGGAAGCTATGAGAAAGACAAATTTTTGTTTTGAACAAAACAAGAAAAGAGAAGTTGTGTATAGCTGGAAGAGTAATAAACCAAATAATTTCGAACAAAGAAAGAAAATTTTAAAATTTAATAGGAGTGTTGGAAAGAACAAGCGAAATTTCCATAGCAGAAATTTTCAAGGAAATAATTTTAAAAGCAATGCACCACATAATTTTACAACTACAAGAAACATGCCTAATAATTATGCTAGAAATAATGAACAAAAGGCACCTGTAAAATGTTATGAATTTCAAGGACCACATTATTTTATAAATTGTCCTAACAAGAAAAGAACTGTCAGCAACATCCATATAGTACAGGAAGAACCAATAGTAGGTGATTTAGTGAGAGAAATGCCCAGGATCAATGCAGCGTTGGAAAATCAACAAGTTGATCATTAGACTTCAATGGTCGAAATCGAAGGTATGCTACAGAACAGACCCATCTCTATTTTAATTGACCCAGGTGCTAGTTTGAGTTATGTATCACCTGATATAGTAAAAATTTGTAAATTGAAAGTAGAAAATTTTGAAAAATCTTTGTTGGTTCAGTTATCTACACGAACTAAAAGGAAGGTAGTTTATTTCATTAAAAAATGTGATTTGCTTATGAGTCAGTTAAAGACACAAGTAAAGCTGAATGTATTACTATTAGGGTCTTATGATGTCTTAATTGGAATGGATTGTCTGGAAAAGAATATGGTAGTTCTTAATTTCTTTGAAAAGACATTTACATGCAGGAATGATAAAGGAGAAAAGTAACAGTAAAATGAATCCCTAGAAAAACTTCAGTTAGACAAATTTATGCTTTGCAAGTGAAAAAGGCTGTACGAAAAGGATGTAAAATGTTTGTTGTAAATGTAATTAATGATGAACACACAACTAAAGAAGATAAGTTAAAACTTGAATACATACCAATCCTAAGAGACTTTTCAGTTGTATTCCTGGAAGAAATTCTAGGAGTACCTCCAAAAAGAGAATTGGACTTCACCATTGAGCTAGTACTGGGTGCGGTAAAAAACTCAAAATCTCCTTACTGGATGAACATCCTAGAGCTTAACGAATTAAAATCATAGTTAAAAGAATTAATTGATAAAAATTACATAAGGCCAAGCATGTCTCCTTGGGGAGCACATGTCATCTTCGTTAAAAAGAAGGATGGTACCTTGCATTTATGCATAGACTACCATCAGTTAAATAAAATGACGATTAAAAATAGATATCTTTTGCCCTGCTTAGATGATTTGTTTGATCAAGTACACAGACTGATGATATTTTCGAAAATAGACTTGAGATCTAGATATCATCAAGTCAGAATTAAAGACGAAGACATCTTTAAAACTGCTTTTAGAACCCGTTACGGACATTACAAATTTGTAGTTATGCCTTTTGGGATAACTAATGCTCCAACCATTTTCATGTGTTTAATGAATAATGTTTTACATAAGTATTTGGATAAATTTGTAGTTGTTTTCATTGACGACATTTTAATCTATTCAAGGACTAAGGAAGAACATGATGAACACTTACGTATAATATTACAAGTCTTAAGAGAACATCAACTATACGCTTAATTCAATAAGTGTGACTTTTTCCAAGATAAAATACAGTATTTAGGTCGCGTGATTTCCAAGGATGGAATCTTAGTTGACCCTGATAAAATAAGAGCAATTAATGAATGGCCTGTCCCTAATGATGTAACCGGTGTACGATCGTTCATGGGAATTACAGGTTACTACCAGAAGTTTATAAAAGGATTCTTAAGAATCGAAAATCCCATAACTTCTCTATAGAAAAAGGGAAAGAAATTTGTTTGGGATCAAAAGTGTGAAGAAATTTTTAAGAATTTGAAAGAACTATTAACTACTGAACCTATTTTAAAAATTGCACATCCAAACAAGGACTTTGTTGTATGCACGGATGCATGCATTGATGGACTTGGCGAAGTCTTAACATAAGAAAGTCACATAAGATCGTATGAGTCAAGAAAGTTAAAAACTCATGAGAAGAACTATGCTACCTACAATTTAGAGTTTGCTACTGTGATACATGCTTTAAAGATGTGGTGCCATCATTTAATCGGTAGAAAGTTTTCATTAATGACAGATAATAAAGGTCTAAAATTTTTGTTGGATCAACCAAATCTGAGCGCAAGGCAAGCTAGGTGGTTAACTTTCCTTAGCGAATATGATTTCTAGGTTCAACACATAAAGGGTAAAGAAAATAAGGTGGTCGATGCCTTAAGAAGAAATGCGAAATTAAATTTTATGGTATCAATCAGCACTTATAAAACAGATTTATAAAATCAACTTGAAGAAGGAATAAAACTAGATAAAAATTATCAGAAATTACAGGAAAAGGTTGCAGAAAATAATTCTCAAAATTTAGTAATAGATTGCAGTTTAAATGAAAAAGATCTAATGTTGTATAAAAACAGACTCTATGTACCTAATGTAACTGAAATTAAGTCGAATTTAAATGAAGTACATAAAAGTCCTTATTCAGGACACCCTGGTTACCAAAAGATGATAACGATGTTAAGAAAAGATTACTTTTGGCCAAATATGAAGAATGAGGTGGCTGAATACATAGCTAGGTGCTTTGAATGTCAGCAAGTTAAATATGAGCATCAACACCCAGCTAGTTTATTACAACCATTGCCAATTCTAGAGTGGAAGTGGGAAATTATTAGCATTGATTTTACAACTAGTTTTCCTAAAAATCAAAAGTAGAATGATTCAATAGTGGTAGTAGTAGATAAGATTAGCAAAGAAACTCATTTTATACCTGTTAAAAACACTTTTAACGCTGCTAACATTGCTGATGTGTTTATGAAGCAAGTTTTTCGTTTCCATGGAATTTGTAAGGTAATAACTTCTGATCGAGATTCTAAATTTACTGGAAATTTTTGGAAATCATTGTTTAAAGGTTTGGATACTAAATTAAATTTCAATACATCTTTCCATCCGCAAACTGATGGACAAACTAAAAGAGTAAATCAGATTCTAGAAGATTTGTTAAGAATGTATGTTAAAGATCAACCAACTAAATGGTAAGAATATTTGCACTTAGTTGAATTTGCTTATAATAATCACTATCAAGCTTCAGCTAAACTTAGTCCTTTTGAAATTCTGTATGGTAGCAAGTGTAATAGTCTGATCTCATGGAGTAACCCAATTGATAGATTGATGTTAGGGCCTGAATTATTGAAAGAGATGGAACTAACAGTGAAGCATGTACAAAGCAATTTAAAAATTGGACAAGACAGACAAAAGAGTCATGCAGATCTGAAAAGAACTGAGAAAGAATTCCAAGTACGTGAGCATGGTTTTGTCAAGGTAAAACCCAAGAAAAGCTCATTTAAGTTGGGGAGTTGTGTTAAATTACCACCTAGGTATTGTGGAACATTTGAAATACTATCAAGAATTGGATTGGTGGCTTATGAGTTAGCCTTACCACCTAATCTGAAAATACATAATGTATTTCATATTTCTATTTGGAAAAAGTATGTACGTGATGCTACTCATGTAGTCGATTGGAATAACATACAAGTGGAACCAGAAGGAGATTTTCAGGTGGAACCAAATTGTATCCTCAACAAGAGGGACATGTTACTCAGGAATCGCACCATTGGACACATAAAGGTGCAATGGAAGCACCATAGTCCAGATGAAGCAACCTAGGAATTGGAAAGTCATATGCGGGAAACATATCCAATTCTGTTCCAAGAAGAATTTGATGAAGAGTAAGCAACGTCGAGGACGATGTTGAAATTAAGAGGGGGTGTTTGACAACCTACCTAGTACTTGAAACATTTTTTGTTTGTGGAAAAACATTACTTTAACTTTTATTGTAAATTTTTATATTAATGACCAAGGATGGTCAAGGATGACTGTAAATGAATAATATTATTATTTAATAAATTAAAATAGGAGACACTTACCCAAGGAGACTGTTGAAGAGTGTTCACTGACCCACTAGGAGGAATAAAAATGGTGTAGAAGGAAATGGAAAAGTGACAACATCTGCACTCACTTAGTAGCTATTGCAGGGGGAAAATTCACTAAAAATGTGGTCATATTCCCCAAGGATGGTGGAACTCAGCAGGTGGATCATTGAATGCAAAACTGACCCAAAAGACCTAGGCAATCTTTTATAATCCATCGAATTGAGTAGAGGCTTATAAATTTTTCCGTGTGGTGTTAGAACTGATCCCACAAGAGATTCGATGATGGGAAGCTAGGTAATGAGTTGCAGAGTAAGACTGTCTTATCCTGCTGAGTTGCAGAGAGAGTGCTATGTATGCAAGTCTACATGATTGTTGAAGTACATGAGTGTGATATGTATGCAAGTCTTCATGATTGTTGAAGTACATATGAGTGATTTGTATGCAACTCTCCATGATTGTTGAATTACAAAGAGATTTTGTATGCAATTCTTCTTGATTGCTGAAGTACAAATAGAGTGTATTGCTTCTACACAGTATCTTCGTCCTGGTGGTTCAGTGAACAGGATCAGGGGTCCAAAAGCAAGTGATCTTGGCTGCTTTCTGGAGAAGGTTGGGAGGAGCAGTCCTCTTTGGGTGTTTGTCTACCCTATCAGTTAATAGGTTCTACTTTGTATTCAATTTATTTACTTTTAAACTGTTAATCTATTTCTGAAACTGTATGTATAAGTTATCATAGTTTCCAGATTTATCTTAGATACAAGATAGCTATTAGAGATGATAAGTTTATGAACTGATAGATTATTTCTCTACAATGAATGGATAAATAAAGATTGGAAAATATACAGTAGATGATTATAAATTTCTTCCTGTATTTTTCCTTTCACCATAGGTGATGTACTTTAGTACAGAAAGACATTTAATTAACTTAGATTAGATATGATAGGAAGATTCTAAGCAGAGGAATAATTTTGTATAATATATCAGATATAGATTTCATTATTGTTTACTGCTATCATTAGTATATGTATTTTCAACATATATATATATATTATTCATAAACAATTGACACTAATAACCTAGCAACAAATTCCATATTTAAAACATCATAGGGTTTTACACCGAAATACAAATATAAACCCTAGTTATGCATTCATTGAGAATCATGTAAACAAAAGTATTATATTACTATTGAGCTGTACAGGAATCAACATTACAGTTCACTTTAGAAAACAATAGAGTATCTTTCATATACAAAGTATGTTATAAGAATACAAATCAAAACAGAGATCCTAAATTCTGTAAAAATGCATATACTTAAACAATGAAACATCTGATAGACTATATTATGAAATTATTCTCATATTGCTCGTTATCCCCATAAGGGATTAACATACGCTGTACATTCATAACCAAAGAGCTTTTCAAGTTCAAAACGTATTCCAGGTTAAACCGTGTAAACTAGTATACAATATGTAACATTATCAATTATGTCAAGGGTCGAACCGTGGAGACATCATCCTTTACCAAATAGAAATTACTCGTAAGACTGTAGTAAAAATATAATCAAAATACCAGAACTATTATAAATTCTGTAACAAGGGTTCGAGACCCATAAGGGCTCAACCTAATTTCTTTAAATATTATGAACTGGGGTAATATAACCCAGGAAAAGTAAATAGTCAACCACGACAGGGTTAATACCAACACTGACAGGTGTGAAATTGAAGTTACAGGGAATGTATCAAAACAATCAGAGCTCGATGGATACATCTTCGCCATCTAGACTGAGCTCGATGGAATCTAATTGATGCAATGATGCCATATTATCAAAAGAATAATTTATTTAGAGGTCAAGGGTTCGAGTTCGAGAGAGCTCATCCCTACATTCTTTTAAATATAGCTTACAAACAGAGAGGGTTAGGGTTTAAACCCTGTAGCAACTAATACTATTAACATTACATTTCCGAAGTAACACATTAATAAGGTATATGTAGAGCTAAGTCAGGGCTTGGCACAAAACAATTACACTTTCACCATTTAACCATCGAATTAATAAATATGCCAAGACAGACCTGAGACATTTCGTATCCAAAAATGATAATGCCGAAACAAAGATATTATTTACAAACCCAAAAAATGCTTTGGATAGCTTACGAATTTCACCATATAGTAGATCATTTCATATATTCTTCTCATTGACGAGATTCCATTTAAAAGCTTCAATCCCAAAACATAATCACATTAAAAAGACAAGAGACAAGTAATATGTCACATACCCAAATTCTGAACATTTTATGTTGTAAGAAAAGCATTATGTTTTTATGTTATTGTAAAGTTTTATGATTATTGACCAAGTGGGGTCAAGGATGACTGTAATTAATTACTATGAATATTTTATTATTAATAAATAAAAGAGGAGACCAATATCCAAGGGAGGGTGTTGAATGAGTGTTCACTGACCCACTAGGAGGAATGGACTCGGGTGAGAGAAAAATGACACTTGGCAACATCCTCAATTCACTTCTAGTTGTTGCAGGGGGAAACTTCCCTATTTTTATGGTCATGTTCCCCAACAAAGTGGAACTGAGCAGGTGGCTCATTAACTAAAGAAACTGACCAAAGACCTCGGCATGCTTTATCTAACCATCGAATTCAACAGGAGGTTGTTCAGTTTTTACCTTGTGTTATTTTCTGAAGAGAAAAAGAAGAGATCACAAGAGATTCGATGAGGGGAAAGCTAGGCAGTGATTGAGTGAGTTAAGACTACATTCTGAACTAGTACAGCTTTATGCTGAGTTCAATATTGCTAAAGGCAGAAGTATTACTGTTGAGTACTACTATTGAGTTGCAGAGGAATTTATTCCATTCTTCACACAACATCTTCATCTTGGTGGTTCAGTGAACAGGCTTGGGGGTCCTAAGGCAAGTGATTTGGCTGTCTTCAGGAGAAGGTTGGGTGGAATGGGCTCCTTTGGATGTTTGTCACCCTCTGTTGTTAACAGGTTTCTCATTGTGTTATCTTATTTATTTTCTGTCATATTATTTTCTGAATGATAAAAGTCTGAACTATTATCTATTTCATAAAATTGTCTTTTACTTAACTGCTAGATTAGAATGTTGAGTTGAAAGCTCATTTCTAAATAATGGAATTCTGATCGAAAAAAATACTTCTCTGCATTTTTCCACACACGGTTAAGTGTCGTACTCTAGTACAGAGAAGTGGAATTATAGATAGATCCGAATGATTTCATTATGAACAGGTTTATTAATTCTAAGTAGAAATATTAAAGATTCTATGCTCCTCAATTTTATGAATATAAAACTTGAATATTGAAACAAAATCCTATAGATCTGTTTCCTTTATAAACTAACATCAAATACAGAGTTTTAATAATAGTTAAGCTATGGAAGACTTGTTCCATTTTCAATGTGTATATTTTATAAAACTATATATATATAACTCTTTTTCCAGCAGTTAGAACAAATTATGGATTTTATATTTCAGAAAGTAAAAATGCATATTTATGAGAATTATAATTCTTCCCTGCTTTCGAACTTCTAAGTAAATAATATTATATATTTACATTATACAATAGTGTCAATTATAGAGTCTTCTATAAATTTATATGAGCATCGAATTTTCTTCAAATTTAACCATTAAGTACATCAATAAGCCAAATCCAATATTTATATAAAATAAATAAATATATCAAAATCAGAGTTTGAAACTCTTCACAAAAAAACTATAAATACAATCTTATAAACAGTATGAGAATTATATATTTCAAATAATAATAGTTCCAAAACCCTAAACCGTAACATTCATAATATACAACAGTATTGTAGGATTAACAACAAATACATTCCATTATAAAACACAAGGCAAGCAACAAAATCATTATGGAAACCCAAACTATGTTCTTAAACACACAATACATTTAGTTAATTTTAATAGAAACGCTACCAGAATCCTCTAAGCATAAAATTTAAACAATTAAACAAAGTATTCATCATTATCACTATTTTAAAAATAAGTAAACATTGTAAATATGTACCAAGATTATTCACGAAATAAAACACATTTTAGACAGAGCACGATGTCACCCGTTGAGGGCATCGTTGCCATAACAAACAATGATTTCAAAGAAGTTAGCACAATGGGCCATAGGTTCGAGTCTCGTAAATGAACTCGCCCAGCAGGAAGTTTTGCAATATTAATTTTTATAGATAGGGTTAGGGTTCGATAGGAATACAACTACAAAGCTATTAAACACTTAACAGAGTTCATAACTGGGTTATTTACATGCCCAGAACTCAAAGCCTTTAACACACCGTAATCATTAAAAAAAACTTAGTAAAAACATAGAGTCTACGTAAAATCTAGGTTAATGCCCAGAGTCGTTTTCCAAGTAACATTTCACCTTTTTACAAAATAAACAAAGAACACATTTCATTACATTTCTAAAGCCGTAACTCGAAGGCACCATGTTTAACCATTTTAAAAGTCTGTACACACAGTCATTAAATAAAAACAGAGTACCATAATTGTAACTTCAAGAAAAGCGTTGAGAGGTCAAAGTGAGCTAGAGGATCAAGGGTTTATTCCCTTCATTTTATAGAAATTCCCTACGGCTTACAAGTTTACAACAAACTGTAAAAACAAATTACAAGTTAAAAAGAAATCTCGGTGAAGCCAAACTAGACCAGCATCAATGCCAAGCTTCACCATTTTCTTCATGAGTTACAAATAGGATGCCCATAGGGAATAACCGAGGCTTACTAGGGCCAAAGAATCTTTTATCCCACTCTTTCCAACTATAAACAATGCGGAGGAATTGACCTGTCAAGGTTATCAACAAGACAAACTGGTTAAAATATGTTATGAAAGAAATAACTCAAACCCAAATTTAAGCGATGTTTATCATTAAAACACTCGGCGAAACACCTAAGGTTGAATGTGACATTACCTTCGGTTCATCAGCATGCCTGAGCAAATACCAAGAACTTCACCCAAAGAACGCAGTGGTTGTGCTTGCAGCATCAAACCCTGTGGTGCAAAGATTCACCATCGAACCTAATAAGGGTTAAAACTTTTGTAAAAAGACCCTGGTTCATATATCCTGTGTTTGTCAAATTTAAAGGTTATGAGGTCTCAGTATCGAAACCCTGGAGGAACTTGCATCAGTTGTTTTTCAAACCCTAGATTTTCGAGAGCCTGTCAGCCTCTCCTACCACCATCGGTGCCACATGAATGTTCTAAGTTAAGCCTCGTCGAGGTAAATTAAAACATAGCTAAGGTTTAACACAAAACCCAAGAAACATCAAGTGAATCCATTCCACGGGGCTGCCAACAAGCATTCCACCAAGACCACATTAAATAACATTAAGTGTTACAACTATCGGATCCCAGTACTCCTGCCAACGCAGAATCCAACTATGGTTCAATATTAATCTATGCTACGTTTAAAGTATAGATAGGTCATGTTAACATTCATAAAATCCATATTTTTTGCATTTCCATTTGATACATCGTGGACAAGGATCATGACTTTGTCATACAAAATATTCATACATAAAAACTATGATAAGGGTATCGAATACATCAATTATACTATGTTAAACGAAGATCATAATACAAGGTCATCCAGATAAAGAAACATAGAGTTTAGAGTTTGTTAATCTCATACCAAGTATTTGTAGAATGCACTTACGATATGCATAAGTTAATTTTATAGAGTCCTTTATATACTCTCATTACTTATATTGTTCATAACTAAACAAAAGCTTTAAAATGGCATTATGATTAGGGTGGGTTTACCCTAGAGTTTTTAAGTAAGTCGTCAATATGTATGTTTAAACATCAATTCTAGAGTAAGTGTAACAATGACGTACAATAATCTAATCTTCAACCGGAGGTATCACTTATACCTATGGTCTGTACAAAAGTAGTAAGAGCATTAGCTTTGCAAAAGCTAAGTAAGCCTTGGGGTATCCTTACGGCCCCTTAATTAGAAAAAAATCAAACAATTAGTATCCATGATGAGAATTATCGTGCAGTAATAGCTAAAATTAAATGACAATATGCACATATAAATAGTAATCTTGTGAGACACTGAAGAATAAAATATAGTTGTTCAGCATTGAATCCATACAAGGTTTATACAGATCGGTAATGTGATTATAACATTAATATAGTTGGTACATGTACTTCAAACCATTACACGCATTAAAAGATGTTTACAACAAAGTATAGGAAACACAACATGTAATGTAGAACGCTTTTACAGCACTGACGACCTTTTAAGTAGGTGTAGTCATAGACTATGAACAAACTGTTGTTAAAATAATTAAATTATCACTAACGATACTTTCCGCATAACAAAAATAAGCATTTATTGCTACTTAGAAAATTTTAAATTTTTGTGAAATTTGGGGATGTTACATAATATCAGTCTCGACAGAGACTTAGATGCAAATAGAGAGAAGCTAAACTCCATAGTCTTTATTTTAAAAACGTTGGTCGAATACCAACTCCAACCTATACAAGCTACTAAACCATTCGCATGTCCAAGGGCTTACAACTTTGTAAACATCAACCCTGGCAGTGTTTTCAAACATGTTGACAGAGGAGACTTCATGGAAAAACCGAGGGCTTACCATGGTATTAAACCACTGGGGTTTTCCTTTAAACTCAGAAGTGTCGAAGCCGTAAGCCTATGAAGAGAACAACGAGCTGCTAGGAACTGGAAACATCCTGCCAAAGCACACGAAGTAGTTAGATTTTGTCATGTGATAAAATATAAACAAAGAACTTAAAGATTGAAACAAGTCTTAGTTTGGAACCATTCTTACCTCTTACATAGAAGACAAAGCGCCATGAGCGTAGCTCACCCTAGCAACCGAGACCACAGTGATAGCATTACAGTGAACAATACTGAAACCCTGAAGGTCACCTTACATTTTAAAAGCTTAATGTTGGAAACTGCGCAAGTGCCCATTTGGCCATGGCAGCCAAGAGAGAGCTGAGCTCTCCAAACCCTCACACGAGAAACAAGTAACAATGCCAAATATCAGTAGTAGTGAGGGTTATGTTCCTTACATGGTAGCTTTTCACCAACCTTCATGTGGTTCACAAATGAGCTTGGTTGGTGTAATATCCCTCCTTTATGCCCTCATTTTGTAAATGTAATCGATTATTGGTTTCTCATGAGGAGCTCAAGGCCAAGGCCCCATGAGAAAACCGGACAAACATTTTATTTATTTGTTTAATTATGTTCATAGACGAAGAAACCAAACTTTGGATGCAACTAACCGACGAGAGTCGAATCCACTAAAGGAGAGGAAAGGTTAAGGGAATCCTTGAGTTTCTAAAGGATGATGTCTAAGAGTTTTTAGGATGCTCTTAGGTGACCGAACTACTTTGGTTAAGGGTGTAGAAAATGTGAAGATGATCATTAATCTAAGGCATTTATGCGATGCCCTAAGCCGAACAGGTAACGTTAGGACGTATCCATTAACATAACGCCATACGTCAAGGATGATTTTTTTTTTTAGATTTATTATCATTAACCTACTCTAACGAGAGAGTGATGGAGAACCTATTAAAGCTAAAAAGGAGTTTAGATAATTAAGTAATAACATGGCTTGGTAATCATCCTAGATAAGGAATAGGTATACTTAATAATAATAACATACATATAAAAATATGTATAAAACTGAAATATGAAGCATACCATACATCCATGTTGATGTATAGGATTTACCATATTATGATTGTATATATTATATATATATATATATATATACTTCTCCTCGATAGGATGAAGCATGAACTCCAAAATGGAGATAGCACATACATTATATATTTATATATGTTTACAAACCTTTTGTTATGTCTTCCTTATTGTAAAGGAGTAAACCATTGTTTATTTTTGATAGAAACAATATCTATCCCGCTCATCATTCTCGACGGGGTCGTTGAACCCACTTCAACTCATTAAGAGGATGGTCTCTCATTTAGAGAACCAAGCCCAGCACAACATTGATACGCTGGCACGTGGAGCCTTCTTGGCAAATGACGTTATTTCCAAAGTGATACGCCTGCAGGTGGAGCCTTCTTGGCAAATGGCGTTATTTCCAAAGGAGGTAGAGTCCCTCGCCTACTACTCCTCCACGTAGTGGCTGAACCGAGGGGGGGTTTTTGTTTTTTAAGGAGAATCCTTGACCTGGTTTGGGGGAGGTAGCCACTAGAAGGGATAGCCCAGAGCGTGTAGTATGATCCCTACTCACCAAAGACTCTGCGCTTCATCCATATACTTCTTCCCTTGACACATTAATATATTATGTGAATCTGTTAATATGTGAATCGGTTGAGGGGTGAGGTAGCTGATCTCAGGGAGATCTTGGTTACAGTTGATTGCATATTTTCTGTTGCTCATCGTTGGAAAGGACGGCTGCTTGAAGCCTGATCCCTGTAGCTGAGTATTGATAGTTATATATTTTTCTTAATGTATGTAAATATAGAGGATTGCATTTTCTATCTGCGCAGAACCTGACCACGAATGATAGCCAATCCATGTTTAGAAATCGGATTGAACTCCGCGTATGTACCTTACTGGAGTATAAAATCGGATTTGGAGCTCTGCATTTTATAGTTGACAGAGTTTACTTTTGTGATTTTGTATGCTACTTGTTGGATAAATGGTAGTTGCATGAACGATGGATAGTGAGGGTTTCTGGTACCTTTGATTTTGTCTTATGTTTATTGCTAACCATATATATATATGCTAGCGATAGTTATAGTTGTGGATCCATGCTACCAAGGAAGGGTCGATCCATGCCAAAGCCTAGTTTTGTCAAAGTATATTTTAACCTTGAAATTGCATGCATGCTCTCCCTCCAGAGCGGCCGATCCAAGTTGGTGGATCTGTGCTACCAAGTTATAAACTTCGCATGACGCGATTCCTGGTAAGGAAGGCAATCTCTACAGTAGAGATACGAACTTGGTGATATTGAGTCAGTAAGATGCCCTGACAATAACGGTTGGTAAGAGTTCTCCACATTAATCTCTGCATAGTTTTCTCTGCAATAATTTATTTATTGGCTAATTTAAATTGGATTGGTGATCTCTGCACTTGGTTTCAGATTCGATAAACATCTTTTATATGCTAGATCGATCGGATAGAAATCATATTACCCTGTTGTGTTGTTGAAAAACGCAGCTAAATATCGAATGCTGAATGGAAAATCGCCTTTTTACTTTGGAGAAATGCTTGATCCCGAGACAGGAAAGTCTGATCGATGTTTTGTTTTATACTCTGTAGATTTTGGATTGGTATGCTGATACTTTCATGCTGCTTACTATGTTGATTGCGTGGCTTGAAGAAAGGGACGGCCTGGGTAGCCGATCCCTGAACTCTTGTGTTAGAATTTTATTTTATTTGCATCATTACTTCTGAAAACATGATTCCCGAGGCAGTGGTTTCTGACCTCTGTCCGTTTTATGCTAGTTTTCAACAAATATTTTTAGTCAGCGTGTTAGTTTTGTTTTGTTTTTTTTTATGCATTACGTTATTGAATCGTAGACCTCGATTATGCTATGAATGTATGGTAATATTGTAGGCTGTCGTGGAGGACGAGTTCGCTATGTTGACCAAATGGATTTATCATAGTTGAAACAATTTTTAACCTGTCAAATCCTTACCTATGCTGCCAGGGTATTGGACCATTCTTGTATGCTGCCGTAGATAATAATTCCCGCTATGTCAATTATTGGGTTCATCATAGTCGATCATAGATCTCGTTTGGTATGCTGAGCCAAAGGCTTAGGATGCTAAATTGAATCCAATTACCTTCTGATGTTCTGTTTTTAGGATTTTGTGCTAAATTGAAACGTAAATAGGGATTCTTATTTGCTCAGTAGTTATGTTGTGAGTACAGATCTTGGTGGGTACGCGATGTGGAATCAAAAGCGTAGTTGATTATTGTTTTATGCTCAGGTTTTCTGTCAATTGTTCGTAGATTTTCTGTAGAGATGCTGGAAATACATAACTAGTAATTTGGTAGCATTGCCCGTTACTCCAGAAGCTCCGGTAGAAGATCTGGAAGGTGGGGAGGTGAATAATACAACCAAGGGGTTGTAAATGTAAATTCTCTACTTGGGTGAATAAATAATTTACAACCTTCCTCGTGGACGTAGCCCAAGTTGGGTGAGCCACCTTACATGTGGTCTCTTATGCGTGGTCTTTGTGTATGATTTTAAATGACTCTTACGTTGTGCATTTATGATCACTTGCTTGTTATATGGCCCCTTTGTTTTTATTTGTGTCATTTTAGTTAAAAGTATTTAATGCTTATGAACAACGTGTATTGTTATAGAATGTTTTAGGCAGTGATCATGTTTTGTTGCGGCGATGTTGTGTGGTGACAAACACATGGATGTATGCTTTGTATGAAATTCAAGTTTGGCCATTTCAGTGATGAAAGTGTGTTAGAAATTTGATCATTTTAGAATTTAACTTTCGTTTTTAAATGCTAATCATTTAACTATATAGTACTAAAGTGATATGACAAGGAGAGATGATCAATATGAAAAGAGTTCTCAAAGTTCCCTTAAGGTACTGAATCGACACATGGGTATGTTATGACATTATGTTTCATTCTTTGATAATAACCAGTATCAAGGAAAAGTAATATAAATAATTGAGGTCTTTTATGTTATTAAAGTGTGATTTGGTTAAATAGCTAGAGGAGGAAAAATTTTATTTTCTCAAAATAACACAAACATTCATGGAGATGTTACATATGGTATCAGAACGACAAGTTACAAACACTTGGGCTTATTTGGGCTCAGCCAGAGGAAGCAAGATGTGTTGGGCGAACTAGCAAGGGAACCAACTATTAAAGAGACAACAAAGAATTCCATTTCCAAGGAACGACACCAGGTAACCGACACCGTCATTAAAATACAAGTAAGTATGTCTTATTTTGTGAAAAACATTATATGGCATAAATTAGTCCATAGTAAACACACTGTATGTTTCCTTCTGAAGTGGAATGATCTGTTATTGGTAAATATTAGTCGCTAAATATCTTCTCTTACTCTCCAAGTAGATCCATAGGACTACGAGGAAGTACTCTTTAAGAATAGTAAGACTAAGAGAGTTAAGGTTTTATGAAATGAGTTGTGAGTATATGGAAAGTCGGCATAGTTGGAAATATGCTAAACTGAAAAAACTCTCCTAAAATCTGTTGATTGGATAATTCGGCTTAAATATGTGTCACATTGCCTTTTTTTTCTTGAGAGTGGATACTTTTCGGTTCCAACAAACCTCTTATTGAGGGAGTAGGGTTGTTACTTTTTGTATACTGTATATGACTAAACGGATTTGACTATTTAGGATGATCTAGTGTTCCGACTATGCTTGGAACTGTCAAGTCCCTTTCCACATAGAAAATCACTTTTCCTAAAACAACAAAGTTATGTTGTTAACATAACTAGTAATTTCTGTAAAAATGCATAGTGCGAGAGGAGTCAACATGAAGGAATATCTAACCAGTGTATTTAAAATATTCCTTTAGTATTGAGGAAGCATAATCATGTTGATGCTAATATTTTGTCAACAAAAATTCTATTTTCATTCCAGAGATATCAACTAGAAATTAAGGGTGTGTTACATATGTTAAACTAACCTTCCACAAGAAGTGCAAATTTGCTGGTCTAGGTTCTTTTAGCCAACAAGATTATAAGAGCTTGAAAATTTTTCCCTAGGTTTGCAGGGAAATAATATATGTTGCAAATGCATGATCTCATTTTTATTTCTTATCTCATTGATCTTTGCGATAGATACTAAGAGTAGTGGTAATAAAGGTTATACTTTTACGTGATGAAGATTTATGATGATTTGTTCATGTACAACTATATGTATTGTCGAAGTGATTATTATGTTAAAGGATAAAAATTATGGTTAATCACGATTCACATAATGATCACATAGACGTAATTAAGTCTTGTCTAATGAGTGTGTTCTGTGGTATGAATAAAGGTATTAGAAATTATTACCGACATAGAATGGAAATACAGGTTAGTAGGGTACTTTAAATTTCTGACGTCTTTATATTGTCGCAGGGAATGACTGTTTGATATTGCATTATGAATTAAGAAAAACCTTCTATGTCAAGGAATTTCAATGGTAGATCAGAAGAAATTAAAGTATAATATTTTAGGAAACAGAATAAAGATGAGGGTTGGACATATGTTATAGGTATGATTTCCCTTATACAACTAACACTCGGGATGTTGTGGTCAAGCAAATGTTATTTCCCACACATCACTGTCGTACAACTATAAATTGGTAAAGGTAAGATTCATGTGAAATTTACTAATACTAATAAGTGATGATAGAAGTAAACGAGTACCTAGATATACGAGGGTTTTACAATAAGGAGTTATGCAGTCGCCCTTACAAGGTTATGCGGATATCTTTATAAGGTATGCAAGTATGTTTTTAGACAATTGGTTATTTCTATATGTTAGTGTATACAAAGAAAAGTTGTGTAACTAAAATAGGAATTTTGCTTGGTATGTTTTTTTTTCTTTATGCATAGAAGAAAACATTCTTACAATATTTGATTTTTGACAGATGGTCAAAACTCAATTGAACTTGTGGTAAGAGCGTAGTATATTATGTGTGCATATGTCGCTTTGTTAAAAGGACCCGATGCAAGTTATACAAATTCCATTGTTAAATTATATCGTTTCATTAATAACGCTATAAGTAGATCACAACTAGAGTCCATACATATCTAGCTTACCACTCATGAACATTGTGTAAAGCTCAAATGATTTTTCTCTACTGATAGCCGATCAAGGATCGACAAGTGAAAGATGTTTTAGTAGGATTATTATTGAATAAATAGATGTTGTATAGTGGTTGTGTACTAACATTGCAGGATTTCGTTATGAAAATAACTAATCAATATGGAAAGTGATTATTCACTGGATTATATAGTTGAGTTAACCACTGAAGAGTAAGTGATGATTCACTTTGTACATCTAATTATATTAGTCATATTTCGAGTTTTAATAACCATGGATTAACAATGGATGATGTTATTTAGGTACTACCCTTTCGGGAGGTTATCATAATTATGACCGATGCCATGAACAAGGTGGAACGTTGATTATAAATCCATTTGTGTAGACAAGTTGCACAAAATCGAAAAATCGCTCAGGAGTGAGTGATTTACATTTCGATAAGGTATGGATTACAGCATGGCACAAACCTTGACTCGTGAGAAATGTACGATATTTATCATGAATTATAAGCAAATAAGTAAATCTACTCACCGTTATTACATAATCTATTGCAAGAAATAATAAATGAATGTTATCAAAATAAAATTTCCAGGACTCAAGCGAGAAGGATTGAGGGGAATTAAGTAAGAGTGCATTAATGGCACTGAAACACTCCCTAGAAATGAGGGAGTTGACAACCGCCAGGATTCACGAAAGAATCGGTTGGTTGTAAAGACCTAGGCAAACTATAACATAATGCATATGCGGGAGGCAGGACGCTGCTTAGTATGCATGAGAGACAGTATTGCTGCGTGAGCACTATGGTGTTAGGCAAGAGTCTCCGAAAGAATCACTGTGTGAGCACTGAGGTGTTAGGCGAGAAATTTCCGAAGGGATTGCTCTGTGAGCACTGGAGTGCTAGGCAATAATTCCCTGGATCAAGTGAATGATGTGTTTTAATTAATTGGCAATCTACAATCTTGGAAGCACTGGAATTATGTGTGCTTGTGATGATAAAAGCACAAACAAACACTAAAGATATTCCATGGATTACAAATGATATGTTGTAATAAAAAGGAGCGCATAGTTTATGCTTCTAAGAGTTGATTATGGAATTAATGATGTGTTTTACTAAACAATATTTTTCTAGTTCTGAAGTTGAAAATGCAGGTTACGAGCAATAATAACGTACAGAAATCATGAAAGTTCAAAGAAAGTCAAAACAAAATGATGAAGCAAGAAAATGATGATTCTAGAAGAGAAGACTAATTGCAGAAAATTATGAACACCGAGGACGGTGTTAATTTTAAGGGGAGGAGGATGTAATATCCCTCCTTTATGCCCTCATTTTGTAAATGTAATCGATTATTGGTTTCTCATGAGGAGCTCAAGGCCAAGGCCCCATGAGAAAACCGGACAAACATTTTATTTATTTGTTTAATTATGTTCATAGACGAAGAAACCAAACTTTGGACGCAACTAACCGACGAGAGTCGAATCCACTAAAGGAGAGGAAAGGTTAAGGGAATCCTTGAGTTTCTAAAGGATGATGTCTAAGAGTTTTTAGGATGCTCTTAGGTGACCGAACTACTTTGGTTAAGGGTGTAGAAAATGTGAAGATGATCATTACTCTAAGGCATTTATGCGATGCCCTAAGCCGAACAGGTAACGTTAGGACGTATCCATTAACATAACGCCATACGTCAAGGATGATTTTTTTTTTTAGATTTATTATCATTAACCTACTCTAACGAGAGAGTGATGGAGAACCTATTAAAGCTAAAAAGGAGTTTAGATAATTAAGTAATAACATGGCTTGGTACTCATCCTAGATAAGGAATAGGTATACTTAATAATAATAACATACATATAAAAATATGTATAAAACTGAAATATGAAGCATACCATACATCTATGTTGATGTATAGGATTTACCATATTATGATTGTATATATTATATATATATATATATATATACTTCTCCTCGATAGGATGAAGCATGAACTCCAAAATGGAGATAGCACATACATTATATATTTATATATGTTTACGAACCTTTTGTTATGTCTTCCTTATTGTAAAGGAGTAAACCATTGTTTATTTTTGATAGAAACAATATCTATCCCGCTCATCATTCTCGACGGGGTCGTTGAACCCACTTCAACTCATTAAGAGGATGGTCTCTCATTTAGAGAACCAAGCCTAGCACAACATTGATACGTTGGCACGTGGAGCCTTCTTGGCAAATGAAGTTATTTCCAAAGTGAAACGCCGGCAGGTGGAGCCTTCTTGGCAAATGGCGTTATTTCCAAAGGAGGTAGAGTCCCTCGCCTACTACTCCTCCACGTAGTGGCTGAACCGAGGGGGGGTTTTTGTTTTTTAAGGAGAATCCTTGACTTGGTTTGGGGGAGGTAGGCACTAGAAGGGATAGCCCGGAGCGTGTAGTATGATCCCTACTCACCAAAGACTCTGCGCTTCATCCATATACTTCTTCCCTTGACACATTAATATATTATGTGAATCTGTTAATATGTGAATCGGTTGAGGGGTGAGGTAGCTGATCTCAGGGAGATCTTGGTTACAGTTGATTGCATATTTTCTTTTGCTCATCGTTGGAAAGGACGGCTGCTTGAAGCCTGATCCCTGTAGCTGAGTATTGATAGTTATATATTTTTCTTAATGTATGTAAATATAGAGGATTGCATTTTCTGTCTGCGCAGAACCTGACCACGAATGATAGCCAATCCATGTTTAGAAATCGGATTGAACTCCGCGTATGTACCTTACTGGAGTATAAAATCGGATTTGGAGCTCTGCATTTTATAGTTGACAGAGTTTACTTTTGTGATTTTGTATGCTACTTGTTGGATAAATGGTAGCTGCATGAACGATGGATAGTGAGGGTTTCTGGTACCTTTGATTTTGTCTTATGTTTATTGCTAACCATATATATATATGCTAGCGATAGTTATAGTTGTGGATCCATGCTACCAAGGAAGGGTCAATCCATGCCAAAGCCTAGTTTTGTCAAAGTATATTTTAACCTTGAAATTGCATGCATGCTCTCCCTCCAGAGCGGCCGATCCAAGTTGGTGGATCTGTGCTACCAAGTTATAAACTTTGCATGACGCGATTCCTGGTAAGGAAGGAAATCTCTACAGTAGAGATACGAACTTGATGATATTGAGTCAGTAAGACGCCCTGACAATAACGGTTGGTAAGAGTTCTCCACATTAATCTCTGCATAGTTTTCTCTGCAATAATTTATTTATTGGCTAAGTTAAATTGGATTGGTGATCTATGCACTTGGTTTCAGATCCGATAAACATCTTTTATATGCTAGATCGATCGGATAGAAATCATATTACCTTGTTGTGTTGTTGAAAAACGCAGCTAAATATCGAATGCTGAATGGAAAATCACCTTTTTACTTTGGAGAAATGCTTGATCCCGAGACAGGAAAGTCTGATCGATGTTTTGTTTTATACTCTATAGATTTTGGATTGGTATGCTGATACTTTCATGCTGCTTATTATGTTGATTGCGTGGCTTCAAGAAAGGGACGGCCTGGGTAGCCAATCCCTGAACTCTTGTGTTAGAATTTTATTTGATTTGCATCATTACTTCTGAAAACATGATTCTCGAGGCAGTGGTTTCTGACCTCTGTCCGTTTTATGCTAGTTTTCAACAGAGATTTTTAGTCAGCGTGTTAGTTTCGTTTTTTTTTTTTTTTATGCATTACGTTATTGAATCGTAGACCTCGATTATGCTATGAATGTATGGTAATATTGTAGGCTGTCGTGGAGGACGAGTTCGCTATGTTGACCAAATGGCTTTATCATAGTTGAAACAATTTTTAACCTGTCAAATCCTTACCTATGCTGCCAGGGTATTGGACCATTCTTGTATGCTGCCATAGATAATAATTCCCGCTATGTCAATTATTGGGTTCATCATAGTCGATCATAGATCTCGTTTGGTATGCTGAGCCAAAGGATTAGGATGCTGAATTGAATCTGATTACCTTATGATGTTCTGTTTTTAGGATTTTGTGCTAAATTGAAACGTAAATAGGGATTCTTATTTTCTCAGTAGTTATGTTGTGAGTACAGATCTCGGTGGGTACGCGATGTGGAATCAAAAGCGTAGTTGATTATTGTTTTATGGTCAGGTTTTCTGTCAATTGTTCGTAGATTTTCTGTAGAGATGCTGGAAATACATAACTAGTAATTTGGTAGCATTGCCCATTACTCCAGAAGCTCCGGTAGAAGCTCTGGAATGTGGGGAGGTGAATAATACAACCAAGGGGTTGTAAATGTAAATTCTCTACTTGGGTGAATAAATAATTTACAACCTTCCTCGTGGACGTAGCCCAAGTTGGGTGAACCACCTTACATGTGGTCTCTTATGCGTGGTCTTTGTGTATGATTTTAAATGACTCTTACATTGTGCATTTATGATCACTTGCTTGTTATATGGCCCCTTTGTTTTTATTTGTGTCATTTTAGTTAAAAGTATTTAATGCTTATGAACAACGTGTATTGTTATAGAATGTTTTAGGCAGTGATCATGTTTTGTTGCGGCGATGTGTGGTGACAAACACATGGATGTATGCTTTGTATGAAATTCAAGTTTGGCCATTTCAGTGATGAAAGTGTGTTAGAAATTTGATCATTTTAGAATTTAACTTTCGTTTTTAAATGCTAATCATTTAACTAAATAGTACTAAAGTGATATGACAAGGAGAGATGATCAATATGAAAAGAGTTCTCAAAGTTCCCTTTAGGTATTGAATCGACACATGGGTATGTTATGACATTATGTTTCATTCTTTGATAATAACCAGTATCAAGGAAAAGTAATATAAATAATTGAGGTCTTTTATGTTATTAAAGTGTGATTTGGTTAAATAGCTAGAGGAGGAAAAATTTTATTTTCTCAAAATAACACTAACATTCATGGAGATGTTACAGTTGGAACCCACTACTATTTCAATCTTTTACCCACAATTGTATAGTTTAAACACGTTGTTTACCATTCAAACTCCAATTCACAAATGCGTCAAAGACCTTGGTTATTGTTATAAAAACTAATGTTATATTATAACATCTATCACCAATGGTAATTGTGATACGCCATCACCTTGAGGGAAGCCATTAGGGCTAGAACATCCAACCCATAGTTAGGGTCATAATAATAATTAATCTTGGCAGTGTAATTATGTAGATAGGTATAACCTTAGCCATTAAAATCTATGAAAAAATTAGCCAAATCGTGCATGAGAGTCCTGCCTATAACCTGGACAGAATGACGTAATATGCAAGCCTCATGACTAGTCGAGAACTCACTTGCCAATCAAAAGGAGTTAAACATAATCAAATATTAAGATTAAAACATGTTATGACATAAGAATGATGAACAAAATAACAACATTAATAACATAAGATAAGTTATGGATTTAAGACATTGATCTTTGAATGTCGTCTTAATTACATTATACATTTATTAGCCCATGATGTAACAACTTGTATCTAATAACCAGAAGATCAATGTGTTATAGATAATTCACGAGATAATCGTCGAATTCATGAATATCAGAATAGATTCAATGAATACACAAGACATTTATATAAAAATGAGTGAAGAGAATTTCCGCAAGTGTAATGATGTATTATGGACACTATAATATTAACTTGAGACATAGGATCATATATCTATCTAAATGTCGTTAAGACACTTGTAAATAATTAACGACATCTGTAAACAAGTAATTGTCGCAATTAAGAGTATAATTAAGCAATAATAAAGATGCTAAACATTGACATTTATACTTCCGCATAGTAATAGGATGCTTAGAACAATTTTAAAATTTTGATGAAATTTGGGGATGTTACATGTATCTACTATAGTTAGATTTCCCATTGATTTCTTTAATCATTGACCATAACTTCAATCTCTTAAACATATAGCCAAAATACAACTAAGTTACCACACGCCCCATTCCTAGAACTATAACGTTGGGAAAGGGATAAATGGATGATGAAAATATTATTTTAGCTTTGAAACCAATTGTATATCAAAATATCTTTAGCTATGTGATAAAAATAAACTCTATGAGAATCTTATCAATCATGTTATATTGTATGGTTGTGAAGTTTGGGGCCTTAATATATGGATAGAATCATGCAAAAAGGATAAAGGAAATCCATAAGTTTTTTGTAGGTTTTTTTTGTAACTTATAATCTTAAAATTAACGGAAACACACCCTCATTTTCACATAAATTCAGAGTCACTCCCCATTGAGAATATGGATATGACTAAGAATAACAATAACAATATAAACAACCCCAAAAGACATTGATTCAAAAACTTATGTTACATTACAAAAAGTAAAAGGTAATTTTATAAATTCATGTCTACTCTAAAATAAAAAAAATTACAACCAAATAATTTTTTTTATAAAAACTATGTTAAACCCCCATTTACCAAGCACCAAAGGGATCAAAACTTTTGGGATGTAAATATTTTTGAACACCTCAATAGCTCTTGTTACTTGATAGATATAAGTTTAAGATGGATTAAACTATTCCCAAAATATAGTAATAAAAAAATAACTAATTAATTAATTATCATTATCATATTTTAAATCTAAATGTATTATATATTTTAACAAACCTAAATAAAAAAATAACATTATTAAATAACAAGTAAACTATTATTCAACCATTCCTAAAATATAGTAAATAAATATTTACTCATTAATCAATCATCAACACCATGTTCTAAATCCTAAATGTATAATATATTCTAACAAACACAAGTAAAAAAAATATTAAATAACAACTAAATCTCTCAAATTTACAATAAACTAAATTATTATCCAACCATTCCCAAAATATAGTAAATAAAAAATTAACTAGTTAATTAATCATTATCACTATCTTCTAAACCCTAAATATATCATCGACCTTTATTCTAAATCCTCAAAATATGGTCCATTTGAAAATTGATATATATATATATATGAGAAAATTGAAAAATAATGAAATAATGCATTATATTCTTATAATTGAATTCCAATTAAATTCTAAACCCTAAATATATCATCGACCTTTATTCTAAATCCTGAAAATATGGTCCATATATATATATATATATGAGAAAATTGAAAAATAATGAAATAATGCATTATATTCTTATAATTGAATTCCAATTAAACAAATTCATTGGCAAATTAAGTAAACTCTTTTAAGAGGATCGTAAGTACTTTGAAAAGGTTATTCTTGATTCCAACCGTCATATAGCAAAGTCGATAGTTCCTTAAACTGATTCTCCACTAAATAAGCATACCTTGAATGCACAGGTCATTCCACTCTGCAAGGGTTCTTTGTAAAGGCAGCATTTAATCAGGTTCTAATATACTGTAAAAAAATACTTATATACTGTAATTAAAACAGCTACAGTCCAAACTTCTGGCAGCACTTAATAAGGTTCTAATATACTGTAAAAAAAATACTTATATACTGTAATTACAAAAGCTACTGTCCAAACTTAACAATACTAATTACAACACTGGAAGACGAGGAGTCGGAAAAGCCAAGAGTTCATGTGCTCTGGGTGTGGTGAGTCCGTTAAACATTTCGGTCATGTCCAATTCCTGCCCATTCAATGGAAGCCTCCAGTTGAAACACTGCAAGAGCTGCGCCACCGCAAACTCTACGACAACCGTTGCTAATAGCTTCCCAGGGCATCCTCTCCTACCTGCTCCGAACGGAATCCACGCAAAGTTTTCACGAGTTTTGTCGGTTAAACCAGCTTCCGCTTCAATGAGGAATCTCTCGGGCTTGAAACTTTCGGCATCCTCCCCCCACGCCTTGGGGTTTCTTCCAATCGCCCAGAGATTAATCAGAATGCGAGTGTTTTTGGGGATTTGATAGCCCAAAACGGTGCAGTCCTCCACAGACGTGTGAATCGCAAAAGGACCAGGAGGGTGGAGTCTGAGCGTTTCTTTCACCACGGCTTGTAAATAAAGAAGATGAGGGAGATCAGACTCGCATACCATTCGCCCCATTCCAACTACGCGTTCCAGCTCTTCCTGAAGCTTCTGCAACACAAGAGGGTTTCTCAGCACTTCGGACATTACCCATTCGATGGTTGTAGAGGATGTGTCCGTGCCGGCCAGCAACATATCCTGCCAAGATCAACACATATCATATATAAATTAAATCATCATATATATATAAATTTTAAACCCACAGAAATCTAATCCATTATAACATACAAAGAGAACGGCTTTTATATTATCTCTTGTAATTTGGAACTCCATATCTTTGTCTGTAGACGCCGCAAGTAGAACATCCACAAGATCTCGCGGGACGTTGGGGTCATTCTGCGCATTAACCTCGTGTTCTGTTATTACTTTCTCTAAGAACTGGTCTTGTGTGTTATGCACGTTCTTCAAGCGACGGTTGAAACCGCGCGGATATTCTATCCAGGCCAAGTATGGTATGTAATCCCCGATGTAAGCTGTACCGGCTAACAGCATAATTTCTTTGGAGAACGAATCGAACCCAGTGCTGCCAATTACATCTTCGTCTGAATATTTCCTACCGAACGTCATTCTGCATATTATAGCATTTGACAGAGTTGAGACGGTTTTTCTAATGTTCAGGGGGCGAGAGTCATCCTGGGGATGATCTGAATTGGAATTAGTAATAGAGAGAATCATGGCTGAGACTTCCTCTTCTCTTATGAATCTGAAGGACTCGATTCGTCTGGAGCTCAGCAACTGCAAAACGCAGACCTTGCGCATCTGCCTCCAGTAAGGCCCATACGGAGCAAAGGCTACGTCCAAGTAATTATATGTTATGCGCTGAAAAGTCGCGGATGAAGGACTACCGGCAAAAAGCCGGTCATGTGTCTTGCAAAACTCCTCAACCATTTCGCCGGAGGAAACGACTAAGGTGTAAGCGTAGGAGCCTAGGCGGAGACACATGAGAGGCCCGTATTTCAGAGAAAGCACTGCCAGCGCTTGGTGGGGAAACTTTCCGAGCAGATGAAGGCTTCCGATAACGGGCAATGGGAATGGCCCGGGGGGCAGCAGTCGCCTCTGTTTGTTGTGGTATATGAAAATAAAGAAGATCCATGCCACCAGCAATGCAAACAGAGCTTCAATGGAAAACTCTGGGTAATCCCAAAGGGACCCTGTTCCAGATCCCAACTCTTTTCCCATTCTCAGATTGGCATCTATCACTTTGGAATTAAAGACTTGAATTGGATTATCTATGTGAATTAAACCAATCATTACTTAATTTATAATATTAAATTATTTTGATATATTTAGTTTAATTTAATTTAATTTAATTTATATAATTCACAAAATTAGATAATGTTTTAAAAGTTATTTTATATATTTAGTTTAATTTAAATTAAATTAATTTATATAATTAAATAAAAGTTAGGTAATGCATTTTGATTTTTTATCATTAGATTTAGTTAGTAACCAATAATGATTAGCGAAATTTTAAATAACTAAAATATAAGGTATCTTTAAATTTTTTGTAATAGTTATTAGTTATATGGCTTAGTTATATGCTAATAATAACCACATTAATAATATTAATGTAACTACATTAATAATATTAATGTGTTTCAATGCTTAAATTGGAATACATACTATAGGAAAAAAACATGAATATGAAAAGTATGTCTCCAATTTATGCTTATCGGCGTATTTACACACATTAATATTATTAATGTGGTTGTTGCTAGAATAATATTGTTTAATAATTTTAATGAAATACATAATTTAGTTGTTTGATTGATAACATTGTTTAATTAAACAATATTAATATTGTATAATAATTGACTAAACATAATAATTATAAAATAATTTAATTGATATTATAGTTATTTAGTTAATAATAATATTAGTTAATTAGTTAATTAAAATATTAATAGATTAATATTATTTAATGATTTTAATGAAATCCATACTTTAATTGTTTGATTAATAGTATGGTTTAATTAAACAATATTATTAATTAAACACTACTATTATTTTATTTTATAATAAGTAATTAAACAAAATAATTATAAAATAATTTAGTGAATGATAATATTAATTAATTAATTAATATTGTTATTTAGTTAATAATAATATTAATTAAATAATTAATAATATATTAATAATTATTTGTTATTTAAATAATTAATTATTATATTATAATTAATTAATATTATTAATTTGTTAATATTGAAGATATGTGTAATATTACGATATATTTTGGAGATATTTATTAACATTATGATATATTATGATATATTCGATATAATAATTTTTAATAAAATAAAATAATTTAATTATTTATAATATAATAATATATTATAAAAACTATTATTTAATTATATTTTGGTAAATAAAATTAATAATAGATAAAACATAAAAAAATATAATAATTACTTGTAATTCAATAATTAATTAAATAATATCATCATTTATAAATATAATGATAATACTTTTAATTATATTATATTATTATTTTATGATAAAAAGATAGTATTTAATTACAATATTATAATCAAAGAAATAATAAAATAATATTGCTTCATTCAAAATATTATTATTTTACTCTAATATAATTATATTATAGTATACATACTTGATAGGTAGTATCAATAGAGATATTAAATATATTATAATTTAATTAAATATGATATTTAAATCAATTATAATATAATAATTAATTAAAAATAATTTCAGATATATTAAATATATTATAATTTAATTAAAGATGATATTAATCAATTATAATATAATAATTAATTGAAAAATAATTTCATTAAATTATAGTATTATATTATAATTGAATTAAAACAATTAATATAGGTTGATGATAAAAGAGTGTCCATTGGTTGTAGCCTGGGTGGTTGGGAGGAATGTTTGTTACCCTCCCCACCGAGGTTCAATTCTTGTAAGTGACATATTGCTTTTGTTGAGCCCATATTGTAATGATTGTAATTCGTGCCACCTTGATTCTCTAGAATAACAGGTGGTGACCATTTCCCCAGGTGGAGGTTGATGATAAAAAAGAATATTAAAATAACGATGAAGAATATTATAACAATATATTATATTATTTCTGGATGCGGGCACCAGCACGATAACTGGGCGGCACGTGTTGGAGGTTCATCGATATGGGAGCCCATGACGTGGAACCATGCATTACATGCATTAACCTGCCCGGTTGCCTTCCTCCTCTCATCGTTAATGGCACATTCAAGAATTTTCATCTGGACGTCCCCTCACCCGCTCACTGGACGTGCTCCTAGTATAATGCGCATTTACTTCAACTCTCTGCTCATTGTTATAGCGCGTGCGAGATGGGATTACCGCCCCTTAAGCGGGGTAGAGAACAACGGTGAAAGAACTTTCACCATTTCTCCTCGGCTGTTTCTTCGTCTCTACTAGTTCTGCTCTGCGAATTATCACTCTGATTTGTGGAATTGGGTGGGGCTTCACTTTATGCTCTCAATCATTACCAGGCCACGTGGTTCTCCTCGATGGGAAAGTGGAAGCGAGGGAAAAACCCAACGCCCCCATGTTCCTATCATCGGGGATGGGTATGACCTGGGTGTATCCTCTATGGTCCACACTTTGATAGACGATTGGGAAGCGCAACTAGTCTCGGACCACTTAGCCTCAGGAAAAGATGGCGGCAACATCAACCACTACTGGCTAATGAAGAACATGATGGGTAAGCTCATGGATGACATGTTAAATAGCTGGGGCCTAGCGAGAAATTTGGTGCGCACTGGTAGAGCCAAGCTCATGGAGATGGATGACTTCCTGGAAAACTTGGACTCTACCTTCTCCTAGAACCACCTCTCCTTTGGAGGGCTCGACCCAGAAAAAGCAGAGGTGGGCAGTGGCAGTGCCTCGGCTGGACAGACAGTTGGCCACAGCATGCCCTCGAAAGGGCCCATAGCTCCTCCAACTTCGTTCCTCGCTCCATCAACTCCGTTCCTGACTCCTTCAGCTCTGCCTGCGGCTCCTCCAGCTCCGTTCCCGGTTCTGTCCACCATTGGTTCTCCTCCCAACAGAACATGACCCCATGGATGCTCATAAAATGGTGCCGCTCCTTGTCAAGCTGCTAGATCCCGATGAAGATTTCCAGGGTGGTTTCCCAATTATGGAGGAAATCCCTCCTGATTAACCTCTCGATGTCAGCCCGAAAGACTAGTTCTCTGTGGTTTTTCCAGCTTTTCTGTTACAGGCCTTTTATGCTTTTTTTGTACGAGTTATTTAATTGAAATTTGATGTTCATTAATTAACATTAATGAATGTCAAATTTCACATCTTTGGCATTGTCACAATGCGACATAACCCTTGATGAATGCCACAATGCAACATAAGCCTTGATAAACATCAGAATCCGACACAAACCTTAATGAACGTCAAATATCACATTGTGAATATGTCGCATATTGGGTTGTGTCGACATATATGTTTCACATATTGGGCATTGTCACAATGCAACATAACCGTTGATGAATGCCACACTGCAACGTAACCCTTGATAAACATCACAATGCGATATAAACCTTGATGAACATCAAATTTCACATTCTGAATATGTCGCATCTAACCCTTGATGAATGTCACAATTCAACATAACCCTTGATAATTATCACAATGCAACATAAACCTTGATGAACATCAAATTTCACATCTTGGGCATTGTCGCAATGCGACATAACCCTTGATGAACGCCACAATGCAGTGTAACCCTTGATAAACATCACAATGCAACATAAACCTTGATGAACATCAAATTTCACATCATGAATATGTCGCATCTAACCCTTGATGAATGTCACATTGCAACATAACCCTTGATAAAGATCACAATGCGACATAAACATTGATGAAAATCAAATTTCACATCTTGGGCATTGTCGCAATGTGACATAACCCTTGATGAATGCCACAATGCAACATAAACCTTGATAAACATCACAATGCGACACAAACCTTAATGAATGTCATATTTCATATTGTGAATATGTCACATTTTGGGTTGTGTCGGCATATGTGTCACATATTGGGCATTGTTGCAATGCAACATAACCCTTGATGAACGCCACAATGCAACATAACCGTTGATAAACATCACAATGCGACATAGACCTTGATGAATGTCAAATTTCACATTGTGAATATGTCGCATCTAACCCTTGATGAATGCCACAATGCAACATAACCCTTGATAAACATCACAATGTGACATAGACCTTGATGAACGTCAAATTTCACATCTTTGGCATTGTCGCCATGCGACATAACCCTTGATGAACGCCATAATGCAACATAATCCTTAATAAACATCACTATGCAACATAAAACTTGATGAATGTCAAATTTCACATCTTGGTCATTGTCACAATGCGACATAACCCATGATGAACGCCACAATGCAACATAAGCCTTGATAAACATCACAATGCAACATAGACCTTGATGAACGTCAAATTTCACATTGTGAATATGTCGCACCTAACCCTTGATGAATGCCATAATGCAACATAACCCTTGATAAACATCACAATGTGACATAAACCTTGATGAACATCAAATTTCACATCTTGGGCATTGTCGTAATGCGACATAACCCTTGATGAACACCACAATGCAACATAAACCTTGATAAACATCACAATGAGACACAAACCTTAATGAACATCAAATTTCACATTGTTAATATGTCGCATCTTGGGTTGTGTCGGCATATGTGTCACATATTGGGCACTGTCCCAATGCGACATAACCCTTGATGAACGCCACAATGCAACGTAACCCTTGATAAACAACACAATGCGACATAGACCTTGCGGAACATCAAATTTCACATTGTGAATATGTCACATCTTGGGTTGTGTCGGCATATACCAAACACTTTAGCAAGCCAAAACACCAATACTAATTGAAAACAAGTGTGACCAACTTAGCATTTTTTTTTAAGGCAAAACATGGATAAGCATATCCGCACTTCTGCATATGCTCATGTTCATGCTTTAGCTTCTCACCATGATCAGTTGTGCTATCAGCAGCAACTTCGTCAACACCAGTTGCAACTTGACCACCAACAACCGCATCAAATGGAGATTTCCTGGAACAACCAAATGCAGAAAATTTGTAATATCCCAAATTTTGGACTAACTATTTATGTTGTTGTATTGGGCCACGACTCCAGCACATATGTTTTATTTTGAGTATTGGGCATGAGCCCTAGCACCTATGATTTATTCTTTTATATATTGACATACTGGGCATGGACCCTAACTGACTTCTTTATTTTGAATATACTGGGTGAGAAGGCCCTAATGTTTTGATAATGTTCTTCATCTTTGATATGGGTACAAACCCTAATATACTAAGATGATCTTTTGTTACTTACTTTGCAGAGCTATGTGTTAGCACTCAAATTGTGCTAGGTTTTGTGGCAGGTTTCATGGAAATAAAATTGCTTCATGGTCATCAAAATCCCCGAAGGGAGAGCCAGCTCTCGGGCCACATCCTCAGAGATGGAAGAATTTGAATTATGAGTGATAGATTTATCCCAGGGCATGGTAATGTTAGGAGAAATCTTGGTGTCCATGCTATTTCGGATGCATAGTGGCAGATCAAAAATGCCAGACAAAGAAAGAAGCATGTATGAATGGTTTAGGTCAGAGGTCTCGAAGATCTACGGGCCTGAGTGCATGGAGCCGATAAAAATATGGATGCTTTAAAGCATGGACGGGGGTAGACCGGTGAGATTTTTCTTAAAAAAAAATCGACGACGACGATCGATGGGAGGAGAAATCTATGGTGTATAGCCACCACGCTGATCTAACTTGCACAAAATATGTTACATTTCAAATCGCCGAGGTCAGATTAAATGCCGTGCACCTGTCAATGGTGCAGATCTACCGGAGCCGAATCAACGGTCTAAGATGATTGCATTGATTTTACTCATGGGTAGGTTAACCTCATCTCAAATTGCCGCGGTAGGTAAAGGATGCATCATCCGATGATCAGGATTTGAGCGAAGACTGGACCAATGGATAGGAATGCTTTGAAAGGTCAAACTGCTGACTGGAACAAGTGTGTCGCTAAAATGGAAAAACTATGGAGGCTGAAATCTACGATCCTGATCCAAGCTCGAGTTTTCATAGGTGAAAGACACCTTCGCTGAAAATCAATGATTGTTGCGTGGGCTGAGCCACCTCGGCACAATCAGGTGTCCTTTCTGTATGGCCCGAAAAGTACGACCAAATATGTCCGATGTCATTTCAAGCCTTAGTCAGAAAATCATAATGGAATGATTCGCATGGGAATGCCGTCATTATGAGTTATTATAAACCTGATCTCCTAGGCTCGCAACTCATGCCTGAAAAGGTGGCGAGTTCCTCTATCTTGGTATTGTTTGCAGTTTGTATCAAAGCATGGAGAGAGAACAAGGAACCGAAGTAGTAATTATACCAGAACATGTGTTGTCCGAGATGGAGGAAGAGCACTTTTATTTACCTCCCATAGTTTGCGGTCATGTGGAAGATGGTTCCTTCTGCAAATTAGAAGATCCCCAGGAAGGACAGATAGATTGGAGTTTTCAGCAGTAGAGAAAGAGGGAGGAAGCCTATGAAGAAGACGAGCAGGAAATCAGCCAGGAGGTGGAAATTATCAAAGATCTAATACTCCCTATGGAAGGGGTACCCTGTACTCCTCTACCGAAAAGAACCCAAGCAGAATATTCTTTCAACGTGGGTAATTTTCTTGATTGGTATGGTCGGGTGAAAACCCAAGACTAAGGTGGCAGCATTCTTATGTTATTTGCATTTCACCACCTGGCAAGTCTATCTTTTGGCTACATAGGTACATTCCTTATCTCCAATTTTGAAGATTAAGACAGTCCATAACCTATTTTGAAGGGAGGTATGGCTTAGTGGTGTATGACATCACCAGGATCAGTCAGGTCTAGTTTGTTATTGGTAATTTTCATTTCTACATCGAGCTATCACAAGTGATGGACCATTCCTAGTAAACTGCAGTTCCAGCCTTAGATATTTTTGTTCTGCATGAAGAATTCAAAGGATAATCAACGAAGTCATTCGACCAAAATGGAATCCATAAGTTGGGCAGTTTTTTACTGTCGTTGTCTTTTGTTAGGTAGTTGGTCATATAGTAAAATAGGCTAGTAAATGTAAATGGTAGTTAAGCCTGCCTCGTAGATATTTTGTTTTGTAATAGTGATAGCAAACAATGCCTCGATTTGGCTGTTAGGTAGGTGTCATATGGTTGTAACTGTTTTCTGTTCAGAAGGAGCCGAGCCTAGAGCTCGAAGACATCTATAAATGCATTTGTAATCGAAGGCACACAGGTTGAAAATCTTATTTGAAGCTTTTGGTATTTTGAGGATTAGTCTGTAAGAAATTTTTGGGCTATTTTAATAAAGTTTGCAGAGCCGAAACCTGCGTTTTTGACAAGGATTCCTGTGTAATTGGTCTGGTAGTCTGTATTTTTCCTTTTTCCCATGTGAAATTGTGTTTCTCTCTTTGTTATTCCATTCTGTGTTATTTCTTTCATGCTTGGATCAGGGTAGTGTCTAAGTGGAATTCATAGGAGTTATGCTCTGCTTATCTTTTTCCAAGTATTTCACCAACATATTCTACTAAAGTTGATGTAGGATTCATCTTGGTATGCCTTACATTGATGGCTTGTTTCATTCCTCTTCTGTTCCACAAATTAAATCTCTTTGACTACTAGCTGCTTGAGACCTTTCCCTTGTAAATGCGTTTCCAGAACCTTTGTGAATGATGTTTTCAGAGTTTGTTAAATATGACTCCATTTCCCGAACGAAGTTCATATGTTTTCAACCAAACAACGCTTGAATCATTTTCGTTCCAAACAAAAATCTGATCTTCTATATAATTGTTGTAATTGAATATCTTTGCTGTGAATGCTGGTGTTTCTTTTTCATTATTGACAATCTTGATTATTCCAGTCTTTTCATGAGATTTTAGAGAGAGCCCTCTCTGTCTGTGTTGGGTTAGTGGTTACCCAGAATTACCCTCTTTTAGCCTTGGGGGTCAATTTCGCTGTTAACACTATGATTTTACATGATTGACTTATGAGTGTGTTGAGCGTGGACTCAGAAACACACACATATAACCTACGTACTGGGCATAAGCCCCGATGTACCTAGAAGAATGTTTATGTATTGGGAGTAAGACTTGAGGTACATTGAGTGTTGGGCATAATCCCTGGAGCACTCCAAGCTTGATAAATGAATAGCGGATCCAAGGCCACTTGAATATTCTAGATGTACCTCACAACCACATTCTAGCACTAGTGTTGAGCAGGAAGCTCTAGAATTGCACTAGCGTAATGCCCATGTGAAAGTGTTGAGTTAAAAGGCTCTAAAGAGCACTCGGGGTTACTAAATATCAGAGTGTTGAGTTGGAAAGACTCTGAATAACACTTCTACTCTCATCACATTTATTTCATTTGGTTAAATGATTCATCTTTTACCTATCATCAAATACCGCGGGAACTACCATGTTAAACGAGGGAATTCGACATGCAAGAGAGAGACTAGAGGTGCCTATCCAAGGTTACCGAAAGACCGTCCAAAGAATTGGACCATATCCTTAATGTTTAAAAGAAGTATCATGTGAAGATACATAAAACATAATTTCCATAACCTAAAGTATGGATTGACTAAGAATAGTCTTATGATAACAAAATGCTTAAAGGCCTCAAGGCTAAATATTATTTTTAAGAGCTTTAATAATAATATTGTTATTATTTATTTATAGAATATTTATTCTTTTATGTATATATTTATGCATAGGTGGGTTGCCACATTATTAAATATTATTTATTTATAGTTAGGTTGAATTATAATTATTGTATTATTATTTTTATGAAAAGATTAAAGATTAAAATCACTTACAGTTAAAACAAGTGAGAAGTCCTAGTTGAAGAGGACAAAATATTTTAGTAAATAATATCTTTTAAATATTATATTATTTAATTTAAAGAAACTAATTATTCCAACACTCATCATTCAAGACTCCCCTACATAAAGAGGGCAGATCCCATGTTTGGGGATCATCATTCTTTTATATTATCAATTTCTTATGGTAATGAGAGGGAAGTTTTCTACTCTAATAAATTGAAACAAACTCACATAATAAATCCACATCTGAACGAGTAGTGAACCTAGGGCCTCTATCTCTTATTGCATGTTGGAACCAGCTCGGGGGGATCTAGTTAGAACCAAGAATGGTCTAAGGGTCAAGGTTGGGAGGAACATGGTAGCCCCAAAGTTATCCAGCTAAGGAATCATTCTAATAGGTCAGCTAAGCTCAAAATTTTCTACACTAATTATTGGTTGAGTGTGCAGGCTACTACGGGAGAGGAGCAAGTCACACGGTAGCCAAATACGAATTACTAATCTTCCATTTCAAGTTATAATAGAGGTTAAGTAATTAATACAAGATCTTATCCCAACACTATTTGGGTTTTCTTTTATCCTGAATTGTTTCAATATAGATTATTGATAGGAGTAAAAATCCTGTAAGCTAGGACTACTTTAACTTTAGAAATTATGATTACCAGAATGTCTAGCAGGTCCAGCCAAGCTAACCTGTGCTAGACATCCATGCATTTCGAAAACCTAGAGTTCTTTCTGTATTGAATTTAGACAACAGAATTCTTTCCTTCTTGTCATTGTTATGTAATCAAATTACTCTCAGACTTATAATTTTTTTTTTGTTTAGGTCTGTTATCTTTATAAAAGCCTAGGAAATTAATCACAATCGTGTTAGAGATCTTCTGTTAGAAAGGAAATTATAAGTTCATAATATTCTTCCCAAAATCCTATTGAATACATTAAAGTAGTGAGAATTGTATTATACAAGATTTAAATCGTTTCAAACATCATCGAAATCCAGCAAACCCATAGCTACGATTTCAACCAACAGTCAACCCACTACAAACAAAAGCACAACAGACATTGCAAGGATCGAACCCCGCAGCCAATGAAGTATCCAGTTGTCTTAAACTACATTTCTTTTAATACATCGAAATACAGGTCAAGGGATCAAATCCCATTATCATTCTTAGGAAGACCCTGTTATCAAATATTTTTAACCAACAACATAGTAGTAACACACAGAACCAAGAATCCACATCCAACAAAGCATGTCAATTAGTAACGATATACAACCATTCATTAAATATAAACGCAAGGCCAGGGATCGAATCCCTCTATTTCATTCTTCAAGCCTTCTCATCTATTTAAAGTATCTACCAGGAAATACAACAAGAAGAACCTAAGAGAAACCCCACAAGCATGTAATAAAACCAAACAAGGGTTACGCTTCTCCGACCAACACATTCTTGTTATCATCAGCTTTTAAAACTAAAGCTTAGCTATCCCATTCAACAGGCAGAGCCATGATAGCCACATGAAGATTCTACGCTCATTAGCCATTTAAATCCCCATAAAAAAATGAAGAGATTATTTTTCACCTTTCATTAAATACAGGTTCAAAGTCTAATAGAAAACGTAGAGGCCAACACTATCTCTTCATTTAGAAATTATACTGAATAGAAAACAAAAGCAGGTCATCATTTATACCATTTCAAAACAACGAATTTATATATACAAAAGAATGTATTCGTTTCCATTCTCCAAATCTTGAGAGAACTTATGGTTCCAAGCTACTTCCAAAATGAAACCCTCCAGTACCAACCAGACCTCATAACCTATTACATTATAACAAATGGTCCAGCCAAATGGCGACCTTCCAGGAACTCTAAGAAGTTACAGTGAAACCCAAAAAGGGAACCCCTGAAGTTCCTTATAATGACTGCAAACAGGACTACTCCACAGAGGCCAGAGGAAAGGGTAACAATGGCGAAATCTGGACTTACCCTTCCAGTTCCCAAGCCGTCGAAAGTCCTGACTACCTACAGCAAAGCACGCAGAATTTCTTGCCACCCTTCACCTGTCATCACCATAAACATACTATTGTTAAACCCTGAGAAGCTAAGACAACCAACGACTACATATAGAATTAGAAGGAAAGGACTGACAATTAGAAGAGAAACATTACCTGAGCATTGGTATCGTATCGCCATTCTCCATTGTGTTAGCAGCTACCAGGTGCACTGACCATGAGCGTAGCTCAGGTCAGGGCATGAAAACCCTCTCACAAACACCCAACGCCGGACTGGACCAAGCTAATGAAAACGCAGGATAACGTTTACAAGTGTAAACCCCAAACTTCGAAACCCTCCATGCTAGCGGGTTCCACATTACATTGGTACCATATGGGGCAGTTAATACTCACCAGCTTACCATTTAATATGATTTGATTTATCACCCAAGCACCATAGTATAGGGTCGTTTAGATATCAACGATTTAGTGGATGTGTGCCCAAAGTAATTTACACCATGGTATTTCACCAAAAGCCACTTACACTATAGCCTTTTCACTTTGGCCTCCCACACTTTCATCTTATAGCAGGCTCATTTACCATGGTAGGATTTGATAAGGAAGAGTTATTTTCTCATGATAGTACCTACATACAAACATGCGACAATGCATTAACAAAACGCTAAGTAAGTCCAGAACTTCCATGTATTCCCCTTACCTCTCGGCAGCTTTGCCGGGGGTACCTTTTATCTTTGTAGACCTCAGTCTCCATCATTGGGCCTCCACTTTCATCATTAAGGGTCCATCTCACCTGAAGTTTCCAAGTAGACTTTTATACTCATGCACAAATTTTCTCGAAACAATAGGAAGGAAGTTTTCTTTACCTTCATAATAATATTCTAGCATTGGTACACTTGCGATGGAACTTCTTTACCTACACTACACATCGCTTCCGCAAAGCCAAGATATTTACAACCAAGTAAGTTTATGTCATTTAGGAAAACTTAGACTTTTTAAAATACCGCAAACAAGTACCGATGTATATCTTATCAGTGTTGAAGATAATTTATGAATCATCATCCTTAAAATAGCTTTTATCACAATAGCAGAATTTTTTTAATATTTACCATTTTTAGGGATATTACAAGTGGTATTAGAGCCAGCTACAAAACTAAGTGACCTGTTGGGCTCACTACAAAAAGAACATCTGCTACAGATACCCAGTAAATAGAAAAGTACATTTAGAAATTTTATTTTGTTTTATGAAAATGAACTAACATATTTTCTGCTCTTAACACTTATATAACGTTTCAGGAACAGTCAATATCTGAAAATGAATGCAGAACAGGGCAGCATCATACATGGAAATATGAACTCTCCACCACAAGACCAAGAAATTGGGGTGGAACTAAACCTGGATTTAATGAAATCTATGCAAAATCTACAAGCATAATTCCAAAGTTTCAGAGATGAAAACATGCAGGAGAGAAGAGAGCAACAAGCTATAAATGAAGCTTTACTCCAAAGCTTAACCAAGGCAAAGCCCCATGGACAACCCACACTCTCAGTGAACACTTTTAAAAAGGGAAACAATCACACAAAGAAATCTGCCAGTCCTAAGGGAGAAGAGTAGGGAGAACACATCCCCGAACCAATGGAAGAGGACTGTAAGAGCTCTTCCAACGATGAAGGTTCACCACCTCCTTGCAAGAAAAAGAGGAAAAGTGACGACAGTTTACAAGGAGAATTCAGAAAGATAAAAGCCCCAACTTATGACGGAGAGATTAACTCTAGGGAGAAGGCTGAGGAGTGGTTTCTAGGAATGAATAAGTACTTCAAAGTTCATAATTACTTCAATGAAATGCAATCCCAACTAGACATAGACAACCTGAATGGTAAAGCAGGCAGATGGTGGCGGGACTTCAAACACACCAAAGGATAAGAACTGAGAGACATAACATGGGATGCTTTCAACAAGATATTCCAGGACAAATATATGTCTGAAAGATTCTTTGACAAGAAAATTAAACAATTTAATGAATTGAAAATGGGCTCCCTAACCATGGAGGCATTCATAAATAGATTCTTAGACCTGTTGCACTATGTCCCATACATCAGAGACAAAAAGGTCAAAATACAACAATTCTTGGGAGGTCTTCGACCAAAATTTAGAGCGAAGATAGAGTTTGACATGCCCAAGACCCTAGATGTGACTTTACATAAGGAAAGACTGTGTTATGAGCACGGACAACCCAAGAATGATAGCATCAACAGAAACCGAGATAGGTTCAGAACCTTCACGTAAAACCGCAGACCAGGGTTTAGACCTCCACCTTACCTGAAACATAACAACATTTTTCCACCCAATAGAGGCTTCAACTGACCTCAAGCATGACCAAGTGCACCCCCACCACCTGTCAATAGGCCAACTTTCAACAAAGGGACAAAATCTATCCCACTAACCGTTTCTTATTGGAAATGCCAAGGGGCACACTACTACAGAGACTACCCTAGCAAATAGGATGGATTTTTACACAACGTCCAAGCAGAACCTACCATAGGAGACATGGAAAAGACACCCAGGATTTGTGCCGCTCTTGATGGCCGACAGGCAGATCACCAGGCCACCATGGTTGAAATTGAGGGTAAGATCTCAAACACAACCATTTCTGTTTTAATAGATCCCGGCGCAGGCTGAGGTTATATCTCCCCTAAGATAGTGGACACTTGTAAGTTGAACCAAGAGCATCATGAGAAATTGTGGCTGGTACAACTAGCCACTGGTACCAAATGAAAGGTCTCCAAGTTAGTTAAAACTTGTGAGATAGACTTAAACGGTTTTTCAACTAGGTTAGAATTAAACATTCTACCCCTAGGGTCGTACAATGTACTTATCGGCATGTATTGGTTGGAAGAACACCATGTCCTACTTGACTGCTTAAACAAATCCTTACTCTGCAGGGATGACCAAGGGAATCAGAAGACGATTCAGGGTATCCCTAAGAAAGTGTCCGTAAGGAAAATATCTTCCTTACAAGCAAAGAAATGTATCAGGAAGGGTTGTAAACTCTTTGCCGTCAATATCCAAAACATACAAACTGATAGGGAACAAAAGATCGAAGACTTCCTAGTCGTTATAGAGTTCAAAGACGTATTTCCCGAGGAGATATCGGAGTTACCACCCAAACGAGACTTGGACTTTTCCATTGAACTAACACCCAGGTCAGTACAAGCTTCCAAAGCCCCTTACTGCATGAGCACACTAGAATGGGTGGAGCTCAAGATTTAGTTACAAGATTTAATAGACAAAGGGTACATTCGACTGACTGTGTCCCCTTGGTGCTCACCGATACTCTTCGTCAAGAAGAAGGATGGAACGATGAGAATGTGCATCGATTACTGCCAACTCAACAATATGACCATTAAGAACCGTTACCCACTCCCTAGAATCGACGACTTGTTTGACCAAGTCGGAGGAGCGAAGGTCTTTTCAAAGATTGACTTACGATCCGGATACCATCAGGTGAGAATCCAGGATGAAGATATCAACAAAACCGCATTTCGGACTCGTTACATCCACTACAAGATTGTAGTGATGCCCTTTGGGTTGACGAACTCTCCAACCAACGTTATGTGTATGATGAAAAAAATATTTAGTAAATACCTCAATAAGTTCATTCTAGTCTTTATTGACGACATTTTGATCTACTCCAAGAACGAATTAGAACATGAGGAACACATCCGAATTTTTTTACGTATACTACAGGAACACCAACACCCCTCCGGTTTATTACAACCTTTGCCCATTCCGGAATGGAAGTGGGGAGTAATAAGTATGGACTTCATTATGGGCTTACCCAAGATTAAGAGGCAGAACGACTCCATCTTTGTAGTGGTAGACAAGCTGTCTAAAGCAGCCCATTTCATACTGGTGAAAACCACCTACAAGGTCGTTCAGATCGTGGAAACATTCTTAAAAGAGATCTTTCGATTGCATGGGATACCCAAGGAAATCATTTTCGATCGAGACACGAGCAACTTCTGGAGAGCATTGTTCTCCTATTTGGAGACACAGCTATAGTTCAGTACCGTGTACCATCCCCAGACCAACGGACAGACAGAACAAGTAAACCAAATCCTAGAGGACATGTTGAGGATGTATGTCATGAACAACCCCACCAAGTGGGAATATTATTTGCACCTCGCAGAGTTTGCCTACAACAATGGATACCAAACCTCTCCCAAAATGAACCCTTTCGAGGTACTCTATGGTAGGAAATGTCGGACACCTGTGACTTGGGACAGTCTGGTAGATAGACTTATGTTAGGACCCGACCTACTAAAAGACCTGGAACAACTAGTCTCCAAGGTACAACTGAACTTGAAAGAAGCACAAGACCACCAAAAGATTTATGCGGACAAGAAAAGAAAGGACAAAGACTACCAAGTTGGCGAAAATGTGTTTCTAAAAATAAAGGCAAAACGAAGCTCATTGAGCTTAGGACATTGTGGTAAACTAGCCCCAAGGTTTTGTGGACCTTTTGGAATACTGGCCAAGAAGGGCCCAGTGGCTTATGAGTTAGCCTTATCAGCTCATATAAAAGTTCATAATGTTTTTCATGCTTCATTATTAAAGAAATATGTATACGATACTAAACATGTTATTGATTGGTCCTTATTATAGGTGGAGCCCGAAGGGGAGTTCACACCGGAACCACTGCACATCCTAGATAAAAGAGAGGTGCAACTGAGGAGGAGGACCATCACTCAGCTGAAAGTGCAATGGAGGAACTTTGGACTAGCTGAGGCTACTTGGGAGAATGAGACCACCGTGAAAGAGGCATACCCCGCCTTGTTTCATGACCTCATTCCTAGTCCCTACAAACACCGAGATGGTGTTGTTTCTAAGTGGGGAGGGATGTAATATCCTGAATTTTGGACTAACTATTTATGTTGTTATATTGGGCCACGGCCCGAGCACATATGTTTTTTTTTTAGTATTGGGCATGAGCCCTAGTACCTATGATTTATTCTTTTATATATTGACATACTGGGCATGGACCTTGACTGACTTCTTTATTTTGATTATACTGGGAAAGAAGGCCCTAATGTTTTGATAATGTTCTTCAGCTTTAATATGGGTACAAACCCTAATATACTGAGATGATCCATTTGTTACTTACTGTGCAGAGCTATGATTTTACATGATTGACTTATGAGTGTGTTGAGCGTCGACTCAGAAACACACACATATAACCTACGTACTGGGCATAATCCCCGATGTACCTAGAAGAATGCTTATGTACTGGGAGTAATCCCTGAGGTACATTGAGTGTTGGGCATAAGCCCTGGAGCACTACAAGATTGATAAATGAATAGTGGATCCGAGGTCACTTGAATATTCTAGATGTGCCTCACAACCACATTCTATTACTAGTGCTGAGCAGGAAGATCTAGATATGCATTAGCGTAATTCCCATGTGAGAGTGTTGAGTTAAAAGGCTATGAAGAGCACTCGGGGTTACTAAATATCATAGTGTTGAGTAGAAAAGACTCTGAATAGCACTTCTACTCTCATCACATTTATTTCATTTGGTTAAATGATTCATCTTTTACCTATCATCAAATACTGTGGGAACTACCATGTTAAACGAGGGAATCCGACATGCAAGAGAGAGACTAGAGGTGCCGATCCAAGGTTACCGAAAGACCGTCCAAAGAATTGGACTATATCCTTAATGTTTAAAAGAAGTATCATGTGAAGATACATAAAAGATAATTGCCATAACCTAAAGTATGGATTGACTAAGAATAGTCTTATGATAACAAAATGCTTAAAGGCCTCAAGGCTAAATATTATTATTAAGAGCTTTAATAATAATATTGTTATTATTTATTTATAGAATATATATTCTTTTATCTATATATTTATGCATAAGTGGGCTGCCACATTATTAAATATTATTTATTTATAGTTAGGTTGAATTATAATTATTGTATTATTATTTTTATGAAAAGATCAAAGATTAAAATCACTTACAGTTAAAACAAGTGAGAAGTCCTAGTTGAAGAGGACAAAATATTTTAGTAAATAATATCTTTTAAATATTATATTATTTAATTTAAAGAAACTAATTATTCCAACAATCATAATTCAAGACTCCCCTACATAAAGAGAGCAGATCCCAAGTTTGGGGATCATCATTCTTTTACATTATCATTTTCTTATGGTAATCAGAGGGATGTTTTCTGCTCCAAGAAATTGAAGCAGACTCACATAATAAATCCATATCTAAACCAGTAGTGAACGTAGGGCCTCTATCTCTTATTGCATGTTGGAACCAACTCGGGGGGATCTAGTTAGAACCAGGAACGGTCTAAGGGTGAAGGTTGGGAGGAACATGGTAGCCCCAAAGTTATCCAGCTAAGGAATCATTCTAACATGTCAGCTAAGCTCAGAAGCTTCTACACTAATTATTGCTTGAGTGTGCAGGCTACTACAGGAGAGAAGCAAGTCACACAGTAACCAGGTACGAATTACTAATCTTCCATTTCAAGTTATAATAGAGGCTAATTAATTAATACAAGATGCTATCCCAACTCTATTTGGGTGTTATTTTATCATGAAATGTTTAAATATAGATTACTAATAGGATTAAAAATCATGTAAGCTAGGATTGCTTTAACTTTAGAAATTATGATCAGGAGAATGTCTAGTAGGTCTAGCCAAGCTAGCCTATGCTAGAAATCCATGCATTTCGAAAACCTAGAGTTCTTTCTGTATTGAATTTAGACAACATAATTGTTTCCTTCTTGTCATTTTTATGTAATCAAATTACTCTCAGACTTATAATTATGTTTTTGTTTAGTTCTGTTATCTTTATAAAAACCTAGTAAATTAATCACAGTCATGTTAGAGATATTCTCTTAGAAAGGAAATTATAATTTCATAATATTCTTCCCAAAACCCTATCGAATACATTACAGTAGTGAGAATCATAATACAGGATTTAAATCTTTTCAAACATCATCGAAATCCAACAAACCCATAGCTATGATTTCAACCAATAGTCAACCCACTACAAACAAAAGCACAACAGACATTGCAAGAATCGAACCCCGTAGCAAACGAAGTATCCAATTGTATTAAACTACATTTCTTTTAATACATCGAAATGCAGGTCAAGGGATCAAATCCCATTATTATTCTCAGGAAGACCTTGCTATCGTATATTTTTAACCAACAGCATAGTAGTAACACATAGAACAAAGAATCCACATCCAACAAAGCATTGCGATTAGTAACCATATACAACCATTCATTAAATATAAACGAAAGGCCGGGGATCGAATTCCTCTATTTCATTCTTCAAGCCTTCTCATCTATTTAAAGAAGCTACTAGGAAACGCAACAAGAAGAACCTAAGCGAAACCCCACGGGCATGTAATAAAACAAAAAAAGGGTTACGCTTCTCCTACCAACACATTCTTGTTATCATTAGCTTTTAAAACTAAAGCTTAGATATCCCATTCAACAGGCAGAGCCACGATAGCCACACGAAGATTCTATGCTCATTAGCCATTTAAATCTCCATAAAGAAAACGCAGAGACTATTTTTCACCTTTCAATAAATACAGGTTCAAAGTCTAATATAAAACGTAGAGGCCAACACTATCTCTTCATTTAGAAATTGTACTGAATAGAAAACAAATGCAGGTCATCATTTATACCATTTTAAAACAATGAATTTATATATACAAAAGTATGTATTCGTTTCCATTCTCCAAATCCCGAGAGAACTTATGGTTCCAAGGTACTTCCAAACCGAAACCCTCCAGTTCCAACCAGACCTGATAACCTATTACATTATAACAAATGGTCCAGCCAAATGGTGACCTTCTAGGAACTCTAAGAAGTTACAATGAAACCCAAAAAGGGAATCCACGAAGTTCCTTATAATGAATGCAAACATGACTACTCCACAAAGGCGAGAGGAAAGGGTAACAATGGCGAAATATGGACTTACCCTTCCAGTGCCCAAATCGTCAAAATTCTTGACTACCTACAACAAACCACGCAAAATTTCTTGCCACCCTTCACCTGTCATCACCATAAACATACTCTGGTTAAACCATGAGAAGCCTAGACAACCAACGACTAAATACAGAAGTAGAAGGAAAGGAATGACGATTACAAGAGAAACATTACCTGGGCATTGGTATCGTATCGCCATTCTCCATCATGTTAGAAGCTACCAGGTGCACTGACCATGAGCGTAGCTCAGGTCAGGGCACGAAAACCCTCTCCCAAACACCCAACGCAGGACTGGACCAAGCTAATGAAAATGCAGGGTAACGTTTACAAGTGTAAACCCCAAACTTCGAAACCCTCCATGCCAGCTAATTCCACATTACATTGGTACCATATGGGGCAGTTAATACTCACCAACTTACCATTTAATATGATTTGATTTATCACCCAAGCACCATAGTATAGGGTCGTTTAGATATCAACGATTTAGTGGATGTGTGCCCAAAGTAATTTACACCATGATATTTCACCAAAAGCCACTTACACTCTAGCCTTTTCACTTTCGCCTCCCACACTTTCGTCTTATAGAAAGATCATTTACCATGGTAGGATTTGATAAGGAAGAGTTATTTTCGCATGCTAGTACTTGCATACAAACATGAGACAATGCATTAGCAAAACGCTAAGTAAGTCCAGAACTTCCATGTATTACCCTTACCTCTCAGCAGCTCTGTCGGAGGTACCTTTTATCTTTGTAGACCTCAGTCTCCATCATTGGGCCTCCACTTTCATCATTAAGGGTCCATCTCACCTGAAGTTTCCAAGTAGACTTTTATACTCATGCACAAATTTTCTCGAAACAATAGGAAGGAAGCTTTCTTTAGCTTCATAATAATATTCTAGCATTAGTACACTTGCGACAGAACTTCTTTACCTACACTACACATCGCTTCCACAAAGCCAAGATATTTACAACTAAGTAAGTTTATGTCACTTAGGAAAACTTAGACTTTTTAAAATACCACAAACCATCACCGATGTATATCTTATCAATGCTGAAGTCAATTTATGATTCATCATCCTTAAAATAACTTTTATCACAATAGCATAAAATTTTAAATTTTTACCATTTTTAGGGATATTACAAAATTGAAGGAAGACCACGTTGTTAATATTGGAACTTCTAGATCTGCTTTCTCGCTTGGAATCAAAATTACTAACACTGTTGCTGGTGCTATTTCTTTCCCTTACTATTGTTTACGTAAACAACAGTCTGTGTCTCATGGATTGTTGGTTAGGAAATCCTGCATGGATCCTTCTACTTCTATGCAGATACTCATAGTTTTATGGATTATTTAAATGACTCAGCTTAATATAAAGTTGATTTGAACTGAAACAATCTCAAAGCATAGAACCCTTGATCTTTTCCAAGTCTTCATTTTATTTATTCTTCTCTTGAATTTTTATTTTGTTCAATGGTTACATTTATTAAATGTCAAATTTGAATTTGATAGTATTACACTTACGACATAAAGTTTTCAAATATTATTAGTTAATTAAATTGTTAATGTGAGAAGTTTATTTGTCACATGGGTGTAGCTTTATTTGTCATTTGATTGAAAATGAAATGATATGTCGTCATGTCAAGCAAGTATCAACTCCATTCTTACTGATAGGTTATTAAATAGCATTTGTTTTTATGTTTATATTAATTAGTTTAATGTTTATGATAGTTTAATGTTTATATCAATTAGTTTCATATTTAGCATTTGTTTAGGAATTATTACTGTGCTGCGTTGTCGCCAACCTTATCCAACAGCAAATCCATGAACCCCATTAAATTTAAATTTAAATTAATCGAGATTAAGTTTAAGATGATCTCCAAACCTTTTGCAACCACAATCTATGACCCCCAATGGAAACGCTTGGAAAATGGATCGGTTGATTAAAACCTTGATGGGGAAATATGAAACGATATAAAACCTTAAGGAGATTTGAAAAGATGAAGAACTTGCAGAAAACTTGGAACAATTTAAATAAATTCATATAATTATTAATTAAACACGGATACATGTTAATGTCTTAATCTGAGTGCGTTGTTTTTTATCAGGACGAAGAATATTTGGGCATCTTTCAAACCTAATCATTCATTTATTAAAAAATAAAAAAAGACCTGTAACTCCACCTAATTTTGAAATACTCATTTTATTTAAAAGATCTAATACAAATTATTTAAATTTTGAATTACTATGCATTATTCTTAAATCACTTTTCAAACTATTTTGATTATTATTATATAATGAAGAGCGTTAAAATTTCCCACAAATCCATGAACCCCATTAAATTTAAATTAAAATTAAAATTAATGTGGATTAAGCTTGGGGAAATATGAAACGATATAAAACCTTAGGAGATTTGAAAAGATGAAGAACTTGGCGAAAACTTGAACAATTTAAATAAATTCATATAATTATTAATTAAACATGGATACATGTTAATGTGGTACTCTGGGCATCTTTCAAACTTAATCATCCATTTATTAAAAAATAAAAAAGACCTGCAACTCCACCTAATTTTGAAATACTCATTTTATTTAAAAGATCTAATACAAATTATTTAAATTTTGAATTATTATGCATTATTCTTAAATAACTTTTCAAACTATTTTGATTATTATTATATAATGAAGAGCGCTAAAATTTCCCACAAATCCACGAACCCCATTAAATGTAAATTTAAATTAATCTAGATTAAGTTTAAGAGGATCTCCAAACCTTTTGCAACCAAAATCTATGACAACAAATGACAACGCTTGGAAAATGGATCGGTTGATTAAAACCTTGACGGGGAAATATCAAACAAAATATCAAACGATTTGAAAACATGAAGAACTTGGCGAAAAATAATGGAGCGTGGAATGGAATGGTTTCTGTTTAATCAAGCAAAAATGTGGAAGTAAGCAACATATGGTCAATCTAATCGTATTTATTTACATTCATTGAAACTACAACATATGGTCCATCTACTCATATTTATTTACATTCACTGAAACTGCAATTACCACAGTAACGACATATCGACCCCATTAAAAGAAAATTTGTAAACATTGATCGGGATCCATTCCTGCCTAATGTTGGAGTTCATTCCCACCTTCACATATGTTGCATGTACCCATGTAAAAGCAGTTCCCCTGCAAAGAAATTAATCAACAAAGCAAATCCACCGAAAATATAAAATAAAGATTTCATCGTAGTGCAAGGAAAATACGCACTTACCTGAGTGTTGGTTGAATCTACATATGCAATTTCTAAAGAAAGAAAGCAGGGCACGAGCAGGATAACACAAACCGCACTACTACATTTTTGGCCTTTAGGGGAGGTTGTCTTCCGCCCCCAAAAGTGACCTACCGGGGGGGTTGGATTTCGAGGCGGTTTTGGAAAAACCGCCCCTAAAGGCACCGATGTTAAAAGTTTTTCCCTTTAAGGGAGGTTTTTACGAGATTGGAACCGCCCCCAAAACTGACTTTTGGGGGCGGTTTGTGACCCCCCTTGTAGCGATTTACAGAGGTGGTTTTAAACCCCCCTCATAGACCCCTTCATAGAGACCTACGGGGGACGTTTTGAACCCCCTTCATAGAGACCTACTAGGGCAGTTGTAACCCCCCCTCATAAGCCCCTTCATACAAACCTACAGGGGCGGCTTGGAACCCCCCTCGTAGAGGACTATAGGGGAAGTTTCAAACCCTCCTCATAGAGGCCTATAGGGGCGGTTGTTAACCCCGCTCGTATAGTCCTATAGGGGCGGTTTGGAACCCCCCTCATAGAGGCCTATAGGGAAAGTTTAGAACCCCCCTCGTAGAGGCTTGGGTGGGTTTGAACCCTCCTCGTAGAGACCTATAGAGACGGTTCAAAAGCCCCCCTAAAATTTTTTACAAACATTTGGGAGCGGTTATGAAACCCCCTCATATAAACTTACAGGGGGGGTTTTGAACCCCCATCGTTGTAACATACAAGGGCAGTTTTGAACCCCCCTCGTAGTGACATATGAAGTCAATTTAGAACCCCCCTCGTAGCCATAATAAATCATAATAAAATATATTTCATTACGAATATCAATATTGCAATATCATTAGGGCACGAAGGAATCGAACTTTCAACCTCCTACTTGTAAAGTAGGCACTCTTCCATTGAGCTAGAACCCTTTAAGAATTGGGGAAAGGGGCAATATTAACACCAAGATTGCATCATTTGTAATTCTAAGAAAAGACTAATAATCCCAATATTGTTTCTGACTCGAGAGACCTAAGAAAGTAGTCTAAATGGATATGACCTTCTTTAGATATATGCTAACCACTTCAAATCGTATGGCTCTGACCTTCTTTAGATATATGCTAAGCACTTCAAATCCTATGATGTAATCAAGATAATGTAAATGTATGTTAGGAAATTCACATTTACACTCTTAAACATATAATTATGCATCCAATTGACCTCAAGTTGGCATTTAAAAAGAAGAATATTATGCCACCTAGGAAGACACTCAGTTTGCTTGATTATGATCATGCCACTGTACAACACACAAAGTAACAACAAATAAATGCATTTTGGAGCTCTATAAATTTGAATCTTCTGTTGTTAGCAGTGTCCTGCAGTAAAAAACTAGAACTCTTAGAGCGATTTTGATGGTCCTCCTTTTTCAATTGATCGGTGGAGAGAAGTGCCCAGAACAAGAATCCCTAGTTTCTCCAATTTTTTCTACATAATTGTCTGATATTGATTCTATTGTATCTACGAAACCACTTGCAAGGAACCAATTCTAAAATGATTACCTCATATCTGCAACCTAGTGTCTGCCATGGTAATTTTAATGCTATTTTGGCAGCATCCTTAGCTTCAAGCTTACAACCAATTCTACCATTTAAAGAGGTAGCATCACCATCATAGGGATGTGATACTCTGTATATATGTGTGTGTGTGTGTGTGTGTGTGTGAGAGAGAGAGAGAGATATGATTAAACAATTGAAGAGGATCTCAAAATTGGGTCCCATGGAATCCAGACAATATTTGGCTATGAATGATAGTGATGTATAGGTGCTCAGTCCTATTGTACTCACTTCAAAAAAAGATATGCATTAAACACAAATGGCCATCCAAATAAGTCTTAATGAAATTGCATTTTCCAAACAAAAATGATGGTTGTGGGTTTGCTAATTAACAAAATCTCAAAAATGATATGGAATATATATTAAATAGAATACATATAGATTTTAGCCTGCTAAGCATGTGTGCATCTGGAACATGTGTGCATGTGCCACATACACTGGTAACTTCTTTCCTTAATATTTCTTTCCATTCCTAGTTTATCGTGAGCAAGAATACTACCCATGTTAACAGATTGGAAGTTGTCTCATGGCTTGCAAAGAAAATTGCCTTGCATTCATACATGATTTTGTCAATAGTCATGCTTGGATTTCTTTGATACCCACCTGATTCCTTCTGGTTGGCAGTCATCATGATTCCAAGCAGAGCATTCTCGTAGCCAGCATGAGCTCTTGTTGTTGTTCTGGGCTCTAACACACTTTGAATTATAGAATTCAAGAGTTCTTTGACTCTTTTTTCAATCTTCCAGGCATACCTATTCTTTCTTGTAGGAATATATTTTCCAAATGCCCCAACAATACAAGTCCACAATCATAAGTACTCTAAAGCATACGTTTGTGTAGAACCTCTATGTACTATGTATAACACTAAGTAGAACTTTATGCTTAAGTAAAAGATCTATGGATTCTGGCTCTACCAGGTCCCAAAGGACGTGAAAAAAAAACATAAAGAGAAGTACAAGTACTAATGAACTTGCATTTACATGCAAAACTATACAATTGATTTAAAGATGATTAAACTATTATTATTGGCTTCCTGGGATGAAGACAGATTGTTCAGCTTTAGCAACCATTTCTTGTAACTCTCTTTGCAATTCAAATACTTCTTTGCCTTCATTGTAACTGCTACCAAATGCAGTATGCGATATGATGTTTGATGTTAATGCTCTAAACTTGCTATGAACATCAATTCATTTTCCTTGGGAGTTTTCCTGGGCCATCATCTCTTGCCAATTCTCCAGCATGGATGAAGTGCAAGAAACCATTCTCTTCACCATTGCCTGTCATTGGCAACATTCGAACATAACTAAAGTCAATAGCATAGTCTAAGAGACTCCATCTCTCAGGGAATCCCTAAGAAATAGTCTAGTTAATGCACATCCTTGTTTTAGAGAGGTAGGCGAATTCATAGCATATAAAATGTAATTTGAAATTATAGAGGAAAACAATTGAAAATAAGATATCAATTACTAAGTCTTTTCAGTGTTGATGAATTTGTTAAATCATTTTACTTTTTAATTGCTTGACTCTATACTTACTTTTATTAGCCACTACTTGGGACTAGGAACTCCGCACCAGAATATATGGTCAAATTATAAGCATAGATTGATAGTAACGTGGTGCATATATCTAAGGAAGTGTTTTTTTGGTTTGTAGAATACCTATATTCAATAGTCCTAGACGTTTAAGGTGAGAATAGTTTCTCATTATTCAAGAACATGGGGAGCACATCCCCTATCCTTGGGAACAAGTCGCCATGTAGCACTGACCCAAACACATTTATAAAGAGGAGAATATTCCTTCAGTTTTCTCATTGATACAAAATGTAAACATGGTGCAAAGCAAAAAAAAAATCCTAGTGGTAGATACAAAATGCACATGCATCTCGAAATTAGTCAGTTTTTGTTTTGAAGCTAGTACCAAAGTAAAATCTGCAGACTCAATATCATATTCCACAATTCAACCAGTTGCAGTGCACATATATCTGCAGTCTTATGGTGCTACTAAGAGAGACAAAGAAATGAAGTTTTCTTTTATATCTCACCTTTATATTCACCCAGAACCATTACCAAAATCATCCATCAGGAATGAACCCATTACCAGTAGGATGAATGAATCTCCAAGAAGAGTAAAATATCAACCGTGTCAAGATGGGTGCACGACATAAGGGCCAGTTTGACAAATTTTGGCTACAACTCCTACAAGTATGTTGAAACAGAATTGATGTCATTGCAAAACACAAACTGAAGCATTTATGCAGTGCTTTCTTCCAATATATAAAACAGGAAAATAATGATGTCTAGTTTTTTCTATACTCACCAAATGTCCACAACCAAGTGACATGTCTCTAGAATTGGTCAAACAAATGGGGCAAACCTAAATGTAAGATAAAACAAAATTTTCAAAATGTCATAGTTACATGTCTAGAATTAAAATATCAACAAATTGTACACTTAGAAGCAAAACACCCATTGATCATGCATGATAAGCATACTGCAATAGAACTGGAAATCTCTACCTCTGCATTACTTTCTGAGCTCATTCTTGCTGGGGAATTCCCTATAGAACTGATCTATGTGAAGCAGTAGATTGGTGGGTTATGGACCCTGGAAAATTTGAGGAAGCAACATCATGTTGAATCATTGGCAAAGGAGGATTATGAGGCACTATATTTGGAGCCCTTCCCACACATCAACTGTAAATAAGGAACATCAAAATGATCTTCTGGAGGAAGATACAAGAAGCAGAGACAACCTTCAAAAGACATCATATTAGTGAAGTTGATTCTATACAAGTACACCAAAATATTGAGTTCGAGTGTTGCTCTATACTGAAATGGGATCTCCAAAAGTGCAACAAGTGAAAAAGTTGCTTCTTTCACAGATTGTGGTAGATTTTTTGACATGATGCTTGTAAAGTTCAGAAACTGCACAAGGGATGCAACTCCATATCAGAGGCCAACATAAATGTTGGCCGAGCTTGATGGATTTTATGTGGCATTAATTCAATAAAAGTGCACAAACTGTTCTATGGATGAAACTCCAAATCAGTCATAACCAAAAGACTAGTATGATGAGGCACCAAACATGTTGGCTATAAAAAGTAATTCCACACAAATCAAACAGCTAACTGAGAACATTTTAGGGAATAAGTAGTACTTCAGGAAAAAGCTATGATCCATGCATAACAAACTAAGGAAACTGATGCATCAAACTTGTTCGCCAGGAGAATGAAGATCATAAGACTTTTACAAACAGGAAAAAGATGCTAGATTAACTTGCTATGCTTATTATGACCATCGGGAAAGAAACCTACACTTGCTTCTTCTCCAAAGCACTAGATTTAGCATGCAGGTTTGAAATCCCAGTCACTGCCTCTTCTGCCTCTCTCTATACCACATGTGCACTCGCGCACACACACATGTTGTCAATCTAGAAGAATAGAACTGGTGGGATCATGGGTAGCAACTATTAATCTTTGCCAGTTAAACCACAACTAGCATACAGTTTAATTTAATCCACACCAATATAGACATAAGTAAATAAAGAAAAACAAGACATTTGAGTTTAAATGCAACAAAATGGCACGTGAAAATTGTCAAATTCACGATGAGGGAGTTTATCATCAAATTATTGCATCACATCCCAAGGTCCATCACCAACTCCAACCAGTATTATCGATAAAGGATAATGACTGCAGAAATAGAAAGGTGTAAGAACTCCGTCGATTTTAAAGAAAAACACAAGCACTACACCATGTAGTGCAATGTAAGTGCTCTAACATACCTTGCAGTAGCTATAGAATCAATTGTCTTTTGTTCTTGTAAGCTTAACTTCCTAGATATTGTATCACTACTTCTGGTTTACTCGCAAATGGTCAGATCACCATGCAAGAGCACTGATATAAGATCGTATAATGCCAAATTTCAGTAATTAGAACCTAAGTTTTTTAATAATAGTAAAGGTCATGAAAAGGGTAAAACACATAACTGTGATATGAATGAAATGAAGCAAGACGCTACAAGATACAAGCTCAGACAATGAATTCTGAAAAAATAATGTAGAGTGATTTGACATTCTCTTACTCCAGGAAAAAAAAGAAACAAGTAGCATCTTTAATACCTATCCATTTGCACCAACAAGAAGGACATTATACTGGCCCCCATCCTATTCCACAATGTCCATTGAAGCCTTAATTACTGGAGCAAAACTTGTTGGACCTGCCACAAAGCAATCAAAAAGATCACAAGTCATCAGATAAAAATATCACAAAAAGAAAGCATTATCCATTTCTTTTTTCCCAAACAATGAGCACAGGGAAACAAAACAGAAATTCCTGTATGCCTCAGTTCATTACAGAGAATTCAACATATCAAGCAGGGATAAAGTTTTTTTCATGATTATGGACATTGATACACCTCCATGTTGACTGAATTTACAACAACAATTTATATGAATGTCATTGATGTTCCTTGACTTGCAAATTTAGGGAAAACACGAATTAAGCATATTGTTATATGAAAAAATTAGTAGCTTCAACCGGATCCTAAAGATGGGTGGAGTGTCCACACGAAACGCGTCGATCATGTTTAAACTCTGACACAATGCAAAATGAAGAAGATCAAAGCTAATAGTTTGAACTTTGTCCATCATGATTTAGAATATAAATTAAATGTTATAGTAGAATGAATGTAAAGCATGTCTTCCCTTCAGACCCCTGAACATATTGTTATCTAGTCACTTTCACTCCTTGTCAAGTTCACAGCTACAAGAATCATGTACTAGCATTCTTAAATATGTCAACAATTATAGGCTATGATGGTAAAAGTGGATACATGTATTATTTACAAAAAAAAGATTAATTTCTTTTGCCGAAAATAAAAGACCAGAAGTCAATAACAAATTAGACTATTCAGGGGATATGAACATAAAAATGGAGTATTTAACGATATGAATCTTGTTTACAAATATCTAATTTGATTGACTGAGTATAATGTCGATTGGGGCATATATTATGTATACCTGTAGTGATTTCACTCGAGTTGTGTAGTGATAATGCACTGGATGTGTAGTGAAATGCACTGAGTGTGGACATTTGTGGTATGCAACATGAAATTCAAAAACCTTCATAAGTTTGTTGCAGTTACCCACATCTGAATTCAGTTTCTTTTCAAATTTGTCCTGAAATTATTTTGTTGAACATGAAACACTATAACAAAGATCAATTCTGGGATGGAACAACCCTTGAAGAAGGGCTACTACGAAGAAACCTTACTAAGTCTCTAGGCTGAAGCAACCATATAAGCATATTATTGCTCGGTTATGAATTTTTTTTGGATAGGACTCTAGAAAGTTTTATCATTATATAATAATCTAATTTTAAGGTCATATCCTAACTAGACACCACATTGATGTATGAGACCCCATTGTTTGTGGGACACAAGACCCCTGTTTGCATATTTGACTGCTTAGTCTATGGAAGTGTACATATCCTATCCCTCTCTGGACAAGAACTTGTGTCCTGCAAAGAGGAAAACACATGTTCTTAAAAATTATGCCCACTCATATGTTAGCCCTGATACAAAATTGTGCATGAGGGTAGAAAGTTTGATTTTGGGCTACAGATCATTGGAAAAAAAGTACAGAACAGTAACAGGATGTATCACAAAGACATTCCTTTCACATGGTTTCTTAGCATATGCAAGTTCAAATGCCCTAAAATTTGTTATATTTATTTCACAAAGAGCCCAAGACATACAAAATTTGCACGTGAAGTGCTGCTACCCCAAAGTTTGGGCAAAGTATTATAAGAGATATTTCTACATCGTAAATGAAACGGTTATCTTTAAAATCTAAGATAGGTTAGAAAATTGTGGTCCTCCAAGGATCACGGATGAGGTTAAACAAGTGTTAAAAGTTAAAAGAAATTAGGGGATTCTTTTTTTTTCCTTTTATAGATACTTCTTATGTCACAATGCAGCGAGCACGCACCTACCCATTTTGAGAACATATTCAATGAAGCTACGCCATCTTCCAAGTTCGAACATTCAACTTGAACTACTTCGGCTAAGAAGCTACGGGTGGGGAGAATTTATTCTACCAAAGTCCCCCAAGACTTGCACCTGTCCCCAATTGCAATAAACAAACCACTTGCACAGACGAATCAGTCCACAAAGGGTAAACATGTCACTGGGGGGATTTGAACCTTAGTGGGAACAATATAACCACCATTGCTTTTCCAACCAACCAAGTCCCCGATGACATGGATTGGGATTTTAAGGAAGCATATAACTGGAAAGTAAATAGAGGAATCATAAACACATTCACAATACACAGGCAATTACTTCTTCAAATCACCTTTTCATTAAAAAAACAAAGCTTACAAGGAAACCTTTGAAATAACATATTCCTTGTGAGTACCTTTGATGTTTTCTTAGTGGGAAACATGTTCGTCAACATCTAGATTTGGATCATGTTACCACTAAGCTACACTTAAATAGTATAGAACTGAATTTTTATATTATAAACTTTTAAATCCAAATTGAATTCATGTGTTAGAGTAGAATTGAAGGACAGAGTAGGAAATCAAATATGGAAGTAAACCCTTGGGATATATTGCTATACAACTGGTCCAAGTTCAGTATTAACAAGTCAAATATTTGATTTCTCCATGAAAAGATTGAAGAAGGGTAGGAAATTGCAGTGGTGCTCCAGATTTTAAATAAATGAGAAGAAACTTCTAAGAATCTGGAAATTTCCTGAACTACAAAACCCATTAGGGTGACTATTTGGAATCCATTTTTGCAGAAAAATCAAAGGAAACTAGGAGCTTGGCCCTCCAGATTGTTGATCCTAGAAGGAAGGCCAACAATACTTAATCACACCTTGTCAAACCTCTCCACTTATATGTTCTCGACAATTCATGCCTCAAAACAATCCTTAAAAGAAATGTGACTTATGCCTTTGGTCCTCAAACTAGACGAGCAAAAATCTTTTAATCATGTAGAATGGAAAACCAATTGTGCTACAAAGGTGAAAGAGGGTTTGGAGGTTAACGACTCGATGTGGCTACTGCTGATAAAGGGGCCTAAAAGGATTTGGGAACTTCTTCACTCCCCCAAACCAACTGTGCAAGGAAGTAATCAGGGGAATTTTTCTATGGGGGAAGCAACATTCAACAAGCTCTCTCAAATCCTTACCCAATGATAGAAATTTCAAGAATATGGAATGTAGTATACAAAGCTCATATCTTGTCAATGCCAACTTTTTAATAAATCCAAAAAGAATGGAGAGATCAGTGTATGGGCAGTCAATTAGAGATGTCCTAATATTTCTTTCCTGGAGAGATTAATTGGCTGAGATAATTTCAATAGAACCCAAGAAATCATTGCCTAGAAGTTGAAAAAATATTTCTATAACATATGTCACAACAACCTTCTATGCATTGATGGAAGAATATTTCCATGATAACCTATTTCACCAAGTAGCAAGTTTTCTTGAACAACAACTATGAAAGTCACCTTATCCAAATGTAGGAACCGATTCCTATCAAAGGAAGGAACTAAGATGAAAAGACGGGAAAACCATGCTCTGTACCAATGACCTTTACTTGGATATATATGAATTGACTCAAATTTCAATTCAAATAACCAATGTTCAGTTTTGGGTCAAATTGATTTGTGATCATACAATATATTGAATAAGATGTTTGGTGTGGAAACTAAATCACAAAGCCATAGTTAGACAGTAAAGCATTCACAAATGAAATTGTGCTGTTTTACCCACTATCCAACCTGTATTGTGGCTGATGATGAGTTTGATGATTGATCATATTTTTTAGAGCTATGATTGGGCCAATAAAATTTGGTTTTATTACTTGATTGCTTTGGTCTTGACAACCTAGTTGGTAGCATGAAGGAATGGAGACAATGCTTAGTGGATCTCCTATGCAACCAAATATGGAAACTCAAAATTTCATATCCATAATGTAGGTTATCGATTTAATTCTATTAACAATGAAGGATTTGTTGTATATCATATAGATAGTCAAAGACTCAAAATTTCAGCATACTTGTAGGAAAATGCATGTACTGTGAACAAGCAGTTTGTGCTGCACAGGAAAAGTGAAGAGCAATTTGAAAATGGCATAGGACCTAAATTTTCAAGAAATTTTGTGCCAATCTTACCAACTTTCTATCTTGAGAATCTATTGAATGGAACAAGAACCTAGGACCTTTAATCATAGTAACTGAGTAACCCCACATCTTGGAATACTACCACCAGGCCACATGTAATGTTTTGTGAAGGATTGATTCAAACATCACAGAGAGATTTGGTGATGGTGATGCTGCTCAAATGGATCTTGATTTTGATGAGTTTGTTATAGTTAGTAATCCATGGAAATGAACATCTATGGTGTAACTATGTTAGTATTTTGTTTCTAGATTGTGTGATGAGAACAACATCCAATAGGATTAACAACCACTGTAAGAATGTCACAATCACTAAAAAGGATAGAATTTCAGAGTCACTTATGGAAAATTCTCTATGTTGTCATCCCACAACCTAGTGTATATTCTATTGTTTCTTAATCGCACCATGAGAAAATTTTACTGAATTTCACTGCATAAGAGTTTGTTTACATTGCTCAACCTTATATCCTTGCAATGTTGGAGAAACTATCTATATGTGTCCTTCCAACTGACACATATCCTATCTTCCTCACCTGTGCACAATGTTGAACTTGGCTCCCTACCCCGCCCTTCAAGAAAAAACCATAATATAATGGATGGAAATTGAAACTGCACTGCAGAGCTTTATAGAATGCAAAGCAAGGACATAATGAATTTATGAAAAATTGAAATAAAGAAGCATAGGAATCATTTGCAGTTACCATGCTGGAAGGAGAGTTAGTGACATTACATCAGGTATCTCATCATTGTCGTTTTTAAAAAACTTGAAGAATTTGACTAAACTGTAAGTGAAATGGCCTCTCATGCTTATAAAATTTAACTTAATGCAAGCCATTTGATTTTTCTGCTTGTCTTCTAAACAACAAGATGTATAACATTTCACGTCTTGTGCAGAGTGCTAAGAAACAACATGATTTTTGGTGAACTTCCTTCAGACATTGGAGAATTGATTGGGTTGCAACATTTGTAATCCAATGTTGTTTATTGTTCGTATAGATTCTAGGATTATGGCCTTCCTTGGACCACTCTCATAACTCAGGAAGGCCTAAAACAAAGATATTACATGTTCAATGGTTTAATGAAAAGAATTAGATTGATCTCTTGGAACATATGGGGAGTTGTGGATGAAATTGTCCCACAAACACAATCATATGAGTATACACATAAACAAATTGTAAAAGACTATTTAATATTAGAAGAAACCATTTTTTGGATGTAACTGCCTATAGGGTTAGGCTGGTAAAGATATACAAATTTTCTACACACTTAGAATTTAGATACATTTCCAAAATTGTAGCCATACACAGTTTAATATGTAAAATCAAAATTTAACTTTTTTTTGTGTGTAGCATGGATGCCACTTCTATGCTTTATGTTGTAATAGGAAGGGATTCATTTTTTGGGAGATATTATATGGATCTCCAACAGAGTTTAGTTCTATTTTTAACCAGGAAAGAAGAAAGGATTTCTACTACTTCAGGCCATTGCCTGAAAGATTTGAGTGCCATAACTTGGAAAAGGAGAATCTTTGCTCCCATAGTATTTGTATTGCATGTAATTGTTGTTGAAGCACTAGGTTATCTTTCTAGAACAGGAAGTCCCAAGTGCTGATTAAGGTATTCCATAGTCAGAACATGGCTAAAGAAAATGGTTAATAATCACTTACTGATGACTCTTTCTTGGTCATCTTGGAAGACAGATGCTCAAAGGATAACCGGATGGAATGCCTACAAATTTGATGTGAAACTTCAAGTTTTAATATTCAAAAGGAAAAAATGGATTCTTTCGGTAGAGTCATAATGATATTCCTGATTGGCTCTAAGCTCAAGGATGGGCTTTGGTTCAGCCTCACCAAGTGTTCAAGTTCTCCAGAATCCCTTTTTCCTTCCAAGGCTCCTTCAAGGAGCTGCTATATAGAGTGATCCAAATAATTGAAAAAATGGTAGATAAATGGATCACAAAGTAGTGAGTTTGGCTGGCAAGTTTCAAATTTGCACCAAAATGCTGGCTTCCACTCATTTCTACTATTCTGTATGTTGGTTCCTATACCTTAATGCTTATCTAAAATTGGAGAAGCTTCTCAAGAAGATCCTTTGGGCCAACTTTGAAGGAGGTAAAGAACACAAAATAAAATAGTATTTATGTTGTTTCCCAAGCACTGGATTATGTGCAAAATGGATCATTCAAGTCGTGGATTGCAATGAGACTTGGCAATTTCTCCTTTGGAACTATATAATGATGGGAGCTCCCTTTGGGAAACATTCCTAGAAAGTAGAAATACATTGACTTAGAGACATTGCTCACTAATATGACTCATGTGGATATGAAAGGCACCATTGTGGCTAAGAGCACTTCGAAGGCTTGGGAGACCATTAAACACAAACAGTAGTGGAAAGGGGAATCTCTTATATCAGGAATGTCTTTTAATGTTTATATTATTTGGTGGTCTCTACTTTTGTATTATAATGATAATGCCTTGGAAGAAACAACTTGGTTTTCTGCAAAGTTCCTGTGTAGTTATGCCATTAAAATAGGCCTTACAGAGGCCCTATGTATCACCTAAATAGTAAACATTAGGGCATAATGTAAGGAATTGAGTATCTTCTGGTAGTCACACTACACCATTTAATCATGCAATTAGGTTTGGTAGTAGGTGTATAGGTCCAATTTGTATTATTGGTGTTAGTTGGAGGATTAGGAGGAGCTACTTTGGGAAAGTCTCGTGTAATACTCAAGTTATAATCACTCTAAACTTGTAACTACTCTTCTACTACATCATCTTCTTCATCATTTTGAAAGACAAGCATTCAATCCCACAACACCATGGCTGCTTCTTTAGCTGGCTTTTTTTCCTCCTCATCACCAATACGTTTTGACAAATCTAGTAAGGTTTAATGCCACATACATCACTATCTAAAAGTGAATTACAAAAATAACACCCTCGTCTCCAAAACCAAGAAAAAATTTCCCGAAATTAAATGAAATGCGGAAATTGTTAATGAGTTTTTATAACTAAAACTCCACTACATAATGTACCCATGGGTCTACCTAAGGAAAGGTGTAGGAACATGGCTGTGACTTCTGTAAGGCGTGGGTACCCCTATGATTATATAAATATCGAAAATTGATTTTCCTGAAAACTCAATCATTACTCAAATGACTGAAGGTTTCTAGCAAAGATTTGGACTACCAAAAATAAAGAATTAAGAAACAGATATGACAGTCAAACAAAATTTCTCTCTCAAGGAAACCTTTGCATTCTAAAAAAAATTATATTTTGATTATAACAGCACTGCAGTTACATATTTTCTATATAATAGATGCTTACATGCTTTTACTGAAAACTACTTGGGTTGACTATTGAACTTGAAATTAAAAACATGTAAAAAACAATATATGGGATTTGAAAATAGACATAAAAGGGTGGAAATCCTATCTACAGTGGGCTATAGATGAGTGAAAAATATATAGATTAATTACAAATCAGAATTATGATCTTGAAAGAAGGTCTTCTCTAGTGTTACAGCACTTCTTATCCTGCTTTCTCTATTGTTACAAGTCTGATGATACTGCTTTGAATCCTAGCTCAACTATTCATGAGGGCTCTATTCTAATTCCTACTTCAACTAAAACCTAAGAACTCTAATCTACTCATACTCAAACTATAGACTCGAAACTTTCAATACACTGTGTCCATATCAGACCCGAGTTTAAATGAGTCTATAGTAGTCATTAATTCAATTCAGTTCAATAAAAGGGACAAGAAATATTAATGAAATGAAATCCAAACATAGATATACTACTGTAGTAAGATAACTTGCATTGAATGAAATTGTTGTACTCAACTTACCATGTTGACACTGTTGAGAAAAGCTTACTAGGAATTGAATATTCGTGTTATGCATAAGACCAGTTACAGTATTTTCAAAAGTGTTCCTTTATGATCTGGGATATCTGTTATTAGATTCCTTAGTCAATAAAATATTTGTTTCCAGTGGTTGCTGCAATCCATGGTGGTTTTTAGCTATCTTGATGCCTTTGTTGTTTTACGTTGGCCATTTGTCTCAAATGTTATGCTTAACATTTACTCATTTCTTCAGCTGGCAAGGCATACGTGTTAAACTTGTTTTCTTTTGACAAGATTGTCATCTTGGAATTCGACAGGTCAATCCTCGAAAATATGTTGTTCATGTCTCATAGTTGAGTACTTTTAGTTTTACAATAGGTATAATAGTGTTCTGAATTCTAGGTTAAAATATTAGCTTATTTAAATAAATAAAAGGTGGGCTTACTTTGTATTCTATCATACAACTACACATGTCGTGGAATCATCTACAATAGTTGTTTTTCTTGTATGTTGGTTGCATTGAGAGTAGAAAGGTGCTTTATAGTTTAGTATGGGGAGTTGTTGTAAAGTTACCAAAATTAAAAAAAAAAAAAATTATGTCGGCTCAAAAAATAAAAAAAAATAAAACCAACATAAATCCATCTTAAATGTGGATCTATCAAGCACCGAGGGATCCAATTTCTTGAGGTGTAAATCTTTTCTTGACCTATAAAATTTTTAAGATAAAATAATTTAGACCTCAAGAAATTGGATACCTTCGAATCCCGATACTTGATAGATCTAGGTTTAAGATGGATCTATGCTAGTCTTATTTATAGCTAAACAAGTTATATGGAAATTAACATAAAATAACCCAGATCCATCTAGAATTGGGTTTGAGGATGTAAACCTGGGTCTGATATGCAATTGAAGGTTGGAAAATTGTTAAATGCATATCCCAATTTCATACAATTATTTGATGTATAAAAAATTGGGACTCAGATATGCATTCTTGAGCTTTCCAGCCTAGAGGTTCATATCAAACTAATGCTTAAGGGAATATTGGACAATATCCATATTCAATGCACCATATAAATTCAATGCATCTCTACACCGGCACCCAAAGCATTCAATGGATTATTCTTAATCGCGGGTTGTTGGATGGACCTTGCTTATCTTGATGCAATAACACACTAGGAATAGGCTAAATGTTACGTAGACAACTCCTACTTGTAAAGTTAGTCACAGCAGATCTAATGAACAAAATAACTCAGTCACAACAGATGAATAAGAAGATATGGTGCAAAACTGTGCAAAAACATGCAGCAGTGCTCTCTATCCCAGAAAGGGTGAATGAATTACAATAGATTACAATTCAATCCAATTTCTGTCAATGGCAATTCGAATTGACTAAGTAGGCCATTCGAATCACTGAAATGGAGTAGCTTGACTCAATCTAGGAGTCCTCATCAATCATCGGTGTTGCTCATCAATCACAACAAACAGTCATCCAGGTGTCAAGCTGAGTCTAACTGATCATAATAAATGTAACTGAAGTGTGTAGCACTGATATAGGATCTGGAGGCTCAGTGGGGGCGCATGGGAGGCTAACTGGAGTCAGAGCAAGTCACCTAATCGAACTGGAGGTCAATCGGAGGTGAAACAGTCAGTCAGGAGTGAAATCGGAGTGAAATCAATCAGAATCGGAGCTAACTGAATGTAACTGGAGTGAATCTGCAGTGGTAGGTGAGCAAGTGCGCCCTTCTCAGTCAGTAGGTGAGAAGAGGGCGCCTTTCAGCTTAGGAGGGCTAAAACTCTGTGGAAAGTGGCTCCCGGGTGCTAGAAGAAGGTGGATAAGGTGCTGGAGGCATCAAACTGGTGACTGGACTACATATCCTGAAATAGATCATGCAAGATCCTGAAGTAGATATGTATCCCGAAATAGATGATCCTGAAATAGATATGTATCCCGAAATAGATGATGGATATCCGAACACCCCCCCTCAAGCTAGACTATGATGTGCCAACTAAAATAATGTGGGGCCCTGGTAACTAAGACCAAAGGTCACCCCAATACAATAATCCAAAAAATGCTGAAAAATAAACTAAGTGAGGAAAGAGGGAAAACCCAGTGGGAAGAAAGCCCCCCCTCAAGTCTAAAGCATAATAATGAATCAATCTGTCTCCACCATGATGGAACTCACCCCCAACAGTGAACGGAGGTAAGAGAACTTCTTCTCAGTGAAGCTCTTGGTGAAGATGTCTGCAATTTGCTCATCGGTAGGGCAATATTGTAGAATGATGGTGCGGTCATGCACCAACTGTCGAATGTAATGCATATGAATCTCAATGTGCTTGGTCCTCTGCCGCTGAACTGGATCTGTGGAGATCTTGATAGCACTTTGATTGTCACAAAATAGGACAGTCGAAGTAGTGCCACCAAAACCAAACTCGGAAAGAATACCCTGCAACCAAACTGCCTGAATGCAGGCATTGACTGCCCCTCGATACTCTGCCTCTGCTGAAGAAAGTGCAATGGCTGCTTGCTTTTTGCTGGACCAGCAAATAGCACCATGACCAATCATGAAAACATAACCGGAAGTGGACTTCCGATCAATGCTATCACCTGCCCAATCTGAATCAGTAAAACCAATGAAATCTAGCTCAGAATCTGCAGCATAATGTATGCCAAACTGTCTCGTACCTTGCACATACTGCAAGATCCGCTTGGCTGCTCGCCAATGAAGCTCATGTGGCTGCTGCATATATCTTGACACGGCACTCACGGCATATGAGATGTCAGGCCTAGAGTGTGTCAAATAAAGTAGTGAACCAATCAACTGTCGATACATACTGCAATCTGCAAGCGGTGTGGAATCTCCCTCCTCAAGACTGATTCCTGAGAGGAATGGGAACGGGGCTGCCTTACATTCAGCCATATTAAACTTCAATAACAGGTCGGAAGCATATTTTTGCTGAGATATAGTGATCCCATCGAAATTTTGAGCTATCTCCAAGCCCAAAAAGTGACTCAGCAAGCCCAAATCGCTCATGTCAAAAGCTAGATTTAAGGCAGTTTTTAGCTTGTTTATTGAAGTAAGTGTGCTACCAGTAATAAGCAGATCATCAACATAAAGTACAATAACCAACAAATTACCTTTAACTCGCTGAAGATAGACATTCGGATCAGATTTGCATCTTTGGAAATTCTGAGAAAGAAGGAAGGAGTCCATCTTTGCGTACCAAGCTCTTGGGGCCTGTTTTAACCCGTACAAAGACTTCTTCAATCTACAAACCAATGATGGATCTGATGTATAACCCTCTGGCTGCTGCATATAGACCTCTTCAGCAAGGTCTCCATGTAAAAATGCACTCTTCACATCCATGTGATGCACCTCCCAGTGCTTGGATGCGGCAATAGCTAAAACAAGGCGGATGGAATCCATCTTTGCAACCGGTGCAAAGGTCTCTGTGTAGTCCACTCCTTGGACTTGGGAAAAACCTTTTGCCACCAACCTTGCTTTATATTTTCTGATAGTGCCATCAGCAGCAACTTTAGTACGGTAGACCCATTTACACTTCACTAATTTTCTTCCAGGTGGAAGAGAAACTAGCTCCCATGTATTGTTCTTTTGAAGAGAACTGTACTCTTCATCCATGGCATCTTTCCATCTCGGATCTCGATGGGCTGAATAATATGATTGGGGATCTGAACCAGCCATCAAATAACAAATCTCAGGAAGAAATGGATCAGCAATAGAAAGAGCCATACCTGCCCTTTGAAAGTCTCCTCTTGTTCGTCTCGGATCAGCAGGATTTCCAAGACTAGAACCAGCAGATTGTAGAGTATTTTGGGCCCACTTTGGTAACTGAGGGAGATCTGAATGGTCGGATTCCGAACCTGATATGTCATTATCATCATATGCTGCTACAATATCAGAAATATCAGAACTCATACCTTCATTATCGCTGCTCGAATCTTCTTCTGGTGAAGGCGGTGAATCGGCAGTTTTCTCCTCAACTAGTTGCAATTCTTGAAGCGGTTCTTCAAACTGCACACTGCGCTCTATGAATATCTTTTTAGATCTGATATCCATGAGTTTATATGCTTTTGATTCTTCCCCATATCCTATCAAAATGCATTCGATACTTTGTGGATCCAAAGCTCGTCTCTTCTCAGAAGGAATTCTAGCCCATGCAGTAGAGCCAAAAACTCTCAAATTGGACACATCCGGTTTGTGACCAAAGAATGCTTCGAAAGGAGTCATACCTTTCACGGATGAATGTGGAACTCGGTTCTGTATATATGCAGCAACATTGATTGCTTCAACCCAAAGATTTGCAGCCAAACCTTTTGATTCAATCATGCATGTAGCCATCTCTTTCAGTGACCGGTTTTTCCTTTCCGCTACACCGTTCTGCTGGGGTGTGTAGGGAACTGTATGTTGGATCTTGATTCCGCTTTGGGCACAAAGTTGAAGCAACTCGGACTTGATATATTCCCCACCATTATCAGATCTAAGAGCTTTGATCTTGCTCTCAGTGGTGGTCTCAACAGAAGCCTTAAAATCCTTGAATTTTCCAAGCACTTCTGACTTGTTTTTGAGAAAGAATACCCATGTAAAGCGAGAATAATCATCAATAAATGTCAAAACATACCTTGAACCATTTAATGACATATGGGGCAGCGGACCGCTGATATCAGAATGGATCAATCCCAAAATAGTAGAGGCTCTGCTAGCCTTGCCGCGGTCGAATCTGTGCTCGGGGTGCTTCCCAATAATGCAACCGGTGCATATTCCCTTCGAGGAACGGAGTTGTGGCAGCCCATTAACCATGGATTTATTTGATAGCAGCAGCAAATACTTATAATTTAGATGTCCAAATCTTTCATGCCAAAGCCTACTAACCTCATTACCATGTGTGCGAAGAGCAGTGGGCTTTGCAAGCGGAATAAAGTGCGAAAACTCATAACATTTTGCAGTGTGGTTTGCCTTTCCAACCGCAACTAGTCTTCCACTTTTGATATCAGAAATTTCAACTGTATTAGGGCTGAATGTGACTTTCTTTGGATCACCAGTATGTGTCATTTGATAAACAGAAAGGAGATTCGAAGCTAAGGAAGGCACATAGAGAACATTCTGAAAGCATCCATGCTCTTCATGAATCGTACCTTTGCCCTTTGAAGAAATTTTTGAGTCATCTCCCAAATGGATGGGGATGGAGCTGTTTGGATCGAATGAGGAAAAAGAATCAATATTTGCAGCCATATGATTTGATGCACCCGAATCTATCAAGAGAGTGGGCTTCGAAACCGTTGCCATGAGTGCTTGTCCTCTTTCATGATCGTCATTCCGATCCTTCTTCCTTGCACCGTCAGGAAGGGTTATGTTGTTCTTTTCCAAAAGGAGGGCCATTTGATCTATAGTCTTTTTCATACATGAACTTTCGGGATGAAAGCCACGGTTACAATAAGTACATTTAGATTTTTGGTTACCTTCTTTGCCCTTTTGCTTGGATTTCGAACTGGATGGTGCATCCATTTGCTTGCCTTTGTCTTTTTGCTTGTGAGGCTCGAATTTGGGCTTTTCCTTCTTTAGCTTTCCTTTACCATTCGAGATCTTGGGTCCTTGAACAAATAGGGCTGAATCTTTGGAGCTTATGGACCCCATTTGAATCAACTTGTCATGCTCTTTCGTAACGGACTCAATGAAGGCATTCAAGGTAGGCATCTTCCAATTCGGGGTAGTTAGCCGACCGGAATTGAAAGTGGAGACAAATACCGAATAATCTTTCCCAAGCTTGCTTAGAATGGAGAGGATCAACTGCTTATCCTCTTTGATAACACCACTGTTCTTCAATTGCAAGTTCAAGTTCTTGAATTTTGTGAAGAATTCATTGATGGTCTCGAAATTTTCAGGATTAAGGCCAATCAATTCATTCTCTAATTGAAAAGCCCTAAGCTCATCCTGCTTGCCGAATAGTGTCTCAAGTTGCTCCCATATGGCTTTTGGAGTCTTCAATCCGCTGAGATGGAAGTGAAGATCTTTGGAGATGGAGAGACAAAGAAGACCGTAAGCTTCATCAAGCTTATTGTAGTGTTTGGTTCTTTCTGCCACATTGTTTGGCTCCAATTCAAGACCAAGAGTGACTCGGTAGTATCCTTTTGAACGTAATATGATCTCCATATCATCTTTCCAATCAAAATAATTGAATGGGGTGAGGATAGGCTTTGAAGAAGAGTATTCCATTGCTAGGAGCGAGTCAAATGATGAAGAAGAAGCTTGCTTGCAAACTATAGCGAATGGAAATGCTGTAGGGAAGCTTGCATGCAGAATGTAGCGAGTGCACTTGGAGGAGATAATTAACCTGCAAATCACATAAGAACAATCACAATAAGGTCGAACAATCCACCCTTTGAGAGTTGCATCACACCTGGGATTGGATTTCAAGCAATGTTGAATGGGTCCAATGTATCAAATCCAGGAATTATGTGGTAACTCAAGCTTCTGGAGTGGTATTGGAATAATTTTCAAGCTTTGCATGCACATGAGCGAATGCCCTTGAGATATCTCATGCCAAACTTTTTGCAATTTTTAGCAATTCAGTCAAATCTTCTTGTATAAACACCTGTAGAAAAGAGATCTTGTCCCTGCAATGGCTCTGATACCATGTAAAGTTAGTCACAGCAGATCTAATGAACAAAATAACTCAGTCACAACAGATGAATAAGAAGATATGGTGCAAAACTGTGCAAAAACATGCAGCAGTGCTCTCTATCCCAGAAAGGGTGAATGAATTACAATAGATTACAATTCAATCCAATTTCTGTCAATGGCAATTCGAATTGACTAAGTAGGCCATTCGAATCACTGAAATGGAGTAGCTTGACTCAATCTAGGAGTCCTCATCAATCATCGGTGTTGCTCATCAATCACAACAAACAGTCATCCAGGTGTCAAGCTGAGTCTAACTGATCATAATAAATGTAACTGAAGTGTGTAGCACTGATATAGGATCTGGAGGCTCAGTGGGGGCGCATGGGAGGCTAACTGGAGTCAGAGCAAGTCACCTAATCGAACTGGAGGTCAATCGGAGGTGAAACAGTCAGTCAGGAGTGAAATCGGAGTGAAATCAATCAGAATCGGAGCTAACTGAATGTAACTGGAGTGAATCTGCAGTGGTAGGTGAGCAAGTGCGCCCTTCTCAGTCAGTAGGTGAGAAGAGGGCGCCTTTCAGCTTAGGAGGGCTAAAACTCTGTGGAAAGTGGCTCCCGGGTGCTAGAAGAAGGTGGATAAGGTGCTGGAGGCATCAAACTGGTGACTGGACTACATATCCTGAAATAGATCATGCAAGATCCTGAAGTAGATATGTATCCCGAAATAGATGATCCTGAAATAGATATGTATCCCGAAATAGATGATGGATATCCGAACACTACTAGGCCATCCTTAACTCGGGGTTAACATTGGCCATCCTTAATTCAGGGTTAACATTTTCCATCCTTAACTAGGCCATGCAATTAAGATCGGGTCCTAGCCATTGTCCACATGTATTACAGTAGATGATATCCACTCATGTAGAGGTTTCCTACCTATTTCTAGGACACCACGTTTCTATGTAGATGAGAGAGTTGCATTGTTGTTTTTACAGCCATCGTCCTTCTTTATATGAAATAGTGTAATGATAAAAGGACTCCTATCGTACTTCTGTTTGTTCTGTGCCATCGCTAATTTATTACCATCGAATTTCACGATGGCACTCAAAAGTAAAAAGGAAAAGAAAAGTCTAGACAGATGTCAATAGTTTTAAATATGAGCTTATCACGGTAGCTGCTTCAACTGTAAAATGAATATGTCATATTTTTAGTCCCTTCTTTGCAGACGCTTTACCTAGATGCAAGGAAGGACTACAACTCATAAAATAAAATCTTCCCAAATAACTGAACCAATTGAACGGTTAGTCTGATCTCAGAATGTTATGAATAAATTTCCAATGAAAATTATACATTACATATCAGGACAAGCAGAAGGAAGCAAAACAACAGAAAGAAATACCTTGTAGCAGTTAGCAGTGACCTAGAGGCATTGTTGGTAATTTATCAAGTGAAGATATCCTTATTAACATCATCATTTGGAATTCGTTGGTTGGCTGTGACCTAGCAGTAGACAGATGGGAATTTATCACAACTAGCCCAGGTTCTATTCTTAGGCGATTCCATATGGCTTTACTTGAGATCCATGTTTTGGAATCCTATGAATAAGAAGAATGCACATCCACAACAAAGATGGGAGAAAAAGAAGCACCTACAATAAGAGGAAAGTGTCACCCAAACACAGAGCATCATGCAATATGAAGTCTTCATTCCCCCTCCTAGAATAAGAATCCAGTGTCTATGTAATCTTTTGAGACAATGGATTTATAAATGAGCATTCCCTGTTCTATCATTGAGACTGTGAACTTACTGAACAGTGAAAAGCATGTTCGTGTAGGGCCAAATTCCATAAAATAAAACTATATTGAAAACTATCAAGATAAGAATTTTTTTCCCGGTAGTATCAGGGTTAATATTTCAGACTCCAAGATGCATTATACTATTTTGCACTAAAATCATATACTATCCCTTGTTCTAAACACTTGGTGGATTTTCACGGTTCCAGAGGGGAAACAAATCTATAGGTTGCACAATGTGTGGTCATTGCACCTTAGCTACAAGCCTCAACTCTTAACATGATTAATAGTTATCTACAAGGATTGTTAAAAAAAACACATTTGGCTAAAACTGGGATGACTAATGGTTTGTGCTTATTTTGTGGCAATCCTCAGCTACAAGCTTCAAGTATTCACATGGTGTATATAGAGAATCGACCTCTATGGATGAAGCAAACAATTTATACAAACTGACAAAATCACAACTACATTTTGAGGATGGGCACACTTGTAGTTATATTCTACAGACTGGAGGTCTCACGATCTACTAATTCTGGAATCTAAATAGAGTGGATTTGTAACCCAAATAAGATATTGTTGTTGGAGGGTTGAAAACCCTCGCCTCTACTCTCGAATGAAAAACCCTTTACTCAATTAAAAAGAACACTAATGCAGTAATATTTTGAACCTAAATCAATTTTGACCAATGGTTTGGAAAGAGAGGAAACACATCATACAACCACTTCTATCAAAGAGACAATTACACAATACTCGAGTGAATAACATAATTTTATTTATGTAACTCAGAAATGAAACTTTGTATATGAATTCTGCAACTTAGAAGTTTACATACCTATAATTGGCTTGATTAGACTCTCATTTGGCTACCTGATTAGGATCTAAGTGGCCTGATTAGACTCTCATTTGGCATATCCTGCAATAATAATAGTCCATGACACCACATCTTGTTCAAGAATTTCGTTAAACAATTTGCTCACATCCTATATTCTTTTTCATTTGGCATACCCTTCTATCGTCACATTATATTAACAAACATTCCACACATGCACTTCGTCAAACAAATGGCATGCATCTGATATGAGATCAAATTTCAAGTGTAGCTAGCAAACACCCATCAAAGGAAACGAGCTACCATCGATTGTAGAACTATCAATTTTCCACCCCATTCCCATTGCATACCACAACATATGCCACTGGATACTCATATATAATTTCATAAGGGAATCAACAACACAATAGTCCGCTACCTTGTCCCAAACCTGTTAGACATTCCCTGGCCCAATATTAATGGAGCAACATCCCCTATAATAAAAGAATAAAATAACATAACAATTCATTGAAGGTTATTCTAAACTCATCCAACAGCAAGATCTGTAAAACGTTTTTCCTTGATAGAATGTAACATGGACTTGGCAGTGAAATTGATCCAGAGGAGATGCAAGTCGATCCCCATAGACTATGAGGTGGGGTTTTCCAACATAGGACCAAAATTTAGAAATCGAGAAAGCATAGTTTCTCTTCCAGGAAAATGAACAAAATCACTGACACTCACTCGATTTCAGATTTCATTGTCACTCCATTTCAGATTTCATTGTCACTGGCGGTATACTTGAGGATACATTAGTGACCAAATTTTCAAATTTTCAAAATATATTTCTATCAAGGTTATGCAAAATTAAGATTAATATAGGTTGTTGACACAGGGTCTTTCGATAGGGGTTCACACTATCGTCAACAACAACCACAACCCCTTATTCACAGGCCCAAAAAGGAGTTACCGTTCCCAACAACACCTGCGAAGCAGGTGAGGTCTCACCCGAGGCGGATAAGGGTGCTGCAGGAACCAAGCTTCCACAGTGGCGAGGAGGATATGCGTTTATACCTAGAAGTCACACTATCATACAAACCAGAGATGACAATACTCACAACAGTCTATTAACCAACCATTCATATCTTATTCATATTATACATGTTTTCAAAACATATTCAGCAACACATTCACATCAACCAACAACATGCATCCACATAAATAAACAAAAAGTATTTAAATAACCCATTATCGCATCGTGGCACACCAACATAATTCATAACCGAACATCTTCATTCATTAACATTTGTGGAACAACTTCGCAGAGAATAGTCAATTCATCATATCACAGCTGTAACCGAACCCAAAAGATTGTATTTCTCTCTGAAACTTCGATTCCCTTAGGCTTACAATTCACTTCTATTTATATGCTTCTATCCTATTACAAAATGGTCCATTTAACCGACTTAGTAATTAATTATTCTAAACTATTCTTCGGCTTCCTTGTACTTTGCGATGATTCCTTCTTTCGCAGGATTTGGCTTTCGCACCTGTCGGCTTCCGCACTTCCTGCGGATCTATCCCGTGCCAACAGGCCCCCAACACAAACTTGTGGCTTTCCCTTGAGCCACTTCAGCTCAATGCCACTGTCGTGCGCCTGCCTTCTATTGTGCTCAGTTTCTGAAACTATTCTTGCTGTTTGGAACTCGGTGTTGTGTTTTTCTTATCTCCATCCGTTGATCACAGGTTTGCTGTCATGTACTTCTTGCACTCATCCTCCAGTCTCTTGAAACCTTCATCATCTATCTCTCTGGAGTCTATTGGTTCGGTCCACATTCGTCCCTACCTGAGACGTCGTTCGTTTCCTTCTCTAAAGTGGAAAACAGGATGACTACTCCGCCACATCTGTTTCGCACCTTGGATTGCTTCCTACCAGGTCTAGGGAGAAGCCCCCCTTGTTCTTCTGGTGTTCACTAGGACCATGAAGCTTCGTACTACTACCATATACTTAGACATCTCAGGTGAAACCTCGTCATTGTGACCCCCAAGTGCCCCGGCTCCCTTTTTCTCAAGGCGCTCATGCACGCTAATCGTTTGGGCCCTCAATGACCCTGGTGTGCTACCGCAGGAAATGAAATGGATCATTTGCACAGCCTCCTTGGAATTCCTAACTTATGCAATGATCTGACATGTTCTCAGCATGTATTTCTTGCTTCTGGTAACTATCTCGGTGCTTTGCTTAACCTATAATGCCTGTATTTATGCTCTTTTGTCGTCCTACACATCTCCTTTGAACAACCCTTGCGAGTCTATTCATCTAACGTGCCAATTCTGTCATCATTTCCCCTACGTGAGGTGACAAGGTTTTCTACGTGCGTGATGGGTGATTATAATGCTCCCAATTGTTCTGCATGTTATCCCTGTGCGATTTATCATCCTTGGTGCCCTCGACCATGCTTCTATCACATGCTGATGTGTGCCAAACGTGCCTAGGAGCCGACATCAATACTGTCCAACTGATCAAAACTTATCATATAAAAGCCCCATGCTATTGTCGCAGTCCACATCCCTAGCTACGGTACAACCCATCCTCGTGCCATCTGTTATTTATTATATATATATATATCTATATATATATATTTTTCTACTGCTGTTTCGGATCACAGCGATAGAGCTTTAGCCTATTTCCATTCAACATGCGGGGAAACAATGCCCCATCTAAGGTTTGTAGTTGTACTACACCACCATTAGTGACAAACTTGATGATATAGGGTCCTAACCAGTGCATTTGTAGTTTACCCGAGTGTTTCGTGAACTTTCTATTGTATAGCAACACCGTGTCTCCTTTCTGAAAGTATTTCTGCTTAATATGATGGTCATGCCATGCTTTCTAGTGATCCTTTTCAACCTTATGGTGGAATATAGCGATGAATCGATCTTCCTCTAATTGCACTAATTGTGCTAGTCATTCTTCCAACCCACCGTCGTCTCTCATGTCTGTGGCCACTACGATTCGCAAGCTTGGAACGATGTATTCCATCGGCATAAGGGCTTCTTTACCATAGACAAGTTTAAATGGAGTTTGGCCAGTTAATCGCTTGCATGTGGTCTAATAAGCCCAGAGGATCGCTGGGATTTTAAGGTCCCAATCGTCTCGATTCGTGTTGCATACCTTCATGAGTGCGTGTTCCAGGATTTTGTTGAATGCTTCTACTGTCTCATTTGCTTGAGGGTGGTAGGGAGTACTTTTCTTATGCTGAATGTGAAACTCTTCCATTAGTGCTGCGATTGTTTTGTTCACAAAGTGCATCCCTTGGTCGCTTAGCAAAACTTTTGGACATACAAATCTCATGACCATTTTTTCGAAGAGGAATCTAGCAGCCGTTGATGCGGTACAATCCTTGACTGGCGTAGCTTCCTCCCAACGTGTCAAATACTCTGTCACAGTTATGATGTAGCACAATCTGGTGCATTTTCCTCGAGGGTTAATGGGCCCCACAAAGTATACCGCCCATTTTTGGAATGCTTGCAACATAACCTGGGGTACTAATGGCATTTCATCTCGTCTTGATGGTTTTCCTATGCGTTGGTAGACGTCGCAGGTCTTGGCATAGTCAGTGGTATCGCTATGCATGGTTGGCCACCACAAACCAGCCGTTAGGATCTTTTTCATGGTGGCCCAGGCTCCATAATGTCCTCCAGCAATGCCATCATGTGCCTCATCTAAAATCCTTTCCTGTTCATGTGGGAGAACGTAGCGGTGCAATATCTCATCTGGTCCCATCCTATACAAATGTCCCGCAATTAGTTGGAAGTCCGTTTCCTTGACAACTAGTTGTTTCTTTTGACTGGTGGTGAACTCCTCCGGTGCCTTTCATGTTGCTAGGAACTGAATAATTAGTTCATAGTAGTCATCGACCATTTCAATTTTGAATAGCTGAGTGTCTGATAATCCTTCGTCGATGCTTCACGGTCCCTCCCTCGACTCGATCCTTGACAGGTGGTCTAGTCCTGCATTCAACCGTCCTGGCTTCATAATGATCTCAAAATTGAATTCCTGAAAGAGTAGTAGCCATCAACAAATACCCCCCCCCATCATGGGCTTGTTCACCAAATATTTCAGTGTTGAATGGTCGGTGAACATTTTGAAGTGGCCCCCTAAAAGATAATGTCAAAAATTCTGTAAGGCATAGACCATCGCTAGTCCTTCTCATTCAGTGGTTGTATAGTTCTTTTCCGCTGTCGACAGCTTCTTGCTTGCGAAATCTATTGGATGGTTGATGTCACCTTCACCTAGTTGGGCCAAGATAACACCGAGGGCGATGGATGACGCATCAACATGGAAATGAAACTCTTTCTTCCAATCTGGGAAGGCAAGGATGGGTGCTTCCACCATCTTTGTCTTCAAAGCATCTAAGCTCTTCTGGCATTCTTCATTCCATTTGAACTTTTCATCCTTCTTTAGTAGTTTCTCCATGGGTGCTGTGATTGCAGCATATCCTCTGATGAACTTGCGGTAATAGCCTATGTGGCCCAATGTTGCCCTGAGTTGCTTAGCTATTGTCGGGGGTGGAAGGTCAACAATGATGGCAATATTTGTTGGATCAACCAACAAGCCTTCCTTGCGAACAATGTGTCCCAGCAGTATCCCAAATGGGGCATAAAATATGCATTTCTTCTAACGTTAGTCTGAGGTTCGCGATGTGGTTCTTGACCAGCCCATATACTGTCCAATTGTCCATGTATACCACGAGAAGCTTATGGATATAGTCTTTGAACGCCGCAACTACCAGTCATGAGAATATTGCAGGGGCATTCTTCAGACCAAATGGCATTACTGTATATTGATAACACCCACATTCTGTGACAAACGTGGTCTTATGTCTATCCTCCTTCGCAATCCTAATTTGGTGGTAGCCTGAGAACCCATCCGTAAATGAATAAATTTCCTGACCGCCAACCCCTTCGAGTACTTCATCTATGAAGGGTGTCGGGAAGGGGTCATGTAAACAGGGATTGTTCAATTTCCTTAAGTCGACACAAATTCTTACTTCACCGGTTTTCTTATCTTGGACTACCATTGGACTGATCCATTCTGACTCTTCTACAGGTTCAATGATGTCAGCTTCTAGCATCCTCTCAAGCTCAGCCTGTACTCATTCCTTGTGTCACGGGTTTAAATGATATGGTCTTTGTTTAACCGGCTTCGCACCAAGTTTCAGGGGGATCTTCATTTCGCTAAGGTCCCCGGAGATTCCCTTCATTTCTGAGAATTTCATTGGGAACAAGTCTTGAAACTCGTGCAGCATGTATGTCATGTTCGCCATAGTTGATTTATCCTAATAATATCCAATGCTTGCGAGTTTCGGGTTTTCTTCCGACCCGATGTTTACCTTTGTAATATTCAACGGCTGGTTGTACTTGTCGGATGGTAGCTCAGGTGCCTTCATGTTGTGACTGCCTTCCGATTCTGGCACATATGTGGCTCTTGCGTCATCGTCATCATTTGGCTCTCCTGAGACATTGTAGCAGTCCATCATCATTTCAGCTGTGATGGTCCATCGAAGTTCTGATGGCTGCACTGTCGGTTTAGCCTCAAAAATATTCTTTTTGATTGTGTGAAGTGCATTATGGATGAAGGTATTTTCATCTGAGAAGGAGAATGTTTGGCTTAATCCAAATGTTAACTGATCCCAAGAGAGTGTACCAAGTCGCAGCTCCGTTGCGACATACCAACTCCGTGGTACTTCATCCAAGGTATGCACAAAGGCATGCACCCACTCCTGCTCTGGTCGCACTGCCCATTGATGTTGACAAGACTTCACATGTTCGTTTGGGTTACCCCTGCCATCGTAGTTTTGTCTGTTCTATGCTTTGGTGTCGCCGAAACGTACACTAGGTCTTTTGGACCCAAAATCCGACAGCCACAAAGTCAGATTTTCTACATCTTGTGGTCGACTATCCGACAATCCCATTATTTTTTTAACGTCGGTCCAAATTCAGATTATAAGCGATGTCTCAGGCGTCATCGATTCTTTGAAACCATAGGACGTTGGACCACCAATGCCCGGCACAGTTAAAAATGTCTTGGATCCGACGTCTTTTTTCCGTCGGATCTATGGCATACTTGTCGGTTTTTTTCATTACTTCCGTCAGTTAACCTTTGCCACTCAAAACTGATAATGACAGAGCACCGATGTCTTTTGGCATCGGATCTATGGCAAGGTCATCGTTTTTGTGCACTATGGAGGTCAAAAAATCGATGTCCATCCCACTTGAAAATGGCTGAGAACTGACATCGTTTGTTATCGGATATATGGAAAAGTCATCAGTTTTGTGCACAAGGGATCTCGAAAAACCGACTCCCATCCCACTTGAAAATGGTTGAGCACCAATGTCGTTTGCC